>CM055315.2:5387500-6637500 GCA_029255685.2 Silene conica | reverse complement strand
CTTTTACAAGATTCTTTAATATATATAATGAATATAATGATGATTCGGATCAAATCTTATAATGATCTAATATTAATAATTGTTTCATAAAAATAAAGTTTGAATAGATTAAGAGAAAAAATATACTCCCTCCGATTTTCTGTGTTGTTCATTTTTGCATTTTGGTCTAATAACATTGATATTCTGTCTTTCCTCTTTTGGACAACATTGTGTGGTTCTCTCTTTCCTCTTTTGGACAACATTGTGTGGTCCAAAATCATTTTCATGTGGGGTCATATGTATTGTGTGGTCCAAATTAATTCTCTTATTTCTTGTGTCAAAATGAAAAGGGAACAAAACAAAAAATCGAAGGGAGTATTAAAAATACAGTATATTATAGAGTAAATGGAGAAAAAGATATAGATATAATTCAAATTCACCCCAAATATATGTGATAGCTATAAATTACACAATGCAGAAGTAGTATAGACTTGGTCCAATACATATACGGTATATACATAATACATATAGACTTTTACTTTTAAATTAGTTGTATTTATTATAGATTTATTTTAATTAAAAGTTCGTAAATTTTCATATTTTTCACCCTTATATTTTGACTTTTTTTCAGGATTGGACAAAAAAATGTTTTTAAGTACAACTTAGGTCAAACACAAACTAAGACAATTTTGCATAATAGGTATTGGTATATTGTGTGACTATTTTTCAAATAAATATTTAGCTCTTATTATAATAAAGAGATCATTTTTAATCCGTGACTTTAAATAATAATCCACAATTTGTGGATTTCAGCTTGTAACTCGTAATTTTGTTGTTACCAGAAAAGTCATGAATTAGTTTCTCCTTTCAAATACTCTCAATATTATCGTTACTTATTCAGGCATATGGGCTATATTATTGCGCGTATTTCAAATTGGATATATTAAATCGGGTTAAATTTGGTAGCTCAAACCAAAATAGACATAACAATATGAGTTGTATTTTTATCGTAAGTATCATCACGTTCACATATTAGGGGCTTGTTTGGTTACCCATTAAGGAATGTTGAACTTCCTAGCAAGTTTTAAATCATTTGTTGTTTGGTTGCCAATATTATGGGAAGTAGAACTTCTCACATGAATTTACTTCCTCCATTATGTTGAAAGTTACTCATCAATCCCCCTTGTTCAATAGAACTTTCCACATGAATTAATTTCCCATATACAAACCAAACACTTTTTGCAAATTCACATGAATTTTCAGTTTCCGAAAACTTTAATTCTCTTTTATCAATCAAACGAGTCCTAGGGCTAAATACCCACGTCCCACGAGCTCACATCTTATTATTAAATCTACAGTTGTGGTTTCTGTTAAAACTTGGACCACTCCCCCTTACTCCACCTGTCTTGGCTGTCTAACTTCAACGCTTCAAACATAAATAATCCCTTATGTCAAACTAAGGCTCTGTTTGGTAAAACGATCTGAAAAGTTACCTGAAACCTGAAAAGGTAGCTGAAAACTGAAAATGTAGCTGAAAACTGAAAAGGTAGCTTATAAGGTAGCTGAAAATTATGAACTGATAAGCTGACTGATTATATAAAAAACTGTTTGGCAAACTAACTGAAAAGGTAGTTTATTTTGGTGAAATGACATAAAAGGATATAATAATTATTTACGTATATTATAAATTGAAGGGTAAAAAGGTAATATAACCTGGAATCAGGTACCTGAAATTTAAAATGCTACCCTATATAGCATTTCATTTTAGGTAGCTTATTTGACCAAATAAGCTACTTACCAAACACTCCAAAAAAAATAAGGTACCTGATTTTTTTGGCGAAAAAGTTATTTCAGGCGAATCAGGTACCTGAAGTGCGCTGCCAAAAAGAGCCTAAGACTCTCTGACGGTTTTATTATAAAATACATTTCGATTCATCTAAAAAATCAAATCCCTCTATCTTATATAAATAATACGTTTACGTAGTGTAAATATAACACTAAGACGAAAGGATTATATATTATACTCCCTTTTGTTCAACTTATTTTTTTCCTTTTTTTATAAAAAAAATAAGAAAATGAATTAGTACCACAAAAACATCATAAAAAACTTACCAAAAAAGAGGAAAGAAAACGTGATTATGCTCAATAACGAAATAGAGAAAAATAGGCTGAATAGGAAGTACAGTTTTATTTAAGTTATTTTTCTACATTTTTCTTATATAATTGTCTTAATCATTTATTTAAATAAGTTTTATTTTTAAATATATGAAAATCAATTATCAGTTCTCACATATACAAGTCATTTTTAATATTCCGTGTACAAAATATTTTTTTTACATTATTTAATTTCTCATTTGCTCCAAGAATAGCGAAATACTTCGTAGAATGGACTTACTCTTTTGGTTGATTCCAAATTTCGATTTGTCTAAAAATTTGTAATCTACCGGACAACCATAATCCCCTATCTATAAAAGGAAGGTTATTTCTAGGATTGTGATTGGCTCAAATTTTTACTTTTAAATTTCTTTTTTTTTTACGCATTAACCAACCCCATGTTTTTTTCTGAATTAATTACTCTCTCCTCCAAACAATTAATTACTCTCTCTCCACTTACTCTCTCTCCAATTAATTACCCTCTCTCCTCATTTCTTATTATTTTTCATATACATATTCATATGTTAATAAGCTTATGATAAAAAAATTAATCACATTCAACCTTACAATAAAAGAAAATTTTAAAAAAATCGAAAATCTATATAGGGGACAACAAATTTTAATAATAAAAAAAATACAATTCCGGAGAATTAACCTCTTGGATACCTTGACAATTAAAATTAAATTAGAATTTTTGTATGAACGGTCTCATACTCTCATACCATAAGACGGTCAACATGTATAAAAAGAAAAATCGTTTATTAGCAGTGAAGGAACAACTTTTTATATGAGACTGTATTACTCTATAATTTGTGACAATTACAATGTATAAAAGCAAATTTATATACTATATAAACATATACATTAAATTTAACACGAGCCCAAATAAATCCTAAAAATATCTATATTTCCGAAAATATGAAAAAAAATGGTCATTATTTAATCAAAAGTGGTCACTACGTATCAAAATGTGATCACTTTCCTACCGGTCGCATGTGCGACCGTCGTAAAGTAGAATTTTGGGAAATGCTAAATTAAGGCTACAAAAAATAATGCGAATAATAATTATTATTAGGTGATATTGTCGACTGATGCATCTATATCGATCCATGTTTTTATGGTTGTCTATTAGCCCAAAATATATATTTTTACTAACTCGGAAATAGTTGGGATCAACAAAAATATACAATGCGGTTTTATTATATACGGTTTTAGATTAAATCCCTTATCTATAAAAGGAACAACTTTTCCAACTTTTTCATTGCTTGCTTAATTTTAGGAAATTAAAAACCTTCTTTCTCACTATGTCCCACCACTCACACAAGGGAGCTTTAATTTTTCTTCATTTTACTTTTCTCCATTTAACATTTTAAAGTTACAAATAATTTTTATCCCCATAATAAAACAAACAACTTTACTCCAAATTCGAAAATAAAAAAATCACTAAAATCCTTCCCAGAAACATAAAATTCAACAATATTAAAAAAAGTTGGATAATTAGAAGTAATTAACAAATATTTAGAGGTATGAAAAACGAAATAAATGAAAAAAATTATACAAAGAGTTAAAAGTTAACAAACATACGTATATCTAAAAAAATGAAAAAAATACACGAGGAGATACAAATTAACAAAAAAACGTAAATTAAAAAATGAAAGAAACGTAGATCAAAGATTTTTGAATAAGATCAAATAAACCCAACCCATAAAATTAAAAAAATGAAAAAAATACACGAGAAGATAAAAATTAACAAAAAAACGTAGATTAAAAAATGAAAGAAACGTAAATCAATTTTTTTTGAATAAAATCAAATAAACCCAACCCATTAAATTAACAAAAAAAAATATAATTTTACGATTTTTAAGAAAATATAACAACCTTCGAGAATTAGTCAATTAAAACTACGTTAACATCGAGTAAAAAGATGGTTTTAATAACAATACATTATTATTTTCTTTATAAAATCATCCACAAATTTTAAGAGACTGCTATTAAAACCATTTCTATAATTTTACTTTCCTTTAGAGAGTTAGTTATTTAAAGGGTAAGATATAGAAATACAATACAATTTCTTTATCTATTTTATATGGTTCAAATTTATTTCATAATGTCATGGTTATTTATTTCAATTTATAATAATCATTAAAAAAAAATTAATTATACCATTAAATCAATTATTTGGAGTCAAAATCATCCCCGAAGTCATAATTTATGTATTTCTCATTTAAGTTCATATTAAATTATATTTGTACTACTTTTTTTTAATATATTTACGAAATTTTAGAAACAGACCCGTACATTTTTTGTACGGGCATAAAACTAGTATGAGTACATAGTATTAACCATTTTTTGGATGAAAAAGATAATGTCGTATGGCTCCATGGTCCCATGGTCCCATGGTCCTGTAGTGCCTTAATTGAGGCTAACTCGTGTTATAAAGGCCAATTTGGGTAGAAAACGACTTTACTAACTTGGTAATTTTTAAATGTGAATAAAGTTGAATTAAATACAACTCCATTATTGAGTTTCTATTTTAGACATATCACATAAAATCTTTAAAGGGATAATAAGCTCGACGAAAATATATTTCCTACATTTAACCAAACTATCTTGTAGTACAAAAAAGATTATACAACCAATATATAAGAATATTGTACAATTTTGATGCTTTTAAACAATTTTGAGTTATATTTTAAATTTTTGATCTTAAAATTTAAAAATATATATTTGTAAAGGAGTTTTTAAATTTTACAATATAACTCATTTTTTTCGCTTAATCTTGAAATTTCTATTAAAAAATTCAAAATATATACTATCAATTTTATGCAACTGGTTGTATAATTCACTCATTAACACTACTCGTAGTTTAGATAATTTATTTGATTTCAATTTTTATTTTGTTGTTTTTTTATTATGCGGAACATTTATGTTATATACAAAAATGGAAAAGGTAATCAATAAACCATGATAGTTTCATTATACTTATAACATACAACTTATTTATTAGTATTAATTGAATAATCTTTTTTTTTAATAGATGGACTAATTCTATAATTTATATTTTAAAATATATGGTTAATGATTAAATGATGAGAATGTGTTTTTGCCATTTTGGGTTATAAACATAAATAGCTACATTATTTCTTTTTTTTTTGCGGGGAGCTACATTATTTCTTAAATGAACATGAGATAATTAAGTTGTTTTCAACAATATCATGTAGTTGGTGGAAATGTGGGGTGTGGACCGTTCTATTTAATAGTAAGTCTTGCTTGCGACGGGTCACCATTTGTGACGGATATTTTGTGAGATATAGATAGAAAATGAGTTAGTGGAAAAAGGGGACCACATGAATAGTATTAGAGAGAGAGAAAAAGTGGGTATTTTGTGAGAGAAAACGGTATCCGTCACAAGCTTGCGACGGATAGTGCCGTTGCAACTAAGATTTTGTGTCTATTTAAAACTCAATCTGGACTTTTTATATGTCAAATATTAATTGTAGATTGATGATGATGATGATGAAGAAATTTGAATGGACATCATAAATAGAGGGGCAATTGTAATGAATAGTTTTTGTTCATTTATTTTTCCTCTAAATATTACTCCATTTGTTTTATATTATATCAAGTTTTTATTTTCTTGAAGTGAGTCTTTAACTTTCATTTTCACAAAAATATATTAGTCTAAAAATTATAAATGTTACTACGTTTTCTCATTTTTGTGAAATGGGAAGAGTGTTGTTATACGTCTTCTCCTTCCAACCTTCTCTCTCATCTTTTCCATTATACTTTTACAATCGATTAATTTAATATATATTATACGAGGTAAAAAAATAAGTAATGAAGCAAAACAGACTATAAAATTTTAATTGATTATAAGAGAAGAAAGGTAGAAGATCAAGAGAGTGAAAAGAGAAACAAACAATAATATTTTGGCTCATGTAACTTGGACGAAGATAGTCCAAGATGATATTTAGGTCAACATGGGTGCCGTAGGAATCTCCGAACATATACTCCCTCCATTTTTATTCAAGTGATACATTTCTTTTTGCACGTTTGCCAACGCACGTTTTACGTGCTTAATATCTTTAGCTACGTATTTGTAAAAATTATAAAAACTATATATTTTCAATGTACTCGTAAAGACGAATTAAACAAGATCCCACATGAATATGTTTTTTCTTACGTATTGAGAGAAAATTGAAATTGAAGGTTAACTTGTGAATAGTGTATAAAACCTTATGTATCACTTGGATAAAAATGGAGGGAGTACAAGCCAATGAGCTATATGAGGTTGTTTGGTTCAGTAAGGAAATTGAAGTTTTAAGGGAATAAGAAATCTCGTAAATGGGTAAAGTCGTTTGGTTGGGATGTGGGAACTGAATTTGCTAGAATATAAAACGAATCAATGAACTCCAACTATCGGCTTAAACTTTTGGTTGAGTTGGTTTCTTCTCATGGTAACAGAGCCATGTGGTCACGAGTTCGAATCTCACCCCTCCATTATAAATCACTATGTACTCTTGTATATGCATGCCCACAA
The DNA here is from genome assembly GCA_029255685.2 of Silene conica. Classification (NCBI taxonomy): domain Eukaryota; kingdom Viridiplantae; phylum Streptophyta; class Magnoliopsida; order Caryophyllales; family Caryophyllaceae; genus Silene; species Silene conica. The sequence goes on along the minus strand of CM055315.2, from coordinate 6,630,827 downwards.
ATTAAGTTTGTTTTTTCAATAAGTTTCGTGCTTGCGACGGGTCAAATATTAACTATATGTTTTTTTTTTACCCGTATCTATACAAATCAAGATGAAGATAGTACTTTTTCTTATAATAGCACGAATTTAACCAAAATAACACTCATTTTATTAAAGGCGTTTTAAAATAAATGAAGATTTAATGCAACACAAAATAAATAAGATCCAGTTTTCATGCCGGTAGTTGCCGGTGGTCTTAAACACCCCTGATTGTGTTAAGAGCAAGAATGCAAGCAAATTCTCAAAGTGTTAAAAGAACAAGAATATAATACCCCTCCTCACCAAAAAAACACACAACATCCATTGACGACATAAGAGGGTCGGATGTAATGTAACTAGTACTAGCTAGTATAGTAGTATCTGCAGATTTAGTGACAAAACAATTAATTTAAATTGAAAACAGTAATTTGCTACTTACTCCGTATGTCATTCTCCGGCCATTCCTCGCAACCATATCAAAGATAAACATACAACTGAGACGGAGAAAGTAATACACGTATTAATAAGACAGGAGTTACGTAGGCACTTACTAGTGCAGCAAACCAGGGATTGTTAGACTTTGGAGACGATGGCACATCCATGAGGTTCAGCTAATTAAGTGTATGTGCTTCTGTTTGCAACACTATTACTTCGTAATATTTTTGGGGAGGAATTTAATGGCCGGGTGCAGTTCAATAAGACAATGCAGAGTGATTTAGTGCCAAATAGAGGGTTGTTTTCTCGAGGACCCTCCGCAAAATGTCACATACTCATAATGAGTGGTAATTAATATACAAAAAGTCTTGTTTATGACGGGTAAGATCCGTTACAAGCCGAAAACGGATATTTTACTGTAACAAAAATGTAACTGGACATATAGGTGGGAGAAAATAGAGTATTATATGGATAATGCAACTTGCATTATGTGATAATGACACTGTCCGTCTTCAGCTTATGACAGATAGTGCCGTCTTTAATGAGAATTTGTGGTTAAGATGCTTTCTCTATTTCGTTCAATTTTATAGGCCTCCTTTAATATAATCTATAATAAAACAATTTAAACAAGATTAAATATTTTTTTTGTTATTAGTATATTAAAAGTTGTATCGAAAATTCTCACCGTTAGTTCATGTCCAAAAAACTGTAGAAGATGCCGAAAGATATTGGGTGCGGTCAGTTTGGACTGGAATATTTACTGATCAAAAGAGTAAAGACACAGTTAATTATTGTTAGGGTACAACCCAAGAGTGTAGTCAAGGACTCAAGGGGCTCAAGGCTAGATCGTCCACACAAACTTCTCTTGTACTAACCCATGCAGCCGACTCCATATACTTCCTCCTAGTTTGAGTGTTGTTTCTCTTTTCATTTTTATACTAGTTAGATGTTGGTTTTTTTTTTTTTTGGTAAACATTTTGTAGTTCAAATTCAATTCCATCTGAAATATAGTGGTGTGTGGTTCATATTCATTTCCTTAATTTTGGTGTCCAAAAGAAAGGGAACCAACACTAAGTTAAAAAGAGTATAATTTCCCTCGATTTGTTCACCTGTTATGTTTTAAGTGTATTGATTATCACAAATTCTCATTTGTGACGAGCTAAATCCGTCACAAACTTGTGACATGAGACAAATTTACAAGTGGGAGGGTAAATGAAAAGAGTTGCGAGAGAACACAATCTTGTGACCGTCACAACTCACAAGCCAGATGGATTGATTATTAAGTAGGTGCAAATCTATGTTTATACATACATCTAGAATCATAACATGAATCAGAGTAAAACAAATATTATCCGGACTCCGGACACACAATTACCATCATATATACTTTCACCAAAACCATTATTTTTTCCTAATCTTCTCGCTAAACAATTGTACGGTTAAAAACTTGCCGTATAACAACAATTACTTGGAAATTAAATTTTTGAAGTCCATCGCGACTTAATAATCATAAAGTTTTGGAAAACTGGGAGTATGTCCTTTTCGTATGGGAGCAGATACGAACACATAATCACACAAGTGACAAGTAATATGGTAATTCTGAGCTCTAAAAGGAACACCCCTACATTTGGTGAATAACTGGTTTAATAGAGTAAACGAATATTCTAATTTTTTTTTGAGAAACAACAAAATGCGACAGGCCATAATAATCAGTTTAATAAACTAAGGTGCAGAAATGTCACTTTCATTTCACATCGTCCACATATTGTTTCCAACCAGGGATCCATTGTTTCACTACTCTATCAATAATGTGCTCACCGCCACCACTAAATTTGAATCACAAATCACCCTCTTATATTCCCTCCGTTCGACTCCACTTCGCATGTATTCCTTATCGGTCCGTTCGACTCCACTTTATATGTTTCCTTATTTGGTTGTACTTTTATTAATATAATACTACTAAGGCCCACTTTTTCTATACAAATTACACATAATCCAAACACTTTATATCTAATTGTTGTACTTTTAATATTATAATATGGTTTTCTTAATATTTGTGCATAAAACATACCCGCGAAGTGGAATCGAACGGAGGGAGTAACAAATAGGTGAACAATAAATAATGAACTATAAAGAAATTAATGTTTTTAACGGTGTATTAACTATGTCCACCGGGTATAAGGCAACAGAGTTTTATTGATATTGAAGGGTTTACAGATTTTCGAATTCAGATTTAAATTATTATGATATGAATAATTGAGGGGTGACTTAGAGTGTTTATATGTATCCTCTAAAACCTAATACGGAATCAGCTAGAACACAAATTCTCATTTGTGACGCCAGTATCTGTCACAAGCTTGTGACGGATGCCGTTTTCTCTCACAAAATACTCATGATAGGTGAATGGGAAAGCACATAAAGAGTGCTCTACCTTATCCCCTCCCTTTTTGTGAGAGGTCACAAGTTTGTGACGGGATTAGCCCATCACAAGCAAGAACCGCTGCAGCTAAAAATGTCCAATACAAAAAAAAACTAGCACAATCAGATACTTCCTCCATTCATATCCAACCTACATATATTCCTTTTTCATCCATTCATATCCACTCTACCACTTTCCTAAAAAAGAAAACAAAATGACTAGACTACCCTTATGGAAACCATTTATCTACATAAAATGTCACTCCATGGCCCATCTATTATCCACCATCACACATTTAAATTAATAAAAAAACATCTTACACACTTACAAATCAAATGTACTTTTAATAGTTTTTTAATATCTTTCTTAATATTTGTGTAAAAAGCATATATGCGCTTTGGATATAAACGAAGAAAGTAGTATATTGTTTAGGTTTTAGGGGCATTGCTCAATGCCCACTAGACCTTCCTCATAGTCATTCGAAAGAGCGATCAACAAATTTAAGGTAGAGATACAATAATCACAAAATCGTCACAAGTATGTGACATCCCATAATCGATTAAAATATTATTCAACAAAGAAAAATTATCATGCGATGTTAGTATGTTGCAAGTCAATTTTTTTCACAAGTAAGAATAGTTGAATTTGTATTTGTTAGAAATTTTTATTACAATGTAATTAAGTTGACTACTAATGTATTTTCTAAAAACAGGTATAATAGGGTTGCAGTTGTCGTAATAGGAATATTTATAATAGTTGGGCCTCAACCATCACCTTAAGTATTTTGGTTGGGATGGTTCATCTATCATGATATCAGAGCCAGTGTGACCGAAGGTCACCAGTTCGAATCTTAGCTCCCTCAAAAACACGAAGTGGAAACCCAGCACACGGTATGGTGGAGCCTGTGCAAACTAACCGCTCTTCAAGCCCAATGGACATTTGAGTGAGGGAGCGTAATAGGAATATTTATAATAGTTGGGCCTCAACCATCACCTTAAGGTTTTGGTTGACATGATTCATCTATCAGTCGGGTTATTAAAATGAAAAAAAAAAAAGCTTTTTAAATTTAGCTAGTATATTTCATGTTATGAAAACATTTTTATAAAAACAAACATACTCTCTCCTATTTTATATATTCCTCACTTTTCCTTTTTCCCTTTTCCTTATTTAGTTGATATAAGAGAATTAAACTTCTCGAATTTCAAGCTTACATGAATTTTTCAATTTATGTGAATTCTCAAAAATTGTATTGTTTGCATGTGGGAAGTTAATTCAGGTGGAAAGTTCCAATAACCAAAGGGGCTTGGTGAGTAACTTCCCGCACCAATACCATGGAAGAAGTAGATTAAAGTGGAAAGTTTTACTTCGCATAATCTTGGCGGTCAAACTACATCATAGTTTTACGCTTCCTCCTAGGAAGTTTAAGAACACAAGATTTTAATGAACAACCAAATTAAACAAACCCTAAATTTAGACCATATAAAACACACTATTCCAATTGTTATTAAATTTGGACCATAAAAATCAACTTAGAAGAGAGGTAGAGTAGAAAATATAGAATATAAGAGAGTAGTAACTAGTAAAATTTGTGAAAATTTAAGTCATGGTCAATGAATTATGCCGTGATATTTAAAAAGTAGGGAATGACGCGTGTCATGTAGTATACCAATCAATGGACCGGTCTACCACACAGTGATATAGTTGGTGCCATGCTACAAAAATCATACTCCTAAGGTACCATGTGTTTCACGTCGCTCCGGTGAATTATTGTGCTTTAAAGTTTATGTGCTTGTTGCTCTAGGTACTAGTTAGGCTCTACTTGCACTTGGTCGTGCTGTTTTGTGACTCAATGTTTCGTGTATGTGTGATCTCAGAATAGACTTATCATGGAAACATTTTTTTTTACGAAGATTTGTGACGAATGCAAGTTGATTAGGTCAGTAAAATCAATTAGCAAATCACTATGATCAAAATTAGGTTTTAAAAACGAATAATTAGGATATTTATAACAGAAATTGATATTTAGTAGGAGTACTAGGGTAATAGCCGTGAAAATTCACGGGTTGTTTAATTTCAATTTTTTATACGAATTGGTCAATTTAAGAGACTAATAACTTATACGGTGTATATATGTAACTAAACGTTTTAATAAAAATAAATCAAAAAGTTTATATATAATTAAGATATATAAGAACAGTTTGACATTTAACGTTTTACTTGTAAGTTGAGAAAATGTTAAATATAATTAAAAAAAGAGAAGTATTTACTTTCCATACACGAAAAATAATTCTGAGTTGAAAGTTAATTAAAATATAAAAATTAAGAGAAGTGCGTCCAATAGTGTTTTTTTTTGCCTCTGGTTTGTCAAATAAGAACTTTATATTGGAGGTTACATTAGGATTGTGAAATAAATTGATTGTAGAGAGTTTAGTTGGAATATAAATTGGTCCATTTTGATTCGAATTCGTGTTGATGAATGCAAATTGATAAATGCAAACGGGAGGAAATGAGATACAATATAATATTAATAATTCTTTTTTTGACGAGTTTAAATATCACCACTTGGGTAGATAAAAACAAAAACATTAACACCTAGATAATCATCACAAATTTTTATTTGTGACAGACATATTTATTGCAAGCTTGTGACGGATCAAATAATACTCACATATGAAGATAGGACAAAAGCTAACTACCTAGGAAATAACATTCTATTTTGTCTTATTTACTAATATGTGTAATATTTGACCCATCGCAAACTTATGACGAATACATCCGTCACAAGATAGACTTACCGGATAATCATAAAAGATTGTCCTTATTTTCCAAATAAATCTTATTTCTGTCACAACCTTCTCACCGTTAATTGGAATTTGTGGTATAATATACGTACTCTATAGGATTTAGCAATTTACCTAAAATGTTGCGGATTTCAATTTTTCCACGTCGACCTCACGATACAGCGGCTCAACGTTTGATAATTTTGACGCTATTTTACTCCCGTCTTTGGCACGTCAGTCACTTGTGACATATTGTTACTTCCTCCATTCCAATCAATTCTATACATTTACTTTATTTACGTTTGTCAATACCTGTTTTGTTTTGTTAATATCTTTAGTTACATAACGATAAAAATTATAAAACTTTGATACTCATAATGTACCCGGTAAGACAATTTAAACAAGATCTCACATGACTATATTTTATGTTACATATTAGAAGTTGTGTCGAAGATTCACTCGACTTATGAATAGTACCGAAAAAGTGAAATGTATAGAATTGATTGGAATGGAGGAAGTACTTTTTAGACATTTTATTTTATCTTATTTGATTGCATTCACGTTTTCTTTAGATAGGACAAAACACGAGGATTCCTACAGTAATCTTGGTTGATTTAGTAATTATCATCGTAGTTATTAACACAAATTGTCAATGAAGAAGGAGATATCCGTCACAAGTTAAAAACAGATCAAGTATTACACAGGTGGTTAGATAAAACAGAAACATAATGCTACTCTCTAGGCAATTTCCTTTTTATCTTATCTATCAACTTGTGTATTACTTGACCCGCTTCAAGATTGTGACGAATATGTCCGTTTTCAATAAGATTTACTATTTTGTTAAAGGCTAAATCTAATATTTTGCAATAAATCTTGATTGCGACGGATATATACGTCACAAGGTGAAAACGGATAATATCACTTTCACAACAAGGTAAATGGAAGTACAAGTGGGAGCAAATAGACCATTTCTTGTGTCGTGCCACTTACATTTTATAAAAGGGACACTATCCGTTTTCAACTTAAGACGAATATCGTTGTTTTTAATGAGAATACATTCCAAAATTGAGATGACACGGATAGGATCTCAATCGGATTCTCTTAGATTCAAATCCAAATTTATATCTAATAAATTTAGATTTAATCCATATTTCTAGGATTTGAAATTTTGTAGTATATATTTTGATTCGCTGAACTTACGAATCTCGATTTACGAATCTCGAATGGAATGGGATATATCTCATATTCTTTTCTATAATAAAAGGGATAATATTATTTTTTGAATTTTATTAGGTAATATAATATTCTTATTATTACAATACACATACATTCATATTTTTAGCAGAAAAAAATAAGAAATTAAATTTGGACTACACAAAGGACATTATCTCACATTTGTTAAATTTAGATCACACAAATCGACCAAAAAAATGAAATGTGAAAGAAAACTTGAATAAGCCGTTTAAGAAAATAAAGAAGAAAATATTGAATAGTGAAGAAAATCAAATTTGAATATAGAAAACTATAAATAGTAAATACTTCATAGTAAATTTAATAATTTAGGACATGTTTGGCCTTGTTTATGGAAAAGAATTTTTACTTTTGTAAAAGAGTTTTTATAAAACTAGTTTTTGATAAAATTGTTCATGTTTGGCCAAAATTTTTAAAAAACTATTTTTATCAATTTTATCGTGTTTGGCCTAACTAGTTTCTATCAACTTTTTTTGGATTTTGGCGCTCAAATAACTTAAGAGCAACATGAAAAGAGAAACAGAAATAACAATTCACTACTTCTGTTTCTAGGAGTCAGTTTTAGAATTTTTGTTTAATAAAATTAGTTTTTAGTTTTTTAAAAAGTAGTGTTTGACCCAACTTCTATTTCTTTGGTTGAAAAACAGTTGAAAAGCATGGCCAAACACATACTTACTTTGTTTAGAATAGAGGTCCTATTTAAGATAATTTTCAAACTCTTGCCCTGCATTCTTTAGGTCGCTATTTAAGAGCCAACACAACATCAGGACTTCCATTTCAAATACGTCTTGGGTAAAATTTGCAATATACCCAAAAGGGCTCATCATGATCACCTGGGACATAGACCAGATATAAAATAGGGATTTTGGTCACTGTTGAGTCGTTGACAGGTTAACGTTGCTCATCTTCGCCTTTTTTCTGAGCGGCTCCTGTCTTTCTTCTTCCATCATCTTAACATGTTCCTCTTCATCTTCTTTTCTTGCCATTCTTGCACTGTATCAAAAGTCAAAACATATCGAAGACAAGTTTTACAAAGCAATGATGCGGTCGATGATAACAAAATGCAGAGAACTGAAAGTCTTAAAGAACCAAGGGGGAAACCGGGAGTATTAAACCTATGCTAGTCTCATTCTTCATATTATGCCCTCATACATGTTTATGCTGCTCAACACTCCGACACACTGATATGATACTTAGACAGTCCAACACTCTGATATACGGATATAACTCAGGGTCTGACGTAACTCTAATCGAGTCCTAGACTGTAACATAGATTAACAATCCCATGATTTTGTCCAGAAATTAGCACACACGTAATTGCAGAGATGAGAAAACGTAAATATGAACGTGTGGGGAGTATCAGTGATATCAGTAATACTACACAACATGTATAAACAGTTCCTCCGTAGATTTGTAAAGACTAATCATACGAGGATCATCGCTTTAAAATTTGTCATGCTTTGTTAAAGCCTATACAAGAAACCTACCAAACGCAATTGCTATCGTGTGACATTGCTGTGAGCAAGCTGTTGAAATGAAGCCTACTCCGTGAGAGTGAACCAGAAACATCGTAGACACAAGGAAATAACACCAGATTGAGAAGGCTATACGAGAAAATTTGATGTGGGTCCAAGTTGACTATGACTGTGGCAAAAAAACCAAGCAATTTGAAACAAATAAACTTTGACAACTGGTTGACTTGAAACTTCAAAGGAAATGACAATGCAATTAACTAGCAGCAAACACTTTTACCTAAACATCTTCCTTATAATGGACCGAAACTCATCATCATCTTCTTCAAACATCCTTTTCCTATTAACAGATCCTTTTTTAACACCACCAGATTGGTTATGCATACTCAACTGTCCAGGAATCTTTTGCATCCGCGGATTTTCTCCATCTACATTAGCTCGAACATGCCCTTGTTTTGGTGGCTTGATCTGTTACAATTTAGCATAATGTTATGCGATGAAATTTAGAACTTCCAAAACTCGCTAAAACCATACTAAAAGAATCTAGATAGACATGCAGGGGAGAACATGGAAGCACCTGAACTTTAGAACCACCCGAATTCTCCTTCAACACTCTGTTGTCTCTACCATGTTGAACACTCCCATTACGAACCCCCATTCCTACAGGTTGTCTATGCCACTAACAACAGAATGCTTTGAAACAGGAGGCACTTTGTGACCAACATAAGCAACTGGTGCTTTTTTATCCATGAGCAGATTTTTGTCAATTGCAGATGATGGCTTCTTTGGAGGCAAGACGTTGCCTGTAGCAGATCTAGCGATCCCACGTCCAGTACTACTGCTAACCAGATTATTCGTTGACAGCTTCTTTCTCAAATTTGCTTGCCTTTTCGAATCAAGAGGAGCAACATTGGACCTATTGTCAGAGGTCAACTTTCGGACGAGTGTTGTGCTAGTAGAACTAACTCTTGGGAGTCCCAACTCCAAGTGGCTTCCTTACTTCATGTCCATTCACTAATTTACTACCTGAATGACCAGATGGTTTATTGCTCTGAGCTGGTCTCGCATCTTCAAGAGCATAACAAGCCTGTGTTAAGACACGCTAAATAATAAATAGCAGACATAGCTAAAGTAGGCCAAATAAACTAAAGTAAGAGGTAAGTTAGAGATAAACCAGTCTTCACAGCTAAATTTTTCAGTTGTCCAAGATCTCCAGTAGGCTGCTTTGGAACATCAACGTCATCAGATAATAGAAAGCAATAGTCTCTTGTATCCTTAATGATTTGTGCTTTTGATTTAACCTGCAGGCAGCGAGATCCAAATAAATAGACGAATAACTAAATTAACCTTAACAGAATATACAGATAGTCAGATACAACAAGTTGAGGCCAGTCAAAACCTGCTCTGCAAGAGATTGAGGGCTAGCTCCATCATTCTCTCCAAAGGTGGATGGCGGCTTGTTTACTGTCCGTTCCTACAATAAAAGAGACAATATCAAACATCTTAAGAGTTTATAAAGCTAAAGGCATCTTCTGGCTTTTGTGGCATGAACGTGGTGACATCAAGCAAGTATTTGTGAATCGACAAAATCCATCAGAGCCATTTGCAACACATAAGATGAAGAAACTGCAACCACGAATAAGTTTTCAAGCTCCTATAATGAATAAGCCACTCTAGCAATAAAATATTGAAACCACCAAAAAAATTCTCAATTTCTCATAAAAAAAGGAAGATTTTAAACCCAAAAAAATGATCAAATTAGGCTTCTTTTATCTGTGTGTCCCTTATGGGGCTCACACCCTCTTGAACACAAGATTTAAGATGGGTAAGAATCCGTGGAGTAAAATGCAAGCTGGGAAAAATGTGGAGCAAAGTGAGAGCCTTCTTAGGAGATAGCTTAGGAAGGAAAGTGTGAACCATAGTCAGAGACAATGGGAGTATTTTATTTCACTCTTTCAAGGAGGAGTAGCAAACCATGATCAGCTACAATATCATCAACTGGTTTATCATTAAGCAACTAATCAAATCACTCAATTACTACAAAAGACTAACATTTCATAAATTGAGCAAGAACGACTATAACAACAAATAATGCCTCCCAAGTTTCCACAAATGGAAGCATATGGAGGTTGTAGAACCAGTGTACACAGCCATACCTCGAGAGGCTGTTTTCCAATTGACCAAATTAAACTTCCATCAGCAATTGCATCAAATGACTACTACTTGACAATACCAAAAAGTGCAGCCAATTTGGTTAGCCATTTTGCTTTATTCCATCGCAGTTTAGAGCCAAGTAATTATGGGGTTTACTCATCGGCAATGGATATAATTATTTTATGAATCGTAAGAATGATGAAGGCTACATACTTTTTCAATAGTGGCTTCCTCCCTTGCTCTTCCAAATTACTCACGCTGTCGCCATTCTCCCGCCTCAAGTTAGCCCGCAGTTGTTCTTTTATTTTTTGCCTATAGTCGAGAACTTTGAACGCCTTTTTCGACACTGGCTCTTCATCATCATGATCTTCTTCTTCTTCACCGTCCTCCTCTTCCCTTCCAACTCATGCTCATATTCTTCAACAGTTCCTTCTTATATTTAATCCCCCCATTATCTCCATCTATATCGTCGATAAAATCATCCTCATACAGTCATACTCATCCAGATCACCATTCTATCATCATACAAACAACATTACATCACCAATAAAATACCATTAGAAAATAATACAAATTTCGAAAAACTTAGAATTGTTAAAATCCAATTCATTCTTACCTGATCATAAACCGCCATATTTCGTACACTTCCGTTTACAAATGCGTAATAACAAATCAAGCGAAACAAAGCAATTCATCAATAAAAAAGTAATATCTATGACTCGCTTTCAACATTGAGCTTCAGTGATCAATTTAAACGCCCAAAAATCACGAAAATTCGAAAAAATTACCTCAAAATTCACAGTAAAAGAAGGCGAATCGAAGGGACGATAGAAAGGTTAGGGTTTCGAGTACTTTGCAATAAAATTAGAACCACAATTTGGCATCAGACAAGAGGATTTTAGAAGCGTTACTCAGAAATATCAAACCCTGAAATTCAAAGCCGAAAATTTAAAGCTATGGTGATACAAAACTTTAGGATTACATGAATTGCAATGAATCAATTAGAGCGATTGGGGAGTCGATAATTGGGAATTAGAGTTATCAAGGATACAATTGCAAAAAATTATGAGGGAGTGAGAAGGATAAAGCGACAAACTGGTGATTTTCGCGACGGTGGGGAGACGGAGATATATCAGAAACGGAGGTAAAGAATTTTCTGTTGGAATAATTGCTTCAAAAGAAGCATTTTTTGTGATCGAGGAAGTATTTAATCTGTCCTCTTATTTGTTTGTGCAATCAGCCTCCTGAATGTTTCGAGACTGATTGTGCGGTCTTTGTCAGACCTCTTTTCTTCTCAAGGCTGATTATGCACAAGTTCCGTTCAATCATAAATGCTATACTACGAACCTTACGAATTTACAATACTATATATAACATCCCTTCTCAATCACAATTCACAAAGCACACACTCAATATATATGTTCATACAATATCTTCCTCTCTTATTTTTCTCTACTAAATTAAAAGTTCTTTGGCAACGAACTTGACTTTGTTCATCTGTTTCTCCGCCTACACCAGAGAAACAGCGGTTGTGTAATCCTGGGGGTTGAGTGCCATTTGAGGCCGTGTGTAGTAGACGGGGCATAAATCAAATTTAGGACAGTGACGCTTGTCACGCCAGAACCTTCCGTCTCAGATAAGATCTTTACTGTTTTTTTCTTTTCTCTATTATTTAATTTCTACGTTATACCTACTACCGTGATAACATTTTCCCAAGAAGTATCTTATATTACTTAATCAATGGTGAAAGGGCAAAAGAAGAAGATGGAAGATAAGGTAGCGGAGAAAATAAATAGCAACCTTCAACCAGAAATGAAATAAAATGCAGAAAAGGAACACTCTTTGTATGAGTAATTGAGTATAATCAATTAAATAGTAAATTACAGTACTAAGTTTAAGTTGTGTTTACAAAAAACACTAATTTGAACCATTGTTCATCAATCACATGATATATTCTGCCCATTACATTTTTTTATTATTAATGTGCGCATTACTGTAAATTATGACAAACGAAATACAGGGAGACTGGAATGCAAAAACTTAGAAGACAGGACCAGCTGCAAGGATCTCTTCTGTCAGCTTGTTATCAGTTCCGATCTTGTAATCAGCGAACACCTCAAAATTCTTCCTAAATAACCCGCCGAGTTTCAGTAGTGTCTCCTTATAAGCATCCTTATCAGGCCACTGTCCGGCGGAAAAAAGGGTGTTAAGGATTTTTGAAAGGAATAGTTAACTCGTTAAGTTTTCTGAAGAAATATAAATGAAGATAAAATGGGAATTAAAGGCAACTTACAGCATTCACTGGATCAAGGATTTCAGATGGGACACCTTCAATCTCAGTTGGGATCTCTAGCCCAAAGATTTCAGTTTTCTTGTAGTTTGCACTCAGCAGAGAGCCGGCGTGTATAGCATCAATGATCTTCCGAGTGTACTGCAGCTTGATACGGCTGCCCACACCATACCTACAAAAACAATAGTAATCAGTGCTATAAAGTAAATTGTCTGTTTGAACCCTCGTGTTAGGTGTTACATTAAAAGATGCGACTGTACCTGCCACCAGACCAGCCAGTGTTAACAAGCCAAGCAGTTGTACCGTACTTCTGCATCTTTTCAGCAAGCATAGCAGCATACTTGGTGGGATGCATCATAATAAATGCTGCACCAAAGCAGGCTGAAAATGTCGCCTGTGGCTCTTTAATGCCTTCTTCTGTGCCAGCCACCTAAAGTTTACAACAAAATCGCAATCACAAAGTATTCATGGACAGACATGTAGTAAGGAGCTAAAGGCTTTAATAAGTCACTAGAATGCCTCGGCATTGAACTTACCAGAGCTGTATAGCCGCTGATGAAATGGTACATAGTCTGAGCCAAGTTCAGCTTGCTCACAGGTGGGAGCACACCAAAAGCATCGCAAGCCAATAGTATGACATTCTTAGGGTGGGGTCCAACACACGGGATTTTGGCATTCGGAATGTACTCAATAGGATAGGCCGCCCTAGTATTTTCTGGTACAATGTAAATAAATCATTAGAACCTATTCTTAGAGTTTTATAAGAAACTTAGAATGTCTTGCCAGCAATTCTTATTATCACCTGTAACAGATTTGTCGGTGTAGTCCACCTCACGAGTGTGCTCGTCGAACACAACGTTCTCCACAACTGATCCATAAAAAAAACTAGGTTAGTGTTTCTTGACAGGCCATATTTTCGAAATATAAAAGCTGCAGGCTGCAGCCCACACTTCTGACAAACTTCGAGTAACTTATCTGAGGAATTTTACCAGTTCCGAATTTGATGGCATTCCAGATATCAGGTTCTTTTTCCCCTGAAAGATCAATGCACTTGGCGTAGCATCCACCTTCAATATTTGACACACCATTGTTGCTCCAACAATGCTCGTCATCACCAATCAATAACCGATTGTGATCCGTAGACAGGGTAGTTTTCCCAGTACCTAGAGTTGAAAGCAATCGTGAATATAATACACACCAATTAGTCTCAAAATTTGTATATAAACAGACAGCTGTGAAGTGTGTCCAGAAAATAAATTGACAAAGAGGCAGCTCAGAGAGAGCAAAGATGGCATCTGGTATGTCCTTTTCGTCCAACGGACATGGATAATATACCTGACAAGCCAAAGAAGAGGGCGACATCACCAGTTTTGCCCATATTGCAGCCGGAATGCAGAGAAAGAATTTGACGCTTAGGCATGAGATAGTGCATGACACCGAAAAGTCCTTTCTTCATCTCCCCGGCATATTGAGTGCCAAGGATGACCATTTCTCTCCTAGCCAGATTAATGTCTATGCTAGTGGACGATGTCATGTAGTGAGTGAAACGATTACACGGGAATTGACCAGCATTGTAAATAGTGAAGTCTGGAGTGCCGAAATCCTCCAGTTCTTCAGGTGTAGGTCGAATACACCTGTCACCCATCCAGTTATTGATTGTACATAAACAACTAGCTAGCTAGGTCTAAACCACCATGTTAAATCAGTGTACTTCTTAACTTATTTACTTACATGTTGTGCATAAACAAAGAATGGTAAGCTCTAGCCGATACAATTCTGACTTTAATGCGGTTCTCAGGATCCCAGTTCAAGAACTGATCATTCACGAATACCTGAAAGTTTATTTAAGCCATTGATCACGTCTCGATCAGTAAACTAACAGATTAACATGATAAGATGAGCATGCTAGAGTTGGATGCAAAACCTTCTCGAGGGAATTCAAATAATCAACAGCCCTCTCTCGGTTAACCATGAACGTTTGCTCGTCCATCTCAATGTTGGGCGATCCCCTGTAACATTTTTAGTAAAAATAGAATTAGCAACGAAAAGACAAGCATACGCCAGCATCAGAATTCAGAGGTAGCAAATGTCAAGTTTTGATTGATGTGCAACTTACTTTCCCCACCAAAGCTCCTTTTCAGTAGTCTCGTCCTTGACGACACGTTTATCTCTAGGAGATCTTCCGGTCTTAGCTCCCGAAAGGGTTGCCAGTGCACCAGTTGATGTGATGAAGGACCCTTTCTCATACTTGATTGCCTGCTCATACAGCTCTGTAGCACCAAAATAAAAGTCATGAACGAGTCACATTATGAATAATAAACATACGTTATGAAAATGATGCATATTATTGTTAATGAAAATGAGGATAAAAAGAGTATGTACCGGCAGGAGAAAGATTGTAAAGGACATGAGTGAATTTCAAGGCGCTGTCACTGACGCTGATTGTCGGAACCACAGGATGGTGGTGGTGGACGTGCTTTGGACCGTCTGGTTTCCTAGCTGGGTCTCCTTTCACCACCTTTGGCCCTGTTTCCCTTGTCAGGGATGCCAATGACGCGCTGTACAAACAAACAAACTTAATCCGGTTACTTGTTTATTCAGGTACTTCACATATTTACTCATTAATTGGGCTTTAAAATCAGGATTGTCTTATTAATAAGACCAGCTGAAAAACAAAAATGATTACTTGGATCACCCGCTCGGTTTTTATTGCCCTAGTCACCTAGCTAAATCGGATTAAATTCAAACTAAACTGGATGGTATTTATAGGAAAAAAGATTTTAACAACTTAATATTTTAGGATGAAAAACTTAACATGTTTGAATAGACGGGTCATCATTATAGATTTTGGGTTATTGATATGAAATCCTTAAATACGAGTGTTGTCATTTAGATCAACAAAAAGTCAAATTGAATACGAGTAGTTTTTTATAAGACGATTTTATACTATTATAGTTATAAAATGGACCCAAATATAAATATTTTAGTAGGGTAAAAGTGGTTACTAAACTCGATTTACGATAAATTTGTATAAAACCGTGTTATATAAATATTTGTGAAATACAATATGTAATACTGTAGTGTACAAATAAAAATGTTAATTTTGAATTTATTTTTTCTTGTGCATTTTCTATAACAGAAAGAGTTAAAGACCCTTTTATATGAGATAAGGGAATTGTGGAATTGTGGAACAAAAATAAGTTGGTGAACATTGGAAACAATCCAAAAAATTAAAACGTAATCATAGGATCAGTCTCTTTCGAGTACTTTTTTCCCGTCAAAAGTTGTCATCCGAATCTACAAAATTCGTAGTAGCCCACTTAAATATATGGGCCCTATATTTGGAAAATTGTTTTTCATTTTCTTCTCTATTTAGTCACCGTATATATAATTCCCTCCTATTCTACATAAAAATCTGATTGTTTGAATATATGGGTGGAGTATTTATGTTGGATAGGAATGAGTATTTGTTTTTAAACAAATTGATAAAATTAACCTGATACAAACTCAATCGGATATCCGAATTCATGAGTCGAGCTTGAACCAAAACCTGAAGGACCGACTCAATATAATCCGACCTTCACGGTAATTGTTACAAACAGATTACTATTTATGAAATAACTCGATAATAGTTGATCCCTGACAATAATCCGATCTCGAAATAACCCATACGAAAATCAATATACCCAAAAACTCACAAAACTTAAATCCAATTGACCCATTTACTAAATCCATTTGGAAGTGCTACACAACTCATTATATGCATACATCAACAAGACTACAACGTGAAATTGACAAATGTAAAATTAAAATTAAAAATTTCCATCCACAAATTCAGCGAAAGAACGTTTATTTTGCCTGTTTCTCCAAGTAGCGTAACATGTAATTAACCTCTTAAATTATATTTTAGAGGGACATATTCTCACAAATTAAATATTACACATAAAATAAAAATAAAATGTATTACTACGGATTTATTTTATCTATAAATTATGATACGCTATTATTTAAGTTGTTTTATTTAATGCGGGATATATTGTCTAAAAAAGATGTAAAGAATTAACACACGAAATAAATACGGTGGTTGTTGAACATTTAATCGTGCAAACGAGAGGTCTTCTTCTAATAACGCTAATTGATAAACGATCTTTCTAAAAATTTGTTAAAAGATGGAGTAGTAGATAAGTATACCTAATCGATTGAAGTTGGAGTCTCTGACGTTCCTCGTCGGACATGGTGGCAAAAGGTGCAACACCGGCCTGAAGACCTTTGCTAGGTGTCGTAGGCGTCGATTTCTTCTTCTGAAGGGAGTGTAACTCGTCAATGGTTTGCGCTTTCACAGGTGCTGAACTGTCATCATGGCATACTCCGTTTCCCTTCTTTGTTGCCTCTCCGTTTCCGTTTCCGTTTCCGTTACTTGTTTCTATCTTCTTCAACACCACGTTGCCGTTCCCGTTTTCCGCCATCTCTCTATTTATAACACAAATATACAATGACGTAAATTAAACACAATTTATAAAAATATCCAGCTACTATACTTTTTCCCCACAATCAAATTATGACTCTTTCAATTTATTCATTTTGAATCTATCAATTATCGATTTGATTACGATGTTCAAATTAACCCGTGGCGGAACGAGGGGACTATTAGCAACAATTCATTTCGTTGATTTTGTCTGTTAGACACGTAACGAAACTAAACAAATAACTGAGACGGAAATAAAGTAACGCGAATGATAGAGACATGCATACCGGATATATTACTTAGGAAGATGAAAAAAAGGTGAATGAATGTATGAAAGGAGGAAAGAAACGTTGTAAAAATGAAGTGTTGAAGAAGCCAAAATGAAGGGGGGGATTATATAGTGATTTATTACCGAGTTATTGGGTTGGTGGGTCCCGCTGTATGTAAATGTAACGGAAGTAATTAAGGTTAAGGAGCTTAATCATTCCCACGGTTGAGTCCTTATCCAAGATATCTATCTATTCCAGCTGTGTTCTTATTATGTGAATCGTCCTAATTAAGTTAATTTATATTTGTCTTCAGGAGCCAGATACATAAACGTTGTCGATTTTTTTCATTTTTTTTCCTAAAAAGAAATATTTGTTCGAATTTGTAGGATTTATTACCTACTGTTGTTTTATTGTACTAATAATCTATCAAATATTAACGCGTCGCAAATCCAGCTACTTAATCTGAGTCATCAACGTGTAGTTTGCAGATAAACGGATTGGATCATGTTAAAACGGGTTGTAGAATTTTCAACTCAAACCCGACCTAAATGCGTTATGATATCTCAAACCAATCAAATTAATTTTGTGTTGGATTCATGTTGGGTTTTATTTCAAAACTATTTGACAATAGAGTAACTCGTCGGTTTATCTAATGATAGACTATTTTCTCTGTTGATGTCCGACATGGTTGATAGATTCACATGCAATATTTATCTTAGACCGAACTCTTATTCAAAGATTTCCCATTTGTTTATTTCAAACGATTAGAACATGAGATAAGAAGTCGTAGAAAAAACCATCAACATACACTATTCTTACTTTAAATCGATCCGAACTTATATTGATTTTAGAACTTGGTCTATATTAACCACAATTTATGTGTTATTTTACGGATATACTTTCTCCATTTCACTTTTAGTATCCTAATTTAACTAATAAATGTCACCCCCTCTTATTCAGCTTGTAGTTCACATTTCTCTAATATACGTGAATATTATAATATAATGAAAAATGAACTTTAGGCTGAATGAATAGTTAGACAGTCTCCGAGATTTCAGGGGGCTTGTGCCGTTGTGCGAAACCTTGAAAATGATCCAATCTCACTATTTACTTTAACAGTTGTATAAAAATGTTATTTTGTTGTAAGATTTATTTTTTTAATATACGGAAATGTTTATAATTTATTTCTTTCACACTACTATACAAGTATAACGTAAATATTCTATACTAGTGTATGTTTTTGTAGACAACTTTGCATATTAAAAAAAGAAATAGTTAAGAAAAAGTGTAAATAGTTTTAAATGAAATGAAACCAATAAATTTTGAAATATATAGTTATAACTTAGTCCATTAAAACTAATTTTGGAAAAAAAAAATGAAAAAATGTAATTATGAAAAATCGAACCTAAGATGTATGCATATAGAAAGCCCAAAAATGATCTCCCTCCACACACTTATGATCTTCCCATTTTATTAAAATAATACTCAAATATAATAGAGAAATGAGAAGATCATAGGTGTCTGGAGGGAGTACAAGCTAAACCACATCATTCTACATTTCATGATTATTAAACTCACTAATTGATATATATTCTTTTTTTTTTTTTTTCAAATGAGCGCACTATGACGCGGGTGAGAATCGAACTCCCAACTTCAAGGTTGGGATAAGAGAGCTCTTACCACTTGAGCTAACTCTTGTTCTCACTAATTGATATATATTCTTAATTTAACTTTACTGGGCCCAAAAATCGGGAACCTAGTGCGACCGCGCAGCCCGCACCCCCCTAAAAGCCGGCCTGCGACCGCGCAGCCCGCACCCCCTAAAAGCCGGCCCTGATAAATAGAAGTATATTTTGTGAAATACCATAAGTAGTAAATACCCCTTAAGGGGAATAATAAATATTCCATATATTATTCACTATTTTTACTTAATTTTATTTAGAAATAGAACGATTATTTTCAAATATAGATTATAAAAAAAGTAAACGATAAAAATTGAATGGGGAGGCTATTTGATACCGGTTCAAATCAATTAAAGAGTCTTTCAACCCTTTGGATTAAGCCAATAATTTTTTACTTGCAAGAAAACAAAGTTTGCAACACTAAGTCACTATCAACTACGAGTACTAAATACAGTATATAATGTAGGGTGAAAATAGATTTTGCTAACGTCAATAATGAAGCCAAAGTGTTTGGCTTGCAAGAAAACAAAATATATACTCGGTCATAAATTACTATCATATGGAGTACATTGCTTTTAGCCATTTTTCCCATTTATACTCTAGTTAATAAAATAATGCAAATTTTTATTTTAGACGGAATAATTTTCTGTCTGAAATAGGACGGACTAAAAGTAGTCATTTTACAATAAAATGTTATTATTTTTTATAAAATGTTACCATTATTTCCAGGGTAGAAATGTTACATTCTCATGTTAAAACATTTTGTCATTAAATGGTTACATTTTATTAAAAAGTTGGTGACATTTGATCTGTTTTATTTTGATACGACGTTTGAAATAAGAATTTATGAATAAAATAATTACCTTTCTTTAAAAGTCCACTGATTTAACAATTTTAACTACAATTGACATGTAAGAAAGAAAAGTTTATAAAGTTTATTCGTCACTTTCACTATACACCAAGATTAAATCCAAACTACACGAAATACTCGGTAGTCATTGCATAATTGCCAAAGTAAACCACCTTCATTTGATTCTTATTTAGAATATCAACCATGCTAACGTCTTGTACGAGTCGGGTGAATAATAGTATAGCCCATGCTCTAGCTTATATTTTTCCTCGATGTACTGGTAGGAGTGTAGGACTGAGTGGTCGATTGCTTTGCCGCCGGCCGTGATCGTTAATGAAGTAATTAAGGTCTTCGCCTTTTATCCTCACAAAAAAAAAAAAGAATATCAACCAAGACTCATTTACTCGACTTTTATACGAAGAATTTAATAAACTTTCATATAAAAATAAATTTAATATTTCAGTTTAAACACAAATTCTTATTTGCAACGGCACTATCCGTCGCAAGCTTGTGACGGATACCGTTTTCTCTCACAAAATACCCACTTTTTTTTTCTCTCCAACACTATTCATGTGGTCCCCTTTCTCCACTAACTCATTTTGTATCCATTTTATCTCATAAAATATCCGTCACAAATAGTGACCCGTCGCAAGCAAGACTTACTACAGTTTAAAATACCTTTTTATATGTGTTTTCAGTTAAATTTTGTTCCCGTTACAAATATATTACGTACATGATTAATATTATCCCCTATCTATAAAAGGAAGGTCTTTTCTAGGCTTTTGATTGGCTGAAATTTTTATTTTTTTATTTTTTTTTTACACATTAACCAACCCCACTCTCTCCACTTACTCTCTCCAATTAATTACCCTCTCTCCTCATTTCTTATTATTTTCCATATACATATTCATATGTTAAAAAGCTTATAATAAAAAAATTAATCACATTCAACCTTATAATAAAAGAAAATTTTAAAAAAATCGGAAATCTATATAGGGGACAACAAATTTTAATAAAAAAAAAATACAATTCCGGAAAATTAACCTCTTGGATACCTTGACAATTAAAATTAAATTTGAATTTTTGTATGAACGGTCTCATACTCTCATACCATAAGACGATCAACATATATAAAAAGAAAAATCGTTTATTAGCACTGAAGGAACAACTTTTTATATGAGACCGTATTACTCTATAATTTGTGACAATTAAAATGTATAAAAGCAAATTTATATACTATATAAACATATACATTAAATTTAACACGAGGCCCAAATTTTAAGATTTTGATGAAAAATAAATCCTAAAAATATCTATATTTCCAAAAATATGAAAAAAAAGGTCACTATTTAATCAAAAGTGGTCACTACGTATCAAAATGTGATCACTTTCCTACTGGTCGCATGTGCGACCGTCGTAAAGTAGAATTTTGCGAAATGGTAAATTAAGGCTACATAAAATAATACGAGTAATAATTATTATTATGTGATATTGTCGACTCATGCATCTATATCGATCCATGTCTTTATGGTTGTCTATTAGCCCAAAATATATATTTTTACAATATTAAAAAAAGTTGGCCAATTAGAAGTAATTAACAAATATTTAGAGGTATGAAAAACGAAAAAAAACGAAAAAAATTATACTAAGGGTTAAAAATTAACAAACATACGTATATCTAAAAAAATGAAAAAAATACACGAGGAGATAAAAATTAACAAAAAAACGTAAATTAAAAAATGAAAGAAACGTAGATCAAAGATTTTTGAATAAGATCAAATAAACCCAACCCATAAAATTAAAAAAATTAAAAAAATACACGAGGAGATAAAAATTAACAAAAAAATGTAGATTAAAAAATGAAAGAAACGTAGATCAATTTTTTTTGAATAAGATCAAATAAACCCAACCCATTAAATTAACAAAAAAAAAATATAAATTTACGATTTTTAAGAAAATATAACAACCTTCGAGAATTAGTCAATTAAAACTACGTTAACATCGAGTAAAAAGATGGTCTTAATAACAAGGGAAATTTAACAAATATAATCCCAACTATCACTCTTCTTCTCAAAATAATCTCAACTATCAATATTTCCGTAATAATCCCAACTTTTATACCACCCTTCTCAAAATAGTTTAGTATGACCGATAAGTCTTAAGAAAGGTGATGTTTATTGCGGAAATATTAATATTTGGGATTATTTTGAGAAGGGGAGTGATAGTTGAGATTATTTTGAGAAGGGTGGTATAAAAGTTGGGATTATTGCGGAAATATTGATAGTTGGGATTATTTTGAGAAGAAGGGTGATAGTTGGGATTATTTTTGTTAAATTTTCCTAATAACAATACATTATTATTTTCTTTATAAAATCATCCACAAATTTTAAGAGACTGCTATTAAAAATATTTCTATCATTTTACTTTCATTTAGAGAGCAAGTTATTTAAAAGGTAAGATATAGAAATACAATACAATTTCTTTATCTATTTTATATGGTTCAAATTTATTTCATAATGTCATGATTATTTATTTCAATTTATATAATCATTAAAAAAAATTAATTATATCAGTAAATCAATTATTTGGAGTCAAAATCATCCCCGAATTCATTATTTATATATTTCTCATTTAAGTTCATATTAAATTATATTTGTACTATTTTTTTAATATATTTACGAAATTTTTAGAAATAAATCCGTACATTTTTTGTACGGGCATAAAACTAGTTTTTACAGAATGTGAGATTATAAAAAAATGGGTTAGGTAAAGTTTAAGCAAAACCCCTTATTCCAAGTCTACGTTACCAGATTTGTAGGGGAGTTAATTTCCCATGTATATATGTACTTTGGTCTTTGTAGTGTCTTGTTTGTCACATTTGTTCCAGACTTCCAGTATGGCAAACGTAACTAAGCTACGTGATACGCGTACAATCATGGTATTCATGTAGAAATGACTTTAGGTTCTATTCTTTCTAGCGTAATTTCAAATCCTTTTAATTTTTTTTATATTTGGGTGTATTCCGTTAAGTTTTATTTACGTTCAATCAATTATGTTCAATTAATCTCTTTACAAAATTAACTTTTAGTTCAACTAAATTGACTTCGCTCTAGTTTCACTCAATTTAGTTTAATTAAACTTTACTCCAATTAATTCAATTCAACTCATTTCAGCCGAACAAGGTCCGCAAATTGTTTTGGCCTCATATGTTGTGATTTGTATCTCTATTTTCTCTATATTTTTATATGGTGTGATATAAATACTTCGCTCAAATCACGTAAGTGTAGTCATTTTTACCAATAACTAGTTAACTACACCCATTTTTCTCCCTTCGCTCTTTGTCAAAAATATAAAAGATAATATTGATCCGAATTAACAGACTATAACATTTACTATAAGACCATCCCCAAGCAGTGGTCGCGATAATTAGGTCGCGACCCGATTTTACTCTTAATCTCACCTTATTTACCTTGACCTACTTTCATACTCCCAAGCAGAAGAGGTCACGATTTAGGTCATCTACCCAATCATTTTTCCACTTTCCAACATTTCCAATCATTTATCACATTTTCTACCCACCAAAATATCTCTTCTACCAATCATTTTATTATTTTTTTATTCTTGAACCAATTAAAATTGTCCACATGGTGGTCACAAATATGATTACAAATGTTCAACAATGGTCACAAATTGACCTTGGTTGATCATATGGTCACAAATTAGCAAAATGATCACCAATTAGTTTGCTTAATTATCCCACTAACCATGACCAAACAAGGTCATGACCACCCTCATGACCTTGCTTGGGGATGGTCTAATACTCCGCAGTATGATAAATAAAACAATAGTCAACCCACTCCATTTGGAGTACAGTTGTACTTGCACGTTGACATTTGAAAATATCAAATACACCGTCACGTATGCATATAATAATACGACAAATTTTTATTAAGATGATACTATCTATCACAAACAAAAGACGGATAATGCCATTTTACAACATACAAGTGCAAAATAGCTGGGAATTAAATAGAGTATCTTCGTTGCCCTTTTACCTGTGATATTGTGAAACATTATTGTTTACAGTTTGTGGCGAATAATATTAGTCTTCAATAAAATACGCGGTAATAATAATAATACAAATTTTTATCTCTCACTCACATTGTCGTTACGACTCCTTACTAGATACAAGTGAGAGAGTAAATAAGAAAATAAATCCGAGAGACCTTGTGAAACGCCACAAATTTGACATGGCTCTACGCTCTCATCTAGAGCGTATCGTCACTGCTTCTGGACCGGGTTTCGGTTACTGGCAATGGAGGCTAGCCACTCTCCCCTTTTTCTTTGGTGGGCTTGGCGTGTACGCTGCGGGCGACGTCATTCACTATGCTTTTCTAGCTTCTCGGTTGCAGTCTGTGACTTTGCAGGATCGGCTTCTTCAAGTTTCGGGTGTCCATGACCACGGACCATCGTTTTAGTCAGCTTTGGATGCTTTTGCTAAGGTTTCGGGGTCTGACTTTCTGCGCAACCCTAGTGAGATCGCTGCCACCAAACTTATGAAGAAATTGGCAGATGTTTATTTCACGAGGATTGTTGCTTCGGCGGAGTCGGTTTTCTCCTTGACCCCTCGTCAGGTTGTGCTTTGGAAGTCCCAGCTGGGAGGTTACTCATCTGATTGGTTGCGGGTGGTCCCTATTACTGGGTTGGGGCAAACTATGAATAGTAGGACTTACCGGTGCGTGCTCAGCTATCGTTTGGGTGTTCCGCTATTTCCGGTGTCCTTGCATTGTTCCGCTTGCTCCCGGGTCTTTGATGGTGATATCTTCGGAGATCACGCTGTCTCTTGCGTTAGTGTTGTTGGTGTCAAACATCGACATAACCTTGTTCGTGATACTCTTTTGGATATCTGCTACCGGTCGGGGATCTCTACTGGTCGGGAGGTGGATATTGGGTTGCTCGACGGTGCGGGTGGGCCTTTGCGACCTGCTGATTTGCTGTTCTATTCTTGGGATCGGGGGCGCGATGTTTGTGTGGATTTGGTTGGGTCTTCTCCTTTGACTCAGTCGGGCATGACTGATTTTGTGCCAGGTGGGGTGGTGGTTGATGCTGCTCGGAGGAAGTGCGCCACGTACAGGGACTTGTGCGCGGGGCATGGTTATGACTTCTTGCCTTTCTCCTTCTCTTCTTTGGGTGAACTAGGGGAAGATGTTGTTTCCTTGCTCAAGCGGATTCAGAAGTTTTCTATGTCCCAGGATGCCGGATCGCGGAGCGCTGCTTTTATCTTTTCTCGCCTTAGTTTTGCCATTGCTAAGGGAGTGGGCGCCCAGCTAGTTTCACGGGTACCCACAAATTTCATGTAATTTTTCAATTATTTTTAATAAAAGTTCCCGTTATAATAAAAAAATAATAATAATAATAATATAAAAGAATATGAATGAACCATGAAAGGGCCACAACTAAGAGATGTGACTTAGCCGGCTACCACGACCGTATGACAGGTTTACCGGTTCTACAACAACACGTTTTAATTTTCTCTTAAATACTCCATTAACCTAATAATAATGAATATAATGGTGTCGTGCAATGCGTAGTGCAATTTGTCGTACATTGGAAATCTATAATTAAAATTAGTATTAGTACTTACTAGTATTATTAGTTATTGTACCTGTATAGGATAAGATGGATTGATTGTTTCTTAAGATAGTGACTTTCATCCACGTCGATTTCCAACAATTAAGAAAATTCGTCGTCAATCATACCATACAAATTACAAATTACAGCTTTGTTTTAATAATTGATGTTTTGTTAATTTGGTGCTACGCGTTTTATTTCGGTGTTATTCAGTATTCACCTTGAGTTTATTTCACAACTTTCACAAGTAATGTTCTTATTACTTGCTAGTATGTACGGAGTATAATGATTTGGATTCGTATACATACTCTCAAATAATAATTACTCTGTATTTGTATTATTTAATTTATATACAATTAAATCATAAAAATGGAAGAATTTTGCTCGATCGCGTTGCACCGTTGAATCCTTGATCCATGAGTCTCTCTAATTTCACTTTTTCTGTTTATTTTCTTATTATTTAGGTTAGTTTTTAGTGCATGTTATACATTATATTTCACATTATTTTAACGGTTTTCCTAACATGTGTCCTAAGGACACTAAATACGGAATAATTCACACCATATTTCATTAATTATGATAAAAACGAGTTTCTACCTAAGAATCAGATGAAAATATGTTATAAATTTTTCCGTATTTCGACTATTAACATGTGGTGTGTGACAATAGTCTTTCAAAAGATTTATTCAAGAGTAGATTGTAGGTGATGAGAATGTGAATGTCTAATGCGTTTTGTAAAAGTGTAAGACGACGTTAATTCAACTGTAGACGTAATCACGTAATAGACATATTCTTCCCATATTTTACAACAGTGTACAAGTAAATTCTATGTAAAAGTAGGGAATGCATGCGTACTATGTAAGGTGGTATGTGTTTATGTCATTATGTGGTAAAACATGCATGCACCAACAATTAAAAACTAAACTCTTAAGTATAAAACAATAAGTTTTGCATTAGATCGGTTCAAATACCATAACCATATATGGGTATTTGGATAAACGTTTTATTTTTCTATATGGTTTACTTTTGTCCTATTTATCCTGATGGTATAAATATATATTTATACCGTATTACATTTAAGACGGATATACTTATCCTAAATGAGAATTTGTGATTTTAATAAAATAACTACTCAAGTGGTAATGTTGGGCGATCTATTACTAACAATTACGAATTAATTAAAATTTATTTAATACAAAGATAAGTTTTTTTTTGGTGATTATACAAAGATAATGCGAAGGCGGCCTATTACCTTGTGGATGATGTATACTTGCAAGTAATATACGTGATGATGTATACTTAATACTTGCAAGTAAAATACGTACTGACATACAGTATAGTTGAGTAGTTGTAGACTTGTACATCGACATCTATAGTCCGTAGAACATATCAACGAAGTCTAAAAATTAATTAAAAGATAAAGATAAAAGTTAAATAAAAATTATAATATATATATATATATATATAATTAAAGGAGGCTTTTTTCGAGCTACATGGTAGTCTCCAACTATTACAAAACTCTATTTTTATAAATAATAATTTATTTGTAAGTTTTCTTTTAGAATTAGAAAATAATAAATAATAAATTAATTACAATTATTCTATTAAAATTAGAAAATTAGAAAATAGTTGTTTAAATAATAATTTATTTATAATTTTCCTATTAGAATTAGAAAATAAGAAAATAATTAATTGATTACAATTTTTCTATTAGAATTAGAAAATGGGTGATTATTTATAAATTTTCTATTAGATTAAGAATAATATTATTATTTAAGATTATTTTTTTTGGCAGCTGTAAAATATGAAAATGGTGAAATAGTTATTAACTTTATTCAATATTTTTATTAAATATGAAAATGGCAAATGAGTTAGAACATAATTGTTTATTTACAAATTTGCTATTAGACTACGAACATTATTCTTTAATATTTATATATTTACTATTTAAGTTTATTAACTTTATTCAACCTTTAACTCAGTTTGTCTTCGTCTTAACATTATAATGGGTCAAAAATAGTCATACTTGGAGATATTAGACAAATTTGTTACTTTGTCTTATGCATTATGTTTTTATCTTTTTCATATTAATTGAATCTTCTTAAATTTAAAATGAATACCCCATCTTAATTAAAAATATGTGGAACTAATAACTGTAAGGGCTTAATTAAGTATTTCAAATTATACACTTTCGTACTTAGGAATGCGAAAGAAATGAGATAATTTCTTTAATTAAGTAACAACAGAAATAAGACAAATGTCAAATATACTATATTTTAGGAGTATAAATATAAATATTAAAGACCACAATGAGGATTTAGATATATAGATCAACTGGAATAATTGTGTGGATGACATTTATTTTAAATGAGTATTGAAGGCTATTTTATAAACAACAAAATATTTTTTCCTACATATTTTCACTTTATTCTTTATAGATAAGACATTTGTTTATATAGTGACGTATTTTGTACGTGGGTGGGGTTAGATAGCTTTTGAGGGAGGAGGTAAGTGTCTTAAGGGATAGGGTTAGACTCCAACGTTTAAGAGCATAATTTGAGTAGTACAACATAATGTCGATAGGCTGGGGTAATTCAGGGATACAGTTGATGATTTTGATGTTCAAGTTGGTTAGTTGGATTGTGAAGTTTCAATTTAATGAGCATAAATAACAAAGAATACAACAACGTACGTGAGTCAAGCGGAATAACTGTGTGGTGAGATGAAATTTAATTGTGTATTAGAAGGTATTTCATAAACAACAAAGTAATGTGAAATAAAAGGTGTTTACGAGACGCATAGAGTAATCAGTAAAAAAAATCAAAATTATTTTTTATCATAGTATTAGATTATAGTTTATTGTAGCCCGTATTCCTCCAAATTTTCAACTTATTTTTTACAATAAGATATTGTCTTATAGGGTAGTGGTTAAGTTTACATTAGATCTGTCGATTTTTGTTTTTAGGAATGGGGGTAAATAGATCTCAAGGGATGAAGTAAGTGTCTTGGGAGCAGGGTTATTCTCCGACGTTTAAGTGTGATTTGAGTTGTACAAAAAAATGTCTATAGGTTGTGGTTGTCCAGGGATACATTTGATTCTGTTGATCAAGTTGGTTAGTTAGGGGTGAGAAATGTACGAATAATACCTGAATGGTAGGGGAAAATGGTACGTACGTGTGTACTAAGGTTATGATTAGAACAACTGCAAAAGTAAGTAGATAAATTTTATTTCAAAGTTCTATTTTTTGAAAATAATAGAGCCATAAATATTGTAAAATTAGGTTAGAAATATTTGAAGTTAACATGTATATATACTCAATTTTGATTGTTATATGGTGAGGGTTTATTTTACATTAGATGTGTCTATGTTTTTTAGGGGTGGGGGTTAGATAGGTCTCGAGGGAGAAGATACGTGTCTTATGGGGTAAGGTTACTCTCCGACGTTGAATAATGTGATTTGAGTAGTACAAGAATGTCGGTAAGCTGAGGTTTCCAGGGATATATTTTACAACTGGTTTTGGTGGGTAAGTTGGTTAGGTGTGGGAGAAGGGTACTCGACGGGTAGGATTGTTCTCCGACGTTTACGAGTGTAATTTAAGAGATAGAAAAATATATTCATATGTGGGGGCTGAGGTTGTTCAAGGATAAGGTTGTGGTTATGGTTGATTCTGAAGGGTTTGGTTTGTTAGTCGGGTGGAAATGGTTGGATATGGTAAATAGTGGTGGGTAACGTGAGATATTAATTGGAGAAACTAAATAGATAAATTTTATTTGAAAGTGTATTATATAAAAATAAGAATTGATAAATATTATAAATATTGGCTAAAAGCCTTTAAAATATCATGTGTATAAACTCAATTTTGTTTCTTTGTTAAAAATAAAACTAAACAATCAAATGTTATACTCATTTAAATGTTGAATGATTTCATAATGTTTTTTGTGCTATTAATATAGAAAATAAGAAAATAATAAAGTATTTACTATTTTTCTATTAGAACTAGAATATAGTTGATTATAAAAAAATAAGTTATTTACCACCTTCATGTTATAATTAGAAAACAATAAATTATTAAGGGTAGAAATGTCTTAGGGGTAGGGTTACTCTCTGACTTTTAATAGTGTGTTTGAGTATGTAGTGCACTCAAATGCCGATAAGTTAATATTATTCAGGCATACAGTTAGTTAATTTAAGTTGGTTAGTTGGGTCAGTAGATATGACGAATGTCTAAATGGTGTGGAAAAGGGTAGTAAAACAATGATTAGAAAAATTGAGAAAATAATTATAAGAATTTCATTCAGGATTATATAATAATGCGGAAAAGACATATGCACATATGCTAAAAAAAGGTCAAAAATCTCTTAATATCATGTAAATATTCTCAATTTTGATTGTCTTATATGATGGGAGTTAACTTTACAATAAATGTGTCTATTTTTTAGAGGTAGAGTTAGATAGGTGTTGAGGTCGAGGTAAGTGTGTTTTTAGGATAGAGTTACTTTCCGACATTTAAGAGTGTGAATTGAGTAGTACAAGTAATTATAAATGTATGTACGATGAGGTTGTCCAGTGACGCATACGGTCGATTCTAATGGTCAAATTGGTCAATTGGGTGAAAAGGGTATGATAAATGTTTGAATGGTGTGAAAAATGAGGGGTTTGTAGTAAGAAAACTGAGGAAATAGATAAATATTATTTCAAGTTTGTATTATGTGTAAATGACATAGGCATACATGCAATAAAAATAGGTTAAAAATCTTTAAAACATCATGTTTATAAACTCAATTTTGTTTTTCTTTGTAAAACATAAAAATACCTAATAAAATGTTAATAAATGTCATGTCAATAAAATATTATTAACTTTTAACTAGGCTATTTTTTTTTGTCTTGGTGATCGATTAAAAAAAATGTCATGATTTAAATTTTACACCAAACTCCAATATAACATCTCGGGTGTTGCATCCCTCATTCATTCCTTGCCACTTCTCTCTTACCCCATTTGTTAACTAAACACAAAATTGCATGTTTTTGTTTTCCCCGTCAAGCGCTTTTCATTCAAACAAGGTCGATTTTGAAGGTAAAAGTTAAGTTTCTGTTAGATGGATAAACTTTTCAAAGGGAGAGTTAACTTTGAGGGATAATTCTGGGTGTTTTGTGAATGAGGGGGACTTGAATATTTTAGGTGTGTATTGAAACTAAAAGATGGGTGTTGATGATGAATTGGATGGTTGTTTGAGGCAGGAATAAAGACGACTCCATCGCATTTGGTGGTTAATTTCATGATTGGTTAGTAGACGTGACTTTGGATTCTAGACTGTTTCATGTGTTGTTCGAAGGAGAGTAGTCGTTTAAAGGATTCTTTCAAGTGGTATTGAAGATGATTGCGACGAGTTTGGTGGTTAGATGTATCTGTGATTTAATACGATGAACGCATGATATGTGTATAGATGATGTAGCATTAATGACATAAATGAATATAAACGAGGTAATTTTATTAACAACATATCACATTTATAAAACAAAGTAATACTATTTTTAGCAAGAAAAAAAGTACTTTAGTATTTTTATTTACACAATGACAAGTTTTATGAACATACAAATACTTTAGTAACCGTGCATCGCACGGGCAAAAAAACTAGTTATCTATTAAAAAAGAGGTGTTTTACTAAATTATTATATGTTGAGTATATGTCATAAATCATAATGTCAATTGTGTAAAAGAGTTCGGACTTATGAATCCATTTTTTATTAATCAAAAAAGGGAGAATTATTTTTGTTCTTTTTGGTATATATTATTTGATTTAATTCAAATTCAGATCAAATAAACTTAGAAGAACGGTAAAACTTTCTTAATAAAATATAAATATAATACTTTTGCCTTAATCATTATCTTTAGTTTTTGGTTGAGATGACTCATCTCCTCAAAAATTTTATACTTCCTCTTTCTTTAATGACGATAATCACGTTTTTTTTTCCTCTTTCCTTATTTGGTAAGCTTTTTATGATCCAAATTCAATTTCATGTGGGGTAGGGTGATTTGTGTGATCCAAATTCATTTTCTTAATTTTGAGTTAAAAAGAAAGGGAAAGAATATGCTGAATATATAGGAGGGAGTATGCATTTTCAGGGTTAAGCCCAAATCTATAGTTTGTTGGAAACACAAGAGTAAAAGAGTGACACATAAAATATTTAAAAATTCTTACTTGGACCGATATTTTTCATCACAAACTTTTGATCTCTCACATCATACAAGTATAGAGCAAGTTGAAAAGAGCTTATGAGACGTCACAAGTTTATGATCGTCCGCACCAAAACCTTCATGTAAAGTAGTATATTCCCTCGTATTTCATATTTTGTTCCCCTTTTGACTCTTTGAGTTGGGCACAAATATTAAGCTAAGCAATAAAATAAGTGTAAAAAATGGGTGGGGTTTGGTGATAGGAGAGGGATGAATAATTAGGATTTAAATAAGAAATTGTGAGACACAAATATTAAAAAAATGCATAAAATATGAGTAAAAGAGTTGGGTGGGTTTAATAATAGAAGAGATAAAATGAATAAAATAAGAATAAAAGTTTCAAAATAGAAAAGGAGAAGAAACCGAGTAATCCATTTTAAAAAATATGGACCAAAATATGAAATAGAAAGGAGTAGAAGCTAATATAAACCCTTCTCACCCATGCACCGCCTTCGTCCTCGAGGTCACTCGCGCCCTCTGTATGTAAAGAATACCAAAGTACCAAAAACTTCTTACTCACAAAAATCAGGCAGCCACCTCTGAAACTTGTGTTTCATTTAGAGCTGGCTATAGCACAAGCTGACCCGGCTCCTGGCATGTTCATCCTCTCGACGCATAGCCGACCGTATTTGGCTCGGTTCCCCAGCCTGCTGCCTCCCCTCCCTGGCCTACCGCGGGTCATGAATCCCAAATCTGTAACCACCCGGATTTAAAAATGCAAATAAGCTAGATAAATATAGCATATTATATTAAATATCATGGTGGCGGAAACACCATGACGATAAATCCGAGTGTTACCAAAATAGATAAAGCAACACTTAACTACGCATACAACTACTCTCGTTAATGGAAACTTGTCCAAAATAAAAACAACAAGGTTCGATTATTAAACATCATCTTTCTTATTTATTTTCTCTCTCTCTCTTAACCCATCCAAGACCAAGAAGCACATCAACCTGAAAAAAATATCAACATCCACCGTCAGTGGGGAGTAACTAGGAGTCCTCCCAACCATGACTTAAGAAAATCAGGAAACAATTATGAACAAATAATAAGAGACAACATATAATCCATTTAAAATATGAAAACATGTGAACTTCATAGAAGAAATCCAATATCAAGTAAATAATCACAAATGCGTAGGCAATATCAAGACATGAACATAATAAAACATGATCTTTAAAATGTGTCACCAATATTCATTTTATTTATTTTAATGATTATATGAAACATTGTGAAAAACGTGGTCATAATAAAAGAAAATAGAACCAATTTACCTGAATGATATATATAGAAGTGGTATAAACATCCAGAACTTGGACCATAATTACTTAGAAAAGCACGAGATAAGAACGAGCACCGTCTAGGGCCATAAACCTGACCCTAAACCTCGATGTCATGAACCTGACACCAAGATAACCCTACGGTAGGACACATAACAGTGAACCCATGCCTAAGACTGGCCAGACTCTCGAGGGACATAACAGTCTAGTTAAGGCGTAAATGTGCGGACCCTTAACTAGTTAAGGCGTAAATGTACGGACCCTTGACCCCCAAACAACATATCCGTAGGCTCATAAGAGTATCCAATATATAACAAGGACGGTCAACCCGCAGCAGACCATAAACCTGACCATGCCAGGGTACTAGGTAGGCCATAAACCTGAACCTACCCAGTTTGGTATTGCTCTTCTCAAGTAGACCATAAACCTGAATCTACTCGATATCTTATACTCTAGCTAAACCATAAATAAAATGGAACAAAGTCCAAAAGATAACAAATGTTCACCATGAATAACATCATGTTAACATGCAAACACGCTCATAACTAAGCGATAAATAATATTGGATCAAGTTCAACATTTGGTCATCAAAGCTAGAGCATAAGTTCAAGTTTTCCAATATAAAACAAAGACACTCATTTAAATATATAATACAAAGAGTGTATACATGACATTTAACTTAGTAGAAGTAACAATCAATTCTTAAGACAAATATTCATAATGAATTTCACGCACATTACATATGTCCTCTACCGTAAAATTCATAATTAATTCAAATAAAATCAAATTGATACAAGGCCAATTGGGTTGGATTAATAAGACTCTTAGCTACAAACTTTGTCAAACAACCATTTCCAAATGACAAACGTAACAGATATTTATAAACTGATCTTTACAGTCTGACAGAAAACGTCGCACAAAAAGTATCGCTTCATAAAACGGGTTCAACAAAACATTTTGGAGCAAAGTAAAATCCTAACATCATCTAAACTCTTCAAAGTTTTAATTATAATAATTACCCAGAATAGTTTCAAAGTATAAAAAGGGTTTTAGAAATAATCTTTGAGCTACTGTCCATTTCGCGAGTATTTCAGCGCGTTGTTCGTAAACATTTTATTGTGAACAAACGACATGTAAGAAAATTACGAAATTTTAAAGGTAAACTTTAGACTTAAAATAAATATGAGTCTCTTTTCAACTTTTTCAGAGAAAGACAATTTAAGATGGAGAAATAAAATAAATAAAAACATTCCACAATAAATTACTTAACCCAATTTTATAATTTTATCTTAAAGGGCATGTAATAGGCGATTTTATGCATAAATAAAGAAATAATTAAGAAAAATATGTCACAAACATTAATAATTTATTCTTCATATTTATATTTCAGAATATACCTAAAAATAATTTATAATTAATTTATTTCTATTTATTTATTATTCAACACAATTTAACTTTATTTATGGATTAATTAGCCATAAAATTCAAAAATAATTATAAAAATTAATAATTCGACATGCAAAATTTTAATATACTAAAATAAGTCATCCTAAGATGAAAAATTCAAGTTTCACATTTATTTATATATTTTACATATTTTTACTAGAGATTTATTGCCGAAAAACATGAATATATATTAAATAAGAGCAATAATAATTATAAAAATAAAATAATCAATTTAAATACTCTATATATTAATATAGACCAGAATAAAATTCAAATCTAAGATTTTCGAAATTTTGATTTATGGTTTATATATATTTAGATGAATATCACCTAAAACCGTGATTAAATATCAAATAACAACAATTAAACATATAATAATTTTGGGACTCAAATAAACACATGCAAACTCATAGATAATGATAATAAATCAGAATATAATCAAAAATATAATTTTCATAATTATCTATATATTTTTCGCACTAATTAAATTGTTAAATCGCATAAAACACAATTAAATCATAAAAGTTATTAAATACTTATAAATTCATCACAAATAATAAAAATTACTATTTACTATATAAGTCATGAACCTCAAATATTTCCATGGTTTTAAACATCATATATATTATCAATCTTGTTATAAACCCATAAAAGCACTTGAAAATCAAAAATCATAGAAAGGAGAAAACCTAGTTACCTTGCTAGAGATTATATTAGTAAATAAGTAGAATAATATTATAAGATCAACCCAAATGATCTTCCTCAACCAAGGTCTCTTGCTCACCTCCTTGATCAAACATAAAAAGTTTAAAACAATTAATCAAATAGTACTCTAAATAATCTTGGATAAAGAAAATGAGAATAAGCAATGACTTACACATACTAAGGATAAGATAAAAGAGATGTGAAAAATGAAAGAAATGAATGTTGGAGATGGGTGAGGAACCTCACGTTGAAAATGGAGAAGAAGTGAGATATTTTTGTGTTGGGTAAGTTGTGATTTGTAGAGTGAGTAGATAGTGTAGGCTTTAGGATACTAATTTAAGATTTAGGCACATGACTATGAAGACTTTGAGCACCAAGGGACCAATTTTTCAACTTAGCATGTGCATATGTAATGATTACACAAGGTGTGTGATGATTACATAAGGTGAGTGATGATTACACAATGTGGAGGAAGTAGAACGAAATGCGTTTCCTGTCGGCGGATTTCTGCGACAGTCTTCCGTATTTTGGGCATAATTTCCTCCACAGAAATGCGATTAAGGTGATTTCGGTGGCGTTGGAAAGCTAAGAGAAAGAGCTAAAACTTTTATTTTATAATCGAGAGACATAAATGTACCAAAAACATCTTAAAATTAGCATCAATGACAAGGTAGTTATTCGCAAGTTTAAGGAGTGTAAGTTTAAGATGAGTATTTGGATTTTCATCAGCGAAAAAGAAAGATTTTAGATGGGATTTTATTTATTGTGGATCATCTTATTATTTAAAATAAGTGTTTAAATTATATAGGATGATTTAGGAATTACGGGGTGTTACAAAATCCGGCCCGACCTTAAACCGACTACTTAGTATAAAAGAAAAAAAAAGATTACATAGGTTGACACCCCGCCTATTTTGATATTGGGTGTATATTAGGTCCATCTATTATTAGGCTTCTATTATCTTAGGGTTTAAGCAACGATGTATTATAAATACATCGTCACATATCAATGTAAACCAACTCAATCAATAATATTATCCCTTATGCTATTCTCCCTTTATATTATTGATCTTGTCATTCTGAAATAACAGATGAGTTTATATATATAATAAACCCTAGTAACATAAATCCTAGTAGCCAGTCCTAATGGGCCTAGCGTCCCCTAATATCCTCCCGCAATCGTAAAGACAGTACGTAGTACGAACTTTACGATTGGAGAAATACGAAAGAAAAAAAACATAATCTATTAAAAAAACTTTAAAAAAAAATCCTCATCTTCCTCGATCTGCATAAATTTTTCTCCGTCTTGAAAGGTAGGTATAAGAAAAGAGTATTAAGACTCGTTAAAATTTCTTCGAACAAGAACGTTAAGTTTTTCGGACTTGTCGAAAGTTTAAGTTAATTTGCAAGAACCCAAATCGAACCTGACAAATATCAATAAAACGGAAAATTATCCGTCAATTCAAGATCTGGAGAACGTTAATTTTTTTTTTCGGACTCCAAATAAATCAAGTACCATCTTAAACGGCGTTGAATAATTTTAATGAGATGTCGATGAGAAGTTTTTTTTTTCATGAAAAACGAGATGTGCGAGAATAGCAAATTCAACATATTGATTTGTTTGACTTTCCTATGAAGGTTTAAAGAAATCTCACCGGTGGGTGTAAATTTCCGACCACCCACCGGTAAGAACGCGGAAACAATTTTCAAGAGTCCTCAAGTAAGAGGCTCTGTTGCTCTGATACTATGTTAAGATATAGGGAAAAAGAGGATTGCATAGAGGATTGAGTTGGTTTACATTGATATGTGACGATGTATTTACAATACATTGTCGCTTAAACCCTAGGATAATAGAAGCCTAATAATAGATGAGCCTAATATAGGCCCAATATCCTAATACCTCCCCGCCTTCTACCCACACCGGGAATACTAGGTAGGGTAGAGTACGGATCAGTTACCTGATCCGAAACCATACTTCGGTTTGGATATCCGATTCGAAATCCAAAATTTCATTATCCATGATCTGATCCGAAATCTTCGGATATCCGAAATTTACTATCCGAAGTTATCCGAAAATTACAGATCAATTATCTGATATACGAGATCTGATCCGTTTAGATATATTGTCAAAATTGTAATAAAAAAGACAATTTATAAACTTTGGTGATAAGCCACTTCACTGTTCACATAATATTAATTTCATTCGTAATACATTACAAAACATAAATCCGCTACATAATAAAGGAAACTAGCGTAATAATAGTTCGCCAAATACAATGATAAATATCCATATACATAACATTCCGAGCATAATAGTCCGCCAAATATCGGATACGGATCAGATACTAAACGGATATCGGGTATCCGATCCGATATTTGATATCTGATCCTATAACTTTCGGATACCGGGTATCCGAATATTTAAACCCGATATCCGTATCTGATCCGTTATCCGAAAATTTCGGATCTGGGTATCCGAACCGAACCACTTTTTGGATCAGATATCCATTATTTCAAATCGGATATCAGATCAATTCAGATAATCGGATTTTTAGCTTAACCCTAATACTAGGGCCAAATATACTCCCAGCTTGGCTCAGCCAAGCCCGCCCCTCCCCTGGCCTGACCCGGATTTTGCCACATAAGCTCGGCCCAAAGATAGCTCTTATTTTATTTAGGGGTTTGACGTTTTATGACAAATCGTCGACGTTTTTCATAATAATTACCTTTCTTGCCCTTCCTCTCTCTCTCTCTAGCATACTTTCTTCTAAATTCTCCCAAACAAACAACAACATTTAAAAAAAGTCGATTTGTTCACAACGATTCAATGTCAAGCAACGAACAATCAACATGAAACGCTAACAACGATTCAAAATAATAAAATACAAAATAAAATTAAACAACTTTTCATAAAAAAATTAAACAACTTTTCATAAAAAATTAAACCAACTTTTCATAAAAAATTAATAAAATACAAAATAAATTCAAAATTACATAAAATTAACAACTTAAATAATATAAACTACCTATTTAAATGCAAAATTAACAACTTTGTATACAAATAAATATAAACTACCCATCTAAATACAAAATTAACAAATTTTTATACAAAAAAAATAAGTTTAACTTTTAAAATTGAAAATATACGGTTAAAACAAAATAAAAAGGTCTGAACCATGGAGGGACTTTTAGGGTACAATTAAGCATGCAGCCAACGGCCAACAGCGTGTTAATACAATTCACATACCTTGATAATGATGATGAAGGAGAGCGTGGGCAACAATGATTTGGAGGCGCGGTTTGTATAGATGAAGAAGAAGAAGACGACGGTAAGCGGTTTGTATAGATGAAGAAGAAGAAGACGACTGTAAGCGGAGAGTTTTGGAATAAGAGGACAGTTTTGTTAATTTTTTTTGGAAAAATTATTAAGAGGACGGTTGAATGATACAACCGTCTTCTTTTTTAATAAGAGGACGGTTTAATTGACCAACCGTCCTTATTATGTTTATAAAGAGAACGGTTGTTTTGTTAACCGTCTTATTTGTAATACCACTAATGGCACCAATTTTATTTGGTTAGTAGAGGACGGTTTTCTCTCCAACCGTCCTCTAAGAGGCGTCCTCTTATCCCAAATTTGTAGTAGTGGTAGGACATTGAGTTCCAACATCCAAACCCATGGAGGACATTGAAACCCAACGTCCAAAGCCATGAGGGACATACGATTCCCACGTCCAAACCATGAGGGACGTGAGAAATTTTGGTCCTCCCCAGTCCACACCCATGGACGTTGAAGTCCAACGTAGTCCCCCCACCCTTGTACGTTGAAATCCAACGTCCCCCCAACCATGGACGTGTGATTTTCACATCCTACCCACCCATGGACGTGAAAAATCACCATCCTCTACCACTACGTACTTGAAAAACCCGTTTTTCTTCCTTTACGTACCCAAATCAATCAAAAACAACTACAACTAAATCGACAACATACAACAATAACAACAACAAACAACATTAACAACGACACTAACACCAACAACAACAAATATTCGTATTGGCTAGAGAGTAGAGAATATATAGTACGTTAGTCACTTAGAAATAGTACCAATGAATCTATGATGAATCAATTTAGCATGTGAAATTACACAAGCTTTATACAGAAGAACATAAATGACGTAGTTGTAAAAAGAAAGCACTTTCCAGAGAATGAAGACGAGTAAAAAAAAAAGAAAAAAGCAAAAAAGCAAAAATCATCAATACAGAAATCCTGTTTTAATCCCCATTTGAGATCTAATCCTCTACGTGTGTTTCTCAAAAGCCCTCAATGTATACCATGCTTTGAATTAATCATCCAAAAATTCCTTTCAAACCAAGGGTTTTCAAAATCCCATTTTCTGAAAAATAAATCCCGAATTGAAACAAGATTTGGGTTTTTACGGAAAAAGTGTTTGACTTTGATGTATTGCTCTTGTATGGAAAATGATCATGGGTTGCCGAAATCCTGTGTGATTGGCCCATGTCCTTGCTTTACCCACCGATTTTTTCTACCGGATACTCTTGCTCTTCTGTGTCCGATTTCCTCCCTTTCTCTAGAGGATTTTCTTTCGTTCCACTGGTCAGATGATTCCCCAGCTCATCCTCCTGTCGCCTCGTCCTAATTTTTCCAACATGTATGCTTCTTTCCCTTTTTCTAGACCCTTTTCTTCTGTCTAT
Organism: Silene conica; assembly: GCA_029255685.2. Classification (NCBI taxonomy): domain Eukaryota; kingdom Viridiplantae; phylum Streptophyta; class Magnoliopsida; order Caryophyllales; family Caryophyllaceae; genus Silene; species Silene conica. Next base: position 6,590,732 of record CM055315.2, on the reverse strand, counting down.
TTAAGAGCTGAAATTGTGAGTGTATTTATTGCATCTCACTCTTTCCCTTTCTTAAAAATCTCCTTTTCTAGCATAAATTTTTTAGCTCTCTCTTTTTCAGTCCTTATGAATTCAGAGTTGAATTTTATTAACGCTTTACTCGCAAATGACGTTTCCTCGTCGTCTTCTGAGGTTGGAGAGGCTGCACCCTCGAACCCCCTTTTGGAGGTTCCTGGTAGGGCCCAGCCAGGGACCCAACACTCTGAGTTGCCGGCTTCCTTTCATGCGGAAAATGTCGAGCAGTCTGTACCATGTAATAATGTTAGTATTCATGATTTACTTGAGGTTAAAAATGAGATCATTAAATTGTCTAAATCTTGCTTAGTGGGTCAAATGTTTCAAACTTCAATTGATTATAAACTTGTTGTAGCTCGTCTCAAAATTGATTGGGCATTTCCTGCCGGCAATATCGATTTTTTAGATATGGCGAATCGGTGGATCCTTATTAAGTGTGCTAATCCAAATGATAAGGAGAGTATTTGGTGCGACAGACCTTGGCATGTCCAAGGCGACCTGTTTGTCATCATCACTCCTTGGAGACCCATGTTATTTGATCCCTTTTGTGAATCCATTACCAATGTTGATGTTTGGGTTAGGCTTCCTAGGTTTCCAATTGAGTTAACTAGTTTCGTTCCTATTTGTAAACGATTTGAAACTAACAATGTTGGTTGGTTTATTAAGTTAGACATTTGTATTGAGGAAAAATATAAAATAAAATTTGCAAGAGCTTGTGTGTCAATCAATGTCACTGTCCCTCTAGTGTCATATGTCGAAACGGCTAGTGTCGGTGGTCTTAATAGTGCTTTTGTGGTCTGGTATGAGGACTTCCCTGTTGGTTGTTCCTGTTGTGGGTCTCCAGCACATATTATTGACGAGTGTCCTTTACTTTCTCTCTCAAAGAGGGAAATTAAAATCTTCATTAAAAAGAACCCAAAATGACTGACCTTGCTGAGTCTGTTTTGAACAGAGCCTCTTGGGTAGCATCACATGGAGTCACGGCCGAGAAGGCTGATGTGATCCATGCCCCAATGAGGAGTGTGCAAATGTTAAGAATGCTAAGAAAGATCATGTGCCTCAAGCGGCTACACAGAAAAAACACAAGCAAAATGGCCCTTCTAGGGTCGAAAAGAAAAACGTGAATTCCAACAAGGGTGTTGTTATTATTGAACCCACTGAAATGCTTAGCAAACCCTTTGAATCAAAACATGAGTATAAGGGAAAAGGGAAGGAGAAATTAGTTGTTGAAAATGAGATGTCAGAAATGGAAATTGAAGTTTTACTTTCGGCTGATATAGTCAAGCCTCCTGTTTTAGCACCCACCCTTGAAATTTCTGATTTGGGTAAAGAACTCTCTAAGTCTAATTTAGACAAAATCAAAGATGTTGTTGTGTATGAAGGTACAACTGTTGCGACGTCATTATCTATTATTCCAGCATCCGCTTTATTTCCAAATGTTGTTGGTTTGGCCTGCTCCAATCCTTTCTCCCTTCTAGGAGAAGCTATGGCTACCGACGTGGTAGTTCCAGATGGTATGTTGACAGACTTTGTTTATGATGAAGAAGATCTGCTTGATGACGAAGATGAATTGGTCGAGTGCTCTTTCAATTCGATCAACTCATCCAATTCCTTTGTTAAGAAAATAGGTCTCCTTGAGGTGATCAATGCTAATTATGCCTCATCTTCCAAGGAATCGGGTTCGTCAAAGCGAAAGGTAGACGATGGGGAGGAAGTTGACTCACTTCTTCTAAACGCCTAAGAACCTGATGATAGTGTCCGCTTTTTTATCCTCTCCCTGTCAGATAGTAGTAATGATGGTTTTTTGTAATATGCGGTTGTACGTCAAGCTTTTCTTTAGCATAACCGTCTGTTTTAGATTTATTTATTATCTCTCGCTGAGATATTTTGGATGCGGAATGCTACGAGGTCTGACTTTTTTGTTTGCTCAGGAGGGAATCTGTTCGATTTGTAATCGGCTTAGAATGTATGTTTTTGGAAAGATGCATACTATTTATGCTATCTTATCCCTTGGTGGTTATACCTTTGTAATATTTATTTGCTCAAGGGAGCTTTATCATTTTCATTTTCAGTTTAGCCTCTGTTTATTGCATTTCTTAAACTTTCTTACAGTATTAGAGTTTGTGAAAAATGATGTTACCATTTGGCCAGCATTTGGTTTCAATCTCAAGAGGAGTGGTCCACTCATTACCTTTATTATGCCAACTCTAATTGTCCATTCTTTGCTAATGTCAAAAGTGAGGCTCTTTTTTTGCTCCTTTGATGGATTTAACTTGGTGGAAGAACTAAGTTTCCATCGGAAATTGTTGCTTTGCTATTTTATTAAGATAATCTTAGTTGTAGACATTTTTATCTCCTTGTCTACTAGCAGCAAAATTAACGTTTCTTGATTGTCTTTTTTTAGCTTTTTTTGTGCTTTTGACGTAGCGGCTCTCATTTGCTTAAGGTTGCGTTTAATTATAATGAGTGTAGCTTTGTGTGATTTTATTAAGTCACTTACGCATCTTTTTGTCTTATTCGTTTTTCCATGAATGTCGCCTTTTGGAATGTTAGGGGCACTAAAAGGAAAATTTTTGCTGAAGAAGTAAATTTCTTTTGTTCGTCCAATGGGATTAAAATCTTAGCTATTTGTGACACTAAATCCATTTCTAAGCCCGAATCTTGTGTGATCGCTAATTTTGGTTTCAATAATTGCGACTTTATTCCCAGTAAAGGGCAATCGAGGGGTATTTGGTTGTTCTGGAAAGAGTCTATCTCCATGACTTTTTCGATAAGTGTTACTTTTAAGTCAGAAAGATTTATTGCTTGTGAAGTGTGTGACTTGACAAATAATGTAGTATTTTGCCTTATTTTTGTATATGCTCCTGCTCAACCGACTTCTCCTTAGTCTTCATATACCTTTCCTTTTACTAGGGGAACTTAACGAAATTAAGAGCCCTAATGAGAAAGAAGGGGGAGCAAGGGTTACTAAGGCACGATGTGTGCGTTTAAATTCTTTTTTAAGTAAAACTAATTGTGTAGACTTTCCTTTTTCCGGTAATTTTTTTACATGGAGAAAAAAGAAAAGTGGATCTGAAAATGTTTTTGAGATCCTTGATAAAGCTTTAGCCTCACCTAATTGGATTAGTAGTTATCCAAGCATGGAATTTGTGCACCATGCTTTCACTTGTTCTGATCATTGTCCTATCTCTGTGAAGTTGCATGGTCAATCCCGTAAGAAAGCCCCCCCTATTCGTTTTGATCTCATGTGGACGATCCGGAATGATTTCAGTAAAATGGTTAAAAGTTGTTGGCAATACCAGTTCAATGGATCTTATATGTTTTGTTTTTCTCAAAAATGCAAGCTTTTAAAACAGAGGGCTAAGAAATGGAATCAGTCGACGTTTGGAAATATTTTTAGACAACTCTCAATTGCCGAAAAGAAGTTAGAAAATATACAGAATCAACTTGGTTCATCTCATGTTACGTCTCTTGAAGTTGCGCAATCAAGATGGCTGAAAAAGCGTGAGACGCTCCTCGACTATAAACGCGAATACTGGCAACAGAAATCTCGTATAAACAAAGCTAATTTTGGCGATAATAATACCAAATTTTTCAATGTCATGCAACTATTAGACGAAGTAGAAATGAGATTAAGCAGTTTATTAATAGAAATGGTGCTTGTATCACTGATCCAAACCTTATTAAACAAGAGATATCTAACGAATTCAAAATTAGATTTACAAAAAACCATCTCTATTCCTTCAACAAGAACAAGGATTTTAAATCTATTAGTGGCTTAATCACGGAAAAAGATAGTCATTTCCTTACTAGTGCTATTAGTATAGATGAGATTAAGAGTACTGTGTTCAATTTAGCCGCAAATAAATGTCCGGGTCTCGATGGATACCCTGTAGAGTTCTTCCAAAAATATTGGGATATTGTTGGAAACTCTGTGACTAAAGCACTATTAGCTTTTTTCCATTCAGGCAAATTACTAAAAGAAATAAACCACACTTTCATAGCATTGATTCCTAAAATTGAGAATCCTCGAACAACTAACCAGTTTCGCCCTATTAGTCTTTGTTCTACAATTTATAAAATAATTGCAAAAATCCTGGCTAATCATCTTCGAAGTATCCTACCTAAGATTATTCACCCGTTTCAAGGTGCTTTACACCTAATCGCTTCATTCAAGATAATATTCTTCTAGCACACGAGATTTTCAACTCTTTTAAACGAAAAAAAGAAAAGATGGCTGGATTGCAATTAAACTTGATATGGAAAAAGCTTACGACCGATTGGAATGAAATTTTATTGAGGGAACTTTTAAGCAAATGGGGTTTAGTGCTAAGTGGAATTCCTGGATTATGGAGTGTATAAAAACTACTTATTTCTCAATTCTAGTAAATGGAACGCCAGGAGAATTTTTTAGACCCACCAGAGGTATTAGACAAGGAGATCCACTTTCGCCATATATTTTTATTATGTGCACCGAGGCTCTAGCAAGATTTCAGGACAATTTGTTAACTTTGACAAATCTACATTTCAATGCACTAGAAATTTTGAGCGACCTCTTCGTGAATCCTTTAGGAGCATTCTCTGCATGAATGAGAAAACTCACTTGGGTAAGTATCTAGGGTGCCCGTTAGTCGATAGTAGAGTTACTAAACATACTTTCGACGACATTATTCAATCTTCCTGTAACCAATTATCGAAATGGAAAGCAAATTCCTTATCTCAAGCAGATAGATTAGTTCTTATTAATGCTAATCTAGCCGCGAAGGGAACTTTTCATATGCAAAGCTTCCTGCTTCCTTCATCGACTCATAAAAAAATAGATAAAATTAATAGAGATTTTCTCTGGAACAAGAATCCTTTCCAACATTCACCGAATTTGATCGGTTGGCATAAAGCCTGTTTACCAAAGTCGGTTGGTGGACTTGGAATTAAATCTACTGAAGTAGCTAACAAAACTCTCCAAATGAAACTTTTATAGAAAATCCTAATGGACAAGGAAAGCATATGGGTCAAATGATTGCAAAAAAGTACTTGAGAAATTGTTCACTTTTCGACCGCAAACCTGGTCCAACCTCTTCTTGGCAATGGCGTAAGCTTATGAGTCTTCGGACTTTGTTTAGAAAAAGGGTTGAGATGGCAGGTAGAAAACGGTAGCAACATAAAATTTTGGTCAGATAATTGGGTTTTCCCACATCCTATTACCAATTGTATGGATGAGGATAGTTCTCGAGATCTTAATCTCTTGGTTAAGGATTTCATAACCCCTGACAATCAGTGAGATGTTAGTAAGCTTGCCATCTTAGTGGTTAATAATATTCTTAATCTAATTACTAACATCCCCCCTTCCTCTTAATGATATCCCTGATACCCTCATTTGGGGTTGTCAGTGGATGAAAATTTCTCTACCAAAACAGCAACATGGTTAGCGCAAGGTATTTTCGACCAAAACCTTAGTAAATGTGACTTTTACTGGATTTGGAATTTAAATATTCCTCCAAAATTAAAGTTTTTTCTTTGGAAAGCCTGTGTTGACGGTCTTCCAACGAAAATTAGACTTCTTAAAAAGTCATATCGATGTCCCACCAAATTGCATTTTATGCAACCACCCCACTGAAAATAAAGATCATTTCTTTTACAAGTGCCCCCTAATTGGTTCTGTTATCCAAGACGTGGGTATTGTTACTTTTAGTAATTTTTTATCAAATTTTGATAATATTATGAGTGAGAGTTTTATAATGAAACTCAATTATCTCAAGAACCTAATTCCAAAAGATGAGTTTATTAAGATTATTTTTTTCTGGTGGAATGCATGGTTTCATAGAAATGACATTATTTTTAATGATGTTCGTGTTAATAGCAATAAACTTACCATGTCATGCAATAATAGCATTAAGATGTTGAATGAGACTAGACATAAGGACCTAGTTAATCTTGATGAAGACGAGTCAGCTAGAAACACAATTAATAAGGAAGAAATTTGGTGGGAGAAACCTCTAAATGGATTTCTAAAGCTAAACCTTGATGGATCGAAAATTGATGGAGGTCAAGCTTCATTAGGATATTCTATACGAGATCAGAATGGTGAAGTGGTATTGATGGGTGCAAAAATGTGTGGATCTAATAGCATTCTCATTGCGGAAGCCCTCGCATTAAGAGAAGGGATCTTAGCAGCAAAAAAATTAGGAATCTCAAAGTTAATGGTGGAAGGAGATAACCTATGTGTTATTAATTCAATCCGTAGCACTTGGCATATCTCGTGGGAAATTTCTAATATTATCAAGGATATAAAATTAGATCTTCATTGCTTCGATGAAGTGAAAATTAATCACTGCTTTCGAGAAGCCAACAAAGTCGCTGACTTTATGGCATCTATCGGCATTCGTGTCCTTCTCTTTCGAGGTGGGTTGAAAGCAGGTGGCTTCAACTTACCTTTCTCATTCGAAATGATGAGATAGGTTGGTCCTATCCTAGAGGATCAACCTAGTTTTCTTACCATATCAAAAAAAAAAAAAAACAATTGAAAAGAAAATTGAAAAAATTAAGAAAAACAACAAAATGAACAACAATTCGAATTTAAACAATAACAACAACAACAAAACAACATAAAATTAAATTAATTACAAAAAAACGACTTACCTCGGTGTGGTGGTGGTCCTTGGTGGTGCAGTGGGAGCTCGGTGGTGGTGGTCCTCGGTGATCGTGACAAAGCAGTGGTGGGGTGGTCGTTTGGTGCGTGGTGGGTCATGGTAGTTTGGAGTAAGGAAAAGGGAGAGTTTGGAGGATGAGTGAGGTAAGGGGTAGTGTGGTCTTTTTTTTGAATTTCGTCGACGATTCGTATAAAACGTCGACGACATTTCGCAACCCGGTTTATTTATCACAAATTCTCATTTGTGACGCGAATATCCGTCGCAAACTTGCGACGAGTCAAATAAAACCCATCTGGGAAGTTAAAGACAAACTATTTGTGATTCTTAATGCACCTTCATTCTTATCTTATCTAATCAAGTGAGTGTATTTGACCCGTTGCAAACTTGTGACGGATATACCTGTAACAAGAAAGACCTATTATTTATTTATTAGTTCGTACATCGGAAACTATAAAATAACACTATTCGTTGGTCTTCTTTTCATTCAAAATTACATAAAACAACACCTTACAAGTACTGATTATGAATTGTGTTTCTACTGTTAGCTATGAAATCCTTCTGAATGGGAAGCCCTTAAGTAATTTCAGACCAAACTGCGGGCTTAGACAGGGAGACCCGCTATCCCCTTTTCTCTTTATTCTATGCATGGAAGCCCTTGCTTCACAGATCAACCTGGCTCAGAAGCGTGGTCTCATTAGGGGAATCCGGGTGGGTCGCGGGGTGCAGCGTATCTCCAATTTATTTTTTTGCTGATGACTCGGTCTTCTTCTTTGAGAATAAGAGAGGGGCGGCTAGAAATCTTATGGATATCTTGGATTTGTTCTGTGCCTTGTCTGGTCAGAAGTTGAATCACTCTAAGTCAGGTGTGTTATTTAGCCCGAATTCTACTCTTCAAAGCATTCAAGACACTTTGAGAGCTCTACATATTAGCAGACACTACTAGAAAAACGATCTCTTAAGGCGCTTACATAGAGGCGCTAATGGACAAAAGTGCTAGAGCTGTTTAAAATTGGGCAAAATTCAGGCACAATTAATTAGCGCGTCTCAATAGCGCCCAAGAAACTTAAAAAGCCAGATTCCTTCCACTCTTTGCCACTCTTGCCAGTCTTAGTGCAAGTTACAATTCTAATTTTCTCTAAAAAAGAAAAACCCTAAAAGATAAAAACTCCACCATAATTCATCCTCTGAGAGAAATTATTTCATGATTGAGAAGCGAAGAATTGAAATTCTCATCAAAATCATAATCAGGTGTGAAATTAATTTGTTATATATGTTTTAATTCTTTAATTCACTTGCTTTTTCGTTTTTTCCCTCGCAAAATTGGGGCTTTACTTTGTTTTTGTGAGGATTATCATTTCAATTGGTTCTCTTTGTTTCAATTTAGATATAGTTGTTGGGTTACTAGAACAATCACAACTTCATGCTTAATTGGGTATAATTATGTAGTCTTTATACCATACTTCGTCATAGTTCATTGACTACAATAAATCCAATTGAATATTTGGATTTGACGTACGTCTGGATTTAGTCTAATTGAAGTCAATTTGGGTTTGGAATGTAATTGATTGAAGCTGATTTAGATTTGGTCAACCTGAGATTTCGCTTGAATGAAGTCGATTTAGGTTGTACTTTGAGTGAGATTTCAGGTTGTTCACTTAGTACCAAGAAATATAAGTAGTTATAGGATGAATAATTTCAAGTTCATTGGACAAACCAATTATGAGTAATTGAGTATTAGATTTAGTTAAACATAGACAATGTTGTTGAAGTCTTAAACGAATACTTTGTTAGTTTACATTGGCATAGCTATACATCACAATATTCAATGAATATCTATATATAACTTAGATTCTTAATTTTTAACTTTGAATAATTGATGGATTTGATTTAACAGGTTAAAAATAGTTGAAGAAAATAATCATAGTTGAAGATGATTGTGATGCAGAAGAGACTTGGTTTCTATATTATGGTTACCTACTAGTTGGTAAACCTCTATTCTTCTTTTTTACTTTGATTTGTCACCCTTACTTTGAATTGTTGCTAGTTGAACTTGAAGTTACAGATGATGCCATTGAATATGTGGTTTAGTTGACTATTTTTATGTTTTTACGTATTCTAACCCTTTGTTCCCTGAAGTTGGTAAGCCTAGCACACTGAAGTGCAATTGACTACATTTGGTTATCAATAAGCTTCAATTCTAACAATGTATTATTCCATTATGCCTCTGAGATACTAATTCTTAATTTGAAATGTAGCATTCTAAAGTTTGTTATTGAGACGAACACAATAGGTGTATTGACATTTACCATTTGATTACAGGTTATTGTTAAGGAAAAGCCAAACAAGTGACTCAATTGTTTGAGGTATTAAGCACGCACATGTCTTTCTTAATACCCTTATTTCAAATGCTTTTAAGTTTTCTTTTATTTTTTTGCGTCGTTGTTTATTTGCCCTCTAACACTTTGTATTATTATGAATGTTAATTGAACTAATGTAGGCGCAATTCAGTTTTGGAAGAGGCAGCTGGGAAATATGACTTATACAGGTTTTCGCAAGTTGGTTTGTGCTAGCTAGATACCGATGCCCCCGAAGATTGAATATAGCTTATTACTAAGAGATATCTTCTAGGGGTATTTAGTAACTTGTATAATTTACTACATGCTATCAAATTCTTGTATTGGTGTTTCGTTCATATAGTCCATTTTTTATTTTTTAATGTATAGATTGGAATATGTATTTGACACTAATGTTTTTATATTGAGGTGAATAAATATATATATTTCAGCACACGATATATTGTATATCGGCATTCTGAAACTTTTACTTGAAATATAGTAATGCTCAAATGTCTTATGTGACCTTTGAAGTCAGTGGTTCATATGATAAGAATATGAAAGTGCATAATGAAAATGTTCTACAAAAAATTAGTAGTATATGGCGGCGCTAACAAGAGTCACTGTATCACTATTTATAGCGCTTCAATCTAGCGGTGCTTTTATAGTAGCTTTACCGACGCACTAAATAAGCGCTGCTACAAGTACTAGCGGCACAGGCAAAGCCGGCGCTTTTCTTAGCGTCGGTAAAACCCATTGCGGCGCTCTTTAGCGTCTCGAGAGGCATTAAAACAACGTCGCTAAATCCCTGTTTTCTAGTAGTGAGAGCCGGTCCTAAGTATTTGGAGGCCCTGGGCGAGGTTGTAAAATTGGGCCCTAACTTTAATTTTTTTTTTTCAGATGAGGTTGCTTCTTGAAAAATCTTTAAGAAATTTAGTAGAAAAAATGATTTTGAACTTGGAAAATTAAATAGGGTATATCTTATAATTCAACTTTTTTATTGTCAAAAAACTTGTAAAAGATCGAAATTCTTTCAAAGTTTAGATATTGGCTTTATAGTGGAGACCATTTAATGTATAATTTGAAAATTTATGTTTTGATGAACATAATTCGCACAAGATTTTATAAGCATGAAAAATATTTTTTAACTCAATTGACCAACTAAAATATAAGTAAAAGATAAAAGATATTAAATGGATAAGCCCATTAACATAATATATTCAAAAAAAATATCGAAATGGGTGTGAATTCAAAAAGTAAAATATAAAATATAAAATATGAATTATTAACAATGAAGAAAACAAGCTTTGTTAGGGATAAAACACGTGACCTCTTGACACTTTGCAAGTGAAATACCACTAGATTCCTTACCATAACTTACATTTTACATGTGATAAATTTTATTTAACAAATAACACCTACTTAATTTTACAATAATGAGCCCCTTTCAAACTTGGGCCCTTGTCAAATGTCAACCCTAACATCCCATAGGGCCGACCCTGCATATGAGGCATAATAGGGGGTTAGGGAATTATCTGGGCATTCCTACGGAGTTCCATCATTCGAAGAAAGACATCTTCTGGGCGCTTGTGGAGTATGTCACTAAAAGAATTTCATCCTAGAATGCTCTCTTCTTGTCTGCGGCAGGTCGATTAACCTTAATCTCTTCCGTACTATCAAATCTCTCCATTTACTTTCTATCGGTGTTCAAAATACCGGTAAGTGTGACACGGAAATTAAACTCCTTGTCGTCACATTTTTGGCGGTCGGGAAGTAGATCTAGTAAAAAGATCGCGTGGTGTAGCAATAAGTTCTTAAGTCTACCCAAAAAGAATGGTGGGCTCGGGATTAGGGATCTAGGATGTATGAACAAAGCTCTCTTGGCAAAACATGGGTGGCGAATTCTTTCTGGCGAGAACTCTCTTTTCTGCAGGACTTTTAGATATTTGCTCTCTGGATCACAAGAAGAGAGGGATGTTACGAGGTGCAAAATTAAGGCTAACTCGTCCTGGGGTCTTAAGAGCGTTTTCTTGGGTTCCAGTGGATACGATCAAAGTTGGGATGGAAACCAGGAAGGGCTTCCAGACTAAACATTTGGACTACTAACTGGGTTAATGGCGAGCCCCCAAGCCCAAAGGAGTGTTGGCTGGAACATAATTGGGCCCATTTATAGAATCTTATTGTCTCGGATCTTTTGAATGACATGGGTAAGTGGAATGAGATGATGGTGAAACATTTGTTTGAGGACTGTTGGGCTTTAAAGATCCTTGCAATGTCTATTCCATCCTCTCGCTCTTATGATGAGGTCTTCTGGCCATACACCAGAGATGGGTGTATTCGGTTAAGAGTGGCTATGGTATTATTTCGAGGGACTTCTTTGAGAGGAACGGTAGCTCTAAAGACAAATCAAGAATGAGCAAGAATATTGAGGGTTTCTGTGGTAGAAAGCTGTGGCACCTTCAAATCCCGGCCAAGTGGAAAGTCTTCCTCTGGAGAATTTGTGCTAACACTCTACCTTGTGGTGCGGAGCTGGTGACCAAAAAGTTTCAGGGCTCCGTTCAATGTGTTTCTTGTTATCAGAAGGAGGGTGAGGTGGAAACTTTAACCCATATTTTTCGTGACTGTGATTTTGCCTCGCGTCTCTGGGCAGGTTCGGTGCTAGGGATAAGCAAGCTCATCATTTAAGTATTCAACAGTGGATATTGGACTGGATTGGCTTACTTGGAAAAATGGAGGAAGGAAATTGGAGAGTTTGTACTTTTGTTTCTACCCTGTGGAGTATTTGGAGAAATAGGAATAATGCTCTCTTTAGGGGCAATTGCATACCAATTGTATATCTCTACCGGATAGCGGCAAATGATGTTGCGGATTTCCAGAAGGCGAATGAAGATGTTATGGCCACGTCTACGGGACGATGTAAGGTAAGAGATTCCTTTAACTCTGATGTTAAAGATCTGTCGGCAGGGAAAAAATTCTATCCCATTGGTAGGGAAGCTTCGTGTAATGTAGTTAGAGTTATGGTGGACGCGGGGTGGAGGGCTACTCTTGATGTTGCCATTGGGTTCGTGACTTATGATCATGATGGGGCTGAGGTGGGGCGCTTTCGGGAAACTTGTATGGCGGAATCTGTCGTCCAAGCTGAGGCTCTGGGGATGCTTGCGGTGCTGAAATGGGCTAAGACACGTGGTTTCTCTCACCTGCACATTTTCTCTGACTGCTTACGTGCACTTCTCCAGTTGGCGGGTTTGGAAATATCGGATCACCCTATTAAGGATATCTTAGATGACTGTCTAGTTTTATCAACCTACTTTCATTGTACTAGCTTATCTTTTATTCCTCGTAGATTTAATAGAATTGCACATGACCTAGCGTTAGGTTTAACTCGTATGTAATACTTTTATTTACCACTGGCAAAAAAAAAAAAAGAAAAAAAAAACCTTACAAGTTACTCCTCCCTTCGAGTTGAAGTGTTGATTCCCTCTACTTTTTGCACAAAAAATAAGGAAATGATTTTAGATCATATAAAACACCCTATCCCACATTGAATTGAAACCGATACTCCGACTCGGAGGGAGTATTTCTTTTGGGACTTGGGTGCACAATTGTGTGTATAACTTGAGGAGGCTCGTTTTCTACTAGACAACAGACTGACAGAATGGCGAGGCAATTAAGCTTTTGTAGGCGGTAGTCATTATATCTCCTCAGTCCTCACTCCTCACAATGATGTTTTCATCTAATCCATTTTTGTTTTTCGTTTTTTGAAAGGACTAATCCATTTTTGTTTATTTGTTTTCAACATGGTTAACTTAGAAAAAGTAATTTTACTAGTAGATTTAATTGGCCATGGATAAAAAGAGTAATTTGAGTACATAAGGATTTATAAGAGAAAATAACCAAAACAGGGAAAATAAATGGGAATTCATTTTATTTAAGAGTAAATTAATAATAACTCCCTTTTAAAATCTCGTTTTCTAAAATTACTCCCTTATATAATTTTTTTCTAAAATTACTCCCTTAAAATGTATTTTTATCAAAAATTGCTTCAAAACTCTAATTCAATTGACTTATTAGACAAATTTATAAATTGATTTCGTTTGTAACATAGCATATTTATACTTTGAAAGGTATAACAATGGAGAATAAGTTCAAAAACATACGGAATAGGTAACTTAAATTGGAATTTTGAACCAATTTTTGATAAAAGTGTATTTTAAGGGAGTAATTTTAGAAAAAAGTTATATAAGAGAGTAATTTTAAAAAACCCTATTTTAAAAGAGAGTTATTTTTAATTTACTCTTTATTTAATTTCATTCTTGCTTTTGATTCTCCACCTTTTGGAATCCCTACTTCTTCCCCTAACCAAGTCTCCTAAAATAATTGGTAAAAATACATTAGAAATTATAGGGGAAAAAAATAGTTTTACAAGATTATACATTGTCGATCAATATCATATCTACCTTTGTAATTCTCTCTATTAGGGGTGGTAATGAGATGAGACAGCTCGCGAATAATTCGAGATCGGCTCAATCAAAGCTCGGCTCATCTGAGATCGCTCGAGCTCGGCTTGGTTTGAGAGCTTAACGAGTCAAGCAGAGTAAACGTTGGTCCGACTCAAAAAGCTCGCGAGCGGCTCGAACTTATGTGATTAAATATTGCTCATTTTTATAAAAATATTTTATCATGATCGATATATATTTGTATCACACACATTGAAGGTCTCGCTGATCTGCCAAAATTTTTAACATATAACATTATGAAGAGTTAAGAACGAATAAACACCTAAGAGGGGGAGGGGGTGAATTAGGTGTGACATTTTTAAAATTTAACGACAACTACTCTTGAGAGACTTAATGACGAGTAAGTTCACAAGATGAGCAAAGTGTTCTATGCAACAGTATGATTGACTGTTACACAGAAACTTGGAATCGTTCAAGTAGGCGAGAATAAAGCGAAGAGTATGTAAGTAAATAAGCAAACAACCAAAGTTAAAAAATTGGTTCAGTCTCTACTCCGAGACCTACGTCCAACCGTTATTTTATTGATTGTTTAGAAATTTACTCCAACAACTAAACGAATACAAGTAAAATAACTCGCCAACCTACTCCGGTTGCATTTGCTCGAAGCTAATCCGCTTCAAGACTTGACTCAAACTTAAAGCTACTCCGCTTCAAGAGTTTTAGGACGTTCTATCTCTGGTTTACAGGATCAGAATCTCAGATGTTCACTTAAGAACGTGGAGATTTACATTTAAGATCTAAACACGAGAATCATGGAACAAACTCATTATGTCACAGTGTAGCTTACTGATGCATGGAGATTTTCAGACCGAGTTTGAGAAAAACGTTTGAAGACTTTTAAACTTAAAATGGTTTTGCAAAACTTAAAGAAAGAACTTTGAAGGCTTAAGAGTTTTGCAGAAAACTTCAATAAATGTTGTAAAAGCCTTAGCATTGAATGAGGCTAAGGGGTTTCTTTTATAGTACTTCAAATGTGGGTATTACCCAATGTGTACTTCCTTTGTACTTTTGTCCATTGGATAATAGCTAGCCCACTTGACAAGCAAAAGTTGTTGTTTAGTTTTTATTGGCTTTTGATAAAGCAAATCAGATTTTGTTTTGTAAAATATCTTCTAATAAGATGCTTAGTACTATTTACATTTCAAATGTAAACAATTCATAAGTTCTTATTATTTTACGAAATGCGGTACACTACGAATAAGACGGGTTTTTACGCTTCAATTCGTGCGTGCCAAAAGAGAAGACGATTTTACAAGAAAATAGATTTTGACAATTATTTTCAGAAAACTAAAGTGACTGTTTTGCACATTACTTGAAAACATTTTTCTCGTACTAAAAAAACTCCATGCGGTACAGACGCAACAGTCTGATGGACTGTTGCATGACAAAGCTAACACTTGATTTTAACGAGGATGTTCCACTTACTCTTACATTTGTGACTTAGGTTACAAAGGGGATGTTCTTGACTTGTGTTGTTCTTCTTGATCATGTTTGAAACATAATGGATGATCTCTTTGTTGCCTTTGTTCTTCAATCCATTTGCTTAGCCTTGAATACTCAATTCATGCTACTTAAGAACAAACAATTAATATTAACAAGGACTTGTCATCATCAACTTAAAATGTTCCAACAAATTCCCCCTTTGATGATGACAAGCCTAAAACATGTGATTTTTCCCCCTAAACCCAAGGTCGGTCTAAACACCTAACATGATTGTTCACATATGATCAAGAGGTTAAAAAACTAATATGCCTTAGTCTAAGTAGTTCGTTCCAAGCATCAAGCTAAGACATATTCAAGGTGAACGTTAGCCTAAGAGTTACGGGACAAACAAACAACACATGTTAATCACATACTTCCCCCTCTTGACATCATCAAGGGGGGACTTAAGCACCTGCAAAAGAGTTCATAACATAGTTCATACAAGCATAGTACGTAGAGTTCATAAAACAAAAACAACGAGAAAATAAACAGTGTACTTAGAACAAGTTTTTGAAAAGCCACGGGAAGGGGGGTTAATGATTAGTGGGGATGGTTGATTTTTTAGGATGCAAAGCGCTCAAGAAGGTCTTCATTCATGGTTTTGAGCTCAGCCATTGCTCCTTTCAAGTAGCTCACGTCCTTGACCAGCTGCCCCATAGTTTCAGCCAACTGATTTAACCGAGCAAGGACCTCCCTCTGATCAACATCCCCTCCCACTGTTGCTTGAGTTTTCTTTACCAAAACTCCATTAACCACGGCCATGCTCATCCTTGATAACAACCCCGATGCCATCTCATCACTCAATTTTTCTACGGCTGGGCTACCCTTTTTCACCACCCTCTCAGCAGAAAACACCAACGACAGCCACATTCCATATGGCACCACGAAAGTAGTGTCAAAAACACCGTTTTGGAAACCGGTGGCCGCTTCATGGATGCGGGAAAATATAAGGCGCGGAAGGTTGATGGGTTTGTGTTTAACAATATGGTGAATAAGGAGCATGTCAAGAAGAGAGCATCTCCCTCGGCTATTGTTGCTAGGTACTAGGTTGCGAAATACGAGGTTAAAGACAAAGCGAATTGGGGCGGGAAGTTCAATGGCATAGATATTGGTTGGGCCCTCGGGTGCACTAGGACGAAGTACCTTGAGTACTTGAGCACTTGTGACCTCCTCCACTTCCCCCCATCACGTTTAGGAAACGTTGTCAACCCCACATCAGAGATCTCAAGCAACCCAGCAAGCCTCTCAATAGTGAGAACAAATGGCTTACGGTTTATCACAGCAGAAAGGGTACCCGAAGCAACATCAACTCTGACTGTTGCATAGAATTGGATGACTTCGGACAAGTGCATGGGACTATACTTGTCGAGAAGGTTCACCCAACCCTGTGCATATATAGCTTCCTTAAAATATTTAAAAGCGGGTGATGAATCATACCAAGACTTGCGATATCGTCTTCCACTGTGAAAGCAACAGTTGAGGATACTGTGACATGTCTTCAATGTGTCCTCCGGCAAGTCAAGAGAGTTGAGATGATTAGCCACATCATTTTTGAAGGGTTCTGGGTATGAGGATACGGCAAGAGTGCGACAAGTGTTGGCGAGTGTCTTGTCCTCCATAATTTCCCCATCTTCTTCTTCAAGAGAGGACAAGAGCTTTGATGCTTTGGCCTTCTTAGCCGGGCGAGTTTTGGACCCGGACCCTTTGCGTTTTGCGGTTTTGGTTGCTTTGGTGGGTGGACTTTTGATGCCCGTCGTTGAGGGTACCAAAGATAAAATTTATAATTCCTAACTTTAACAATAGATAGTGAAAGTCAGGGTCGAACCACAAGGAGGTGGGGAATGTTTATTGTTTGGTGTCAATGTTTTAAGGTAACAAATTGGGGGTTTGATTGTTGATTTCTAAGTCTAAAGCAAAGACAAAAATAAAACAAGAAAATAAAGATGAGATTAAAATATATAAAAAGGGATGCTAGGATGTTTGGGTAATAAACAGCTAAGGTAAAATAAATCATAAGGTCAACATGTATTGCAGTCGCGTAAGGGGGTGTAACATAACTTTTTAGGTCTATGCTACCTAATAGCTCCTTTCGGCCTATGCTATTAGTTCCTAGGTCTCACAATTATTGGGTGTCAACAATAAGGGTGATTCCTAAATCCCAGGTCACATACCTTTCAGCCTTGAGTAACCTATCCGTCTTAAGATGTAAACCAATGCCCTTCCCGTATCTTTCAATCTTGGGTAGGTCATTACTAACATCCTACAAGTCTCCTTATGGTCTCATTGCAGGATATTATAATTGACAAGAAAAGACGAAATAAGAATACATACGCGGGTGGTCGACCGACCAGCTACTCCAGTCGGCCGACCACGGCCTCGGTCGACCGACCAGCTATTCCAGTCGGCCGACCGTGGTCCTGCTACAAGTCGGTCTTTCGAATTTTATTTACCTACGCATATTCATCCCCTACATCCTAACATATGAAAATTAGCTACTCATGGTTGTTAAGATGATTATGAAAACGGGATTAAACATGGTGAACATAGTAAATAATCTAAGCATGCAAGATTCAATAAAGCTTGGGATTCTAACTTAACAATTGTAATAAAAATATGAACTATAATAAAAAGCTGGATTAAAAGAGTAATTACCACAATTGGAATTAGGGCAGAAAGGAACAAACTTTATTGAATGCTTGGGAACTATTGAAAGATTACAAAACTAAAAGATGGTAAAAGATAGATACTAATCGATACTCCTTGATAAAACTTGATAAAAGATAGTAAAAGATATGATAAGATGATATCAGCTCTCTAACCCTAATCACAAGATTAGTTTATATAGGTAGAAAAACAAGAGTTTCCTAAAAGACTTCTACTTCTACTTTATTTCCGAAAATAATCGTCTGGGCTTCTTTTGTGGTCGGTCGACCTACTATGTGGGTCGGTCGACCGCTTCTTTCTGGGCTTCTTTTATTTTTGGCCTTCCTTGAGATTTTGGGCTTTATTAGAGTTCAGGCCTGGTCGGCCGACCCGTTTAGCTGGTCGGTCGACCGCCTCTGTATGGAAATCTTCGGATTTCTTCTTGTTTTGACTTTTGGCACTTGACTTTGACTCCAGTTGACTTTCCATTTATTCCTTAATTATGCAATAGACTCGAGGATACGGATTTGGTGCTAAATCGTCTCTTTTCCGCATAAATCTGCAAAAGTGCATAAAAATACGAAAGTACACGATTTGTGGGAAATAAAGGCTAAAACATAGTAAATGAGCGACCAAATACGTGTAAAAATAGATGTAAAACATCATAAAATAGACACGTATCAAATTCCCCAAACCAAACCCTTGCTTGCCCTCAAGCAAGAAATAGACTCGATCCTAACTAATGGAACGATTTCAATCTCAGAGCGAAATTTACACGTAAGCCTATACCAATGCTAAGTACAAAATGAGAAAGTATTCAAACCATGCAAACAAGTTATGGTGTTGTCAAACTTGCAAATATAGAAACTATAGAGACTTATACCATGGACTCTCGCGGTATGCTCGAGACACTCATGAAGCAAAGGGTGAGTATATGTAAAAGATAGAAAGAAGTATATTTGTCATGACACTCACCTAACTACGACCCATGGAAACATTACTGCAATCTAACATGAACAAGAATTCTACAACTTTGTATAACAACCCCATTTAAGTGGCCTAGATACATGCAATTGAGGTAAAGAAAGATATGTGAGGTAAAAGGTAAAAAGTGGTTAAGATGTTTTTGGATATGTGGGGTTAGTAGCCAAGCTAGTAAAACCGGTTCCCAACAACATATTTCACAACTTTTGATATTAAGGAAGTGCTCTTTTCTGGCACAACTCTCACATTGCATATAAGAAAGGACTCCCAAATATTTTTGAATGAAGTACGGGAGTGATAACATATAAAAGAAAGAGATTTTTGGAACGAAATTTTTTTTTTTTTTGATGATGCCAGGTGGTCGGCCGACCCATTAAGGCGGTCGGTCGACTGGCTCTGTACGTTTTTGACTTTTTTCGTTTTTCTTTTCTTTCTTTTCTTTCTTTGAATTTTTCTGTTCTTTTTTTTTTCTTGCTTTCTTTATTTTCTCTTTTTGTTCAAGATAGCATACAAACCAAGATGCCTCAAAAAATAATCCAATGACCACAATTACTAGCTTGGAAGGGTAGGCTAAGTATGGGATGTAGTTTTTGGGAGATAAAAGGCAATTTTGGCTATGTGAAGCTAATGGGTAAATATGAGAAAAGGGATCTCAAATGCACGTATCAAGATTCACAAAACGAGATAGTAAAACAAGTATATAGCAATTCAAGTTTATGTTTATGCATATTGATGTAACACGTTCCAAGGGGAGTACTACTCAAATCCTAGACAACTGGTTTAAGAATGAAACCAGGAAATAAGCTCTAAACCTTAGAATGTATAGTAGGTTGCCCAAGGTATAAGTCAAGTCTCAAGATATGCAAGTTGACAAAAACTCGTAGATATGCGAAAGACTCTCATACTAAAACAAGTTGTCAAGGCAAGGTAAAGGCATAAACATGTAAGATAGCTAAATCATCCTTGAAATACTTTCGTTCCGACTCGACCTATATGCTAAAATAAACGTGCATTTTTTGGAATTTTTTGAATTTTTTAATTTTTTTTTTGGATTTTTGTATATATAAGGAAAATAAAGAAAAGAACGATGCAAGACAGAAATGCAATAAACGTGTGACAGAATGCAATGCATGTAACACGAAACCATTCCCCAAACCAACCCGCACAATGTCCCCATTGTGCATTAGCCTAAGTAAAGGTTTCAGAAAATTAAAAGAAAGATGCAAAGAGAAATAAAAACAAAGGAAAAACTGGAAAGAACTCACTGGATTATGAAGCGCATGAGAAAAACCTCCCCAAACCAGCGTAAGCTGGGAGGTTTTGGTGGCTAGCAGTGCCACTCAAGTAACTAAGTCAATTTCACGATTTCCAAGGAAGAGAAACGAAAGACCGCAGCAGACAGTAGGTCGACCGACTGGTGTAACAGGTCGACCGACCTCCTGTGAATCACGGGAAATCTTGCGATACAGCGACTCTGGTCGACCGACTGATGTTTCTGGTCGGTCGACCCTCTGCGTCCTGGAGGTATTCGTTTCTTCGTAAAATCTGAAAAAAAAACAAGAAAGTACGTGCGCCCAACTATGCGCGAGATGCCAAAAACGATTCTAAAGTCTTAACTACTCAAACATGAAGGAAAGGATCTAAAACTACGAGCAAACAAAATAAAAAGTTTCACACAACAAAAATAAATTGTCTTAAAAACTGCAACTAAAACAACTATCCGCTAAAGATGCGGAAGATATCCGACCACGGCTTCTGACGACATGCCGTAGTCTCCACGGTTTTTGCTTTAGCAAAACACATCTTCTTTCCGCCGTCGCAAAGCATATGCGACGGTCTCTCCTCTTGAGCTTGCCTCCTCTTCTTCTTTTCCTCTCGATCCACGACGTCTGGATCCTCATCCTCTTCATAGCTTAGGCATCCCATTCCTCCTCTCTGGATGATGACTTCTTTCACTTTGGGTTTCCCCAAACCAGTTCCTGCAATAGTCATAATAGAAGTGTCCTCCCTATCGCTCCCAATCTGGGGCGGAGGTGTAAAAACAGATACAAGAGTAGGTAATAAAGTGGGAGAAGTAGTGATGACCTCATACTTCTTCTCAGAAGTGATAGCATTACATGTGATGGGGGTCATAGCATCCTTCTTCCTATAAGATAGGCCATAGATAATAGAATGCTTGCCTACTTTAAAGGTCAGAGTCCCAGTGCCTACATCTATAATGACACCTGCAGTGTGCAGGAAAGGTCTTCCTAGAATTATAGGTATATGGGCATCCTCTGGGATGTCCAAAACTACAAAGTCAAATGGGAAGAAAAACCTGTCGATACGCACAGGGATGTTTTCCAACACTCCTATAGGCTCCATAGATGTGCGATCTGCCATCTGGACTGTCATACTGGTCACTGCAAATTCGGTCATTCCTAGTTTTAAGGCAACGCTTAGGGGCATGACACTTATACTAGCACCTAAGTCGCATAAAGCCTTCTTGACTGGGAAGGTTCCTATATTACAGGGGACAGAAAAACTACCAGGGTCTTCCAATTTATGAGGGGCTATGACATGTGACAAACAGCTAGATGACTCTTCAGTGAGAGCCACCGACTCAACCTTTTCTAGAGACCTCTTCCTTGACAAGAGCTGTCTCATAAATTTAAGATAGGAAGGAACTTGTTGAACTAATTCTAAAAACGGGACTTGAACATTTAATGAACGAATCACATCCTTAAATTTGTCAAAAGATACCTGATCCTTTGAAGGCACGAGTCTTTCTGGGAAAGGCGCAGCTGAGGACTCAGTATTTGCAGCCCTTTTTAGAAACCTGGGGGTCTTATCACCCCGGAAAAGAAAATCCCGCAAGTTATTCGGCAAATCTGGACGAAAGGGAACTTCGGGTTCTGCTTCAGTGGTCGGTCGACCAGAATCTTCGGTCAGTCGACCAGTTTCCTGTTCAGGTAAAACTTTCGGGTCCTGATCTGTGGTCGGTCGACCAGAATCTTCGGTCGGTCGACCGCCTTCACTGCTACTCGCCTGTTTTTCCTTCTCAGCCCCCACTTTGGCTCCACTTCTTAAGGTTACGACGTTTAGAGTCTCCTTTTTCTGGTCCGGTTTGGTCGGAAGTTGACCCGGAGCCCTAGTATCATTCTTGCTTGCAATTTGAGCAATCTGGGACTCTAACATCTTCATTCCTGCCTCTCTAGCCTGTGACTCCTTCTGAACCAACCCAATAAGATTTTGGATAAGAGCATCTGTGTTGGGTGGTGGATTAGAAGGTGGTTGAGGGTTGAAAGGTGGTCTTTGGAAATTTTGTTTATGTGGGGGTACATAGGTGGAATTTTGCTGAGGTTGCATGTGTTGTGGGTTTTGAACATTCTGGCTTGTCCACCTTAAGTTGGGATGGACATTATTATTATTCGGGTCATAGAAATTGTTCCCACGGTAATGCTGAAAAGCGGCACATGTTTCATTAGATGAAGTACAGAATTTCGACACATGCCCTTCTCCACCACACCTCTCACAAGCAAAGGGTCCGTCCTGAACGGCGTTTACTTGGTATATTCCTCCCTTGCTTCCACTCCCTAGATCGAGTTTTCCTGCAGCGTCAAATTTTTCCAACTTGGCTGTCAAGGCCTCAATTGCTGACAGGTTGTATTCGGATTTCCTCTGATTTCCTCTGGAAGTGCCATGCTCAGCGCGGTGCACAGCAACATCTTCTATCAACTTGAGACCCTTAGTCTCTCCTGAATTATCTTGGAATCTCCCATTAGCTGCAGCATCTAAATAGGCCCTGTTGTCATCGTAGAGGCCATTGTAGAACTGGTTGCAAAGAAACCATTGTTCGAATCCGTGATGTGGTATGGATCGAACAAGTCTCTTGAACCTGTCCCACGCCTCGCTAAAGTCTTCATTGGGACCTTGCTTGAAATTGGTAATCTGCGCCCTCAGAGCATTAGTCTTTGATGCAGAATAATATTTCCTGTAGAATGCTAAGGCTAAGGTGTTCCAATCTGTGACTCCCGCAGCAGTGCGGTCTAGATCTCTGTACCACTCTCTCGCAGAGTCCCTAAGGGAGAAGATAAACATGGTTTGTTTAATCTGGTCCTGCGTCACTCCTTCTGGGGGTGCTATAGAGCATATGTAATCTGTGAAGATTTCAATATGCTTAGCAGCATCCTCATTGGCCGAGCCTCCAAATTGGTTTCTTTCAACCATAGTAATGTAGGCAGGTTTGGCCTCGAATGGCTTCCCAGTACCTGCAGGTAAAGTGAACCCTTTGTATAGGTCCTTTGCCTGAGGCATGGAGTGACTGGCAATAGTAGCTTCCTCTGTCATGTTCTCTTCTTCTTTAGGAAAAACTGGAAAGTAGGTAAAAGGTGGTGATTTTGGTGAAAGTGGGTTGATGGGTGAATTTGGTTGTGAAGGTGGTGTTTTTGGTGAAGATGGTAATGATGGTTGTTCGAATAAGTCTTCTTGAAATAAGGAAGATGGTGAACCTCCTTCCTGATTTGCTAGAAGTTGCTTTCTTCTTTCTCTAAGAGTCCTCTCAATTTCGAGGTCAAGTGGTAGGAGTTCTCCTTGAACTGACCTGCGCATAAGATGGAAACTACAAGAAAAAAGTGAGAAGGTTTAAGGAACAAAAAGTTCCTTAAACAAAGAGAAACAAAAACAAAAAACAATAAACACTGGCGTCACCTCCCCGGCAACGGCGCCAAAATTTGATGCCCGTCGTTGAGGGTACCAAAGATAAAATTTATAATTCCTAACTTTAACAATAGATAGTGAAAGTCAGGGTCGAACCACAAGGAGGTGGGGAATGTTTATTGTTTGGTGTCAATGTTTTAAGGTAACAAATTGGGGGTTTGATTGTTGATTTCTAAGTCTAAAGCAAAGACAAAAATAAAACAAGAAAATAAAGATGAGATTAAAATATATAAAAAGGGATGCTAGGATGTTTGGGTAATAAACAGCTAAGGTAAAATAAATCATAAGGTCAACATGTATTGCAGTCGCGTAAGGGGGTGTAACATAACTTTTTAGGTCTATGCTACCTAATAGCTCCTTTCGGCCTATGCTATTAGTTCCTAGGTCTCACAATTATTGGGTGTCAACAATAAGGGTGATTCCTAAATCCCAGGTCACATACCTTTCAGCCTTGAGTAACCTATCCGTCTTAAGGTGTAAACCAATGCCCTTCCCGTATCTTTCAATCTTGGGTAGGTCATTACTAACATCCTACAAGTCTCCTTATGGTCTCATTGCAGGATATTATAATTGACAAGAAAAGACGAAATAAGAATATATACGCGGGTAGTCGACCGACCAGCTACTCCAGTCGGCCGACCACGGCCTCGGTCGACCGACCAGCTATTCCAGTCGGCCGACCGTGGTCCTGCTACAAGTCGGTCTTTCGAATTTTATTTACCTACGCATATTCATCCCCTACATCCTAACATATGAAAATTAGCTACTCATGGTTGTTAAGATGATTATGAAAACGGGATTAAACATGGTGAACATAGTAAATAATCTAAGCATGCAAGATTCAATAAAGCTTGGGATTCTAACTTAACAATTGTAATAAAAATATGAACTATAATAAAAAGCTGGATTAAAAGAGTAATTACCACAATTGGAATTAGGGCAGAAAGGAACAAACTTTATTGAATGCTTGGGAACTATTGAAAGATTACAAAACTAAAAGATGGTAAAAGATAGATACTAATCGATACTCCTTGATAAAACTTGATAAAAGATAGTAAAAGATATGATAAGATGATATCAGCTCTCTAACCCTAATCACAAGATTAGTTTATATAGGTAGAAAAACAAGAGTTTCCTAAAAGACTTCTACTTCTACTTTATTTCCGAAAATAATCGTCTGGGCTTCTTTTGTGGTCGGTCGACCTACTATGTGGGTCGGTCGACCGCTTCTTTCTGGGCTTCTTTTATTTTTGGCCTTCCTTGAGATTTTGGGCTTTATTAGAGTTCAGGCCTGGTCGGCCGACCCGTTTAGCTGGTCGGTCGACCGCCTCTGTATGGAAATCTTCGGATTTCTTCTTGTTTTGACTTTTGGCACTTGACTTTGACTCCAGTTGACTTTCCATTTATTCCTTAATTATGCAATAGACTCGAGGATACGGATTTGGTGCTAAATCGTCTCTTTTCCGCATAAATCTGCAAAAGTGCATAAAAATACGAAAGTACACGATTTGTGGGAAATAAAGGCTAAAACATAGTAAATGAGCGACCAAATACGTGTAAAAATAGATGTAAAACATCATAAAATAGACACGTATCAAATTCCCCAAACCAAACCCTTGCTTGCCCTCAAGCAAGAAATAGACTCGATCCTAACTAATGGAACGATTTCAATCTCAGAGCGAAATTTACACGTAAGCCTATACCAATGCTAAGTACAAAATGAGAAAGTATTCAAACCATGCAAACAAGTTATGGTGTTGTCAAACTTGCAAATATAGAAACTATAGAGACTTATACCATGGACTCTCGCGGTATGCTCGAGACACTCATGAAGCAAAGGGTGAGTATATGTAAAAGATAGAAAGAAGTATATTTGTCATGACTTTGGGATTCTCCTTTGTTCCCACACTATCTTCATTTTCGATTGAATCCTCCTTTTCTTTGTTAGCACTCATGAGTGTTTCAATGACTTCATTTTCTTCTTCCTCCACAACTACCTTCGATTTTTTCTTTGATGCCTTCTCCTTTCTCTTTTCCTTTTCTTTTGATTTTTTAATTTCCTCTTCCTTTTTCTTACTAAGATCCTTCATGATCTCATCAATCTCATCACTTTCTGTTTCCACTTCTTCCTCGACATTCAAATCAGGAATGTTGGACCTTGCTTCCTTTTCTTTTTCAGTGACATTTTCATCCTCATTCTTATCAAGAGCATCTTCTTCATCAGTGTCAACGTCCACCGAGGGATCGAGTTGAAGAGAAATGGGTTCTCTTCTTCCTTTGCCGCGCATTTTTTGACCGGTTGCACCACCTCTGACAGCCACCTTCTTACGGGATTGGACGGTTTTGGTGGATTCAGAGGCGGTAGTAATGTTGGAGTCGGGTTGGGTGGACATATTTTTTCTTTTTGCTACAAACTTTGGGTTGAAGGAGTTTCTCAGATTTTGTAGTTCACTTGCAAGGTTTTTGGGAGGCATTTTATTGAAGAGGGGAGATGGAGAGTGTACGGTTATGGTTGAGGAATGAGAGGGGTTTGGCAGTTTCCTTTTTGAATTTTGTACAATAAAAGTACAAGTTGCATGGGGAATAAAAGGATAGGTGTAGGTGGTTATAAGTTTAAATGTAGAAGGATGTACTTTTGAGAGGGATAGTTGGTTTGATTTGACAACACATTTAATTTTGAGTGGCTCAACAAGTTTAAAGTACACTATTTACTTTATTGTAATTTTATTTCACATAAACTTGTACTACACATAATATTAAACCAAGTAATGAGTACTTATTTTTAGCATGCATTAAGTCATCTCCTCTAGTCAATCATGTAGGAGAAGTACGTAATTTTTCAATTTCGTTATATTTTGTCACGCAAACCAATTTCCGACCGAAGTCTTTCGAATTGTTCTCTTTCCAACGGTTTTGTGAAAATATCCGCAAGTTGATCTTCGGTTCTACAAAAACTTAAGCAAATATGCCCTTTTCCCACTTGATCACGTAGAAAATGATGTCGGATGTCTATGTGTTTGGTACGTGAGTGTTGTATTGGATTTTTTGAAATGTTAATTGCACTAGTGTTATCACAAAAGATAGGGGTAGTTCCGAAAATTAGACCGTAGTCATGTAATTGTTGTCTTACCCATAGAATTTGCGCACAACAAAGAGCGGCACTTACATACTCACTTTCGGCCGTGGACAATGCAACGGTGTTTTGTTTCTTTGAAGCCCATGAAATTATGCACGGTCCAAGGAACGTTGCAATTCCTGACGTGCTCTTTCTTTCCACGAGGTCACCGACATAGTCCGCATCCGAGAAACCTACAAGATCAAGTTCAAAATGAGTTGGATACCAAAGATGTACTCCTTGTGTTCCAACCAAATACCTAAAAATCCGTTTTACGGCTTTGAAGTGTGATTCTTTAGGATTTGCTTGGAAACGAGCACATACACAAACACTATATTGTATATCCGGACGACTTGCGGTTAAGTAGAGAAGTGAGCCAATCATACCTCGATAAATCCTCTCACTTACACTCTTACCTTCCTCATCTTTGTCAATTTTGACTTTGGACATCATGGGGGTAGGCATTGGTTTGGAGTCGGACAGCCCGAACTTATTTAACATCTCTTTTAAGTACTTTTGTTGATGAATCATTGTTCCTTGTTCATTTTGTTTGATTTGAAGACCAAGGAAAAATCCTAGTTCTCCCATCATACTCATTTCAAATTCGGATGTCATCAAATCAGAAAAATACTTATAAAGAACGTTATTTGTTGCACCAAAAATAATATCATCGACATAAACTTGTGCAAGCAACAGTTCAGTTCCTTGTGACTTAATAAACAACGTTTTATCAACCGAGCCTCGTGAGAAGCCGTTTTCAAGTAAAAACTTAGACAATCTGTCGTACCAAGCTCGAGGAGCTTGCTTTAAACCGTAAAGTGCTTTGTCAAGTTTGAAAACATGGTTAGAAAATTCATTATTTATAAATCCGGGAGGTTGTTCAACAAAAACTTCCTCTTCAAGGTATCCATTTAGAAACGCGGTTTTCACGTCCATTTGAAAGAGTTTGATACCTTGAAAGGATGCAAAAGCTATGAGCATACGTATGGCCTCAAGTCTAGCTACCGGTGCAAAGGTTTCATCATAATCAATCCCTTCTTGTTGATTATACCCTTGCACCACTAATCTAGCCTTGTTACGTACGATTTCTCCAACATCATCAAGCTTATTGCGAAAGACCCACCTCGTACCAATGACAGTACGTTGGGCAGGCCTAGGAACCAGATGCCATACCTTGTTACGTTCAAATTGCTCTAATTCTTCTTGCATTGCTGTGGTCCAGTATTCATCAGTCAAGGCCACTGTGACATTGGTTGGTTCAATTTTTGAGATGAAAGAATGGAATGCACAGTAATTTTGGAGGGAGGATCTGGTTTTTACTCCTGAATTGAGATCACTGGTTAGGTTTGATAGAGGATGTGAGCTTTGATGTTTCCAATTTTTGAGAACAAGTGGTTCGGGGGAGTTATTTGTTTCTGATGCAACAGTAGAGGCTACTGTTGAATTTTGGGGATTTGTTGAAAGAGGACTTGGTTCTTCCTCTGTTTGTGTGGTCAGTTGCTGTTCCCTTTCCAAATTTCCCCCTGAGGTGCTGGCTTCTTCTGTTGATGAGGGAGTGTTAGTTCCCCCTGGATTTTGGCCGTTTTCCTCATGCAACAGTTGATCAGACTGTTGCTCGTCCTCTTCTAGCAATTGATCCATATCACGACGTATCATGCCAATCTCAAAGTCATCATCATATTCATCTTCTTCATCCTGATCATCAGAAATAAACAAACTTGATTCATCAAATATTACATGTACGCTTTCCTCCATTTTCATGGTACGTTTGTTATATATTTTATAAGCCTTACTATGATCCGAATATCCGACAAATACTCCTTCATCACTTCGAGCATCAAATTTTCCAAGGTTGTCTTTTCCATTATTGTGAACAAAACACTTACTACCAAAACATTTTAAGTGTGAAATGTTAGGTTTTCTGCCTCGAAGCAATTCATAAGGAGTTTTGTTTGACATTTTTCGAATCATAACACGGTTATAAGTATAACAAGACGTATTGACCACTTCTGCCCAAAAATTTCTAGGAACCTTAGAACTAATGAGTAAAGTCCTAGCCATGTTTTCCAAAGTTCGATTCATTCTTTCCACTACCCCGTTTTGTTGTGGGGTTCTAGCGGCAGAAAAGTTATGGCTAACACCGTACTCATTACAATATTCATTGAAAGATGAATTCTCAAATTCGGATCCATGATCGGATCTTAATGAAATGAGTTTGTATCCAAATTTATTTTGAACCTTCTTGACCCAAATAAGGAATTCATCAAAGGTTTGATCCTTAGAAATTAGGAACAAAATCCAAACGTACCGTGAGAAATCATCAACAATTACACAAATGTACCTACTACCACCTTTGCTAGGTATACGCATTGGTCCACATAGATCTATGTGGATGAGTTCTAGTGGTAGAGAAGTACTAATGACATTTTTGGATTTAAAGGAGTTCTTTACTTGTTTCCCTTTTACACAGTCATCACAAAGAGATTTGAATTCAAATTTTATGTTAGGAATGCCATCTACTAGGTCAAGTTTTCTTATGGTATTTAGTGTTTTGGCATTCACATGACCAAGTCGTTTATGCCAAAGCCAAGGGTTATTCTTTTGAACACTCATGCAAGACAAGGTTTGTCCCGACAAAGAGTGAAGATTGGTCATGTAAACATCCTTAACACGATTACCACTAAGAATAAGATTCCTAGTCTTTTCATCTATTATTCTACATTCATTTGCACGGAATTCAACAATATTACCACGATCACATAATTGAGAAATACTAAGAAGATTGTGCTTCAAACCTTTGACAAGCAACACTTTGTCGACGCATAGTGACTTTGACTTACCAACTTTTCCAATACCAACTATTTCACCTCGTTTGTTGTCACCAAAAGTCACCATACCGCCATCATAGGCCTTTACACTACTACAAATATAGGTTTAGGAGACGGGGCTAATGGAACGAATTTTTGCGGAACCGTGCTAATGTGTCAATAAAAATGCGCGGGATTTTTTAATTCAGAAATACAAGACGGTTCCCATTATAACCCGTCTTTATTTATTCTAAATAAACTAAAGAGAACGGTTAAAAAACTTAACCGTGCTCTTATGTTACCATTTGGAAATCTAAGAGAACGGTTCTGTAAGAAACCGTTCTCTTTTCCTTGAGAAAATAAAAGAGCACGGTTGCCTTCAGAACCGTCCTCTTTGCTCTTCATAAAAATTTAAACATAATAACTAAAAGAGAACGGTTTCGTTTATAACCGTTCTCTTTGCTTCTATAAAAGAGAACGGTTTCGTTTATAACCGTTCTCTTTGCTTCTAAAAGAAGACGGTTCCCTTGTGAACCGTTCTCTTTCCTCTTCATAAAAATTTAAACATAACGTGTAAAACACAGTAACTGCTGCAGCCTTCCAAAACCTTTGAAATTCTGCGAATTCAAAGTCTGCGTATTTTCCACATAGTTTCTTCTTGCTATCAATCTGCGAATTCAGTCCGCCATAGTTCTTCTTCACCAAGCAACTGAACCATAATCGTACGCCTCTTTCTCCTTTACTCTTGTTTGAATTACCAATTTTGTCGATATTATTAGGTTTTATGAATGTTTATGAATTTTTATGTGGTTTTGATGTTGAATATATGATTCTTGTTTGAATATATGTTTGAATTACTCTTGTTTGAATTACCAATTTTGTCGATGTTTACCAATTTTGTTTGAATTACTCTTGTTTGAATTACTCTTGTTTGAATATATGATTCTTGTTTGAATATATGTTTGAATTACTCTTGTTTGAATATATGTTTGCCTGTGTGGTTTTTGTTTGTAACAAACACCAATTTTGTTCAAAATTACGGTCGATGGTTTGATACAAAACGTGCTGAACAGGAGGGTTTGATGGTGGTTTGTCGATGGTTGTAGGTGAGACGAGAGGGTGTTGGTACCACCTCTGGGACCACCGTGGGTCAGTGGTGACAACGGTGGTGGCCAGAGGTGGTGTGGGGCAAGGGGGTGAGAGAAATCCTAACGGGAAAAGGAGGGGGAGTGTAGGTGAGTTGCTGGAAAACGAATAACAGTGTGTGTGTGACGGGTTTTGGGCAGTACGTTAGGGCAGTAATGGTGGGTTCTGGTGGCAGCGAGAAGGTGGTGGTTGTAGTAGGTGTTGCAGGCTAGGGAGTGATGTTGATAGTGGTGGCTAGGGGTGGCCCGGCTGGTGGTTTTCTAGCCTTGAAGTTGAGTGCGCGGGTGAGTAATAAAGACGAAGTGGCTGCCTGATGAGGTTAGTTAAGTTGTTGGTCGTGGGGTTTGATCCCTGGATCAAAGGGTAGGGGATGTTTGTTATTTATGTTTATTGATGATATTATTATTATTATCATTACGGTATTATTATTTGAGTATTATTGATATTAATATCGTCCTTTTATTGTTGTTTTTAACATTAGTGATATTATTACTATTAGTATTATTATTGCTATTAGTATTATTATCGTTAATAATTGAATTATGTTGTAATTATGTAGTCGAATATGACTCGTACTTGGATGATTAATGGGAAAAAGGGCGAAGTAGAATATGATGCCGGGTTAGCTGAATTTTACGACTTCGTAATAAAGAACGTGAAAGACAAATCTAGTATGGCGTGCCCTTGTGATATGTGCCGGAATATTAGGTATATGAGCTTTGGAGATGTAA
This sequence comes from Silene conica, assembly GCA_029255685.2. Classification (NCBI taxonomy): domain Eukaryota; kingdom Viridiplantae; phylum Streptophyta; class Magnoliopsida; order Caryophyllales; family Caryophyllaceae; genus Silene; species Silene conica. The sequence continues at coordinate 6,559,575 of CM055315.2, read as the reverse complement.
GAATACATTTAAATAAGACAAATTTTAATCCAAAGTACACTTGTTGGACTTTCCATGGAGAATCACAAAATTTAGATGGAATAGATGTCCAATTTGGGGAGATTGAGAGAGAAACATGCTTGAGTGACGATGAAGAGCCCGATGAGTCTAATTCACTAGAAGATCCGGGTTGTAATATGAATACTGAGGCAGGAGATGGGTGTGACGATATGTTGGATAAATCATGGGGAGATATGTTTGGAGGTGATGAGCAAGAAGGTATTGTAGATGAAACTGATGAGGATCTTGATGAAAATGATTTGGAGGATACCAGTGTTGTATTGGAGAAATTGAAAGATTCCGAAGTACCTCTTTATAGTAGTTGTAAGCACACTAAATTGGCAGCTCTTGTTAAGTTATATAATTTAAAAGCAACAAATGGGTGGAGTGACAAGAGTTTCACAGACCTCCTGAAATTATTAAAGGACATGCTCCCCGAAAATAATGTACTTCCCGATCGTACATATGAGGCAAAGAAGCTACTTAGGGGAATTGGTATGAAATATGAAAAAATCCACGCATGTCCCAATGATTGCATATTATATCGCAAAGGATATGCTAATCTCACTAGTTGTCCAGTGTGTAAGGAATGGCGATATCAAAAGAAGGAGGGGATCCCAGCTAAAGTTTTGTGGTACTTTCCAATAATTCCTAGGTTGATACGATTATTTGCGAATAAAGATGATGCCAAATTACTCACATGGCATAGTACATCAAAAGCAAATGATGGGAAGTTGAGACACCCGGCCGATGGGAAAGACTGGAAGTTTATTGATGCAAAATATCCCGAGTTTGGCAAAGAACCCAGAAATCTCCGCCTTGCACTCTCCACTGATGGGATGAATCCCTTTGGAAATTTGAGTAGTCAACATAGTACTTGGCCGGTGTTTTTAGCTATTTACAATTTGCCTCCATATCTTTGCATGAAACGAAAATATTTAATGTTGTCTTTATTGATTTCTGGTCCTAAAGAACCTGGTAATGATATAGATGTCTACTTAGAGCCTCTTCTTGACGATTTGAGATTGTTGTGGGATGAAGGGATACGAGTGTTTGATGCCTACCAGAATAGTTATTTCAATTTGAAAGCAATGTTACTATGTACTATTTCTGACTTTCCTGCGTATGGTAATCTATCTGGACACACTGTGCACGGGAAAGAGGCTTGCCCCTTGTGTGGAGAAGATGTCGATTCTTGTTATTTGAAGTTTTCTCGTAAGCAAGCGTACTTGGGATACCGTAGGTTCTTGGACCCTGATCATTCATATCGTAAGCTACAAAAACCATTCAATGGAAAACCTGAACATCGATCTCCTCCTAAGATATTAACCGGTCATGAAGTATATGAAAGAGTGAAAAAAATTGAGATAACTTATGGGAAGAAGGGTTCTAAATTAGCGTCTCGGGGATATAAGAAGATGTCTCCTCTTTTTGAAAAACTTCCATATTGGCGTGACCTTTCTATAAGATATTGCTTAGATGTTATGCATATTGAGAAAAATGTGTGTGACAATATAATCAACACTCTTCTGAATGTTCCGAATAAGTCAAAAGACAACACATCAGCTAGGATGGACATGGTGGATATGAAAATCAGACCTGAGTTGGCACCAGAAAAGAAAGGAACACGATATTATTTGCCTCCGGCTGCTCATACACTTTCAAGAAAGGAGAAAACAGAGTTTTGTGAGTGCTTAAGTAGTGTTAAAGTGCCGGAGGGATATTCTTCCAATATCAACAGCCTAGTATCAATGACAGATCTTAAGCTTGTTGGTTTAAAGTCTCATGATTGTCATACTTTGATGCAACAACTACTACCAGTGGCTATACGTTCGATTTTACCTAAAAAAGTTCGATTCGCCATAAGTAGGTTTTGCTTTTTCTTCAATGCCATATGCAATAAAGTGTTAGATCCCAAGGAGTTGGAGTCTTTGCAAAAACTAATTGTCACTTCTCTTTGTCAATTGGAAATGTACTTTCCTCCTTCATTTTTCACAATAATGGTGCATTTAACTGTACACTTGGTTAGAGAAATCAAATACCTTGGTCCAGTTTATCTAAGGTATCAATATCCTTTTGAGAGATTGATGAAAGTGTATAAGGATTATACATCTAATAGATATCGTCCTGAAGGGTCTATTGCTGAGCGTGCAATCACGGATGAAGCACTTTTTTATTGCTATGCACACTTGTCAGATTCTGAGCTACCTGGGATTCCTAAGAATAGGCACAGTGAGTGGATGATGGGCAAAGGTCTTAGGGGTCATGTTCGTCTAGATATGGCAACTGAGAAATGGCATATAGCACATACATATGTTCTTCATAACGAGGATGAGGTACAGCCGTACATTGAGGAACACAAGGCATTGTTGAAGGCGAAGCATCGAAATAAATCAGAGATGTGGATCGCAAGTGAGCACAATAAGACTTTTAGAGTTTGGTTCAAGGGTCGAGTTATAGAAGACTTGCAACAATATCCTGAGTATATTTCTTCTAGATTACAGAGGCTTTGTTTTGGGCCTAAGACTTTTGCATCGTCTTATACTGGTTATGCCGTTAATGGATCCACCTTTTACACTCGTGGGCAAGATGACATGAGCACGATGCAAAATAGTGGTGTTAGTGTAGAGGCAGAAGACATGCATTTTGCTAGTTCGAAAGATAAGAAACCAGTTTTAAGTCAAATGCATTATTATGGATTCATTGAAGAGATTTGGGAGTTAGATTACACAGATTTTCTAATACCTATATTTGGATGCAAGTGGATTGAAACTACTAGTGGAGTTCGCAAGGATGAACTAGGATTCACCTTAGTAAATCTTAATAAATTTGGTCATAAGGAGGATCCTTTTATTATAGGGACACAAGCGAAACAAGTATTTTATGTCACCGATCCATCGGATAAAAAGTGGTCAGTTGTGCTATCTGTAAGAAGTAAGACCACAATGGATAGTTGCGATGACGATGTGGTATTTGAGGGCTTTGATCCTCGTGTACCACATTTAGATGATACGGATATATTCGAGCCTTCTAGTTTATATGTTCGTGATGACCACGACGAAGGGATATGGACCAATACCGAGTCTTCTTCTAAAAAACGCCCTCGCGGTTTTGACGCATGATTAGGTACGATTTATTATTTTTATTATTATTATTATTATTATTAATATTATTATTATTAAATTATTATTATTATTATTAAATCCTTTTCCTTTTTTTTACTATGGGCAGCAACGACCTGACTTCAGTCCAAGCAACGCTTCAGTCCAAGCATCTATGAGTACCGAGGGATCGACAAATTCTGCATCACTACACGTGAGTGAAGAGACACCCCGAGAGGAGACACCCCGAGAGGAGACACCCCGAGAGGAGGATTACCAAACACCCAAGACCAATGTTCTGAAGATTCCTACCATATCACCACGGCAGGTTGTAAAAGGTTTTCATTAAGAAGGATTTGTAAGCTTTGCATTTAAAACACTATCTAGTCGATGAAAAAAGTTTTAAAACACTAATCTATCTATGCAGGGGTCTCACATGCAATCACTCTCACTAAAAGGGGTGCAATCACTACAAGTGACTGAGGATCCACCCGTGACCAATGTTTTGAAGACTCCTGGCCCAGTAACACAACAGGTATATATGTAAGCTTTTCATTAAAGACGCTACTTTATAGTAAATGAAAAAAGTTTGAAATTCTACTATAACTTAAATTTTCAGGCTTGGAAAGATTGTGTGCTATCACTGCCAAACAAATCATCGAAGATAGTGGCTTCAGGAATGGTATACCTATCAAGTAAGGACGAATTTGTTTCCATTCATGGCATTGCCCTTCGTGATGGTTTTAGCAAAGTGTCAATCAAGGAAATCTATTCTGGGTCGGAAAATGTTGATTTACCAATGCCTGTTGGTGATATGATAACATTGACTCATGCTAAGGGTTCATTTATTCAGTGGCCGCAAAGTCATATACATAGTCCTGTTGAGAAGGTAACTAAGATTTCTAGCTAGTATATATAATGATATAAGATACACTACTAAGAGTTATACCATTTATATCAACTTATTTATGCCAACTTTTAGATAACCATGAAAAAGAATGATCAAGGAAAAAATAAAGCAGCAGCAGCAAAGAAGTCCAAGCCTCAGAAGTGTTCGCCCTCGATTTCGCCATCTTTCCTTGGAATTGAAGTTAGTCCCAATTTTAAGCAAAAGCAGAGGACCATGGATTTGAAGTTATTAGCAACTGAGGCTCGGGTTTTAAAGGCAAGTGGGACAATGATCAGTGTTCCCATTGACGAACATGTGTTACACAATGAACAAACTTGCTACATTAGTTATGAGGAGGTTGTTCATTTGTTAGATGAACAAATGATTGGTGCCTCTCACATCACACTCTTTATGAGGTTCGGTCTCTTTGTTTAAGCTTCCCCTTTGCAATCCCATTAGTATATATCTGATAATATGCAAACTAGTACTAGATAGTTACTATGGATTCTTATTGTTGTAGGTATTTGAGTGATCTTGCCGATACCATGCAAATTAGTAGTCACTATGGATTCTTGTGCCCACAGACCTTAGCCTTCGAATCCGTTGCTCCGGATGAAAATTATCGATCCGATTATGTTGCTAGGGCAATGACATGTACCGATTGTGGAAAAGGTCGGAAACTTATATTTGCTCCATATGCCCAGGGGTACGTAATTATAAAGTTCTTTTCATAGTATTATTATTGATGACTTGATTAATTATTTTATTATTTTTTGTCAATATTTAAGTTGATATCTTCGTTGTATTTTTCTATAACTTGTAGTAAGCATTGGATGTTGGGCGTGATCAATCCGGCTCAAAGTACAGTGTATTGGTGTGATCCTGCCGGACATACAGAGCCTCGTCAATTTTTCGTGGATACAATTACCAAGTATGTCTAACTTATTTCTGATCTTTTTTATTTTGCCTTCATATATTATACCTCCCGTTGTTACTCCCCTGCATTTGCCTTAAAATGTTTCTGTAGGCTAGGAACAAAAGTTAAGCCACCCAAAAGCCATCAATCATAGACCTTAGCTTGTTTTTCTATTATACTTTAAATTGACGCTTCATTATCAACTAAAACTGAATAAATATATAAACCTGGCTATCTATATATACAGGGCCTTTGAGAAAAGGAACTCTATCGATCCACTTGCAAAATATGAGGCCAATGGCGTTGTTTGGAAAACGATTAAGGTACTTCTTGTATATATAGTATATATATCTATATATATATATATTAACATAAATATTGTTTCTCTTATTAAGTATAGTACATGTGCGTGAAGTATTTATTTATAATATGAGCTACCCTTTCAGGCCCCTTTGCAGCCTTATGATTCCGTTTTATGTGGATATTATGTTTGTCGATACATGTTGGACGTCATCAAAGGAAGATATGTTACTATTACTCCAAATGTACGTATGTTTTTGGTTTTTTAGTTCATTTTACTTATATATATAGGAGTCTTGGATAAAAAATTTCTAACCAATTTTTGAAAATTTGTTTGTAGTTCATGCTTAGAGCCCCATTGACATATCCGCTTGAGCTGATTGACGAGGTGAGAGATATATGGGCTAACTTTGCGCTCCAGTTTAGGTCACCCATGAACGATGATGAAGTTTAGCATACGATGATGAAGTTTAGCATACGAATGAACGATGATGAAGTTTAGCCCCAGTATGTTGTATATATGAATGATGTAGCTCAGTTGTTGGAGCAATGTTATATGAATGATGTAGCTCAGTTGTTGGAGCAATGTTATTGTACGTTTATTTTGCAGGAAAAATTGTATATAGGCCGGATGAATTATAAATCAAATTATTAAAAAAAAAATATCAGGTGCAAAGAGAACGGTTATGTTCTCAACCGTGCTCTATTATTCAAACATATGGCGCGAAGTTTGAACAAAAGAGAACGGTTATAAGGGAAAAGAGAACGGTTAAAAGGGCAACCGTGCTGGAAAGTGAGGTGCAAAGAGAACGGTTCACAATAGAACCGTTCTTGTAAGTGGCATAAGAGAACGGTTATAAAGGGTAAAGAGAACGGTTGGCTATACAAAGAGAACGGTTCTATACTGAACCGTGCTGGTAATATACCTAAGAGAACGGTTATGTAGGGTTAAGAGAACGGTTAAAAGGGCAAAGAGAACGGTTGAGCATGACATAAGAGAACGGTTCTTAAATGAACCGTTCTGGTAAGTGCACAACTAAGAGCACGGTTGAACCGTTCTCTTAGGTAAAGAGCACGGCCAGGGGGAGCACGGTTCCGCCACTCATAGGAGAACGGTTTTTAACCGTCTTCGTATATGTATTTTGTAGTAGTGTTAGTGAGAGAAATTGGTTTTTATCTCCCGTCATATGACGTGAGCATCCACTGTCCAAATACCAATTGCTGCTGCCTCCCACTATAGCCTGCACATAATCAATTCGTTAGTTTAGGAACCCAGACTAGCTTGGGTTCCTTCTTAACATTCTTCTTTTTAAACACTTCCTTTTTGACCCATGATTGTTTAGCTCTTGAAGTACTTCTTTCTATAGGTCAAGTTTTCTCTTTTCACATCCATTGAACTCATGACCGGTGTTACCACAATAGTTACAGATTATGTATTCAGCAAGACCAGCGTATTTTCTTCTTCTGAAGTCAGTTTGACTCGGGTCTTGGTTTCTAATGCAACAGTGTGTGTTACTGTTGCGTGAAAAACCAAGTCCAGTCATTTTCTCTCGACATTCATATTCTTGTGATTGCTTTAGAAGAAATTCTAGGACTCTCTGACTACCTTCCCATTTGAGATAGAAGGTTTTGGCCTCATCTAACTTTTTATTCAAGGTCTTGATTTCACTTAGATGTTCATGGTTTAGCCTTTGTGATTTGTCGAGAGCATGTTTAATGTGACTCACTTCATCACTCAACATTGATCCAACTTGTTGTAGTTGTTTGTTATCTTGCTTATAGAAAGTGAGTTCAAACAGCAAAGAGCCACGTTCCTTGGTGATTGTGGAGACACGTTTGTTAAGGCTGCTCAATTCTTTGTCAAGATCTGATACAACAGTGCAAGAGTCTGTGACATGAATTTGTTCCAGCTTTTTGGTAAGAGTACGGTTCTGTTTTTGCAAACTCTTGATTTCATTTTCGACAATGGTTGAGGAGCTGGTTATGTCATTTTCATTTAGACTTTCTTTTAGACAAATGTTTTCTTCAGCAATGTTCTCGATTTCTTCTTGCATTGCTTCAAGTTTATCATTTTGAACACGACACTTGTCTATGAATTGATCTAATAAAATGCACACTTTATCTTTTGAGAATGACCGAGCCTTTTTCTTAAGTGAGTTTACCTCATTGTCGGAGTCAGAGTTGGAATCATTTGAGTGGGCCATAAGACATACGACCTTTTCTTTAGAGGATTTTGAGACACTTTTTGAAGAGTTCGACGAGACACATAACTTGGCATCTAATTCGTCCTCAAGGATTTCCTCCTCTTCGGAATCAGATAAACCCCAAATAGCCGTCATGACTTTTGCCTTATAATCTTGCTTTGCAATGTCACGTTTCTCCTTTGATTTAAATAGATCCCACTTTGGACATTCTTTGATTTGGTGACCCTTGTCACCGCATTTAAAACATCCAATAGTGGTGGTCGATTTTCTCTTAGGAAACTGTCGTTTACTAGCATTAGTCTTAAACCTTTGAGAGCCCCTACCATTTATCATATTCGCAATGTTTTTGGTAAACAAAGCAAACTCATCATCTCCATCCTCCTCATCACTAGAGAGAGCATTGAGAGCGAGCCCTTTCCCTTTGGAACTTTCCTCAGAACGCTTCACGAGGGTTAGTTCGTGAGCCATGAGTGAGCCCATTAGTTCATTAAGGGATAGAATAGATAGGTCTTTTGCTTCCTCAATAGCGGTAACCTTTGGTTGCCATCTTTCGGTTAGGCTACGAAGAACTTTGCGAACTAGATCCTCGGGTTCAAAAACCCTCCCTAGATTTTTGAGTTCATTGACAATGCTAGAAAAACGAAAGGAGAGACTATTTATGGATTCGTCCTTAGTCATGTTAAACATCTCGTACTGTTGCATAAGAAGATCTATTCGATACTTCTTTACTTGTGACGTTCCCTCATATGCAAGGCATAGGGTGTCCCAAATTTCCTTGGCCGACGTGCAGCCAGATAACCGATTGATCTCTTGTTCACCGATGCCATATTGAAGGATGGACATGGCTTTAGAGTTCTTTTCGACCTTTTGTAATCTGACTCAACGTACTTGTCCTCGCTTTTTGGTGTACTAGTGCCATCGGCATTAGTGACAGAAATAGCGAGGGGGCCATTTTTGATTATTAACCAACACTCATAATCAGTACCCTTAACGTAGTGCTTCATGCGATGTTTCCACCAGACATAGTTATCTCCCTTGAAGATGGGATACTTAGTGTGTTTATTTTCGTCCATAACTATAGGATCAACTCTTTTGGGGCTTAGCCAATATCAAGAGCACGAGGCTCTGATACCAATTGAAGAGTTAAGAACGAATAAACATCTAAGAGGGGGAGGGGGTGAATTAGGTGTGACCTTTTTAAAATTTAACGACAACTACTCTTGAGAGACTTAATGACGAGTAAGTTCACAAGATGAGCAAAGTGTTCTATGCAACAGTATGATTGACTGTTACACAGAAACTTGGAATCGTTCAAGTAGGCGAGAATAAAGCGAAGAGTATGTAAGTAAATAAGCAAACAACCAAAGTTAAAAAATTGGTTCAGTCTCTACTCCGAGACCTACGTCCAACCGTTATTTTATTGATTGTTTAGAAATTTACTCCAACAACTAAACGAATACAAGTAAAATAACTCGCCAACCTACTCCGGTTGCATTTGCTCGAAGCTAATCCGCTTCAAGACTTGACTCAAACTTAAAGCTACTCCGCTTCAAGAGTTTTAGGACGTTCTATCTCTGGTTTACAGGATCAGAATCTCAGATGTTCACTTAAGAACGTGGAGATTTACATTTAAGATCTAAACACGAGAATCATGGAACAAACTCATTATGTCACAGTGTAGCTTACTGATGCATGGAGATTTTCAGACCGAGTTTGAGAAAAACGTTTGAAGACTTTTAAACTTAAAATGGTTTTGCAAAACTTAAAGAAAGAACTTTGAAGGCTTAAGAGTTTTGCAGAAAACTTCAATAAATGTTGTAAAAGCCTTAGCATTGAATGAGGCTAAGGGGTTTCTTTTATAGTACTTCAAATGTGGGTATTACCCAATGTGTACTTCCTTTGTACTTTTGTCCATTGGATAATAGCTAGCCCACTTGACAAGCAAAAGTTGTTGTTTAGTTTTTATTGGCTTTTGATAAAGCAAATCAGATTTTGTTTTGTAAAATATCTTCTAATAAGATGCTTAGTACTATTTACATTTCAAATGTAAACAATTCATAAGTTCTTATTATTTTACGAAATGCGGTACACTACGAATAAGACGGGTTTTTACGCTTCAATTCGTGCGTGCCAAAAGAGAAGACGATTTTACAAGAAAATAGATTTTGACAATTATTTTCAGAAAACTAAAGTGACTGTTTTGCACATTACTTGAAAACATTTTTCTCGTACTAAAAAAACTCCATGCGGTACAGACGCAACAGTCTGATGGACTGTTGCATGACAAAGCTAACACTTGATTTTAACGAGGATGTTCCACTTACTCTTACATTTGTGACTTAGGTTACAAAGGGGATGTTCTTGACTTGTGTTGTTCTTCTTGATCATGTTTGAAACATAATGGATGATCTCTTTGTTGCCTTTGTTCTTCAATCCATTTGCTTAGCCTTGAATACTCAATTCATGCTACTTAAGAACAAACAATTAATATTAACAAGGACTTGTTATCATCAACTTAAAATGTTCCAACACATTAAAGTCTTGTTATTGAAAATATCAAAAGATTTTTTTTAAAAAAATAACCATCATATATAGGTTTGATTTAAGCTCAAGCTTGCGTCAGAGCTTGTAAACTTGATAGCGATCATATTTTTTACAAGCTCGAGATCTGCTCAAGCAAGCTTAGTTTTTGAGCACAAACCGAGTAAGAACAGGTTCGAGCTCAGCCCGACTCGTTAGCACCCATGCTCTCCATACAAACAAAGAAAACAAGATTATACTCTATTAAAAATATTATTTTTAATAAATTAGTATCTAATAAAGTTCACAAATTTCTGTTCAAGACAAATGTATCACATATCCATCTTAATTCTTAACCATAAATGGTTTAAATTGATGGATGAGACAAAAAAATCGGTAGGGACTAAGGAATGACAAACTCTTGTCTCATTCACCTATATGAAATTAGTATTTTAGTTTTTTGTCAAATAGCACCTAACAATTACATTGTCTGTAGAAATAGTACCTAAAGTTTTTTTTTTTGCCCAACAACACCTAACATTTTCTATTTTTTGTCTAATAACACCAAAATCGGTTCTTCGCCAAAAAAGTCAAGATTCCGTCTTGACTAACGGTAAAATTGATTTGACGCTTCTTTCTTTTCCCCTGATTCATTTTATTACTCTATTCATCATCCTATTCTAAACCAATTTCCCCTTTTGCTAATTTCCCTTCAATTAAACTTAATTTTTCTCCAATAAAATTCGTATGTAACCTCCTCATTAGTTATTTAATTCTTCAATTTTCAAATTAAAACCCCAAATTAGGCTTACTTTGTCCAGTTTTCTCCTTTTCCCTCATCATCCTTTTAAGTTTCAACCCAATGTCTTATTCAAGCTCATCCTCAAACTCAACAAAGTGGGTGAGATGCAATTGTGGCATTCCAGTAATTGAGAAAACATCATGGATACATCAAAATTCGGGTAAGAGATTCATGGCCTGCAAGTTTTACAATGTAGAGACAGGTTTGCGTGGGTATTGCTTTTTCAAGTGGATTGATGAAAATATGACATTGGCAAAAAAATGTTATAATTAAAATGGCTCGTTTAATGAAAATAAGTCACTTAAGATAAGATCCATTGTCAATTACTTTTACAATGCATCAGTCAATGGAAAAGAAAGAATGAAGAAAGAAGGTCAAATCAATTCCACCATTAGTCAAGACGGAATCTCGACTTTTTTTGACGGAAAACTGATTTTGGTGTTATTAGACAAAAAAGAGAAAATGTTAGGTGTTGTTGGGCAAAAAAAATAACTTTACGTACTATTTCTACCGACAGTGTAAATGTTAGGTGTTATTTGACAAAAAACTCTTAGTATTTAATTGAATTAGTATTGAACTCATTTTAAACTTAAGACGGAAATTACTTATATGAGACCGACCAACTCATTTAACTCATTTTAAAATTTTCCGCAAGTGTCTAGTATAATGGTTAAAATTTGAGTGAAATCTCAAAAGGACTCAGATTCAAGGCTCTCCAAAAGCAATCTTGTAAAGTGTTATGCCCAGACAACTCCCCGATGTGGTGGTCAAGCATGAGGTGGAGGGCATGGGCAAAACGGGAAACCAGAATGCCATGAGGTTATGTAGACTTTAGTTTGAGGCTTATCACTTTAGGATAATTTACATGGTATGCGTAATTTATAGGCTGTTATACACACTTGAGTGTTTATTTAATGCGTGCTAAGATAACACATGTGAGTTCTTTTGTCATAAAAAATGAGTAAATTTGTTAATGTATTTAAGGTTGAATGAAATGAACGTTTATACGAAAACTGAAAACGTATATGAAAACATAGTCAGTTCCATAATGGTGCGATTTCTAGGAGAACTAACCCGCTCTCATTCACATTTGTCGTCATTAAAACATATTGGAGAATCGATGAAGGTGGAACTAAATCTTAGGAATTGGATGAGTGGAACATATTTGGTCGGAATTTGGCGAACCTATTTGGTGTAGGCTAATTCTTAATACAGGCCTTACCCAGTGAAGGTCCTTAAATTTGACATCAAAGACAGTAATTATAATTGTGCATCCTGGACCCCTTTACTTAATGCATCTTACCTAATGCATGCACTGCTCTACGTCGTCTACGTACCACTTTTTTCATCGGACTCCTAAGTCCTAACTTCTATGGTTCTACGTTACTATCTTTGTGGTGTATCTTTATTAAAGAAAGGTAACGGTCGAAATGATAGAGACGGAGGAAGTAATATTTTTTGATGACCTCTTCTGATCTATGAGTTTGCTTGTTGTGCAATTGTGCACGAGTCTTATGCATATTTATAGCAATGACGACCGTAATCGTGTATATATATATATATATATATATATATATATATTCGTATGACACAATGACGGAATACTAAAACGATCACAATATCGATCATTGAAGTTGTATCGATTTATTTCTTTGTTTAGCCGAAATGAGAAGCCATATACTATGGCAATGACTTTACACTAAACCCGCCATTTAAATTATGTGATTGTGAGATTTGTGACTTTTGGAATTGAACAAATTATATAACGTAAAATTGGACAGTACCTGCACGCTGATAATCTGATATGACTAATCGGCATTAAGGCAATAACAAATGGATAGTGATTCAGCAAAAGTGAAGATTAATGTATGCAATTATGCATGTTGAAGGTCTCCTGTTGGGTAATTTCCCAATCCAACTTTATTTATTTTCATCATAAATTGTTCAAAAACGAGAGATAACTGGATGAACATTATTATAGTGATGGAACAACTAACTTGTAATGTTGATCTGGGGAAGGTTCGGTGATAAAGGAATAAGTTCTAGAATTTTATGTCTCACATGTATTCAAAATGGACAGCCTTTTAGGAGTACAACTTATTAACGGCTTCTACTTTAGAAATCTCACACTAGTCTTAAATCCGTTAAAGCTGATCAAATGACCCAGACCCAAAAACCCAGCCCGGCTCGGCCCGATCCTCTTTTTTCCGGGCTTGGGCTAAACTCCCGGTCTCAAAAAAGCCCAAAGCCCGATCCATGTGGCCCATGGCAAAAATTGGGCTGGATTTGGGCTAAACTCTCGGCCCTAAAGAAACCCAAATTCCGGCCCTAATTTTAATAATTTGCGTAATGTGTAGTTTTGTACATTGTATAAGTAAGCAAAAAGTTAAAAGCCGTTGATTATAAATATACTACTGCCTACGGTCAAGTTTGCTAAAACCTTGTTTCAAGCCTTTTAAATAATTTTATTATAAAAGTTTATTAAAAAGAAAGTATGCTTATGTTTTCTATAAAAAAATTATTTCAATATGTTTATTATTATGCTAAGTAATTAATCGATGATAAAACTAAAAGCAAAGATAGCAAATTGCCATGTTTTACGATTTTAGTATGTACTTTTTTATTTAGCTAGTTTAAGCAACATTTAACATTGACTAGTTAGTAGTTAACAAGAAAAAGCAACTTGAAATACTCGTACAAAAACAAGTTATCTAGTCAAATGAACTCTTTGAACACGCTTTCAAACAGATCGAGCCATGGGTTGTGATTGGCAAAGAGGAAATAACACCTAAAGAAACTTGAAAATCGAACAAATTTGTATAATCTACTAATATATATTATTTCTCTAGTTAATAAATAACTTTAATTTTCTTACAACTTTTAGGACCAGAGGAATAAAATGCTATGTTTAGGACCCGAGGAATAATATATATTCCGTCTAGACCCAAATTTAAGGTAATTATCGTGTTAGAATCGTAATTGGCTCAGGCGATGAGCTCAAATTATGCTGGAAACCAAACAAATATTGAACCAGCTTTACTTACTGAACTAAAATGGCCTACTGCCTTAGTCCAGACTCCAGACTAATATGGACTATAATGGTCATTTTATTTGTAATCCTGGCCATTTCGGTTGGCCTAGTGAATTCCATTTTTACTAAACTTTGGGCCAACTTTAGGCCTATAAACTCAGTTGACAATTTAATTAACATCTCGTTGCAATAATTCCAGAATCCTTCTCACTGAATTAGTGTCAAATATAATTAGGGGTGTTAGGTTGAGAGTCTATAAAACCGGGAAAGGGAAACAAAGTCACTAATTTATTTTGTTAGTTTTGTTTGATACAAACAACAAACATAGGAAATCTAACTCGCTTTCTTACCGCTCACAATCCATCAAAGCCCTTACCCCCACTCTCAATGTATTAGATTTCATTACTTTTGTTACCCTTCAACTGTACCACCTTATTCACCTACCACCGCACTTGTGACTACTACCACACTAGCTGCCACCAAACCACCACCATTACACCCCTACGACTGTCGTCATGACACCCCCACCACCACCGCCGCCACCACAACCACCACCACACCAAAAAAACCACAACCCACCAATCTTCTCCCTAAATACCCATAACTATCGACAGACCATTGTCCACCCTACCGTCCCCGCGGGGTTTCGAGGGTAGGGGAGGGTTTCTTTGGGGTGAAGAGTGACGGTTGTGGTTTTGGAGTGGGTGAGGCGACGACTACAAGTGGATGCTAGTGTTTGGTGGGGCGATGCGATAGGGTCTCAACAGTGGTATAGATCATAGGGAGACAGACAACCATTTTTTAGTAGATAAAAAGTGGTTGTGTTATGGTGGTGTGTGTTAGTGAACCATTAGTTACCTTTCTTGATATAACCAAATAAGTAATTAAATTTTAGTTAATAATTTACCTTTCCTCCTCTTACCCTTTCTAATCCTATTTATCATACCACAAAAAAAAGGTTTGTTTTGGGTGGTGTTCATTCATGTACGAATTTTACTCATTTATGGACATAAATGACTATTATACCCTTTTTATTTTGATGTTGTTTCAGTTTCTCTCTTCTTCCTTTATTCTTTTCCTACTCTAATTAGTAATTACCATCATCATCCAACCACGACCCGTCACCACTCTCATCGCCGCCTCCCTTGCGCCACCGCCGCTTCTGAATCTGAGTCCTGATATAAATAAATAAAAAAAATAATAAAAATTGCATAGAAAACAAAATATGAAAAAAAAATGAAAATGAAAAATTGAAACAAGCAGTAAACACGTAACAATGGTTGAAGTTGTAACAATAATTGTTCTACGACTATATACACCATAGCCAACACCAACAGATAGAAACCCCAGCGGCCGATAGCCCGACACCACTATCGGCAGGCCACACACCACCGCTTCAATTCGTCGACGACCGCCAACCTTCACCCCAACGCCGGCAAGGGTTTATACAAACCCTAGTTTAATTAGTCTAAATTAATTCCTCAATTTATATAATATAATTAATAAAATTACGAATTATAATTATTATTTGATTGATACGAGAATTAGCATCCATAATTGTGTAATTTTTTTGAATTTGATAAATTTGATTAATTTTGTGAGGGAGAGAATTAGAGAGATTTTTCTCGGTTTTTAAGCAATGGTATAAAATGAAGAAATAACGAAAAAAAAGTCACGTGTAAGAGTAAAACTCGTCCATGAATGAGCAACAATGTTTGTTTTTATGAGGGTAAATTGCTCCTATTGAAAATGAACAATTTAGGACTTACAAGTTAGGTAGCACTGACACTTCTCGTAATGAGCCGTACCGTGTCCGACGCCGTGTCTGACACCGTGTCCAACACTCACTTCATGGACACACGTCGAAACGTGTCAGACGCCTATAAAGCCGTGTCTAACTTTCTACATTTATTTGGGCACGTGTCCGACGCGTGTCCATGGTATTTGTGCCGTGTCCATCGCGTGTCCACGGTATTTGGTCATCATTTGGGGTGAATGATGTTCTTCAGACGTGAAATGCGTTATCGAAAAAAATTAATTAGAATATTGGTTCAGATTAAAAATGAAAATGAGTTATTATGAAGGGTAAGTTTTATCTTCACTTATTTAAAATTATTATCAAATAATTTTTCAAAAATACTCGTTCAGATGAAAAATGAAAATGAGTTATTATGAAGGGTACGTTTTATCTTCACTTATTTAAAATCAAACATCTATAACTATACAATGTGTATTTAAATATACCGTGTCCCGTGTTCTAAATTTCACGACAGGCCGTGTCACGTCTCCGTTCGTGTCTGTGTATGTATCGGCGTCTGTTTTGGTAGTTTTCTGTGTAGTTTATTAGTTAGAATAGAAAAAAAAAGAAGAAATTGCGGTGACTATCGCAAATTCGTTTTAGTGCGACACGCCGACACTTGATACTTTTCTTGAGCCTGACAGAGTCGACCTCTCAGAGTCTGTGTGCGATACAAGTTGACCCGGTAGGCTACCCGGTTAAAAAAGTCACGGCGGCGCGCAATTCGATTAAAAAACGGCCGTGACAACCACCGTACTCTGAAGCATGGACTACTACAACAAGCTTGTTCTCGCTCCTATGGTTCGCGTTGTATGTTCTGTCTCCTCCTCCATTCTTTTTGTCGATCATATTCACTAAACCCTAGAACTCTTACAAAACGCTGTATTTTGTTAATTACAAAATATACTACTCTTTACGTCTCGTCGTTTGTTTACCTTTATATTCATATTCACTAAGGTTATTCATATTCACTCTTAGGTTATTTTAATCAAAGTTAAACAGATTATTGGTAACGAAGGAGTAATTTATCACAAATCTACATGTGATGATCAGAAGCTTGTGACGTCTCACACCCGATTTAAATAATGTTAATAAGGAAAGGGGATGTGAGATGTCACAAGGTTAATTTTCTGGTAATTTATCTCCTTGAGCTATTGAATTTATTGATTTTAGTTTTGTTGACTGGATTAGTAAAATGATTTGCATGTTAATTGACAGGGTACATTGCCGTTTAGGTTACTAGCAGCTGATTACGGTGCAGATATTACTTACGGAGAGGAGATTATTGATCATAAGCTTGTTAAATGCGACCGAGTTGTTAATGGTGTTAACTTTCGTGCTCATGCTTTCATTTATGTGAATTTTTGAAATGTATGTTGGAATCCCTAGGGAAATGATTTTAATTTACTGGTGTGTTTGGACAGGGTTGTTAGGTACTACTGATGTGGTCGAGAGAGGGACGGGATGTGTTGTGTTTCGTACCTGTCCTGAAGAGAGACATCGTGTTGTTTTTCAGATGGGGACTTCTGATGCTGTTAGGGCTCTTAAGGCGGCTGAGATTGTGTATGTTCTCTTGCTTGTCATCTATGGAGTATGTAATTCATCTTGTTGAATGTTGATACTTGACAACGTGTTTTCGAAGCTTAGTATAGCGTATACGTGTTTGCACTTTGGCTTTTGATTTGACTAGTTCTTGAGGACTGGAGATGTTAGGGAGGCATTAAATTGATTAAAATTTCATTAGGGAGTAGATCTTTAATTACACTAGTTGAACACTTTAGGGACAAGTTGTGTGAAGTAACTTGCATTTTACATCAAATAAATAGTGCTTTGGATTATAAGTTCAAACTTTTGGACAAGAGCACATGTTCTAAACGACAATTTAAGTTGGATGAAAGATTACTCGCATAGCCGGATGGAGGCCTTTTACCCCCAGCCTCAAGAAAATGCACCCAAAGGCGGATTATTTTACACAGGATGGACCCAAGTTATACCTTGATTGCTTTTTATACACCCTAGTGAATTTCAATACACCCATTAGCTCATTGAGTTACACCCAATGAGGTTAAGAAGCACCTTGACAGCTTTAGATACACCCAAACACTCCCAATTAGGCTTCAAAACTTCCATTCTTCACTTTTAATTGGTTCCGGCCT
Organism: Silene conica; assembly: GCA_029255685.2. Taxonomy (NCBI): domain Eukaryota; kingdom Viridiplantae; phylum Streptophyta; class Magnoliopsida; order Caryophyllales; family Caryophyllaceae; genus Silene; species Silene conica. The sequence goes on along the minus strand of CM055315.2, from coordinate 6,541,819 downwards.
TCACTCACATCCCAAATTGCCTAGAAACGCGTGAAAGCTACAAATATCTAGCAAATGCATGAAGAAGGTTCACAAATATAAATTTAATCACAGCAAGAACATCTTGGCGTAGAAATACATTAAAATGGGATCAAGATAAGGGTTTTTGGTAGAAATATGAGACGATAACGTAGTTATGACCTGGCATACTTATTGTTACGCCGGACGTAGGTAATGTTCTGTCATATAAGGGATCATGTATTTTTCTCGGGAAGACTTGTATTGTTTTTCTTAAGTTGGGGTTATACCAAGTGTGGTTCATATGTACTCTAATGTGTTATTAAAAATTAGTTTTTATTTGATTTTGGACTATGATATAATTAGAGAGTTTTTATTGAAATCTTGGATTGAAATGTAGTTACAACTTGATTGTGGAAGTTTATTTATGTAATTTGGAGGAGTTGGAAGTTTTGATTCGAAATATTGGGCAGGGGGTTATCTTTTGATTTTGAAATTGTTTTGAATCTTGTTCTGACTACTCATGTGATATTGGGGTGTTAGCCTGAGAACAAGTATCCTTGAGTAGTTGCAAATCTCACCCATCTTTAAGGGGGCTTTCTAGTTTCTAAGCTAGGGCCCACATCATATAAACTGCAGGCTTCTATCAAAATTGTTTTGAAGATTTGGCTTTGATGATTCCTGGCAATGCTTTCATATTCTGTCCTCTTTAGTATTACCACTGTTTTTCTGAATTTTCATGTGATAGAAATTTGGATTCTGTTTGATCTTAGATTTACATGGGGTTTACTTCTCGTTAGTTGAAAATACCTTCCCTACTACAAAAATTTGGTAAGCTTTTTACACTAACTTCGTTGTTTCGTGCTGTGTTACTCCGACTCTCCGACACGGTGCACCGTGTCTGACACGTGTCGGGAGTGTCGGACACGGCTATTTTGGGTGAACTTTCCTATTTTGTGGTCTAAATTGAAGGGTCGAAGTGTCGTGTCGTGTCGGACACCGACACGTGTCCGACACACGACACAGTAGTTAAGTGAAGTGTTAGAGTAACACAGGTTTCATGTCCCGACTTCCCCCGATGGCTTTTTTTCTTCTGCCTAGCTTCTGGCACTGGTGCTATATATTGTTTATTGGCGATATATGGAAAGCAAAAGATCCCGTGTTTTAGTACTTCATCAGATTTTGAGTACACGGTAATTGATAATTTTGTTCTATTGAACCAGGAAAGTAAAACGATATATGGGAAGCCATCTTTACGTACTCCCCCCAATACCTCTGGTAAACCACTTCATCAATTTTGTAGGAATTGGAAGTACCTTGAAAGAAAATGTAGTTCACACGGGTACAACTTCGTGAACCAAACAACGAAACAATTATCTACATTTCTTAAGTGTAAATCACATGAGCACAATTTGAAAATCCACACGAAATAGTTAGCGGAATCAAAATCAAGTTAAGGGTGAGCTTGATTGATTGTATTCACGGGGTGCAAAGATGATTCTGCAGCATATAAGCAATTTTCCCGTGTTACTGTCCATTGAGTTTGTACGAAATCTTCTGCTTTATAGGTGTAATGATGTTGCCGCTGTAGATATCAATATGGGTTGTCCAAAGCCATTTTCTGTTAGTGGGGGCATGGGTGCGGCATTACTGTCGAAGCCGGAGATCATCCATGATGTATGCTTTCACATACTCTTAAGACTCCTTTTACGTCTTTTTGTCTCTGTAAAAGCATGCTGTCTCTCTTTAGTAGATGAATTGCCTTCCAAGTATTAGCTTATTTTGTTGTCTTACCCGCTACTTTTCTCTGGCTGACTCATGCTCTTGTGAATTAGATTTTGACAACATTAAAGAGGAATTTGACTACTCCTGTGACATGTAAGATACGACTTTTGAATACATCGAGCGAAACTGTGGAATTGGCCCGGCGTATAGAGAAAATAGGAGTTTCAGCCCTCGGTGTTCACGGAAGGTAAGCTGGCATATGCTGCCTCTATTACCACTCTGTTAGAATATAGGGAAGTAGGTACCAAGTAGCTATATGCAGACCTTTGTTTTCATTTATACCGGGGCGCGCAGATTGCGGGTTCAGCCTCATCTTTTAATCTTCTATATAGGAAAGTGGGAATCATAGCATTAGCATCATATGGGTCCGAAGCACTAATCGGGGCGATCCTATAAACATAGGGTGCTTGAACTTACTTATCTAGACTAGTCTGTTGATGAAGTTTGTGACGACAGGGTTTGATAGATTGGCTCTTGCAATAACATATTCACTCATTAGACTTGCTTGTTAAAAGTTTTTCTATATTTGCAGTACTGCAGGTTTTTCTTGTTAGTGTGCCTCACATTTAACCAGGGGAACAATTCTATCATTATTTAGCATATAAGTCTTCTAGTTGGACTCTTATTTTTATTAACTCCCTTGTAATTCTTCGCAGAAAAGTTCAAGATCGTCCAAGGGATCCTGCAAAGTGGAATGAGATCGCTGATGTAGTTTCTGCTATATCAATTCCAGTAATAGCAAATGGAGATGTCTTCGATTATGAGGATTGCCTGAGCATTAAACTTGCCACAGGTCCCCGGTAAAACTTGAATAGTGGATTAGTTTTTTATTGTTTATCATTCTATGTAGACATATTTTCTAAGTCTAGCTTATCCTATGGTAGTTCTCAACTGCTCTTTACTTCACTTTCAAGTTTCAACAGTTTCAAAGTAAACTAGGTTGTGTAAACTACGGTGGCTACTGCATCTTTCTCGCGGGCTATGGTAGATTAGTAGGCATCTTTATTTACTGGGGTTACCATGTATAAATATGCTAGGTGCTGCCTCCGTGATGGTCGCTAGGGGTGCTCTTTGGAATGCTTCAATTTTCTCTCCTCTTGGAAAGTTGCCTTGGGAAGAAGTGAAGCAAGAGTATGTTAGAAAGGTACTTTTTTTTTAAAATTAAAATCTGCATCAACTTGATTTGAACAACTAATCAAATTTACTTGTGTAATACAATAGTTACCTTTTCAATAAGTTACTAACATCTGTCCACACACATGAATATATGATCCCAGAGCATCTTGTGGGATAATGATATTAAAAGTACAAAGCACGCCTTGAAAGAAATGATTATGCACCATTCTTGCCTAGGGCTACCTGAAGGCAAGGCCGTGATTAAGTCGGACAACTTGGAACACCTTGCGTAAGTTTCATTTCTTTTGACTCATTTTGGTAGCAGGAAAGCCGCTGAATTGCAGCTTGAAAATGCTTTATTTCAATCCATTATATTAAAGCAAAATGAATTACTAAACTGGTTACACGAAAATAGCAGTCATTTAATCTAGTTCTCAGAACAATTAGCATTATAGTCATCTGAAAAGCCTTTGTGTTAACACTTGGGTTATGATTCGATATCCGTCTCCCCTTACCCCACTATTTACGGGATCCCGGGGCCTTGGATAATGTTGAATGTTAATAGTGTCCCGGTGTGAGTGGTGTCAGATTGACTCCCAGAAAAGACATTACACGTTTTAATCTGAAACATGATAAAATTCCGCGGAAGTCGTATCAGACTTGGACATGAATATCTTGAAACTTCCCGTCATGCATGTCTATATCATGTTGCTGTCAGATCGCATTCAATAACTCTTAAATCTCAGTTCCCCAAAAGAATCTTAAAATTATATCTAATGTGTCTGCCAACGATTCACCATTTCACTCGGAGCAATGATGTAACCAATGTTGAAGCCAAGATTAGGTGTTACCGTGTTAGGAATGTAAATTGAAAAACCAGGGGGTGAATTTGTATGAACTTTGAAATCAAGTTAGAAAATAGAAGTTTTTCAGCAAAACTCATTTGGCAAGTCTCCAGTGACTTGAAAAAAATCATGGCTTATTTATGAGTTGACTGAAATTGATTAAGCTATGTTGTCCGGGTCACCCTTTGTGGACGTGGAGAAATTATACATTATTGGGGGCATTGATCATGGATAGTACTCATAGTAGCATTTTTCTACTCTTGACTTTCTAGTGATAGCAGCCTCTCATCACTTGCTGGATTTGAGGTCCTTAAGGAAGCAGATTTGTGCTCAAATGATGAATTTATCTGTCAAACTAAAGTTTACCAATCTTTCCCTTACTTTTTCCCTCAACAAAGCCTCTAAAACACTCTTATACTTGTCATTTCAACTATCTTCTTGACCTCCTTAATGTTCATTAATCTCAGGAACTTCTACGAGGAAGTGGATTATTTCAGGCTTGTCCAACAAAACAGGGTGTTGTTAAGTGGTAGCAGATAATACGCAAGGCTTCCCCGGTTATGTATAATGACGTAAGGTATAGCTCTCAACTGTGGCCTGCTTCCTAATTTGCTTCACTACTTAGGTTCTGGTCACTCACCATGAAAAACAAACTAGAATAGAGGATGGGGGGTTAGTTTCAGCAGTATAGTATGAACAGTTTATATGTCTTCTCTACGTTTTCCTTCACTACCAGGCTACCTGTTGCATATAGACTCGTAGAGCTCTCAAGTTTAACCTTTCTTGGCATTTCTTAAGTTGTTGATCGAAGAAAGAAGCATTTCATTTACGAGACCTTAATGTTTTGACAGGAAAGTTTGTTCTTAAACTTCTATCCCTCTGAACCATTTTGGTTAAGTCGTTGAACAAAGAAAGGAGATTTGATTTTACGAGATCTTTGACCTATGTTTTGATAGGAAAAGTTTGTTAATAAACTTCAATCTGTCTGTATCTCTGTACCACTTTTTTTTTCTTGGAAATGCTTTAGGGCGTGTTTGATTCACTCATACTAGGTATAAGACTACGTTTATAGGTACGTCTAACAAGGGCTAGGTCTTAAATAAAGACAAAAAATAATTAAAATAAAAAAGTTAACTAAAATAAATTATAGGAATTAGTTCCGTTCCAAATGGTCTGAAATAGACCTGATGGAACATGTTTAGGAACTTGTTATTTGCATGTGGTCCCCATACGTAGTTCCAATTTAACCAAAAATAATGTCGTAATTCCTAGGTCTAACTAGGGCTTGATAAAATAACAAAATCAAGAACTAGGTTTAAGGTATGAGTTTAAGGTATGAGTTTGGAATTAGCTAAATCCATATTTTGTGTTTGTTTCATGTTTTTTGTATTTTGATACTCATGCCCCACAAACTCCTAGGGGAAGGTGGGTATGAGAATGATACCTTTGGGTATCAAATAAAAGAAAAAAAATAAAAAGGAAAATGTTGTGAAAAGATCCATATTTTTTAAATAAAAATTAAATTAAATTGTTTCTAAGCCTTTTTTGTGGAAAATAAAACAATGATTTTTCCCTCACATGTTTAATATACTTAAGAACAAAAATATTTTGACATTTTTAAAAAAAGTAACTTACATATAAAAAAAGGGCGTTGATTTTCGTAGTACACATTTTACTCATTGTAGTACACATTTGACAATTTACCCTTCTCATTTCTCAAATTCATCGTGTACTATATCTTAAAAAAATCAATAAAAAGTCACACCACCAGCACTACCCTTTCCTCCTGTCGTTAACCATCCCAGCCGTCGCTTTTGACCACTTTTAGGCGTCGACAACCATCACTTCCCCTTCCCACTGTCGCTTTTAGTGACGGCGACTACAAGTGTCGCCCTTTCCCCTCCCACCTCCTCTACCACGTTTTCCTTAACCCACAACCACGACCCTCCTTTTCTCGCCTCGAACACACGCCTCCTTACGTCTAGGGTACCCTCCGCCTACACCACCCTTCCTCTACCATCTGCCACCCACACCGCCATCCCACCGAACAACCATACATGTTCAATAATTTTAAGTGAAAATTATTAATTACCACCTAATATTTAACGTATTTTACAAACTACCACCTTGTATTTGTTTTATTACAAATAACCACCTGCATTACAAGGTATATATCCGGAATCCCACCATATTTCGTTCCCGATCATCATTTTATTCAAGTCTCAACTCGTTAAGTTAAATACTATTAAAAAGACCAAAATATCCTTATTTTTAATTTACTCTAAGACCTAAAACTAAATGAGTAAAGATCGTTCGTCACAATACCACACCGCAATAATTCATAGTCATCATCATCAAATTACCAATCACAAAACAAAATTTATCATCATGAAATTTATCATCACGACCAACAAAACCTCTAATAAAACGCTCAAAAACAACGGCCCCAACCTATGAAACCGTCTACACCACCAACAAAAACCCCAGATCTAGGATTTCGTGGGTTCGGGATGATGGTGGCGACAAGTTGGAGATCGACTATTAGGAAGAAAGTGGCAAATTTGATTGTGCTATAAGACAATAGGCATAGTTTAGCGGTATGGAGGGTGGTAGTAGAGTGACGAGGGTGAAAAAGTTGTGAGAGAAGCTTTGGGTGAGGTGGCGGTGGCGGTGGTGATGGTGGCCGGAAGATGGTGGGAGGGATGATGTATGGTGGACTGCCTGGAGACATAAAGAGGATGGTAGAGTTGTATAATGTGGAAAGATGATAGCATTTAGGGTAGTTACTTGATCTTTGAGATTACGTAAGATTTATGAGGAATGATTATGAGTTTTGTTGATGGATGAAGATCGAATGATTATGAGTTTTGTTGATGGATGAAGATCCTCACAACTTTGCTTGTTAAATTTTGATTTTTCAAGATAATATGATTGATTGTGATTGTAGTTTTGAGGTATGAAAAGTTTGATTTTGTATCTCTTTTAGTTAGATATGGTAATGAAAATTAGATGGTAATGAGTGTTTGGAAAGATAAAAGTAGGCATTATAGTCACACCATAGTTTATTCACTTAATAAATCAGGAATAATGCTAAATGTTGATCGGGAATAAAATACGGTGGGAGTCCGGATATATATAGTGTAATGTAGGTGGTATTTTGTAAAATACCGTAAATATTAGGTGATAAGTAACAATTTTCACTAATTTTAATCATGATAAACCCTAAATAAAAAGAAGTAGAACAAAGTAAAAGAAAATAATAAATTTGTTTCATAGTTATGAATTTGACGAATTACAAACTCCCTGTACATACAAGTTATCATGAATCCATGATCATCGAAGAAATTTGTTTAAATTGAGGGTTTAAAGGGTTACTAAGGGAAGAGAATTGGGTTGATTTTTTTTAGTAAAGGGTAGGTAAATGGAAAAAAATGAGTAAAAGGTACTGCGATGAGTAAAATATGTACTACGAAATAAATAACGTAAAAAATTTATAGAAAAGTTTTAACTAATTAATAAGTGAAAATTTAAAGTAAAAAATTAATACATAAATAAATAGTACAAAGTTTTACTAATAAAATAAACATACAACAAGATTTATTTTCTCATTCTAAAATTGAACCAAACAACCGTTATGAGGAATTGAGTTCCGAACCCATACCACCCTGGTTTGATTCCAATTCCATATTGATACCTTTGTGTGAACCAAACAGCCTCTTAATATTTCTTGTTTGTTCACGGTCTTTGGAAGAACATCTACACCCCTCTTCCTAAGCCCTTCCATCTTTCTCCATTTGCCATGCAACAAATGCAAAGATGCTCATAACAAGAGGGCTCATAGAGATGACCAATACTTTGTCAAGTTTTGCTGAAAAAATGTGCATTCAATTTCAGTACTGCAATTCTCCCGGTAATCTGTGTTTTTTAAGCATTCAATTTAAGCAGACTCCTCTGAAACTCAACAGGAGTAATGGAGCATTTCTCGTCGAGGTTAATCTGTTTGAGGGCTTTGTATGGGCTAAAGTATTCCGACTTTCAACCCTTAATGTATCTCCCAATCTCATTTTTTCGACAAATTAATTACACTGCAGCTAATTGGCTACACTCTTATGATATGTACCCCCATTGTATAAGACTGGGCTAAATGAACATCGGCCTAAAACAGAAACACTTGCCTCCTTTAATCATCAAAGTTAAAAAATTACTCAATTTAAGCATGTACGTCTTAATGTCCCAATTGTCTTTTATATTTTATAGCCATTTTAGAATGTAATGAACTGATTTTACTAGTGAGACCGTTCTTGTAACTACTACTCATATTTGTTTTCACTCGAATAATTTGCTGCCATAAGAATACTAGGACTTGGTGTTACTGGCAGGTATGTTTTGAATGTAGAAAAAACTTCAAACTATCACAAATTCTTATTTGCAACGCCACTATCCGTCTCAAGCTTGTGACGGATACCGTTTCTTCTCACAAAATACTCACTTTTTCTCTCTCTCCAACACTATTCATGTGGTCTCCTTTCTCCACTTACTCATTTTATATCCATTTTATCTCACAAAATATCCGTCACAAATGGTGACCCGTCGCAAGCAAGACTTACTATCAAACTATAGCCTCTTAACTGCATTGTTTATGACCATTTTTAATCCAATGGCAAACAAAAACATACTTCTACTATATTACGGAGTGCATAATAAACATATAAAATTATATTATACTTTTAAATTATTGTGTATTGGTTACTTGCATATTTAAATTATAAAAATTTGATATTCTTATAAATTCATGACAATAAATCAAAGATCTCACATGAATATATTTTGTCTTGTAGACGAAGAGTATATAAATTCTCTCCGATCATAAATAGTGCTAAAAAGCGAGTGTTATCATTTATCTAGATCGGAAAACAAATATTACCGTTTAGATCGGAGGGAGTATTCATTCTAAGAATAGGGTAGATATATTTATATGTCAAGTATGAGCGTTTTCCTTTCTATCATATGTTAGGATGGTTTTACACTAGAGTTTTTAGACTTGTGGGCAAGGGCTGCACAGTGGGCCTCCAAAAGCTGATTGGCAATAGTGTATGCTTTGGACCTCTAAGGTATGTGGCCCTGTTTATTGAATTATTTAACTGCATAAAACAAATTCTGCAATGCCTTCAATTATCAGACAGAAATTCAGAATTGGGCAATGTCTCATGTCCAGATCTCCTTGGATTTTTTTTTTCCATTCATTATTTTGTCTAAACATATAAACATGTTGGCAATTTTGTATGATATTCATTTTAAATTTCAAATGGGTTAATTAGGTAGATTAGACTATGGGAAGATGACTAGTGACTAGCAAAATGTTTCTCCTATATAGGAGTATGAATGTAGGGACGTATTTGACCCGTTTTCATCTTAACACTCATATTTCTGTCTTAAGAGATCCTAAGGGAACATTTGATACATTTTTTTTTCAAGGTTTCATGAATGACTACTCTTTAGTCGAGAATTTAGCCTTTATTCAACATTTAATTATGATGTAGAATCTCCTTTATCTTAATTATTTGTTTAACTTTGACAAACAAATAAATGAGATAGAGATTATTTTATTTTAGTTTTTTGGGGAGTGGAAATACTTTTGGATGAGAGATTAGCTAGAGACAGACAGTACAGTTGAGGAAAATGGGGAAAGCCGTTTGCTGTTGTATGCAGTATGCACAATGCATGGTGTCAAGATTAAGTAAAAGGAGCATATTTTAATCCATATGTTAGGCCATCCCCAAGTAAAAGGTCGATTTAATCGAGTCAATAACATATTAATCCTTAATCACACCTTATTGACATTGATCCTCTTTTACCCTCACAAGCAAAAGGTCGATTTAATCGAGTCAATAACATAGTTTTTCTTTTCTTTTTTTTTTCCTTTTCTAATTTGTAACCAAGGAGAGTTTGACACATAAGAGGTCAATAGGTGAGTCAATTTGCTCCACGTTGGGTCACAAATTGACCCTCAATACCCTTGGGTCAATCCTAATTTTCTACTAATTGTAATTAACTTGACCCAAGCAAGCAATTGACCTTGCTTGGGGATGGTCTTAATCACCAATTCTCAATCTGTGACAGTATATCCGTTGTAACTTTTCGACGGGTTAAGTACTACTCATATGAGCAGATAAGACAAATCAAATTGTTACTTTTTAGGTACTTTATTTTTGTCTTATCTACCCACATAAATACTCCGTAATAGTTAACCTATCGCAAGTTTGTGATAGATATAACCGTCATATACCTGGAATTTGTGAATACTTTTAAAAGAGAAGCAGACAATAATTTGACAGTGTGAATATGTGATGGAGAGTAAAATGCTAATCGTACCATCTGCACTTACATTCCATAGAAATGAAATGAAAAGAAATAACAATGACGATGTGTTTCAACACTTTAGAAAAGCATGACATGATCTTTGACGTATAAAACATTGAGTTCTGGATTTCTGTGAATAATGAATGGTTGATACTCAGTGTCCTTATCCCAATTCAAGAATATATTTTCCTGGGAATTGTTATCTACTCTCTTTGATTTGACCATTTTGTGATTTTATATTCTTATCCGCTCATCGAACCAACACTCAATTTAATTTGGGGATTGCTATATCACGCCCCCTGTTTTACTTGTTACGCCCCCTATTTTTCAATTTATTCCCATTTTGCCCCTGCGTCTTGCGTTGAGTTTTGACGTTCGTTGATAATGATGATTTCTGTATTTTTTTTGAGACGGTTTTTGAGACGGTGTTTAAGACGGTTTTTGAGATGGATTTTGGGTTTTTTTTTGGAGACGGTTGATGAAACTTTTTTTTTAGACGGTTTATGAGACAGTTTTTTAGACGGTTGATAATTCATTTAATACTGCAACATCTTAGAAATCTACTGCAACATCTTAGAAATCTATCTTCTTATCTCCTATTCTATAGACGGAAAATAAAAATCCATTGTGTGTAAAAAAAATTAATAATAAATTGTCGTGTAACAAATAAAAAAAATACGAGTGTTGACATTGCTAGATACGGAAAAGGAAAAAAAGAAAAAAAAAAAAAAAAATTGGTCGTGTAAAAAACACGACACGACCTTGGCCATGTCGTGTGGACCACACGACACAGCCTTGTCGTGTAGTCCACACGACATGGCCATGGCTGTGTCGTGTGGTCCACACGACATGGCCAAAAAAAATGGAAAAATGCTGGTTGTGGGGTTCGAACCCACGCGCACTTATGTGTAGAAGATCTTAAGTCTTCCCCCTAAACCACTCAGGCAAACCAGATGATTAATATATGATAGACAAAAAATATTCATATTCGATTAGAATATTTTAAATATTTGAAACTTTTTGAGGAAAGGTACAATTACTCGAGTAAATTATGTAAAATTGAAACTGCATAATTTTTCTGGCTGTATGATTAAAATTTAAAATGATATAATGATATATTTACGACGTCGTTATATTAACTATTAGCACGCTTTTCTTTTGTTGGATGGAACAACAAATTTTTACGAGACATACGCAAAATCGTTCCAAAATTTTTTCCTAATTCGCAATTAAACCGTCTTAAAAACCGTCTCAAAAATTGTTTATTATTACCGTCTTAAAAACCGTGTCAAAATACCGTCTCAAAATCATTTTCAACAAAAAGTCTGAAATTCCGGCTACAAAATTATTATAAAAAACCGTCTCAAGAACCATCTCAAAAACCGTCTCAAAATCGTCACACAAACTATCTCAATTACCGTCTCAGAAAAACCAACTTAAAACCCGGCCGTCAATAATACGTCAAAAAAAAAAAAAAAAAAAAAAACCCAAAAAATTTCAGGGGCAAAATGGGAATTATTTAAAAAGTAGGGGGCGTAACAAGTGAAACAGGGGGCGTGATATAGCAATTTTGTTTAATTTTAGTCTCGTATAAGTTGATTTTACGTAAGTAGATCCCGTTGAATGACGCATTTTAACCTATATCCGTCACAAGCTGAAGACGGGCCAACTAATACTTAGTTGGTAGATAAGATAAAAGTAAATTGTCCCAGAAAGTAGCATTATGCTTTTGTCTTATCTAACAAATTGGTATTACTTGAGTCATCTTCAGCTTGTGACGGATATGTCCGTATTCAATGAAAATTTGTGTTTTCGCTTTAAGGTTTCAGAAGGTCATATGTAAATTCATTTACAGCTACATGTGACATTGTTTAAGTGACAATATATTTTGTGGTATAAAATGCGACCTATTTTAAATGAGATTTTGTAAAATGTTAAAATGTGGTAAGTGAATAAATCTATTTAAAAGTAGTGTGAGACTATTTTACACACCCAAATTCTTATTTGCAACGGCATTATCCGTCGCAAGCTTGTGACGGATACCGTTTTCTTCACAAAATATCCACTTTTTCTCTCTCTCTCCAACACTATTCACGTGGTCCATTTTCTCCACTAACTCATTTTGTATCAATTTTATCTCACAAAATATCCGTCACAAATGGTGGCCCGTCGTAAGCAAGACTTACTATTTTACACAAGCCTTTATACTAGTATTTCTAATGTCTTGATTTAGCTCGAAACCTAGAACTCATATACTTCGTATATGTAAAATTCGTAAGTGAACTATTGTTATTATGCTTTAGTTTAACAAATTTCTAAATTAGATCAAACCATTCCCGATTTGCGCTAACAATGTTAATGAAGCGAAAGGAGAAGTTATATTGTGCTATGTATTGGCTGTGTGTCTCATTTGACACAAAAAGGGTTTAATTTTTCATTATAATAATTGACTTACTTAAATTTAGCTAATGTATAAATTAATTAACCATTAAACTAAAAAATGTGCTAGTGCATTCTGTAGTACTAGGTTTCCTACCACTCTCTCACATATAAAATGTTGTAATACACATCTCATTACGTACTATATGTGAGAGGATGATACTGAAACTCACTACTAGTGACACACTATCATTACCCACTAATTAATAATTTAAGTTATGCATGTTTGAATCAAGTTATGTTTACTTAAATTTAGTTTGATGCTTATAAATTCAGTTTAGGTTTTATAATCTCGAGTCGGAACAACGCAGGTGAAGCCTTAGTTTGAGTTTGAGACTCGTATTTCCCCAAGGGTTTTAAATTACGTGCAAAGTGCATGTCCTCAATGGGTATTGCAAAATGAGTGATTAAAAAGTTTGCGAGGTAGCTGAAATAATGTGTACTGGTTATAGTATGTTGTGTCAATATCAGCAAGAAGGTTGTGCCAAAATCAATACTCATTCTGTGACTGTGAGACTCTCAGGACAGTCGCTCTTTGTAAAATAATCCCTTAAAACAAAAGTTAGGGACCATAACTATAATCTACCCATGTGATCATCCATAGTACTCTTACATTAACACGTTTCCTCTTATTTACATGTCGGTTTCTTAACGGTGTGCTTGGATCAGAAAAAAGGAGTGGAAAGGGAGGAGATGGGGAAAGGTAGGGAACGGTAGGGGAGGAAAAATGGGAGACGTGATTTTCGCATCAAACCTTATCTGTGTTGATGGAGAAGTAATTTGTCTTCTAAGAGGCTACCCTTTTAATCTTCTTTTTTTGTTTTGCTAATCAAATAATGGATTTTTCATCCTTCAACTATCTCTACTCCCTTTCCTCCTAAAATGTTTTAGTGCTCTTTAGGTATCTCGGATGACTATTGTTGGATGTGTGCCTTGAGTATATTAGTCGTGGTTTCGAACAACTATGACATAGGTTTCATTGACCGATTAGCGAGTTGGAGTCTAGGGGTTTAACACCCTAGTGGTGGCTCGGATTGTCGAAGGCTACACTCTCGAAACCTAAACGGTATCTGATATTTGTCTGGGCTAGATTTTTCTGATTTGGGCTTTCTAGGTCTTTTTGTACTACTTACTAGTACTTTATAAACTCTCTAAGCTACCTAATAGTTATGCATAACATAAGAATTTGAATTCAAGTTTGAAATTATGTAATCTCCTCAACATCAATAAACTCCCCTCCCTTAATGTCCTATGGACAAAGGTAACACACCGCTAGTTCCAGGGTACAAACCCATATCTCACATGGCTAGTGTAAAGATAAAAGATCAATTTTATTAATGGTACAAAATATGATAGTACGAGGTTTTTGGGAAGGAGTCTAAGAGTAAATCCGTGAAGGGTTGACCAAAGCGGACAATAGTGTACTATTATGGACAGTGAACACCGGTGCAACAGAGGTTCAATAGAAGATATTTGTGCTTTCGCATAACAAATAGTATCAGAGCTCAAGATTTGACTTGTTCTAAACACGAGAATAAGCATAGCATAAAATCAAGACTTGAAGATGACATATTCTATTAGGTGTGTAACTCTTACAGCTCGCCGGAGAGCTAATATGTTTGCAAGAAGCGACATAGGTCACACGATGTTGAGACAAAATCGTCCAACAGAAAATCGCCAGCGACCCAACGAGTTGGCTTGAGGCTTAATAAAGGCAACACAAGGGGTTCATGGTGTGTTGTTCAAGGGGAGGTTATTAAGACTTGGTGATGCGGGTGTCTAGAAGTTGGAGATGTAGGGTGTAGGAGTTCCCCATGGTGGTCAAGATCCGAGTCAAGATGATGGTCCTTGGTATGAGAGGAGGATTGTTCCTTTGTTAAGGTGCAACCTCATGTCCCATATTGGTAGTATAATTGAAATGTTATCTTTGTAAGTATCACAAAATATAATAATGCGAAGTTTGAGAAGGAGTTAAAGAGTAAATCCGTAAGAGATTAGCCAATATCGTATTATTATGGACAATGAACACAATGGAGTTGAGGCCAAAGATAGGAGTAATATTTACGCTTCTACACAACAACTAGTAAACATGTAAATCTATGTATTAAGTTCTTTATCTTTTCCGTTTATTTTTTATCGCTTAGGTTACAATAACTACTACCAAAACGAGATTTGTAACACTTTAGTAAGGAAACACATTTTCTCCAAAGATTGTAAGAAAGTAGATTCGACCTTATCATTAGTAGATTTACTTACTTTAATTTCCCTTTCTAGCGCAGTTTTTGGTAGAAATCCATATTCAATTCATTCACTTAAACATCAAACATTAAAAGCAAAACAAAAATTACTTACAACCCAAAAAGTTAAGAAGATGAGTTTAAAAATGGGGAAAAGAAACGTACAAGGAGAAGAAAGTTAGTTTACATGAACATTCCGAAAGATATAAACTTTGATTTGCGCAAATTTGGGAAGAAAAATATGAGTTAACTACTCCTAAAGTGAAGTGAATGTGGAACCTAATTTTGTTTAATTCATCCTAATTTGCTAATTTCAATGACCCAAAAAGCTACTCCTACGTAGCCTTTTTCTTTTGCCAAATGTAAAGTTTAGCTAATACGTATGGATTAAGTTGTAGAGCTAAAAGTCTAAAAGATCTTTACATCTTTTGAGATTTCAAACTATAATACATAAAACATGACATAATGTTAATCACAATTTTCAAGTTAAACATGGCATAATGTTAATCACAAATTTCGAGTTATCAGCACGAGGTTTTGTTCTTTCTGATTTAATTTCTCCTCATATTAATTTAGTTTTATTTCATTCAGTTTAGCTCATTTCTTACAAACTATCGTAAATGTTAATTCAACTCGACTCCATTCAGTTTAATTTAGTTCACTTTAACTCGGTTCTATTTACTTTATCTCCTATCAGTTGAAAAGAACAAAGGCTAAGACGAACTTTTTAATTGATTAAGTGTTACAAAGTATTTGTGTGCTATGTACAACGAGTTTATACAATAATCACTGGTTAGTTAGAGTGGGGTGATGTGAGTTGCGACCAAATTTGGTTAGGTCTATTACATAGCGTTATCGATTAAAAATTATATAATATAATTAATTTGTATAGATTTATTTAATTATATTAAAATCCCTTGATTTTCGGATTATATATATACTCTCCCATAGTCTGGGTGTTGGTTATTTTTCCATTTTTATGGTAGCCGGGTGTTGGTCCCTCTTTTGTTTTTTGGTAAGTTTTTGTGGTTTAAGATCAATTCCATGTGGAGTATGATGTTTTGTATACAAATTCATTTTCTTAATCTTGGTGTCCAAAAGAAATAGAATCAACACCTACACAAAAAGAGAGTAAATAATATTGATGACTTCTATGAGTACATGGTAAAAGAGAGATTCTCTTGACACAAGTTATACTTTACAATGGTAGCACATGCGACTAGTAGAAAAGTAATCACATTCTGATGAGTAGTGACCATCCCTTTACTATAAAAGGAGTAGAAAATGAAGGTCTCCTATTGGTTCTTCATTTTAAAGTTAAAAAAATAACTTTTTTTGTGGGGCCGCCCATGTTTTACACTCAATTTAATTTGTTTTTTTGTGTTTTATAACTACTTAAATTATGATTCCAAATTTAATAATACAAACTATGCAACATCATACATTATACATTTGTTATTACTAATACAATATAATATAAACATTCAAAAATTACAAATTAAATAATTAAAAATACCAATTAACTATAATAAAAAAAAAATCTTCACTGAAAAAGTTAAAATGTTTTCTTTGATATTAACAATATAATATAAAAGAAATTACAACCTAGATATTACAAAATATTACTGGAGTACATTATTTATTATAAAAAAAAATTCGATTGCTTTCAATCTTCAAGGTACAAAAATAATTCCTATACACGGATGAGTTATTGATAATATGAAAAAAAATGGTTGAGTGAGTTTGATTATATGAAAAAATGGATGGGTTATCGATAATGTGATAACTACGATTAACATTGGGGTACGGGCAACTAGAGATTGATAGTATCATAACTTTTACTATTAATTTTAGGCAAAATAATAACGTAAAAACAAAATTGTTGAACCTCCTCCCTAGACCTGGTAAAATGGACAATCAAGTCGGTTTATTTGATCTAAGCGGATTATTTCGGGTTTGAGTTATTTTTGAGTCAATTATTATCAAGTTATTTTATGTCATTCAAATCATCTTTTAAAAAATCTCAAATGCCGAAATCGTTTTAAACAATTTTTTCTCAAATAAAGAAATTACTCAACACAACAATAATTACTGGAAATTCGTAATCAATAATATATTTATAGAAAGATAACTGTAATCACCAATATTTTTTTGCATGGATATAAAAGTCATCCGTGCATTATTTGCACGAGATTAAAACTATTTTTTATTAAATAGTGATCACTGTTATTATTTAAAAAATGTCTTATTTTTTAAAGTAATCATTGCTTATAAAAAAGAATAGTCACTTTTCATCACAAAATGGTTACATTTTGCAAAAAAATACGGGATGAGATCGTCGTACAGGAGAACTACCGTTCCCTTGAACCCATGACTTGTTTATTACCAACAAATGAATGAAAGGAAGAGAATATAATGTCGTAATTGTATAGAAGTTTTAAGTTACTATCGTTAAACTGTTTGAGAAATAGACTTGTAATTAAACCACCGTTTAGAAAGAGACTCGAGCAATAAATTCGGTAAGACCCAAAAAAAATTGTACCAAACATAGTGTAAATGTCGTGGACGATCTACAAATCGACCATGAAAGAATTAGTTGAGTAATATGATTGGATTGAAATCATTTTACATAACTAAAGAACATCCTAAGTTATGGGGACACAATCAATATACATGTAAGGTAGTTAGAATTTATTAATTTTTAGATAGTTACGTTACAACCCCCTTACCTATTTAATTCTCTATTGCATTATTTATAGTTGACGGTTTCGTTCCAATATGGTCCATTTCTAGCTAATTTCATTTTCTATACTTGATCACCTTCACGGGTTAACCCATCATCTAGTGATATTCACGTGCTTTGTTGCCCTTAACTTTCTACTCTACGCAAGTATGGAGTAGTTTTCTAAGGAACTTTATATTATCGGATTAAGTAATGAAGATAAATTAGTATCAATCATGTATTTATTGATAGGGCTGAGCATAGGTCCAGAACCGGACCGACCGGACCGAACCCGAAACCGATTCTACTAAATTGGGGACCGAAGACCGGACCTATAAGGAACCGGTCCTGGACCGGACCGGACCGGTAAAAACCGGACCAACCCGAGACCGGACTATTTGGACCGATATCTCATTTGATCAAATTTTATTATTTAACTAACAATAAAAGTCTTGAATAAAAACACATACTCTAATTTGTACTACTTTCCACATTACGCAAAAAAACACATAAGTAATAACTAGCCAAAATAACACATTAAACAACTTTAAAATTCAGAAGTCAAGAGTTCAATAATCACAATTTTGACTCAATTCGGTCCTATCGGTCTGGACCGAAAATTTTCGATTTTGGACCGGACCGGACCGAAACCCGAACAACTAAAATTGTTGGACCTAGGACCGGACCGAAACTCAACCGGTCCGGGTTCGGACTGGACCGAACGGTCCGGTTCGGTCTATTTTTCCGGTCTGGACCGAGTTTTGCTCAACCCTATTTATTGAGCCGATTATGGAGTTTTTGTAGACTTAAAAGGGTTAAGACTCTTTCAAACAGGATTTAATGTTTGTTTAGCTCAATTTTAGTTAAAAAGAATATCTTTCTTGTCATCTCAGATGATGACAGATTGACAATGTATACACAACTAGGTAGCACGGACACTTCTTGTAATGAGGCGTACCGTGTCCGACACCGTTTCCGACACCGACACTCCACGGACACACGCTGAAACGTGTCCCAGCCGTGTCTAACTTTCTACATGTATTTGGGCACGTGTCCGGGCCGTGTCCATGGTATTTGCGCCGTGTCCGTCGCGTGTCCATGATATTTGGTTATCATTTGCGGAGAATGGTGTTCTTCAGACGAGAAATGCGCTATCGAAAGTGATTAATTACAATATTGATTCGGATGAGGGGTGAAAATAAATTTATTATCAAGGCAAGTTTTACTTTCAGTTATTTAAAATTAATATCAAATACCTTTACAAAAATAAAATCAAACATTTATAACTATAAAATGTATATTTTACTAAATTTAAATGCCGTGTCCCGTGTCCTAAATTTCATGGCATGTCGTGTCCCGTGTCCGTGTCGTGTCCGTGTCCGTGTCCGTGTCCGTTGTCCCGTGTCCTAAATTTCGTGTCATGTTGCGTCATTTATATTGCGTTTGGATAGCAAAAGTGAACGGAAAAGAAGGGGAGAGAGGAGAGGGAAAAGAAAGGGAGGAAAAGGGAAACTGCGGTGTGAGCATTTGGATACAATTTACCTCAATCGTATCTATTATGAAGAGACTTCATTTGCTCCACCCTTATCTCCTATTTAAAGAAGAAATTTTAACTTCGCTATTCTAACTCCCTTCCTTATCTCACAAGTTATTGTTAAAACATCACACCTATATTTAAGTATCGAAATGGATAACAAGATTACGACAATACATTTTTTTATTGGGTCATACCCAGAAAATCATAAGGTCACTATTATACAAAATGATTAATACTTGCATAACATCTATCGTTCCACATTATCTCCGATGTCCCAGACTACGACACTTGAAGAATGGTAAGGACCCGGACCAAAACATGAAATTGATGGGTCCATATAGAATGATTGATCCATTTGGAGGTTTTAGGGTAATCTGAATAATGACATGAACAATCAACGTCAACAGCTCGGCAATTGAATTATTTGTACTAACATTCGTTTATTAAAATACATTTATTCAAATTGTTATTACTAAAATATTAGAAAAAGAAAAATGGTTCTAACAAACGGACAAGATTAAAGTGTATAACAAAATTGGTTATTGACTTATTGGGAGAGAAGACCCCTTAACCTTTAGCCTTGAGGTGGTGGGTGAGGTCCATCTTCTCCTCAACATTATTATTTGGTCCAACCATATAGAATTATTGGCCGTTACTATGTCTTTTTCTATTTTCTATTTTATTATTATTCCAATATTTGGGACGTTAACCAATTATCAACATTACTTTTGTTTTTATTTTATTTTGTTCAACAATGAATCGAACTCGTATTACAGCATGTGTAATGGTCCCTAAAGATGGAGAGGTTCTCATGTTTGTTTTTGCGCTTGAATAAGAGCTCTCCAAATAGAGAGGGGGTGCTCTTCATGCCCAAAAATGGAGAGTAAGGTCATGTTCTTTTCGTCTGAAACGAGCTGAATTGAATAAATTGGAGTAAAGCTTAATTGAACTAAATTGAGTGGAATTGTGGTGCAATGAATTTAGTTGAATTAAAAGTTACTTTTGTGAAGGGATTAATTGAAAATAATTGATTGAACGTAAATAAAACTTAACGGAATACAACCAACCAAAATTGAAAGGAACTAAAATTAAGCCAGAAAGAACAGAGCCTAATTCTCTTGGTGTTCTTGGGGGAGAGCAAAAGAGAGCTATTTTTCCATTTGAAGTGTGTCATAATCAACCAATGACATGTTGCCAAATGTGTTTACATAATTAACATTGATAGTTTGATAATTAATAATGTTAGTATATTTAATTTTTGTATGATACTGCTTATAAACTAAAATGAAAGGTAAAATTATATGGTCCCCGCAAAAAAAAAAAAAAAAAAAAAAAAAAGAAAAGGTAAAATTATATGGTATGAGCCGTATGACCCAATAAAATAAGTTAGAAAACATGTTAAAAGAGCTCTTATTGTGATGATAGAACTGGAGGTTGCTCTCCATTTTTAGGAAACATTTGGAGAGCTCCTTAGAGAGTTCCCCATTAGTCCATTACACACAATCTTATATTTTTTACCGTATATGATAAATTGTGTTGGATATTAGTATTCAAATACTAGCAATAGTTTTGTAGGATAGTAGATTACATTAATATAAAAATACTAGGAAGATTCGAAGAATTAATCACATACACATTTAGACAACGTTTGAATGCATACATTCATGTAGGAAAATGGAAGTGCAGTTTTATAAAAATAATCCACCTTCACATATAATTTTGCATTTTACCTCAATTATAAAAACTTATTTGATTGCAGAAGTTTTGATTCCATGAGAACTCCAACTTACAAAACAAAATTATGTAAGTAAATTCCACCATTATGAGGGAATTCAGGGAAAGTGTGATTTTATTGGTGACGAGAAAACCTATGAGTCTATGACTACTCTTTTTGGTGCTTATTGGGTAAAATCTCGAGTCATACTTGATAACCTGTGAACCACATATATTATGTAAGTCACCAGAGAGTAGCAAACTAGAAGTCTAGAAGGTATGAACTCGTATCATAAATATTTCACAAGATTATTCTTGAGGAGGCTTGAATCTAAATTTTCTGAGAATCTCACCCTAATTTTAACCATTAGACACACCCTTGCGTGCGAAGTGTGAATTGCCACAACCAAACAATTTACAAGAATTAAAGTTTATATATTTTTTAACTAGCAACCAAAAAGAATCCTTAATACGAAAATTAGACAATTAAACCATGAAAACCTAAATTATGATCCTAAGTTTGCGAAGAACTGGATACTGAGGTCCAAATAACACAATAAATTAAATTTACTCATGGTTGAAATCATTACATAATACTTTATACTCCGTATTTAAAAACCGAAATAACCAATATCTAAATCAATACATAATACTCTGTACTTTAAAAACCGAAATATCTAATCTAAATCCATTGTTCAATTTAAATTATTTTATTATATAGACAAGAATATTTTCCCAAACAATATTAGTTGCAAAACCAAACTTAAGGAATTCATGTTAGTCGGCTAATACAACAAACAACAGAGCAAAGACGAAAACATAACTACTGACACTAAACTCACTTCAAAAGTAAAGTAAGAATACAAGATAACAACAAACAATATTCTTCATATAGTTACATACACAATCATGTTTTATAATACGATCAAATCCAACCCTAATCTAGTAATTTAATAAACTCACAAACGAACGAAACTCGATAATAACCGAAAAATTTTAAACAACAATATCACATTTACTTAATTACACTCCAACTTTTTTACTTCCTAATCCCAATATTTTTTTTGTTCATATTAAACCAAACAAAAAATAATAATTGCTTCCCGCAAAAAAAAAATAATAATTGCAAATAGACAAAAACTAAAAGAAAGAAAAATAATAAAAAAGGGTTCCTATCAAAAAATCATTTGGTGGGGCTCTCACATGAAAAACACCAAATCTGAGTCAAGTCTCATCATCATGTGCAGCAAAAGTTCCCGGCCGTCCGGTGCTCCTTATCTTTTTCTACAATTTATTACACTACACTTTTTTCCCTTCATTTTCTTTTTAAATTTTATCTACTTAATTTAATTAAAATACAAAATAAACATAACTAAAACCGAGCATCTTCGAACCCGTGCAAGTCGCTCACTCGATTGAGCGACTTGCGCATAACAGCCACTTTAGCGAGTCGCTCTGCTGCTTTCCATGCTGAAGTAGGCGTAAGCGGATCACCCTTCTCGTCCACGATACAACACCGAGAATTATTCCCATCTTTTTCTTTTTTCTTCTTCTCGTCCAACTCGGTTTGACGTCTCCATCTCACTTCAGCCAGTTCGGCCTCAACCCTCTTTCTATACTCCTCAGCGGCTAGAATCTTAAAACTCGGTTGGCCTAACACGGCCCGAGCCGAGGTTAAAAGCCGCTCGGCTCCAACCAAATCATTTTTATCCCCTACTAGCCTCCTACTTTCCGCGACTGCCCTTGTCATGACAAAAAGACCCCTCAACCGTTGGATACTCGGGTCAGACGATCGAATTGTATGTGGCCTCGGAACAACCAACGATTTGTCACCCCCATAAATCACTTGCTTCATCGACGAGGACGGGTCTTTAAAATACGATCGGACCGATAATAACTTATGTGACCCAATTGACGCTGCTGGCACTTTCATTTCAATTAAAATTTCCCTAACCTCCCCACTGTAAAAATCCCCAAGCTTAGCCGAACCAGGGTTAAGTAACCCCGGTCGACCCGTACATGAAAAAACCGCTGCAATTTGCGCTGCAGCTGAACCCGACCCAAAACCAAACTGAACCCGGACATCTAAAACAACAACACTTAGAAATCGATTGACCAACTTCAAAAAACTCTCCTCCAATAACTCCTCCCCAACTCTAAAGGTATGAACAGGAATCTCCAAATGCGAGAAACGCGTGGACGACACGTGATCAAACCGACGGTCAAGATTAGATCGTGAACCGTCATCTTGACCGTCTAATAATATGATCGCGGAGAAATGACTTTTTTCCTTACGGTCGTGTATAACCTTAGCAGCTTTCCTCAACGCGTCGTTTACACACGAACCGTTGCTTAAATTCAGCGCGTCGATAATTCGACGTGCTGATCTTCTCCCTGACGGTGTCATTCGCCGTAAAGGGAGGAGACGCTTTGAGCATGATGAGTAGACAACAATCGACAAGCGATCGTTAGAGGTCATGGAAAAAATAACTGATTTCATCGCTCGTTTCATTGCTTGCAATTTTGCGGAATTCATTTCTCCGCCGATATCGATAACCGCCACGAGGTCCACCGGCTGCCGGCGACTGGACGACGTCGGCGGCGGTGCAACCACTGACAGCAATACCGCGTATGTCTCGTAACTCCGGCCGACAGCGACAACTGCTGCCTCCGGAGAAATTGATATTTCAACGCCTCGTCGATTATCGAAAGAATTCGACCGAGGCGTCACGGGATCGGAGAAGAATCCAGGAAAATCGACATCGATTTCACTTTCTTCTGATTCTTCATCAGTTTCCGGAATGGAATTGAACCGAATTCCAGAAACCGGAGACATCAACGGCTCATCATCGTCGTAAACACGACTATAATCAGCCGTTGCTTGTTTCTTAGCACCATTGATGCTGTTATTACCGTTGTTGTTGATGATGTTGAGTTTGGGAACTCCGATAAACGGAGCTTCCTTCCATTGACAACCACAAACCGGACAACAAAGAAGTACGCCATTATTTTTACTAGCAAGTGAAGCAATGCAAGGAAAGTGAAAAACATGAGAACACTCGGCAGTAAAAATCGCCGTTCCTTGACCTGTTTTCACACTCTGCACACAAATTCCGCAACGAGACGGTTTCGAAAGCCGAAGAGAAGTCTTTAAAAGAAGAGAAAACGTCGAAGGCGATCGTGGCGATGATGGCGTACTCGAGAATAACCTCGGACTCTTGGATGTGGGAGTAGACGTCGTCGTTTTACACTTCAACCTTGGACCTTCCGTCAAATCATTTTTGACCGCTGTTTGACAGCGGATAGTTGATGGTGTTTGTGTCCGAGGAGTGGAGGGGTTGCTTGGCGTGGTTGAAGTTGAAGAAGACGAAAAAAAGTTCAATTTTGAAACTAAACTCAGTTTTGGAGTATTTTCGGTCGTGATCGCGGCAGCGGTATCGGTTTTAGAAGGGTGTTTAGGATGACTATCTTTTGGTATAGAAGTACAAAACGCTCTTCGCCAACCGTTAACCATGGTTGAATTAATTGATGAAAATGGTGATTAACAAAACAATGGAAGGAGGAGTAGTTTTAGTTTTAGTTTTAGGTTGAGTTATGGATTTTGGAGGGAGAGGAATTGAATAAAAATGCAAGTACTACACTCTGTGCATTGTATTGTAGCTAGCTTTTGTTTTTTTAGTTGGCTTAAATGGGGGTGTTATAATAAGGAGGGAGTGAGAGGCCCAAAAAGATGACTGCAAATGTAATTAATTTAAAGGGGAGATTTGTTTCCCAAGGTTTATCATTTAAGAGGGTGGGGATGGGAGACTTTGGATGCTTGTTTAAGGTAACTCACAGCTGGAGGTTTCATCTCAAATACCTTGAATTTAAGTTTTTTTTAATTCAGTAGCTCTTGTGTAAGACCATCACACACGTACAACGGGTTCATTTATTTATATTAAATGAGAAACTTATTATAAGATGGTCTCATGGTTGAGACCGTTTTATCGTAGAATTTGTGTTTTTAGATATATGACGTCTCACGGTAATGTCCCATTATTCCGATTTTCTATTTACAAATTAAGTCTTATTTTAATCAATTTAATTTAGTTAGCTCTATTGAGTACCGTTTAAGTCACCTTCATTCAATTTAAATCATTTCATTAAGAAAAACATGGCTGAAATATAATGTTTAAAACTTGTAAAATTTTCAAGTGTAATGTTTATACTCGTACTTTATAGTCTGAGTCTATGTCTTATAGACAGCGTATTCTAAACTCCTATCAGCAAAAATGAAAATAAATAAACAAATAAAAGTATTTTTGAATATAGATATATCCGTCTTTAAATTAGAACAATTCAAATGACACCGTATATGTCAAAATAAGACATAGTTGAGAGTATTATCTAAGCATTAAATTTGACCTGTTTTAAGTATATACTGTATATATAAATGTGATTATAAGATTTATATTTTTTTTGCCTTAGTGAAAAGAATTACATACACAAGCAATCTACCCTGTGATATTACCTTTTTTTGTTATATTATCTGTTTTACCCTATCTCATTTAATACTTAGAGAGTACTTCGTATTTTATAGAGTAAAATTTAATAAATTGTTTCATAAAAAAGGGTGTTTCTCAAGTGGAAACGTAAAAGAGGTAAAAAGTAGAAGGTGTACATGGGAAAGTAGTAGGTGAATAGTGGGTTAAGCAGTAAGAAGTCAACGGTTGACAGAAGGAAGGGGATTGGGTATTTGGGTTATGAGAAATGTGGGACGGTGAGCCCTTGTGAATAAGGGTCAGTACTGTAGTCTCTGTACCCACACGCTGGATCCGCTCTTTCGCCTTAACCTTCGCCCTTTTCCTTCTTTTTCACCTTTCTCAATCTTTGCATGCAAATGGTATCATCATTTTATTTCTTCAAAAGTTGTCCAAATATATTTCCTTGGTTTGTTTTAATATAGTGACGGATACAATTATTAGTAAGTCTTGCTTGTTGGTGACGGATACTTTGTGAGATAAAATGGATACAAAATGAGTTAGTGGAGAAAGGGGACCACATGAATAGTGTCGGAGATAGAGAAAAAGTGAGTATTTTGTTAGAGGAAACGGTATCCGTCACAAGCTTGTGACGGATACCGCCGTCACAAGTGAGAATTTGTGTACAATTATACTCATTTCATAAATGACAGATTTTAGCTCTCTTATGGTATGAGACCGGTTAGAGTCTGTGACTGTGACCGAGATTACGGTTTACGTTATTGTAGACTTGGAACGAGCCTATTAAAATCTCACAAGTGGAATTTAAACCCATGGTATGACTGTATAAGTGATATGACAATTATGAATTATCCACTACGGAGTATTTATGTTTAACTAATATTTGAGTGAAGAGACTTCTATGTGTCAAATTAAATAAAGATTGAGTGAGATAGGATATGAGAAACAAAAACGGCTCTCAGATCGACACTGCATTAAGATCGATAGATGCAAAAACAAATATCCATTTCTTTTGAGAAAAATCAAAAATATCATTGGAAATGGCTGTCAAGAAATTCGAGGGATACTTACCGCAAAGAATAATCATATAGCGACACCGGGTGTTGCTCAAATTGAGCGACACCGGGGATATTATAGTAATTTACTTACATATTTTGTGTTCCCTCCATCAACATTCAAATTTTAAACTTATTGGTGGTCAAGGGTAGTTTAGGAAACTAATATTAGTTAATTAGTTTTACGGTTTTAAATCATAGTCAAAGACGGTCACCACCGGCTAACACCGTCAACACCGGTGGGCCGTGGTGGTTGGCGGTCAGTGGTTGAAGACGATGAAACATCAAAAAAGTAGTTAAGAAGGCTTGATCCCATGACCTCTTCGATGAAATGCACTTGCTATGCCACTCTGACACAAGCATCTTGTTGTACTTTTGATATCTCTTTTCTTATATATATGGGCAGCTAAATTTTGAGTTAAATTAATATGCACACATAATAATTTTCAAATGTAATTCTAACTTATATTTAATGTGCCCATCATAAAATCAATATAATGCTCATTTAGTTAAATGTATTTGATAAAAAATTGAACAATATATTTTTTGTACTTATAGTTTACATAATTATATTACGAAATTACACTTAGTATAGGTCATCTTATTAACACAAAAAAATTTATGTATGTACAATATATTTATGACAAAAGTATATCTTAAAATTACAAAGAAATAAATTATGAGACAAATTCACTACTCCTACTATTAATATTTTACTTAAATCGATTGCTAGCTAATTTTTCATATATACTTTATTTTGTTCTTAGAATAGTTACTTTTATTACATTCGTTATTACTATTGTTACTTTCATTACACCCGATGTAATTACTGTTACCGAGCTACTTTTATTTACCATTTAAATTTTATTAAATTGTTACTTTTATTACATTATTATTTTTTGTGAAATATGATTCGCTAAATTTGGTTAATATATATATTTACAATTTATATATTGAAATTATGATGAGAACGAAGTAAAATTAATCAACAAATTATGAGACACGTTCACCTATCATCTTCTTATTAGTACTTTCATTACATCCCTTGTTAATACTATTATGTTCACTACTTTTTCGGTTATTGTTGTTTGTATAACTACTCGTGCTATTTTTACGGTTAACTCGTTAGTTCTATCAAACTTATGTAATTAAAAAAACTAATATTTTTTTAAAATTGAATTTTTAATTAATTTTTTATGCTCTCTCCGTTGTTCTTATTGTTACTTTCGTTATATGTGTTATCACTAATACTCACTATTATTACTACTTGTGTTCATTCGCAGTTCGGCTCACCGAACCGTATATTTAATTCAGTTCGCACACGGTTCGGTTAGCTTAGGCAAAACAACGAACCTAAACCGCGTCGTTCCTAACGTTATAAACGGCTCGGTTAACTTCTTTAACGGTTATTTGTTGTTCGGTAACCGATTAACCTATAAACGTGCTAAATATACTTTTTCTTTATTTAGATTTCGTGAATTTTATCATTGGTTTAATTAAAATTTTATTATATATTATAGTCAACGATAAAGTTAATTAGTGAAATTTAATATTAATCAATTTAACAATTTTAGAATTTGAAAACACTTAAAAAATTAAACGAAAAAGCACTTTATATAATATTTTAATTTTTTGCTTACTTTTTTGTGAAACGGTTCGGTTCGGTTAACCTCTTTTCTAAAATTGTGAACTTTAACCGAACCGTGTATATGATAAATTTAACGGTTCGGTTCACCGAATCGCTTAATCAAGCCTAAAAAATGTACGCTTTTTTTATTTTCCGGTTCGGTTATTGCGGTTCGGTTTACTCTGAACACCCCTAACTATTACTTTCACTTCTCCCATTGTCATTATTTTTTCTCTCACTACCCCTGCATTTATTATTGTTAATTTTACTACCCGTTGCTGCTAGTATGACTTTCACTACTCGAGTTGCTATTATTGTTGTTTTTACTACTTACATAGGTGGTTAATATCATAGTAGTTGATGACCTAATTGTATTAGAGTTATATATTTAAATAAATCTGAAATATTAGATTATAATATTATTTAAGAGTAATCATAATTATTTCATTAATTAAATAACAAATTTAATGAATTATGGAATATTTTATTTTTTTGGAAATTTTAACTGATTTATTTACTTTTAATAGTTTTGAAAATATAACATATACTTAATTTACTTATTTATACTTTAAGAAAACTCACAAAAAAAAAACTTCATACTTGAAAGATATCGCTCATTACCAAGTTTCACAAAATCACCTTCAAGGTTTACAAAGCAAGGCGCAATATTCACAAAATCACCCAATTAAAAGAGTATTACTTTTGCTAAAACAAAATCAACATCTAACAAAATGCTTATGTTTAAAAGCAAAATAAATCAAACATAGAAGAAAATAAAAAAAATGTTAAATAAAACATTGAAATATCTATATAAAATAATAAAACACAAACCACTATCATGCTATTTTTCCCGCCTATTTATCCACCTTCCAACCTTAATCCACTAAAAATATTATTATAATTATTTACAAAA
Source organism: Silene conica (assembly GCA_029255685.2). Classification (NCBI taxonomy): domain Eukaryota; kingdom Viridiplantae; phylum Streptophyta; class Magnoliopsida; order Caryophyllales; family Caryophyllaceae; genus Silene; species Silene conica. Next base: position 6,512,992 of record CM055315.2, on the reverse strand, counting down.
TTTTATTCTAACTTATCTTCCTATAATATAGATAGACTATTATCTATTATTCACTGTTCATATTATAATTATTTACAAAATCTTATTCTAACTTATCTTCCTAGAATATAGATAGTCTATTATCTATTATTCACTATTCATAAAAGCACTATTCATATTATAATTATTTACAAAATCTTATTCTAACTTATCTTCCTAGAATATAGATAGTCTATCATTATTACTATAAAAGAAGAATGTATAACTGCATACGTGGCGCGCTAATATTCCACCGTTCACTCTTTCGCTCACTCACATTCACTCTCACAAAAATCAGTTTCGTAGACCAATAAGAACCCTCAATTTATGCCAAGTCATATATTTTTATGTATTATAATATTATAATATTATTATTATTATTATTATTATAATCATTCCAAGATTCCCTAAATATTATACCGAGATTCCCTAAATATTATAAATATTATAATATTATACTAATAACAACCAATCAGATTATACTAATAACAAATCCTAAATATTCCATATATATTCCCTACCAATCAGATTATACTAATAACAAATCCTAAATATAAAGTTCGAGAATCATTGAAGATAATTACGTTGTAAACCAATAAAGTTGCCTTTAATGGTTTGCAAATATAAAGTATTTTTTATCGAATCCTCTATTTTTCACCATTAACTTATTTTGCCGCATAGTTTCAAATTCGTACAAAATATGACGGGTTAATTTAAGAATGTAACAATACCTTATTAAATTGGGTTAATTTAAATTTTATTAAAAATATGACGCCCTCACATTCACCCTCACAAAACAATTTTTCCGAAAAATATAATACTTTGAAATTTGACAAGTCAGATTTCCTAATTGATTTAAAAAACGTGTTTTATCTATCAAAAAAGACAACGTAAAACAAGTCAGATTTTCTAATTTGCCTTTTATATTCTCTAAACAATTATTTAGAGAATATATAGAAAGATTTCGTATGATACATAATCGTATTATTTAATGACGGGTACAAAATATGACAGATTTAATGACGGGTATACCAAATATGTCTATTATTTTTCTAGCTTATTAGATTTGAGTTAATATTTCAATTTTCAACTACAATTGATTTACCAACTACATAATCGTATTAGATTTACCAAATAGAACCGAAGGCATGTCTAATACCACTGTCAAACTATCGTGAACCATGCATTGTAAAGAATTTTATTTTATTTAAGCGATATCAATTACTTTCTTAGTGATCCATGATGATTGACAAATATATTAATGTGGCATTACGAGGAATATAATATAACTCCTATGGTATTTTGGAAAATGTGGTATATAATATGATATAATATATTTCATTGCTGAAATTATGTTAATGATTGTTAATATTTCTGAATCTGAATTAAGGTAACAAAATATCCTAATTATACAGTTCCTGGACTATACCACCAGATGTACAATGCTATTGTACATCGGGGTTATTTTAGTCTTTTTTCTTAATTATTTTTGAAAAAAAAGTCTGTAATCTCATTTTTCTCCATTTTCTTTTTTTATGTAACTTTTTCCCTATTTTTCTAACTCATCTTTATCCATCATCCAGTAATTGATTTTTCTCATTAATTATTATATCTCCATCTTTCATTAATTATTATGTCTAGGTAATTTTTTATTTTATTAGTCCATATTTTTTACATCAGCGAATGTTGTTTACAAGGAGGTTTTCGAGAAACTGTAATTTTTGTCCTAGATTATCGAATTTTAATACACCCATTTAATTAGATTTCTACCTAATTAGTTATTTTATTCATCCTATTTGTCCGTCAACTTAAGTTCTGTCACCAATTCAGCAAATACAATAACTTTCCAAATTAATCATTAGTAATTATTTAACCTTTTTTTTAATCGTTTATTGTTTTTTTCTTATATATCTTATTCATTTATGTTATCATAATTAATCCAAATATTTCCATCATTGGTAACAGATATTCGAAAATTAGTGTACCAGGAAATTCACCTTTTGACCGAACATATCTTATATGCAAAACAACCCCGTTAAAAATCAATTTGTTCGAATAAATAGAATTGTTATATAATGAAATGAATTTGCTTTTGTCATCTTTAAAAGTAAGTGTACACAAGCCCGTGATTTTTCATGGGTGTTACACTAGTTATCTATTATTCACTATTCATAAAAGTAAAAGTAAAAAATTATACACTAGAAATCGAGCCCAAGACCAATGGGTAAGAATTTAACACTTTTACCACTAAACCACTAGATTTGTATTGTACATCCATTAGGATAACATATACTATTTATCATGTGATTATAACATATCTCCTTTTCATATACGTATAAATTTAACTAAAAAATTATATTATAGAAGCATTGGATAAATGTCTTTAGAGACGATTTCACATAATTTATTATCAAATTATTTAATATTATAATTCCAAACGGATAATAAAATACGTGAAAGCACGGTTAAAAATAAAATGAGTACACTTATTATGTATGTATAAGTATAATAAAAGAACAACTAGAAGACGGAAAGACGGAAAATTGTACATATTTTTAACAAGGGATAGGTTTTAAAGTAATTGTGAAATTAAGGTGGTACATAATTACATATTACATAATATTAACCTTTTGATTCATCATAAAAAAAAACTTATGATGAATTATATTGATTTTATAATGAAGGTACATTGATTATAAGTTATAAGTACATGTAGACCTGGCAAACAGATCGGGTCGTGTCGGGTTCGTGTTCGTGTCCCATGTAAACGGGTCACGAACCCTCCAACCCAAACCCGACCCAATTAAATTTCGTGTCGTGTTCGTGTCGACCCACTTAGATAAATGGGTCATCAAGCCTCAACCCTAACCCGTTTATTTCGTGTCGGGTTCGTGTCGTGTTTTTGTGTCATGTCCATATTTGGAAAGTTTAAGTATATTTATGTGATGGAGGAAAACAAAAATTAGGATTAATTTAGTAAACAGGTCATTCGTGTCGGGTTCGTGTTTAAAGAGCTCAACCCAAACCCGACCCAATTAAATGTCGTGTCGTGTTCGTGTCGTCCCACTTACATAAATGGGTCATTAGGCCTCAACCCAAACCCGCAAATTTCGTGTCGGGTTCGTATCGTGTTATTATTTGCCAGCTCTAAGTACATGTAATAATTATTATAGGTATATTGTAGAGGTGGTCGTTTGCGGGCTTGGGTCGGACACGGGCCGGCCAACCTTAAGAAAAAGTGTCCGGCAGGCCAATTTTTTTTATGTCCGTGTCCGCTAAAACGAATTTGTTGAAGTTGTCCGTACCCGTCCGTTATAAGTTGGCGGGCCTGCCCATGAGTCGCCGGGCTTTTAAACATAAGAGTCACAAACTTAAAAATGATATATAAATATTTCAAAAATCTTAGTATAGAAAATATCTATGCAACAAGAAAGTGTGTTATACTGATATTGGTCTCATAAGCATAACAAAGAAGGCAAAAAAAGTCAAAAACAAGTTTATGGGTTGATTTTTCATTTCATTGTTATTTTCCGTTATTAATTTATTTGAGTATGTGATTACTACATCGACTTAATAGTTAATTAGTTTAGTAAATAATATATAGAGAGTAAAAATTACATTATGAGCTTTAGCGGGCCTAGCGGGTTGTCCACGAACATTTTTATTTAGTCCATACCCGCCCATTAATCTAGCGGGCCGAGAATTCCTTGTCCATTAACCATTTATTTTAATATTTTTCGTGACCAAGTCCGCTCAAATAGCGGGCCAGACGGGCCGGGCTGGACGGCCTAGCCCGAAAATGATCAGCTCTAGTATATTGTTTTAACTCAAGTTTTAACATACGTATATATACCAAAAAAGATACAAATTTATCAGAAAGATCTATGTGGTATAGTTGTATTAGCATTATATTTCAATCTAAAGGTCATGTGTTCAAGCCCCACTAATAACATTTTTGATGGTTGATTATCTTATGGCAACCGCCTTTGACCGGCGGCTTTCACGACCAATCACCGTCCCACCTTTGACCGGCGGCGTTCACGACCAACCACCGTCGGCTCCCCTTGATCAACCACCTTATTGTCTAGTTTTAATTATTATTATCATTCATATTTTATTTATTAATATGATAAATATGTGAATTACGGTTCTACCCTTTCGAAATTGGCGCAAATACGAAAATTTATTTTTTAATTTTTTAATTTTTAATTGTTTTTATTAGGGTGTTACTGATGTTGCCCTAGCACTACCCTACTGCAAAGTCGTTCGATTGTCTAATTTAACAATTATTTTCGAAAAATAATTTAACTATTTTTAAATATATAAATTAGCTAGTATTGAGAGAATCTTTAAATAAGTTTGTTGGGAGACTATTTTATACCTTTAAGAAAAAATGGTCTGCCAGGTAATAAAATAGGTATAATATGATTAAAGATAAATAAATGTATTTATTATGTAAATATGTACGAAGTTACTATATCACGATTCACGACTCACAATCAACAATAAAATAATCACGAAAAATTAATACTCCGAAATAATCTTCTCTATTTCATTTTCGGTCTATTCACAATACCTTCTCTATCTACCTTTTTGGTAAAATGTTATCCTTATTTTAAATGGAGCAAACTTTCAACGTACTCCAAACAACCTACTATTTGAAATACTGAACTAAATAATTGATTGAGAATTGTTTTACCCGTCTGGTAACTTCCTACATTGTACTTTGATTTGTTGAGATTTGTTCACCATGAAGAAATTTCCAAGTTTGGATGTTTATAAAGATAAAGATAAAATAGCAAACCTACCATGGGAAAGATGCAAGAAAACTGTGACAAAGAAAACACAGAGAAGTAAGGACGATTTTACGGAAAAATGGACGTTTGTGTGTACTGTTGCTGAAGTAAGTTTTGTCATTACTCTTAGGACAGATTATAGTCTTCAGTTTTCATTACCTACGATGTCTTTGCTTTGCATTATGTTGCTACCCCTACTCTTTTTTATTATATTTACATAGAGTCCGAATCCGTCGTACGACTATGTTCTTTTCCGCTAAAGTGAGTTGAATTGAATTCAATGTTGAGCTTAATTGAACTAAGTTGAGTGGAATTGAGGTGGAATGAATTTAATTGAATCAAAAGTTAATTTTGTGAAAAATTAACTAAAGTAATTGATTCACCGTAAATAAAACCTAACGAAACACAGCTAAGCAAAATTGAAATGGCCTGAAATTAAATGGTCTTTTAATAACCTCTTTTAGGTAAATCATCCTGTTTATTATGGTAGTAAAATAATTTCGAGTGAGTTTTAACACTGATGCGTTCACGTGGCTTGAATACAAGGCTTCCAATTCTCTTAATAATAGAACGTTTTTCGAGAAATTTGTATATTTCCATTTACATGCTTTAATAATTTTTCCATAATTTGAATGGGGATGGGATAGTAAAGGTTAAAAATAATAAACGTATGTCAGAAATAAGTAATTAGAGTGATAAATAATGTATGACAAGACTGGTGTTTTGACATGGGCTAAACTGCAAAAGATCAGACGTGGTTGTATTCATTGATCCTCTACAAACCTACAAGCTACAATGTATGTATGGACTATGTATTCAGGATACGTACATGTAGTCTGACTCTTTCAAGGACAAATGTACGTGAAAGATCATTATGCAATAATTCACTTCGGGAAAAGATCTTGTTTAAATGTGTATTAATAAGATGGCTGTGCTGCTCTTAATCTAATACTCCATCGTTCAACTCAATACAGTATTAAACATTTAGGTCCTGTTCTTTTTTACTTATTTTCAGCTCGTTTCAGTTCAGCTCAACTCTATTCAGTTCAGTTCAGCTCAGTTCAGTTCAGCTCAGCTCTATTCAGTTCAGTTCAGTTCAGTTCAGCTCAATTCAGTTCAGCTCAGCTTCATTTAGTTCAGTTCAGTTCAGCTCAGCTCAGCTCAGCTTCATTTAATTCATTTCAGTTCAGTTCAGCTCGACTTTATTAAGTACATCCCACATTATTATTATTATTGTTGTTGTTTTTGTTATTATTATTATTATATTTATTTATTTATTATTCTATTTATTATTATTAATTAATAATTCTTATTATGATTATTATTGTTATCATCTTACTAATTCTTTTTTTTTTAATTCCTTTTCGAACTTTGCCCATGAATTTCTTTCGTTCTTTATCATCCATATGTTTAAATCTGTTCTTCCTTGAATACTTTGATGTTGTATAATTGGAATACCAGGTTTATGCATCCGAATGAAATTATGAAGTGTAAAAGCGGATACGATAATTGACATTTGATATTTCGTTGTCATTTGTAGCATGTTTTTTTAACACCTTTCACCTTCTCTTCAGCTGACCAAACGTCATTTCAACCGTCATCCTCAAAGATGAATGTCGATAATTAAAATGTTCAAATATTCCGCTAGGAGGTGCATGCTTATATTCAGGCACATGGTTTCTTACGTTTGGATGGCTAATGGGAGACAAATACCCAAGTGTATTCGGGTATCCCGAATCCACCAAATAATATTTACCTATAAATGTTTATATATAATAATAATTAATGTTTAGATAATAACAAAAATGAAATACATGCCACATTTACTACATTTAGACGTAAAATGTTTAGATAATAAAAAAAATATATGTTAATTAGACGTATAATATTCAAATGCTGCTTTTGTTAATTTTAAAACACAAGATAAGAAAAAAGCAAAGTCCATTAGAGTTACTACAAAAAAAATACTTAAAAATTAATATTTTTTTTAATATAATTGTTTTTTAAAAAATCGCAAATTTTTATTAATCAAACATTTTTTTATATTATTATTATTATTTAGTATACTTTAATTAAACTTAAGTTATTTCTATTAATTTCAGCTTCATTCAGCTCAGTTCAGTTCAGCTCGATTAAATTCAGTTCAGTTCAGTTCAGCTCAACTCGAGTCAGTTCAGCTCAGCTCAGCTCAGTTCAGTTCAGTTCAGCTCAGCTCAGCTCGATTCAGTTCAGCTCAGCTCAGTTCAGCTTAGCCCCATTCAGTTCAGCTCAGTTCAGTTCAACTCTAAAAAGCCAGAAAGAACAGGGCCTTACTCTTTTTACATTGTTTTACATACACGATAAATATCGTTTTTTACTATCCTAAAGATGAATTATAATAAAATCTGCATGAAAATATTCTCCCGTAGTCTTATATGAAAGTATCACAAAAAGTTGGTTTATTTTACTTAACACAAATTTTCATCTATGTCAGTCAATATCTGTTATAAATTTGTAACGGGTCCGTAAAACTCACATGGGTAGATAAGACAAATCATTTGTTAGAGCCTAGGTACTTTACTTTTTGTTTTTATTTACCCATATGGGTAATATTTGATCTGTCATAAGAAGGTGAATGATATACTCGTCACAAAAGAGATTTATTGTTTACATAAAGCTATCGTGAATGGCTTAATTTGGCTTAACATAGACCGGCCTGGATACAAGTGCGTGTTGGCTCGATTCACACTGACCTAGCCCGATCAACCAGACCAAGAATTAGCTCCAAAATGAGCCAGTCTCGCTTCGTGAATCGTGTAACTTGACAGTCAAAAATAAACCCTGGCCCACCAACCCCTTATCTCTATCTGAGCCAGCTTAAGGTCATCACACCCCGACCCAACCCGCACACTCCTGACTCGTGGTGCGAGCTCGGGTTCACTCTTTACCCTCCTCGCCCGCTCCCACCTCCGCCTGATGTTCACCTCTAGCTTTACTCTCACTTTAGAACTTTTTTATAGGACTCTCTCAACATAACTACGTCATTGAGTTAACCCTTTTTAAATTTAATATGGCAAAATCTATATTGCAAGATAATAGATGGGTTAAAAGTTTATCATTACCTAGTTGCTTTGGGTGTTCTCTTTTTGTTTGACCTGTTTATTGCTTAAAACAAATATATTCATTTTAAATAAGAACCTGTTAACATAAAAACAAGTCTCGTAAAAGCGTGATATATTTCCGAAGAAAGTTGGCCAAAATGGCTGTCAGTTAAGTCAAACGGTTTCCCAACCAGTGAGACCAACCTCACACATCTCCCTCCGCTTGATGACCGAAATTCGGCCCACGATACCCAACTGGGTCCGCTCGGCCCCATAAGAAACTACAAATAAAAGAAGTGGAGATTTTTTCTTTTTAAACCTAAAGAGACCAACTTAAAGAAACCTGACTTGACCTATCCAGCTCCTCAATTGGATGACTCTCTAGGATGTCTTGGCTCGGGTCGTGGATAGATACACTCGGGTATAAAACCATAAAACAAAATTCACATACATTAGCATAGATTGATAAACAAAGATATCAAAGAAGACCAAATAAAACGAGTAAAGATTATGTGGTCCATCAATAACGGGATTAGCTACATAACTACATAACACTGATTATTCCAATTTGGTTTGACTTTGAAAATGATAAAATAAAAGTGCTAATTATTTATTTAATCATATCAATGTTGTACTATTTAGGATCACGCAAAACTCGAATTAGTATAATGGTGCTAATTAATTAATATTTGGAGCGCCTTAAATACATCTCCCGGCCCTTTAATCAAAGACTTTGCAACGACATTACAAGGAGGTGGAGACATTAGACATACTCGTATGTCTACATGATACCTTGTCCAAAACTTGATTTTAGAGTTCAATTCATAATTTCATTCATTCTTGTCCCATCTTGACTAAAACTATACGCGTTCATAGATTTTGTTTGTTAACTTATACAATGATGAGATGATACTCATAATTCTCTAGTACTTTGTAATTGTCTATCCGAAAGAGGAAAGGAGAGTCGGAAAAATGGAAGATGCGGAAATGTGGTCGTTTCCCGCATCCCGCACCGGTCCAAAGTGTACGACGGTCTTGAAAGCCTCATTTCGCTGTTTTGTCTTTATAATATTGGTAACGGCATGCCTGATGCCTCCGCTTTAACGCCCTTAGACAAAAGAACTTATTAAGTGTGATAAATTGAGATGAAACATTTTAAATTGAGCATATCTACAATTTGTCATCAACTACCATCATTTAGACCTCTACTTAATTACATCATTCGAATTAGAATGAATTGAAATTTACATAGAAATTGCTATAAAAGAATAGTTTTTATACAAATGAAACGTGAAACACTATTAGACAGTGTCACACAATAACTATTGTTCATATGACTGGTTCTTAATAAGAATTAAATGTTTAGGTTATTTTAATTCCCTATTTATAATGTCTATTAAACTAATAAATATGTTATTGACTTGCTTAGGCTCGTATGAAATTAGGTACAAATGGTAGAAAAATTACTTAAAAAAGAATATCTCGTATAATAAACGTTAGTTAAACGTTAATTGCAAGTCTTCCATGTAAATAAGAATGGAATTCCGTGAGAGGTAGGTAATTCCGGTCGTCTAATAATGTGTATATTGGTACATGAACCGTGCCTAATAATTGTAATTTGGCCGGCAATTATAATCAACTTGTAAATGATTAATCCTACTAATTAGATTATCGAGACATACCCATTTTAAAAGGGAACAAGTACAATTTGTAAGGCGTACGTTGAGTAAAAGTTGACCATTTCTTAAGTGTTAATCATCTTCCTTAATCTTCAAGGTTATAATTATGTGAATCCTTTATTTGACTAGGACTCTATGAGTATCAAACTTAGCACATGGAGAAGATCAGAAAATCATGTACATTAAAATTATGGCCGACCCTCCCTACATCAATTTGCAAACCCATGTAGCCATTAATTCTTGCACATTTTTATAAATCATTATAATGTAGAGGGGATCTTTAGGGCTACAACTAAAAGAGATTAAAGTTTGTACCAACAATTTTAATGTCGAAAGCTCTCTATTGAATTCGAATTTGCTATGAGAGATTTTGATCGGGGTAATCTAGGGTTGGGTTGGGAAGAACTGGTCTGAATGAGCATATGGGACTATGGGAGGGCCATGTAGAAATACGACGTAGCCATGTAGGTCATGCGGGCTAGGAGATTAATTAAGCAATGCCGATCGAGGCAAACTGTTAAGTTGGCCAGCTCTAGGCTTAATAAATGAATCAAAAGAAACAAAGTAATTACCTCTTTTTTAAGAATGTATGGGATTCAAAGATTACATTTATTGAATATTGATTTGTTCTTATTAATTTGAGAATGACATATATGTCGTTGTAATTAAAGGATGATGGTAATAGTAATATCAAATACATAAATTATAGATATCACAATTTCGAATCAAACAGTATGCTATTTTCGGTTAATAATTTAATTTGATTCCTCAATTATTTTTTGGTTTAAGGTACATCGTTTACGATTATCGTACATTGCCATCATTTAGTTTTATCTCGACTCTTTTAATTTCATAGATAGTCCACTAATGAAAAGATGACTTGTGTATTGATTGGATTGGAAGTCGCGTAGACTAGGGGTTGTCAAACACTCGGGTCAGGTCAAGCTTGACTAAACAAGCTTGAAATCGGCTAGCTGTAGGGGGTGGGTCCACACGGGTTGGACACTTGGACCAGATCTAGTGGAGATGGATTCAATATTGGTTTAATCTGCTAGGCCAACCGATTGGGTAGTTCAGTACAATTCTCATGTGATATTAAAATATAGTAGGTGTGGACAGGTCGGGTTGGATTTCATGGACTCGAACCCAGTCCTACATTCTAATGAGTCGTGTCAAGATTTTGAAGGGTCATAGAGCCCGAGTTGAAAGGACCCATAGGTCCGAGGGAACCGAGTCGGCCTTGGAATTTGACCTCATCCTTTATGTTACAACCATGGTCCCCATAAGCTTCCATTGAAAATCGGTGTAGTGACTTATGAGATAGTTTTTGAAGGCAATGATGGGCAACTGCCATGAGATTTTATGCTTTAAATTCGAATGTCAAGTGATCACATGAATAGAATCAATTCAATCAAATTAGATTACAAAGTCATCCCAACAAGATTAATAGGTAGGTCGTGACTTTACTTGGGTCATCTTAGTTATGCTTAGCGGAAAAATTAGCATGACAAGCTCGTGACCAAGGCAGCTGAAAAGTCGATTGGTGACATTTCCTTGTGACCTCAACCTCTTCCATGACCTCGTATATGTCACTTTTTGGTTGATTACTCAAAACTAAAAGGACAGGCTTCATCTTTGTCCCAAAGATAAAATGATTGAAATTGTTGAAAAATGAAAAGTGATTGGGTTGATGACCTGAGTCGTGGTCTTCTGCTTGAGAAGCTGAAGGTAGGTCAAGATAGTTAAAGGATAATTAAAGATAAAAGTAATTCATGATTTAGTTAGCACGATCTTTACTTGAAGATGATCTTAGGGTGTTATTTTAGCACCCAAACCCATTTCATTCAAACAATTGGAGGGTAAGTAAAAATAAAAGTGCACCAAGATAGATTAGATAGATTTGTTTAATTTAAGAGAGTTCTACAATTAGGTTAGTGGTTAAGCTGTTTGTCATAATTGAGGCACATGTCTGATGGGTCTCAATTAATGCTTAGAATCCCCACCAACCCAAGCATATTAATTAATGTTAAAGCTCTTTATAATTAATTGGACTAACTCCATAATCATCCTATACTACTCCCTATATAATTCTCATTAAATTATTTGAGGGGATCCATATAATTGAACCCCACATTCTTCCATCATCTTATTTATTGAGTTATGTTTTTTAGTATTTAAATATCATAATATTCATAAATCGGTACATTGTATATTTTAAAATATTAAGTTCAAATCTTTTTTGTCTTGAAACGGTCACAAATAAGTTTGATAATAAATATCAACCAAAAGCAACAAAAAATGCCTAGGTCTATCTATTATTCGCAAATTAGTGTGGACAAGTTGATGAGTTACCTTATTACATAATTGGTTGACAAAAATTCTAAAAATAACTTGAAATAAGATTAAAATTACTATCGTCAAATTCAATTGAGAGCCAAAACTATATTAATCATTCACGTTCCTCCGTTCCACTCGATAGCCTCCTTTATGACAAGCCAGATAGCTTGAGCTAGAGAGTCTTAATCAAATAAACTCATACCAATGACTGTTCATCATCAAGGAAAAAATTAAAATGGTAAAATGCGTGTATTGGGATTTGAACATACTAATCATCAATATTTGGAGTAGCAAAAATACGTCTTTTAAGTCAATTTTTGTAAATTTGGGATAGCGGCTGTCACCCCTTGCTATTATGTGGGTTCGCCCCTGCTCATCATCAATATTTTGAAACATTTTTAGTGAATAATTTTATTATGCAATAGGTTCATCATGATCGTAATTAATTGAGTACAATCCGTCATATACTTCATAATAGGCTTACTATTTTTAGTATAAGACAGAGTCATCAATTGCCAAGTGAGATGAATGGGCATCATTCATCTCCCCTCATAAAGCAATTGTAATATAATCCAATTAAAAGTCGTATAAAAGACTTAAAACAACTGTTTAATTAATTTAATAGTAGTATTTTCAATTAGGACATTATGAAATTATGAAATAAAATAAAATAAAAGTACCTACAGTGTGGGCATATATTTCACCAAAAGCTAATACAAAAGACAGTAAATAGCCATAATATTGTCTACCTCTTAATAAAAACAATGCATGTAAGGTGTTAATGATTAATATTTGGAAAATGTTGATTGCAAAGACTTTCAAATGACTTCATAGTTGAAATATAGTCAATGATTTTGAAGCCTATTCTATTCTGAGCACTACACTGTCCTCCTTTTTTCTTCTCCATCAATGCTGTTCTCTCTTCGCATAGACATAATTATCGCTCATCTAGAAAGTACACTATCAGGATAATGTCACAACATTACTAACCATCATCACATGTATAGATCGAACTATGAAAGTGGGTCGTGCCTTGTGTCGGTTTATTGTGGCCGATGCATGACCTAAGCCCACAAATGTGCGCTTCGTGTCATATGTCGAAGAAATGACGTGGCAGCACATAGCGTGCCGCGTGTCACGTCCAAGTAATTTGTTTGTATTTTGGGCTGTCCAAGCGTATCGTACATGTCATATGGACTGCGTCGTGCCTGGGCTAAGCACGATCTTCTTTCTCAAATTTAGGTCCAGGCACGGCTCATGGTGTGCTGTACATAACGTTGGGCTGTCATTTGTCAATCTCTTGTCGTGCTAAAATGAGCCACTGACCGTTCTAACAATGTATCAACTCAACAGTCTGCGTGTCCACTTTCATCTCTAGTCACATGTTAAGACAGATCTACACATTACCAACCATTCAAATTAATTCTATTAGTTGTAATATGCTAGTCAAACCCTCTAATAAATTCTGTTATTTATAATCTATTTTATAATATATTTATATTTAAATTAATATGATATTTACTAAACCGAGCCAAAGTAGTAGGTTGGTCGACCATACAAGATTCATACAAGCTTGTATCAATAATTTGAGAAGAAATGAGAAGATTGTGGTAAACCTATACGTAAGAATGAGTAATTGGTAACCACATAATAATATCCTGAAATTATGCTCTAAAGTTTATCATAATCTAATCATAATCTAACAAAAAGAAGTTACCAGAAGCACTAAAGAAGCAGCATATTGTGACAGACATTACATGAAAATTTTCAAAATCAAATCAAAAGTGATTGTGATTAGGTAAATTTCACAACATGAGACAAATATTCAAGATTCAACTGATGTCATTCCACAACAAATTAAAGCATCATTTTATCTTCAACTAGGTTATTCATTATCAACTACGAAGTGAGTATTCATTATCAACAATGTCAATCAATTGATATTTTACCTAACATGAGAATAGTAATTTTTTTGTTGAATTCGTCTTTAAGTGGTAAACGGAACTAAAATATACATCTAACTATAATCTTATCTATATAATTAATTAATCATTTCAGAAGCCCTCGACGCGCCACGTCATCAATGCAATTGATTTATTTTTATTTATTTTTTAATTCTCTCAGGTGGGTCCCGCAATTTTTTTTATGAATTTACTAGGAAATAACCGCCTGAAATTCTAAATATATACCTGATATCGTAGTTTAAGAAATATTACGTAACATTTTTTATATTAATTCGTAAACATGAAATTTTACGAAAAACTCGTGTAAAATTGCGTAATTCATTTGCACAATTATTTTGATTTTACAAAAATAAACCGTAAATTTTACGTAATGATTAATAGCGAGATTGAATATACCTGTGGATAATTAATAATTTGTACAACTGTTTTAACATTAAAACGGTTGATGGTATTAAAATTTTAGAATAAACCGCAATTTCATTTAAGAATTTCCTGAGAATAACCGTCTGAAATTTTAAATAAATACCTGATAACGTAGTTTAAGAAATATTACGTAACATTTTTTATACAAATTCATAAACATGAAATTTTAATTTCTGGCAAGAGTATACCCGTTAAATATACCGGTGCATTTTTGCAATCGAAAAAAAACGACAATACGAAATTTAAAAACAAAATTGAGTAAAGTTAAAAAAATTCCAATAAATAATTACAATACAAAATATATCGATATATTATATCGATGTTCTTAAAAGTATACCGGTTAAATATACCCGTGCATTTTTGCAATCGAAAAAAAAGCGACAATACTAAATTAAAAAACAATAAAAATAACATAATATTAATATAACAACCAATAATAGTGTACAAATTTATATATTTTGCGAAATCAAATCATAAACATAATAGTAAAAAATAAACCTTGAAATAACATCTATATCGATTTAAAAAAAACAATAAAAGAATGGATATATAAATACCATTATCATTATCATGTGCATTTTAACGTATTATCAATATAATAGAAATTGAATGCACAATATTCACGTATTATTGACACTATTTGGTAATATTAATTATCCACCATAATTTTTCTAAAATTATACCCGTGCAATTTTGCACGGGTTTAACACTAGTTATATACAATACCATTATACAATATCTTAAATCTAACCGAGTTTACAATGTATTTCTTTAAGGCTTTGTTTGGATTGAGAGAATTGGAGGGAAAGGGAGGGGAGGGAAATGGAGGGATTTATTTTTCTTTGTTTGGATACAAGTTATGGAGAGAAGGAAATGAGAGGGGAAGTAATTGGGGTTATGTAATTTCTCTCCTTTAGAACAAACAAAAATCTTTCCAAGGGAGGCAAGATTTGGAGAGAAAACTTCATTTGAACCTTCATTTAACTATGCAAGTCATATTTTCTTGGATAATCTCATTCCATTATACCTTCCCCTTCCTTCCTCCCTTCCTCCCTTCCATTTCCATCTCTCAATTTTGTTATCTAAACAAACTCAATTTATTTTCCCTCACCTCCCCTCCCCCTCCCTTCCCCTCACTCCCTTCCCCTCCCTTTCCCTCCTAAAATTGTATCCAAACGGAGCCTAAGTGAATAAAGTTTATAAGTCTTATAGAGAACATTTTACTTTTTTGACATTACAACTCAAATTTAATAGGCTTTTGGCCCTATTTGGTAAACCGTGGATTAATATAGGCAGAAACAGATTTAAAATGTAGATTTGACTAGCAGAATTTGTTTAGAGGAATTGTTTTAGAAGTGTGTGGCAATTGTCAATTTAGATTAGCAGATTGTTTAACATCTTTGTAAAATGACAATAAAGACATGAACAAATTAATTATTTATTAAATATAGAAAAAGGAAAGTTAATATTTTATTAAGAGGGTAAATAAGACAATATTTTATCTAATCCGTTAATCCAATATGCTGGTAGAAGCAACATATTATAAAATAGCATATTGGAGCCCAATATACTATTTCAATATGTTACTATATTAACCAAACGTTCTAAATAACATATTCGTAAGTCAAACATACTAAACTTTACCAGGCTTTTAGCATGTTTGACTCAACAATATACTATATTACGTGTTTGGTAGATGACATTTTAAAATAGTAGATTGAGCTCTAATCTACCGTTTTCAAATATGCCACTCCCGCCAGCATATTCTTGTAGAACATGAATTTGTCTATAATTTACACATGTATACAACAATTTATTAACCTAAATCTGCTAATTACCAAATCTTCTACTAAACCTCTACTAATTGTACTAGTCAAATATATCAAACAAATCTATTGTTTGTAATCTGGTTGACTAATATATTTCTGCTAATTATAATCAGCCGACTACCAAACATGACCTATTTATATTGTTATTGAGTTATATTATAATTTTTTGAGCATGATATTAAATTGAACGAGCTCAGAAATTTTACATTAAAATTGATAATTAAAAAAGCCCAAAAACTACTAATTATTAGTCAGGTATGTGATGTAATTTTAGACCTGTTTAATGCTTACCGTTAGAACCGTTTAAATAAAAACTTGTTCAAAAGTGTTAACATAATGCTGGATTAATGAAAAACAGGTTATTCAGGTTTTGATACATTGCGGTTATGTTGTCCTTGTTGTAATGTTGACACAACACACAAGTATAGATATTTGTTTTCCGAGTGAAAAGTCTTGGTCTGAAAGAGATTTAAGTGAGGTTAAATGTCAACATTTAGCACTATTATTTTTACTTTGCAGATAAATGGAGTAATGACTAAGGTCAATGTGGTGGGCATATCAACATTAATACTTGATTACTTGTGGATTAAGATCACGGAATCATATTCTAATCATAGTTTAAGCTTAAAATAATTCGCATTTTACAGCTGTTATGAAATATTATTGTATAATATGGATGTCCTCATGTTCATATCTTATACGGAGTAGTAATGTCTTAGAGTGTTTTCTCTGATGAAAACTCTACCTCATGTATATGTATATATAGCCCTCGTAATGGAATGAGAACATACTTTTATTTCTCTTACTTTCTCTCTATAATTCTCTCTTGTCTTTATTTCACAACACGTTATCAGCACGAATCTTAACCGGCTGAGCGAAAAGCAATTATAATTAAAATTATTACGCTATTGTTCCTGATCGTCTTTATTGTTGAGATGACAATGATTTTCGACATATAATGTTATGTCATTTTTGTGGAGAAGTTAAATCATTATTGCGGAATTATTAATTGAAATGAAAATCCAAGAGTTAGTATGAAATGATTAAGATTCAGAGTGTGAGTTCTCAAAGAAATGTGCTAACGAAACTGCCATGGATTTCTATTTACCGAATATTCAAGTTTATTAACTACATTGGGTATTACTTCAACGATCGAGAAGTTATGTTAAAGCATAGATCATTTGAAGATTTATTAACTTATGTAATCATCAGGGGAGTAACACACGTTGTACTCTTTACCTATGGTCTTGTCCCACTGGGTTTTTCATGGAAAGGTTTTAACGAGGCAGTTTCGGTATGCGTGTTTGAAGATTAGTGTACTCTTTTCCTTCACTAGTGTTTTCTCACGAGGTTTTTTTTGAAAGGTTTTTAACGAGGCATCTTCTTCAGTGATGGACATCCAAGGGGAGTGTTATGAAATATTATTGTATAATATGGATGTCCATATCTTATAATATCTTAGAGTGTTTTATCTTATGGAAATGCTACCTCATAATGAAATGAGAACATACTTTTGTCTCTCTTACTTTCTTTCTATAATTCTCTCTTGTCTTTATTTCACAACAACAGCAAATATTTTTATTTACAAAAGTTCTCATTTTTACTTAGTTGCTAAACGCCTAAAAGTAGTGGCCAATTCGTGGATAAGTTTAGTTTTGGGACCATTTTTTTTTGGCCTGTATACATTTTTTAATTTTAGAATGCATATTTTATTTATTTTTATCCGTTTTTTTAAATTGTCGAAACAATATGAACATTGATAGAAAATCGAATTTATGGGGCCAAGATTATTAGATGATGTCACTTCCACTTTTAATATTGTTATTATGATAGCATATTAAGCACGAAAGTGGTAATCAACTCATAACTTTGAACAATTTTGAGATTAAACCTCATAAATTACAAATGTAGCAGTCATATTTTTAATTTTAACAAAATATATGATTAAATCATTTTATATTTATAGTCACCGTACATTAAATAACTTTTAATATTTTTAAAAGTATTTATATAATTTATTAATTAACATAGTTTTTATATAGAATATTTTAAAATATTTTCACTAATTTTAATATAATCATCGTATACTTCTCTAATACAATAGCCAAATAAGCTGACGTGTCATCTTAACCTACAAGCACAATCCTACGTAGCGATTAATGAGAAGCCCACAGTATACAAGTAAAAAAAATGAAATAAAACAATAAGATATTCAGTATAAACAAAATGCTAAATTAATGGGTGAGATATGGAATGTACATGGAATATTCCATAAATATCAATAACTAATTCGGGAAATATGATCATTATCTTTTTCATTTTATATATCTTTATAACAATTAACTCTAAAATGATATGCGAAATTTCCTCCATAAAATATAGCGCAATCAACTTTTACTATCCACAGACCACACTACGAATCATTATAAAATTCACATGCAACCCCAATGATCCGAATATGGATAGGGCATCAAATCGTTATCATAAGCACAAAACGTTGAGGCAAAATATATTAGCTATCTTAACATTAATTATAGTATGGCTAGTGTATTGTCTAGTAAAGATTCGGTGGGCTTTGCGACCTTGGGCTAATAAAGTAAGATCAAGCAACAATTCAAATCGAAGGAAGAACAAACGGTTGGGAACGGCCCAAGTTGGGAAGGCACGGTCCATGGATCATGGGATGCTCGGTCATGGGCTGTCGAAGGACCGATCATGGCTCGGACACGAGTGGTGGATGTCACGGCTAAATCGGATTCCAAGAAAGACTTGGAGTATATTTAATTACTATGTTATTTTTATCTTTAAGAAGTTAGTTATGGTTTGTTAGGAAAGTTTGTTATTAGGTGGTTACTAAGGTTGTTACAAATTAGTAGTTAGTTACAAAGTTTGTTACAAAGTTAGTTACTATCTAGTTAGTTATTCTAAGGTTGTTAGGATTAGTTTATTTAATTATTTAACAACCTAGAATAGAGTTACGATTTAATAAGGATTAATTTTGATCCAAATAGATAGATTTTAGGATTCCCCTTCCAAGTCAAATTTCGAGTTGTTCACTCGAATGGGACGTATGATGCTAGGCGTGTGCTACTACCTATATATAGGGCACATTGTCTTCTTGTTTAGACAGTTAAGTTAATTATCAAATCAATAAAAATTCACAAGTTTGCTTTTTAAGGCTTTCTTAAAGAAATCTCAAGGACTCATCGAATGTTGATCCGAACCGTTAATATTTGTCGCGTTTCAAGTATTAGCAATATTTACAAACTATAGGTCTAGGGAGTAAATCACCATTGTTTGAACTATAGGTCTAGGGCAAACAAATATCCTTCTACCTTGGGGATACACCTCAAGACCGTCACAACTACAAAAACAACCATCACCACCATAACCACCGACGGCCACCACCAACGACATCATCATCACCACCGTTCATCATCCATCGTTCATCCTTATTTCAAGATTCATCCAAGATTGTTCTTTATTTGTCCTATTTCGTTATTTCATTCAAGATTGTTTTAAAAGATTCCAAGAAGGCTTCCGCAGACGATTTCTTTGTTCAAGAATTCGTATCACCCAATCATCTCCATTGTTTACAATTCAAAAAAACGTGTATTTTCCGTATTCTTTAATGTATCATGAGATAGCAGAATTTTTGAATTATTGTTTTTCATATTATAAAGATAGAGATAGATGAGAGATTTTCGTCCAATTTGTATGATCATCTTCTTTTTTTAATCTTAAATGTTTGTTTATTTACGAATATCTTGTTCGGTTAGTGATATTTTTTGTTATTTGCTACTGTACTTTTTTTGTTCTTATTTGAGTAGTTATTTTTTTCTTCGTATTACTAGATAAAAACCGTATCATATTGTTTTTCGCTCTATATTTTCGTGTATGTAATCTCACCTTGTAATCTCACGGTAAATGAAATGATGAAATATAGGTTTTTAAGTCAACTTTCATATTTTTTTATCTTTTTTTATTATTATAATCGAGCTTCAAATTAAAATCCGACGATTAAGCTAGAACTTTAGTATAGATAAGTTACATAAGTATAAGAGTTGAATATATAATTTTTTATTGATCTTAAATCAACCATTAGACCATCCCCAAGCAGTGGTCGCGATAATTAGGTCGCGATCCGATTTTACTCTTAATCCCAACATATTTATCTTGACCTATTTTTATCCTCCCAAGCAAAAAGGTCACGACCTAGGTCATCAACCTAATCACCATTCCACTTTTCAACATTTCCAATCATTTATCACATTTTCTACCCCACCAAAAACTCTCTCTTACCAATCATTTTATTATTTTTTAATTTATCAACCAATTACAATTGGCCACCTAAGTGGTCACAAATATGGTCAATTTTGTTCTACCATGGTCACAAATTGACCTTGGTTGGTCATATGGTCACAAATTAGCTAAATGGTCACAAGTTAATTATCTCAATTAACTCATTAATCATGACCAAATAAGGTCATGACCTCCCTCATGACTAGGGATGGCAATGGGTGGGATATGGATTGGGTGGAGTCATATCTATATCCATATCCATTTAATTTGTGGTCATCCATATCCCACCCTTATCCGTTTAATATTTTTTTCATCCATCTATATCTATATCCACCGGGTGAAGCGGGTGGAGTGGGCACCCGTTGGATATTTCCACCCTCATAAATTTCAAGGCGATATATCAAAAATATACACCTAAGACGATAAAATTTAAAACGTATATTACCAAACAATTCCGGATTACATAGTTTTTTGAGAAAATTGAACATAAATTTTAATCTTGTTAACCATATTCACAATTTTACAACATACAACTGCGAAACTAGTCCGCACAAGCTTTACACGCCCATAAAAAAAGTGCAATAAAACATTAACGAGTAGTTTCTAAGTTTATTTTAAATAAACTTTACAAATTGAAAGCATTTTTCTAATCAAAATATTTATTAATATACTTTTGAGAAAAAAAATAATTATACTTATTAATTTAGGATATCCACCGGGAAAATAATCTCCCCACACTTATCTCTTACTCGTCCTCGAGTAAGCTCAAGAATGAATAAAAAGCAAGATAAATAACACCGCTACTACCACAAGCAAATGCACGATATAAGCATTACTTAACTTATTCAACTAATAAGATCCGAATGAGTATTAGCGCACTCAACGCCCCTTCAACTCACGTAGTTGTGCTCATGAGGTAAAGCACGACTCGCAAGGCAAGTTGGGTCTTGCACAAAAATGTGATGCATCCTAAGCTCAAACACAAGGTAGAAATAAGATGCACCGGTCAAAAGGAAATGCCACCTTCCTCATCTAGGTGGCGATCACTACCTACTAGAAAATCACACAAAAACACATATTCCTTACAAATATTAATTCGACAAGTGACTAAGTCTACAAGGATAGCTACGAATCACCCCCTAAAATAGTGCAAGCCTAGGCTACTCTCGAATGCATCTTCCAACTACTTTGTCAAAGGCGATCGGATGAAATGGAAGGGAATCCCCACTATGCTTAGAAGTAAAAGATTAGACGGTCTAGACTCTTGTCAAGCAAGAGTCATGGTTCGTCCCAAGTTCGTCTAGAGGGGATGGCAAAAGTAAAAAGATTTTTGAAATAAAATGCTCAAGTCAATTCACAAAGGTTGGAAAAACTCAAAATTTGACCTGTTATTATTATATATTTTTTTCTTTTTTTTTCTCTCAAATGGTTCGGATGGGGTTTGTTACACGCGTGCTAACACCCTTGTTTTCGCCAATCGCTTATTAGGCAACCGGTTAAACTCTAGATGTTAGCTTGTCGGGTGACATTCACTCTGTCTTCGGGGAGGTCGAATTCACGACCAAGCGGGAAACAAAGGTTTTGGCCCTCCCCCCAAAGCACATCGAAGTGGTAGCCTTTACCCAAACCACAAGATTTTATTCAAACATTTTTTTAGAGGTTTCTTTTTTTTTCTTTTTTCAAAATCAAGATTTTCAAAACCAAAATAAATGAATTGAGCATAAAAAAAAATCAAAAATTTCTTAAGAATTGCCATCCAACCTAGCCTAACAAAGTCACCAAGACTATCTAATCCAAACTCCTTAACACAATGGGGTTGAACGAGGTGACTCACATGCAAACCTTTGACTTAGTAACGGAAAATGACATGAAAGATACTAGAGGGGCACTAAATAGGGTGATTCAAAACTATTCTAGATAAACAAAGTTACAAGCCGGAGGAAAATTTGTAAAGGCCTAGGTATTTTTGACATAATTCTCTTTTAGGGGTTTTCAAAAACCAAGCTAACAAAAAGAAGCTACATGCTATGAATGCAAACTACATATTTACATGTTATAATGCATATGCAACTACAAAACTATATGCCTACTCTAAACTAAATGCAAATCATCCTACCAACATATAGGCACGCAACAACAATCTCCAAACGGTTCCCCAAAGGAACACCCACATCATGTAATCCCATCCTCCTCCATAAATATATGAAAATGAAAAAGGAAGGAATAAGGAGAAAGAGTAGGCGAAAATATACCAAATTTCTTCCCCGATGCAATCTTGTGTGCGACCTACGAACATGGTTAGGACAAACAAAACACAAAATATGTACAATGCAATATTTTTGAATTTTTCAAATTTTTCAATTTTTTGTATTTTCTAAAAATTTTATCAAAAAGAAAAGAACAAAACGAAATAAAGACAAGAAAGAAATATATTCAAGGTGTATATTTCCCCTCCCCACACTTAAATTCTCATCGTCCTCGATGAGACAAGTGCAAGGAAGAGAGAAAAAAAAAAAAAAAAAAAAAGGGAAATATTTTTGATATTTTTTTTTTTTGAAGATAAGAATATGTTTTTGGGTTTTTTTGTTGGGGCCTTCCCTTTATACTTATTTATAAACAAAGTATAAAGAGGAGGCAAAAGAAAAGGAAAATAACTCAAAGAACAAAAACTAAGAGAAAGAAATAAACTAAAAAAAAGCTAACTAAAACTAAGACTCAAACGAAAACAAAGAAAACAAAAGGATTTTGGATTTAAAGGAGGATGTTGGTGCAATTTGGATTTTCAAATAAGGAGCAAAGAGGAATTTTCACCAAGAGAATAATATTAGAGGGAACGAGGAACACAAAAGTGAAGACGGAATGTAAAAAGCTTGAGAAATAAGGGAGCAATGGAGAAAAAGGATTGTCAAAATTTTGAAGTAAAATGGAGGTTTTGGGTTATATCTCACAAAATTAGAAGAAAAGAGCAAAAGGTGAATAAAGATCTTTTTTTTTTTTTTTTAATTTTTTTTTTTTTTTTTTTTTTTTTTTAGGTCGGGTGTATCTCGCCCAAGTCGGGTGTAGTAACACCCCACTGCCTGAGTTACACCCAGCTACAATTTCCTCTTGGGTGTATCTCTTCCAGTAGGGTGTAGTAACACCCCACTCCCCTGAGTTACACCCAAAACACCCATTTTCACTTCTAAAACTCTCCAAATTCAAGAAAATGCACCCGATTCCAATTTTCGCCATTTTTCACATCCCGAAACTCTTCCTTTGCACCCAAAAATGCCTCAAAAAATCCTCAAATCTTAAAATCAACACCTCCAACGTCAAAAAAAAATCCAAACAACAACTACTTCATCTAACCAACAACAACAAACCTTCCCACACTTAAACTTGACATTGTCCTCAATGTCTAAGAACAAGGGGAGGTAAAAAAAGGAAAGTGAGAGTGAAGAATATCACCGTATCAAGCTCTCTCTTTGATCATTCCATCAAGAAAGTAATCTTTGATTCTTCTACTTCAACTCATCACTTTGTTGTTGGTTCTTGAAGCTCACAAACATGGTACCTACACACATGAAACGAAACAAAACAAAACAAAACACAAACAAGCAAAAAACTATATACACCCAAGCACATAAAACAAGTTAGTCATTTAAAAAGCCGGTCAAAGATCTCACTAACTTGTCAAATAAACTTGACCAATCATCAACAAAGTGGTCATAATGGATCAAATAAAGCAAATGAGACCAAGCATACAACCAAGTAAGAGGCCTACAAATTGAAGACTTGTAAGAAAAGAAGTGTATACCAAATATTTCAAAATCACTCCATGGTTCATCACCAGGGGCGGAGCCAGGATTTGAAACTATATAGGGCTGAATTAAATTAACATATATATAAACAAAACTTTTTTCGGTACAAAATTTTGTGGAAACGGTATCTGAACTATATTATATCACTGGTCAAAATGATAATGTATTCAATTCCGTCTACAAGTAAAATATTTATTTATTC
The DNA here is from genome assembly GCA_029255685.2 of Silene conica. Classification (NCBI taxonomy): domain Eukaryota; kingdom Viridiplantae; phylum Streptophyta; class Magnoliopsida; order Caryophyllales; family Caryophyllaceae; genus Silene; species Silene conica. Next base: position 6,488,562 of record CM055315.2, on the reverse strand, counting down.
AAAAAGAAGTAGTTTTCGATTGACAAGAATCTCTTGTTACGTTCAACCATCCATTAATATATGCTAAAAAAAATTAATATAATAGGAGTACTTTTACCAAAAATTAACACATTTCCCAAATTAAAAGATATTTTAATTATTAAATATTTTGAAATTGCCAAAAAAATTCAACTCTTTCATAACAAAAAACTATATGTTTTTTTTTTGTAAGATTGCTTGTTGTAACTGAATTTCTTTATATAATTATATAATTTCCCGACTTTTGTATTTCTGTAAAATCAAAGTCAAATATATATTCATCTCGAAAAAGAAAGACGTCATATATAAAAATATGAAAGGAATATTGATTTAAATTTTTATCAACGTGAAATTTATATACTAGTCTAAAATTTAAACAATCTTGATTTTTATGTCTAGCCTTTATAAATCTTAAAAGAAATAAATTAAAAAAATTGAAAAAACATATTGAAGGTAGGACTCGAACACACGACCTTGAGATGCATAGAACTTTTACTGTAGTCCCCACTACCATATGTGCTACTATAACAACATGCTTAATTTAACACCAAATTTCATTTATTTCTAAATTCGTATAGGGCTAAAGCCCATACAGCCCAAAGGCTAGCTCCGCCCCTGTTCATCACTCATATCCTCAAAATTTTCACTCAAATAATCATCAAATTTCAAACAAGAAGTCAAAACAACCTCCATGGAGCGATTGTCACACTCATCACTCCCAATCATATATTCATAACATGGAGTAAGAAAGTCAAAGGGAGAAAAATCAATGACAATAAGAGAGTCATAATCTATAAAAGGGGTAGACATTGAGGTTTTCTCTATGAATCTCTCAAGAGTGGGTTCTCCTAAAGTGTCAAAGTCCACAACATCATCATCCCACTTAACCTCAAGACTATCATCAAAGATGTGTACACTCTCTTTACTCCAATAATCAATAAAAACATCATTCTCATCCGCTTTCTTTTCATCACTCAAACCATGTTCACTTCCACTACTAACCTCGTCTACCATGTCATCAAAAAGTGGGTTTTCTCTCATTGTCACACCACTCAAATCCTCGAAAGTGAGATTTTCATGAGTATTGGTCAAGAAAAATTCAACTAATTCATCATTAACAATGGTAGGTAAAGTCTCAATTTCACTCTCTTCCTCAACATGATCACTCAAAGGCTCATTCAACCAAATATCATCATCATCCTCCGTCACATTCATCTTTGCAAAGGGTGTGGATCTATGAGAAGAACATATATCAAGATCATAATTCACATCACAAGAAAAATCATAAGAAGATGGATATTCATGCATATCATTCACATTTTCAAGGGAAAGGGAAACATGATGATCATGAGATTCAACATAAGACACATCCATAGAAGAAGAAGAATCCACATTTCCACTCAAAACATCAAACATAGAATAGTCATAACGTTTAAGTTTACCTTGTGGTCCTCTCTTAGATGTAGCCCAAATAGAATTTCGATTCTCATCGGCATAAGCCATATTCTCAATCAAAGCTCTAGCATCATCAACGCTCAACTTATCAAATGCTCCCACCCCGGATGAAAAGGTCACAAAGTTTTTAAGAGAAGGAAGCAAACCATCAAAGAAAGTAATCATGACTTGACAAGGGGAGAAACCATGATGGGGACAAGCTCTCAACAAACCCCTAAACCTATCCCAAGTCTCACTCAAAGTCTCAAACTCACCTTGTTGGAAATTGTAGATTTGACGCTTTCTAAAGGTGGTTTTAGAAGAAGGGTAAAACTTATTTAGAAAGGCTTGAGCTAAGTCATCCCAAGTGCAAAAGGTGCTAGAAGGGTGAGAGCGTAACCATCTCTTAGCTTCACCCTTAAGACTAAAGGGAAAAAGCAAAAGTCTAATGGTTTGGTCCGATAACCCCTCCTTCTTGACAAGGTCACAATTTGCTTCAAAAGTTTCTAAATGGTCAATCGCTTCCTCACTCTCTAAACCACAAAAGACATCTTGGTTAATCAAGTTAATAAGACCTATATCAAACTCATAATCAACCTCCACAACCCCAATATTAATAGGCCGGTTAATATGAGAAAGGGTTGGTCTACAAAAATCACGTATGCAAGACATGGTCATGTAAGCTCAAAGAAGCGACAAAACAAAAGAAAGTAAAATAAAAGGACAAGTCACAAAAAACAAGTAAGAATGCAACACTTAAACAACATCCAACAAGTTTCATACAACAAGTATCAAGTAATAAATAACAGAAGCATAGTCTAACAAATCCAAAACTAAACTAATATCAATCCGTTAACCTCCCCGGCAACGGCGCCATTTTGATAACGGGGTTTGTCGCCTTCCCCCACATCAAACAATATTTATAAACTCAACTACTAAACTAATGTAGTAGAGTAGTCGAGGTCGATCCACAGGGAGGTCAAGTTTGAGTACTAGTCTTGTCTTAGATTATAGTTAGCTACGCGAATCAATAATGAGATAGAAAACAAACTAAAAATGTAAACATAAATTAACTATGACTACTAAACTAAAGAAGCAAACAAGCAATAGAAAAAAAGATAAAAGCAATAAAGAAAAGCCTAGGGCGCGATTTCGACTTCCAACACTTGTAAATTACCACTTAACTCATGTAACAAGTTGCCAAGGGGAAAGGTTAATGGTGAGACGCCTCTAATTCGCTCATAGACTCCCTCTCGGGCTCACTATGAGACACTAGTTATGCCGACACAACTCCCTCTCGGGCTCATGCATCAAACTCCTTAAGTCTAGGGTCAAAGCTTACCAAAATATGCCTATTTTGACTCCCCTTTCTCCAAAATTAAGGTTCTAAGTCCACGCTATACCCAGGCCATCCCACTCCCTCTCCCGAGGGTCGATTTCAAACCGAAAACTAAGGGCACCCCTCTCAAGTCCTCCCTCCCGGGCTCGACTCAATGAGGCTACTACACCCAACAAGATGTCCCGACTCAAGTCTAGCCAACTCTCGTAGACGGACAAGGACTCAAGGCCGAGGTACAAACAAGATAGAGTAATGACAACTAGACCCCCTTAATTAACCCAATAAACTCCCCCTCGATACCAAGTTGGTGGAATCAAGTTGGTAATCTACACATGTCGGAGCCTAATCGCACCCTAGTGAAAATACTACTCACTAATCATATTAATTCCAAAACAAACATAAAAGACGGAAACTTGGAAACTAAACATGTTTAAAAGGTAGACTAATACTAATAAGCATATAAGTAAACAATGAAAAGTAAACACTAATTAGTCTATACTAATACTAGCAAAGTATAAAGGTTGCATCTTTAAAAAGAAATGAAGAAATTTTCACATAGACATTTCAACAAACACCTTATATTCATAAAGACAAACAATAAAAATGGACAAATAATGAAGAAGGAAGAGTAAACAAATGTAAAGAAACGATAAACAAAGTAAAAGAGAAGAAATTTATACCAATTAAATGTAAACAAATGAATTTTGAATGAATTGTTGAGGATGAATACCTCCTTCCTTCAATTTTCCACCCAAATACAATCTTGTAAATTAAGACCAAAATCTAATCTAAACTAAAAACAAGGAAAATAGATGGAAATTTTGTGTGATTTCTACACTAATCTACTCTACTTTCCACGGCATCCCTCGAAATGTTGTTGTTCTTCGTGTTCTCTGCCCAGAAACCTTCGAAAATCCCCCCTCAATGTTGTTGCGGCCCAACGAAAATAAGAAGCTGCTTAGCCACCTCCTCCTCCTCCTCTCTCACGTGCCCAACACCAATTTTAGTTGCCTCCATTTTTGGGCTTTTTAGTTGTTGGATCATTCAAAAAGTAGGTCCAAGTCCAATTTGTTTTATTTTCGTCTTGAATCGGTTTTCTTACTTGAACTTGATACCTATAAAATCAAACAAGCCAAAAGCGGTACCGAAATCCGACGAAATATATATATATTGGCACTAGTTAACTTAAATTAACAAATATTCTATTTTATTCACAGAATTGGTAAAAAAGGCCAACTCGGGTAATAAATTAGACTAAATAAGAGACGAAATGTGGGTTAAAAAGACGGTAAAATATCGTGTTATCATAGACCATGATCCATACCCCACCCTAAATTCACCCATATCCATATCCCACCCTAAATTGTAAAAAAAATCATCATCCATATCCCACCCATTTAATTTCGGGTGGATGGATATCCACAGGGTCAGGGTGAGACTGCCATCCCTACTCATGACCTTGCTTGGTGATGGTCTTAGTCCTTCTATGAAAATGAATATATATTTTTTTCTCTTTGTGATTATAAAAGTAGATGTACCCATGTCAACTACATTTATAGTATATTACTTTAATAAAAGCTTTATATTTAGTTAATAAGATCAATATTTATAAGGGACCACAAATATACGATAACAAATTAGTTTTATTAACTAATAAATACTGATAACTACATTATCGCCCTAGTTTTCGTACTTTCTCCCTTTATGTCCTCATTTTCGCCTAAAGTATCATTACATGCTATTTTCACACATTTTCGATGTGTTCGTAGTATTGTCACGCTTTTATAGGTGAATCGGGGCTATAAGACCATCCTCAAGCAAGGTCGTCAACCGGGATCGCGACCTTGTTGGGTCGCCTTAATTACCTAATTAACAAGACCTTAGACGATAATTAGCTCGACCTTGAATAAGTCGGGGTCAATTGGTGACCCTGAACAAGAAGAGGTCACCATTTGGTGACCTTCCACGTGGCAATACATGATTGGTTTACAAATATATTTATTTTTAGGGATATTCTACATGGTACCCCTCAATTTTTCGACTTTTTACATGGTACCCCTACACTTTTTAAAACATACATGGTACCCCTAATTGTTGTCATTATCACTACGTGTACCCCTAAACTTTATTTCCCGTCAATTAAACTCATTTTTAAGCGTTAAATAATTACTTAGGCGCATAACCAAACTTGACATTTATCATCTCATGACACAAGGACTCTATTAGAATTAATATCCATTCTTTGGACGTGATAATTTGGCAAAAATCAATAATTTTTCCTTCGCCTTTTTTTTAGCCCATACATATCTATAAATATTAGGATCGAGATTGATATTGAGCCTAATAGGGTCCTTATGTCATGTGATAATAAATGGCAAACTTCCTTACGCGTTAAAGTTATCACATAAAGCTTAAAAATGAGTTTAATTGATGGAAAATAAAGTTTAGGGGTATACGTAGTGATAATGACAACAATTAGGGGTACCATGTATGTTTTAAAAAGTGTAGGGGTACCATGTAGAAAGTCAAAAAATTGAGGGGTACCATGTAGAATATCCCTTATTTTTAATATTTAGTAAATAATAATAATTAAAAGAGTAAGAGAGAAGTTTTGTGGGGTAGAGAATGTACAAAATGAATGGGAAAGTTAGAAAGTGGAAAATTGATTGGGTTGGTGACCTAGGTCGAGACATTCTACATGAGAGGGTATAAGTGGGTCAAGATAAATAATGTGAGATTAAGGGTTAATATGTTGGTGACTCGATTAAGGCGACCTTCTGCTTGAGGATGGTCTAAGGGAAGTCCCTGGAAGTTTACAAGCCAAAAAACCATGTTCGGAAACCTTTCTAGGTCTTTTTAGCTCATTGGGGGTGTAACTCCAGCAGTCAGGTGTATCTACACCCACTTAAGGAGTCATCTTGGGCGTATCTCAAGCAGCCAGCTGTTGCAACACCTGACCGCCAACGTTACACCCGACGAAGGAGAGAGAAAGGGGACAAATTAGCCCATCCGGCGCAACTCAGTCCATCCGGCGTAACTCGGACACGGCCGGCGTATCGTTACGCCTGATGGACCCATTGTTCAGCCTTTTTCGTCTTTTCTTTTGGGCTTTTAACTCTATTTTGGGCCTTTGTATATATACTTAGAATCTGATTTTTGTAAGGAGGTAGTTCATATTTTACAATTCATAGAACACATTTTAGAGAGATTTGTTAGGCTTTGGTTTAATACTCTTTGTTCTACCAATTTCGTTTTCTTATTGCAATCAAGCTAGTTTCTTTTTCCTTATTTTCGGTATAATCATCTTTCCTTAATTTTTTGTTTGTGTTGTTTTTGTTATTTCCTTGTCTCTAGCTTAGATCTTGGTAGTTTGAATATTTGTTTCTTGTCATCTAAGTTTTTACTCTTTTGCTTAGATCATTGTCCCCTTTGTTTAAATAGTGCTTAATCTCGTGTTAGTCAGTAATTGCATGTTAGCTAGTACAAATCGAACCCTAAAAATGTTTATTCACATAATCTTGCTTTATATTTCTATTTTAGAATTTATAGCCATGAGTAGTGAGTAGTCCTCTTACTAGGACTCGATTAACTCCAACATGAGTAGTTACTTGATTGATTTCTCATTTGATTAGTCTTTGGGATATATTCTCAAGGGCGGACTAGGGGATTGACTAGTTTTATTGGTGTTTTGTGGGTTTTGTTTACTTTTGACCCTTGTCCATACCCGGAATTAGGTGAGGGTTTAATGGACTTGGGGATATTGAGACTACTTCGGGAGAGTGCACACTCCTATGGTAGTCGAGTATCCACCTAAGGATTTCAAACGCCGAGATCGAAAGGGAGGGTGGTTGGCAGGTCTAGTATCCTAATGCGAGACCGAGAGGGAGACATTGGGCGAATTAGAGTCATTCCCCTTACGAATCGCACACATTGACTAATTAGGAGAAATCATGATTGTGAGCGCTAATATTGGAGGGAAATCGGGTCCTAGGCTTTCCTTTTATTGATTTACATCCATCTAAATTTCTTGCTTAAGTTATTTTTAGTTTACATTGCGGCAATGTCATTGCCCTCATATGCTTAGATTATTTTTAGTTTTAAATCTCAATTCAACTTTTGTCGACCTAGTTTTTTTTTCGGTAGAGGCTTTTGTCGACTTAGTTAAACATACAACCAGAATAGCTTGTACTGCATACTTAGCTCCCCGTGATTCGACACCCTAAGTGCTACATCAACTACCGGTCTACCGTGCACTTGCGGTTTAAAATTTACACATCAAATACGCACAAAGTAAATTAAAATATTGTATCTAAAATATGATTCAAATATTTTAATTTTAAAATTTTAAAGGAGACCCGTTAATTTTGAGGGTTTAAAATAAGTAAGGTAGAACACAATAATAACAACAATTATTGGAAAATATTAACAAATATAACAATAATCTTGGCAAAATACTAATAAAATTGTAGCAAATGTTTACTAAAATGTGGTATTGACTAATAATGTTTGAGGATATATCATCACAATATACGTATTGACTAATAATTTTATTTTACAAGTCTATTTTTTCTTTAACGTCCAGTGCGATTGTAAATTTGCATGAAACCGTCGACAATATAGCTAGACCCGTGAATTTCACGGGTAATAAAATTAGTTGGTATACATATGAATTACTCTACAAATTCTAAATTTTATGTAATTCACTCAAATATTATTTTTTGTATAATAAATTTAATAAAATGTATAACAACTTTTATTATTGTGTTTATATCATATATATATATATATATATATATATATATATATATATATATATATATATATATATAGAGAGAGAGAGAGAGAGAGAGAGAGAGAGAGATCGAATCACGTGAGGCACCCCTCTTAGGGTGAGGCCGTTGGACTCTTTCTAAACTGTTGGATCTTATAACCATAGACTCACCAGATGATGTCACGTGTCCCATATATAATATCAAAACAAAATTGCCACTCTCTCTTCATTCTCATTTGCGTGTTTTCATTTTCATTCAACAAAAACAAATTCGTTGCTCTCTCTCTTCGACTCATCTTCTTCCCGGACGACGCGCAACCGCCATTATCACATCCTTCTGCTTTCTTCGTATGTTCCTAACTAGATTTCTATTTTGTTTATTATTCCGTTACATTTTTGTCACCAACTTATTTAATTAGTTTAATTACTGATTTTTGCTCTTTTTTTTGCTATTTTCCTGCTCGATTATGCTCGTAGTTGAATGTTTATTGTTATTGTTCATTGTTAGTTATGATCTAGAATAATTTAATCTAGATTTGTGATTAAAATATCTAGGTTTGTGATGAAAATATCTAGATTTAATTACAATGTTGTTTCATAGTTAATTTTACTAGTTTTGAGAGTGTTTTTTATGTTTTAGTACGGTATAATGTGATTTCGTTGTCGTTTTTTGGATGCGTGTTTCATTTTCGAAGATTTGAGGAAATTTTAGTAGATAGAGTCATTTTTTAAACGTGTTGACGCTTAAGTGTACAGTAGATGACCCAACAGTATGAAATTAAGGCAATTCGGCCCAACAGCTTGAGAGTTGGTGAGGTCTAGCGGCCTCACCGTAATAGACGGCCTCGCGTGATTCGGCCTATATATATCGAGGCTACTTTTCTTGAGACATTCATGTTCTTTTCCTGATAAGATTCTTGAAGAAATCGGGAAACTCGGATGAACCCACCTTCGCTTTCGGCTTGGATTTCAATAATTTCATCTCTAAATCCTCCTTCGTATACGGAACTTCTTCCGCGTCTATTCCATCAGCTCTTAAGCCCAATAAAAAGGAAATTTTGTGTTCACAAAGAACTAACCATCTGTCTCCTATAAAGAAAGTCTCTTTCTCCAAATCAAAACTTTCCATTATCTCAGTTGTAATCAACATGTTATTGTTTCGTTTCTTGGATTTCAGTAGTTTCCAGAAAACCGAATCTCGCATAAAGTCAACATGTTTGGAGGGGGCAATCCAGACCTTGAAGACAAGCCTACTTTCGACTTGCCTGCACCTTTTTCATTGAGAAGATTATCCGTAATATATATATATATATATATATATATATATATACACGTTCAAATGAGCGTACATTTATATTATATCTTCAAATATTGCAATCTCTCATAAATACGCACAAACTATAAAATATTTTATCTAAAATATGATTCAAATATTTTGATTTTAAAATTTTAAAAAAGACCCGTTAATTTTACGGGTTTAAAATTAGTAATGTAGGAAACAATAATAACAACAATTATTGGAAAATATTAACAAAAATAACAATAATCGTGGCAAAATATTAATAAATTGTGAGAAGTGTTTACTAAAATGTGGTATTTACTAATAATCTTTGAGGGTATATTATGACAATATACGTATTGAATAATAATTTTATTTTACGAGTCTTTTTTGTCCTCGACGTCCAGTGCGATTGTAAATTCGGATTTGCATGACACCGTCGACAACATAGCTAGCCCCGTGAATTTCACGGTAATAAAACTAGTTGATATATGTAGGGATTTTTGTTATGAGCCACTCACACAATAATAAAGATAATAAAGAATCGAAAAATAACAAGGACACAATATTTACGAGGTTCACCAAACTTGGCTACGTCCTCACTATAGTCGCACTAGGAATTTTATTGATCACTCAAATAATTAACTATAACAATGAGGATACGAGGATGATAGTCTACCTAGTTTTCCTCTTCTTTTATAGCTAATGACAAGCTATAACTCCACATATAATAAGTACATGAAACTCTACATATTGATTTCAAGTGATCAATGCAAAGTAAGTTTTATTGCGTTAGAATTTTATTTACGTATGTTTCTCATGAAACATACTTATCCATAATGGAGGGAATTAATTCCAACAATCTCCCACCTCCCGATAATTATGGAGGTAACATCAACTTTACTTTTCCACCTAATGCGACCGTGTCTTTGCTCATGCTAAAGGCAAGAGCTCAGTCAAGGTTCTACACAACCTTGACCCTTCACCATTCAAGTTTATTCCCACCGGCAGCCATATTTGTCGGACTTCATTCATCGTTTTCGTGGGCGTGCACTCTCACCTAAACGAAATACCCTTACTTGCTTTATTAGAACTTCTTGAATTTTCGCACACATTTGAGCGTGCCAGTTTCACCTTGTGCTCCCTTGGATCACATTCCGCCTTCAAGCCACCGATTTTATTTTCACGGTACTTAGTGTAAGGCCCACTATGCATAGTTTTCGAATCCCGCAACAAGTCTTGTGAAACAATTTCATTCTTCATCCCTCCCGCAGTTACACTACTCTTGTCACTACACTCTTAGTCCCACGTGCTAACACAATAGCTTCCTTGACTATTTTCCAGGAACTTTTCTCAAAGACAACCTTGTAACCTGCTTCATCGAGCTTTCCAACAGATATCAATTTGTTTTTCAAGTTCGGGATGAACATGACATTTGTTAGCTCTCACCTACCCCCAGTCAGGGTATGGATTTCAACATCACATTTTCCCATAATCGGCATCGCCTTACCATTTGCCAAGTAAGCAGTACCACACCTTCCACCAATAAATTTATGAAAGGAATTTTTATCTGGAGAAGCGTGAAATGATACACCAGAGTCTAATAACCAAGACTCAATCGGATTTTTGACACTCACTGCCAAAACATCACCTTCATACTCCACAGCTATCGCTGCATTGTCATCCTCATGATTACGCTGTTGTTCAGTTTTCTTCGGATTTGGACAATTCCACTTTACATGTCCACTTTCGCCACAATTCCAACAAGTCGTACCTCCTCTAATTGTTGACTTTGATCTCCCACGATAACCACCTCTATAATTTTTATTTCCTCTACCATAAGCAATTAATCCACTCCCATTTATTCTCGATGTTTCCCCTAATTCATTCTTGCGAATGCTCTCGCTAAGAATTAGATCACGCACATTAGTAAACTTGAGTTTCTCTTGTCCTTGCGAACTACTAATTGCAGTCACCATAGTATCCCAACTACTAACTAACGAGGATAATAAAATTAATGCTTTTATCTCGTCGTCAAAATCAATTTTTACGGAGCTAAGTTGTCTTGTGATCACATTAAAATCATTAATATGATCCGCCATTGTGGTCCCTTCTTGCATTTGTAAACCAAACAACCTACGCATAAGGAAAACCTTATTTGTAGCCGAAGGTTTCTCATACATATTTTCTAGGACATCCATCTGGTCCAATGTTGTCTTTGCACTCATCACATTGAATGCAACATTCCGAGCCAGCGTTAATCTCACCACACCTAGTGCTTGTCTATCCAATTTTTCCCACTCTTCCTTTTCCATGGAATCCGGCTTAGTGCCTTCCAACGGAAGATGTAGATTCTTTGAATACAAATAATCTGTTATTTGCATTTTTTTGAAAGCAAAATCTTTCCATCGAATTTATCGAACATAATTTTACTCCCTTCCATTATTGTGAATTTTAGTGGATCGCTCTTCCCTCACTCGCCCAACCGGGCTCTGATACCAATTTGTAAGAATTTTTGTTATGAGTCACTCACACAATAATAAAGATAATAAAGAATCGAAAAATAACAAAGACACAATATTTACGAGGTTCACCAAACTTGGCTACGTCCTCACTATAGTCGCACTAGGAATTTTATTGATCACTCAAATAAATGTAACAATGAGGATACGAGGATGATAGTCTACCTAGTTTTCCTCTTCTTTTATAGCTAATGACAAGCTATTACTCCACATATAATAAGTACATGAAACTCTACATATTGATTTCATGTGATCAATGAAATGTAAGTTTTATTGCGTTAGAATTTTATTTACGTATGTTTCTCATGAAACATACTTCTCCATAATGGAGAGAATTAATTCCAACAATATACATATGAATTACTTTACAAATTCTAAATTTTATGTAATTCACTCAAATATTATTTTTTGTATAATAAATTTAATAAAATGTATAACAACTTTTATTATGTTATAAATTGTATAAATATTGAAATCGATTTCTCTGGTAGAATTTTGGTTGAAAAGTTAAAATTGGATTAAATCTCATAACTCCAAGTTATGAGACCTAATCACTGCATTTAAAACTTATAGAGTTTAATCTTACAATTGTTAAAATTATTGGGGATAATTATCACTCACACGACATAATAAGCAAGTCATATAGGAGTAACTATTGTATTAAAAATAGCCGGTAAGGGCGGAATTTAGGAGAGTTCATTTATTGTACCACTTTGTATCCAATAAAAATTATTTACTCGAAGTATTGAACTCTTAAACTTAGACAAAGAAAATCTATCCCCAATCAATCTACCGACTTTATTAATATGTGTACTAATTACACAAAATTATACTTATTTTTAATCAAAGAGGGTGCGCGTTTATCCCCTACATCCCTCCATATACATGCCTATGATTAGATTTCAATTAGTGGTTAAGACTTGAGTTAAAAAAATTCTAATTTGTCAAATCCAATCTCACCAAATGTAATATTGTGGGGATAATTATGACAACATGTAAATTTTGAGCCTAGGGTTATTCCGTTGAATATCCAACTGCTAACATCTTGTCCATTTATATTTGAAATTTGCTATGTTGAACAAATAAAATTGTGTAAATCCGGCGAGTTAAAAGTTCAAGTTGGATTTTTGGTGATGAATCTATGATCAATTTTTTTTAAGTATTTTTAAGATTAAGTTTATTATGATTTTGTTATGGAAAGAAGGTTGAAATTTAGACTAAATATTAAAATAGGGGTCTAACAAGGTTTGTTTAGCAAATCGGGATTCACAAGAAACACAACACATTGCATAGGGTGTTTCAAGAATGACACAAGTTCTACTTTATGCGGTGATGCGGTTAAGATTTGAACTTGAGGTGTAATCGCGTAACGACAAGAGCGGGTGATAGAATAAGGCACACCCGAAAAAAGAAAAAAAATTAAAACACTTAACTAAAAACATCAAAAATTTCATCTCCCGAAGGAGAAAAGATAGAGAGGAAAACTAACACACGTTAAAACTAGCTAAATCTACCATTACCCTACTAGCTCCTAAGCTCCATCATTGACATTTGACACCATGGCGTGTTCCAGTCAAAGCATGCTACAACTAAAACACGTAATGCCCTATGACGTGTTTTCTCCCTAAAATCCGCTACACAGTGTAAATGTGACATGTGTTCTTTAGAGCCCCATTACGCTAAATAAGTGTTGGCCGATCTTTTTTTTTTTTTTATATATATTTTGAAGACATACCACAAAGAAAATTCCATTATGCACTCCCATAATCTCCTTCATTTCCACATTAACATTACTTATAGGGTTTTTTGTCAAAAACTACCTTTTATTTAGGGTCATTTGTGAGCAATTACCTTTTATTTTTTTTTTGTTATGAACTACCTGCTTTTATTTTATTTTTTGTAAAAAACTACCAAAATCTAAATTCCGGGCAAAAAAGTCAGAAATCCGGCATTGACCTCTAATCCTATTTGGTTTGCACGTGTGAGCTATTATTCCCCAAAACCCACTTCCCTTCTCTTTCCAAATTTTAAAAAACCCCCAAAATCAAACTAATCCATTTTCTTCTTCTTCTACGTTCTCCAATTTCGCACTTCATTCTGCCCTTTCCATTTTCATCCTCCATTTGATCGGATCAATCAACTCCATCTATTGCTACATCATACTTCAATCAGTAACAGGTTTGTTCCCTTTGTTTATTTTGGTAAACCTAATACATGTTTGTTTGTGTTGTCATTGTTCAAATTGTTCATAATACATGTTTTTTTCTTTGATTTTGATAATGTTAATTGTATTTAGGATGGGGAGCAAGTTCAATATCCAATCTGATACTGATTTTCATGCAAAATTAAGGGTTTATCATGGGGGTTATTTTAAAACTAATAAGCATAAGACCGAGTATGTTGGTGGGGCTTTGTTGATGAAAACTAATATGGTGGATGAAGTGTGTTACTTTAATTTGGTAGATGTTGTTAAGAATGATTTGAAGTATGATGAAGTAAGAGAGTTATGGTTTAGGCGAAAAGGGTTGAGTTTGTTTGCTGGAAGGAAAAAAATAGTGAGTGATAAAGAGATTGGTTTGTTTATGGAAACCAAAGATGTAAATGGTTTTGTTAATGTTTATGTGGTCCATGGGAATGAACTGGAAAGGGGACCAAATCAAAAAAAACAACAAAAATCTAATAATGTAGGCAATATAGGTCCCACAACAACAAATGCCCCTTTGCTAAAGGACAACCTCATAAATAAGGGTGAAACAACCTCTTTAAGACCTAAACTACCTTTCATCAGAACAAAAAATCCATCCTCACTGGTTAAGTTTATGAACTCAGATATTTTGCCAAAAAACCATGCAAATCCTGAAAGTGAGAATACTGTAGGAGAAGCAGAGGTGTCTTGTGGAGGGGAGGAGTCTAGTGGAGGTGAGGAATCTGGTGGAGGTGAGGAGTCTGCTGGTATTGGAGGTGAGGAGTCTGCTGGAGGTGGTGAGGAAACTGGTAGAGGTGAGGACTGTGGTGGGGAAGATTCTGATGGTGTATCAGATCCAGATGTGGTCTTAAGTGAGGGGGATTTTGACGATGAGGAAGATGATGACATTTATACAGAAAATGTGGATGAAGATATATCAGATGTGGTTCAAGGCTTAAAGGGGCTAGGGGGTTTTATTGATGCTGAAGAGGTAGGAGATTTACACACCTCAGACAATGATGCAGATCTGCCATCAGAGGATGATGAGCTTCATAGTGAGCATGAGTCTGATGATGAGGTAAACACTTATCCTGTTTTTAACCCAAATACTGACTTTAACAGATCTATAGAGCTTAGTTTAGGTTTGAAATTTCCTTGTGTGAATGTGTGTAGAGAGGCATTGAGGTATCATACTGTTGAGAATGGCTATGACTACTACTTTTTACATAATGGTAGTAAAAGAGTGACTGTGTACTGCAAATATAGATGTAAATGCCCTTGGATTAAAGGTAGAGCAAAGTTGGGGGCATGCACATGTGGTGTAACTAAGAAATGTACGTATAAAGTTCATGCTAAGAAACTTAAGGAAGAAGAGACATTCCAAATTAGAAGTCTTAGTTTGACTCATAACTGTGGCTGGAATGACCATAATGAGAAGTGCACATCCATTTATTTGGCTGAGAGATACATAGATTACTTTAGGCTTGAAAGTGATAGCAAGGTAGATACTTTTCAGAAAAAAGTGTTGGCTGAATTAGGGATCGAAGTTGGGTATTATAAGGCTTATTATGCTAAAGAAAAGGCCTTGAAAATGATTTATGGGGAAGCAGATGAGCAGTATAAGAGAGTGTGGGATTATGCAAAGACTGTTATTAAGCACAATGTGGGGAGTTCAGTAAAAGTGCAACTAGGAAACATTGAGAACCCCCTGCTGTATTCAAGAGAATGTATATGTGCTTGGATGCTTGCAAGAAGGGGTTCATTGCTGGTTGTAGGCCCATCTTAGGAGTGGATGGAGCTCATTTGAAGGGGCCATATCCAGGTCAACTACTGACAGCCGTGGGTAAAGATGGCAACTGCAATATCTACCCTGTTGCCTGGGCCATAGTTGAAGTGGAAAATAAAGACTCGTGGACTTGGTTTTTGGAGTTGCTGATGAAGGATATTGAGGCAATTGCTGATAAGATCACCTTTATGTCAGACAGACAAAAAGTAATTTCTATTTTTACTTGTATATTGTTTGTGTTTACAGCTACATTGATCATATACTCATATTGTGTTTTATGTTTTGCAAGGGTTTGGTGGAAGCTTTCACAACTGTAGTTCCAAATGCAGAGATCATATTTTGTTGCAGGCACATATGGTCAAATTTTAAACTGAGTTATACAGGGGAGGCATTTAAGCAGGTGTTTTGGAAGATTGCTAGGGCATATACCAAGGTAAGTATGGTACAATTTTAGTGCTTAGCTTAAAGTAACTGATATTGGTAGGGTTGTTGATAAGAATGCTTCTTGTTTAAACTTAGGCTGAATTTGAACAACACAAGGAAGAGATGAAGACTATGTCAGCTGGTGCACATGCTTACTTGAGTGCAATACCAACAAAATATTGGTGTAGGCATGCTTTTAGCAACAAAAGTAAATCTGCAATGATGTTGAATAACTGTTGTGAAAGCTTTAACAATGTTTTGAGGAAGTGTAGGAACAAGCCTGTCTTGTCAGTCATGGAGTGGATTAGGAGGTATTGCATGAAGAGAATTTACTCCAAATGGGAGGGGGTTGATAAGGTGAAGGGTAATCTTATGCCTGCTATAGTCAAGCAACTGAATATAACAGCTAAAGAGAGCAGAAAGTGTGAGCTTATTTAGTGTGGTTTGCTTGAGTTTGAGGTGATATTTAATCCAACTAATGATAGGTTTACAGTGAACTTGGAGAAGAAGGAGTGCAGTTGCAATAAGTGGAATCTAACTGGGATCCCATGTTCACATGCTTTTGCATGTATCAACAAAAAGAGACATGTTGTTGAAGATTATGTCCATGAAGCATACACTACACAGATGTACAAGAAGGCGTATGCTGCTCACCTTAAACCATTACCAGGCCCTAAACAATGGGAGAGGACTGAGCATATTCAAGCACACCCCCTGTTTATAAGAAGCAACCTGGAAGACCAAGTCACAAAAAACGAAGAAAGGAGGTAGGAGAGTCTCAAACAAAGCAAGGTGTGAAGAGGAAGGGAACCAAGAAGACTTGCAGTACCTGTGGCAAGACTGGTCACAACAAGAAAGGGTGTCAAACCCCTACCCCTGCAGTAGGACAGCCACAGTTGAAGAGGAAAAGGCAGAGAAGAGTTGCTTAAGAGGAGGTCCAGGTGTCAAGTCCTTCTCAAACCTCCCAACCAATCTGAGCTACCTTTAGAAGTTTGTTTTACCTTTTGATTGTAGTATGTTGATGTATGGCAAAACATTGTTGCTTTTAGTTTGTTTTATGCTAGTATGCTAAGATATGGAAGTATGGCAAAACAATGATGTAATTTTGCTAAGTTTGGGGTCTGATCTAAGGGTCTGTAACATAACATTAGGGTCAGTCAGGAGATGCTGTTCACCTGTGCGTATTTTGGGATCTGATCCTTGGATCCTTGTTCTGCCGTTAATGGAAGCCTTTGAGGCATTGTTGTTGTTGGACTTGTATTTGTTCTGTGTGAACTGATAGTATTCTAGCTATGGTGTCCATGATCTCTTTTTGGTGCTTAATTCATTGTTCAGGGTGAGTGAGGGCTTTCTGCACTTATTGGCAAAGTTTTCTATGTCAGCATGTTTTCATAGATTGAATGGCTTAGGGGATTGCAACACTGATTTTGGAATTGGTAAAACAAAAACTACCAATTCTTCAATTGGTAAAACAGAAACTACCAGTTCTTCCATACATAACAAGTACATGTAATGCAACCAATTCCATACATAACCTTAGATAACCATACATAACCATACATAACCATTCATACACATTGCCTTTAATTAGCCTAATTTGCCATAAACAATACAAATCAACATAAAGACAAAAGCTAAAATAATTTTGTTCTTCTTGTTCTCCTTTTTTAGTGCAATCAATTCATCCATTACTTTCTTAAACTTCTCCCCATCAACCTCTTTTTCCATTTCTTCAAGGACTTCCCTTGCTTGATGAACTTCAGATTTGAGGCTTCGGTTTTCAATTAGCAAATCGTTGATTATGTTCTTTTGCCACTCCGTCATATCTTCATCGACCCACATAAAAAACCCACATCCCCGCATATTTGAATCGGGTTTGTAAAATTTACAAGTGAGAAACTTCCTCCCAGGATTTTGTAGAGTCCATGAAGTTCGATGTGCACAAGGTATCCCACATTTGCATTTCATTGCCATAAATGAGATATTAGATCTTGAAGATGAGGAAGACATATTTTGGGTTGCAAAAGAAAATTAAGAAAAGAAGGCAGTGAAGAAGTAATGAAGAAAGAATGGGTAAGAGGGAAGGAAATAGGAGGAAAGTTAGTTTTGGAGGGAAAAATAAAAGAATTTTAGTTTTGGAGGGAAAAATAATTAAGGTATGTTTTGACAAAAAAAGAAGAAGTGGGTTTTGGGGAATAATAGCTCACACGTGCAAACCAAATAGGATTAGAGGTCAATGCCGGATTTCTGACTTTTTTGGCCGGAATTTAGATTTTGGTAGTTTTTTACAAAAAAAAAATAAAAGCAGGTAGTTCATAACAAAAATAAAAATAAAAGGTAGTTGCTCACAAATGACCCTAAATAAAAGGTAGTTTTTGACAAAAAAAACCCTTACTTATAAATAATAAATAAATATAAAAATAGAGAGGAAAACTAAGGGGCAATTGCATGATAGACCTGCCAGATGGGTACTGGCTTGGGTATAGGTCGGTTAATTCGGATCAAGTTATTGAAACTGTAAGGATTCAGGCTCGATTGAGTCCGATCTAATCATTCTGAGTTTCGACCATTTTTTGGTGGTTTGTTATCTAGTTATTTGAGGACGCCACAGTCAATCTACTACACTAAACATTTGGCTTTCGAGTCATTTGAAATCCACAACTTGAGTGTTGTTCGGGTTCAAGTCGGGTTATTCGGGTCAGAGTCATATTACAAGATCTAATGGAGATGCGAAAGAGCAAAAAGAGAGAGCAAAAAATTTAATTTGAACTGATCCAATCAGGCCCAATTTCTTAAGCCTGCTTCACAAGCCTAAGAAGAGAAGGCCAACTGAAATAAAAGCCCAAGTAGAGATGGAACTGATCCAAAGTGGCCCATTTGTTAAAATGAACTAACATTCATCAATTTTTTGATACAAAAAATGAACAATAATTGGTAAAAAAAACAATTAAGTATCATTCCGATTGAAAATTTACACTTACATTTGCTTTTGTAATCTCTACGCTTTCAGATTAATATTGACACGCCAATTGAAAATTTACGCTTACATTTGCTTTTGCAATCTTTACTATATCAGATTAATATTGACACGAGTAAAAATGTTGTAATATTGAAACAGGCAAAGACGACGTTAGCAATTGGACACACAGCGCAACCCAAGCTAAGAATGTACTAACCAAACATGTATCAAACTCGGGCCAACCTAATATCAGCCCATGACAAAGGCATTCGGGTAGACGTGACGAGAAGTACATAAAGAACATCCTAATGAATTTCATAATCACAATACATTTGACAAATTACATGTCCAATATGATATTCTTAATTTAATCAAGCACACAAAAATCTAAAAAGATCCAGCTTACAAACAGTACAAACTGGTTGACTCGAAAGTTTTGTAACTAAGATGACCTGATAAAATACCCCATGCAATGGATGCATGTTATACAACCACATTAAAACGTTAATCGGAAATTTAAAGGTGATCGTGATCAAATCTACATAGTAACTTCCACTTTGGGGGGAGAGTCGCATTAGCTAGTTCCGGCATTTAGATTTCTCCATGGCTCTCGGAGCTGCAAATAACAAATATTTATGCCATTTCTATAAATAATACAAGAACATTGTAAAAAAAGGTGATAGAATATCGTATGATTAGGCGAGTGGAATTACATACCTAAGCCAATTGCATCAGAACCCTTCATAATCTTCAGCCTTTTGCATGAATCGATGAACATCCTACAAATATAACAAAGCTTCAGTGAGAAGTAGCTGACAGATTTTACATGCCGTTCAGAACATCAGCAGCTTCGCGACATCTATACATACAATCAGGAATTCACAATTCAACAAGGATTCTATGGGAAGATAATTTTCTCATTTTACTAACAAGGTTTATAAAAATTGAGCAATTAGTCTTGGATAGATCTAAACGGAATTGAGGACAGAGGACAAAATGAACACAACCCGAAGAACTCTGATTAGAACTTCGAACAAAAGATTTGTAAGGCCTATCTAATGACACATGCCGCCCTCAGAAATAAAACTATGGTTTAGACAATTAGAAGGCAAGCTGTGACCATGCTAAAACGATACGTTAAAGTACTTTAAAGTTTATGAAAACTAATTTTGCGATGTTGCACAAATGTTCCTGTTCATGAAAGGGGCATTTTGACTCCAAGAAAACAGTACTGTTCCACGGCTTCCACCCCCGAAATGTTTCTAAGCCTCTAATAGTTTACCAACAGAGAAACTAAGGGTTCGTTTGGATCAAGAGATTCAGAGGTTGGCAAGGGAGACAAAGATACAAATTCTATTGTTTGGTTAGCAAATTGATGTAAGAGGAAAATAGAGGGATCCGTTTTCCCGTTTCCAAGCCTAATACAAAACTCTCTAACATAGGAAAGATTGAGCAAAAGCTCTCTTGCTCAATCCCCCAGCCACTTCACTTCACTTCCCTTCCCTTCCCATCTTGTGTCCCACTATACTCTCCTTAATTGGTTGACAACAAGGGTAGATGGAAATGGAGGGGGATACATTTTCCGTCTTCCATCCAAAAATCATAATCTTTCAGATATAGGAAAAATGTAGGGGGGGAAACTCCCTGAATCCATTCCCTAGGAACAATTTGAGCTCTATGTACCAGAAAACACGGACTCACCACTCACCAGGGTATACATATTCAAAACAAACAAAGACGGATACAGCCTACAGAAAGAATACACTTTACTCTTTTTATTCATTTGTATTCACTATATTTTCATGTGACGCAAGTTCTAAGGAAGGGGCAAGTGAGAAGGTGCGTGGAGAATGCAAGTAAAATAGGGGAATAGTGAATAGACTTTTACATTCAAAATTTACTCAACAATGAAGTAATGAATTGGATTGAAAACCTCATAAAGGAAAAATGGAAACTTTTCTAAATCCAAATGAATGGACAGAGTACTTGTTGTCAGTTGTATGGTTGACAACTTTGTCCTCAGTAAAGGATTACAGGATTACAAGATTACAGGAACCTTACAATTACGTTTTAAACAACAGATGGTGGACAACCCTCGACCAGCCATTTTCCAAACAGTTAACACTTGACCATAATGGAGGAAATGATAGCCTTGGCCAGCCATTTTCAAACAGTCACACAGACAACAGTTGATGCATAAGCCTAATAAGTCATTAATCAATCAAGGCTTAACCTATAAGGCACTCTGGAAGTAATCACTATGCATTCAGGAAACACAAAATTCAGAAGATGGATACTGGTAGTGAGAATGAGCATGGGACAAAATCGAAGAAATTCCTGAACAAGCCATATGTTGCGTACCGAGGCATTTTAGGCCAGTCGCTCACATTCTGAAGGTTGGACTTCTGGACAGTAGCAGTCATACACATTAATTACTAAATTTATTATAGCATGATCAGGATTCAGGAGTTAGGGCTTGCTTGGATTCGAAGGTGATTATTACTCGAATAATAGAGGGAAAAACACAGAAAAAATGAGGTGGTAGTATAAGGGCAGGAGATGAAGATGGGCCAATAAGTACCCTATTCAGAGGTTCTTGGCAGTCATTTCAGGAATAGTACACGTTAGATGTACAAGTTTAATGGTCCAAACTCATGCATCCTCACCGCGTCAAAAAAAATAACTATATGAAACTGGATGGCAAGTCTACTAGCTAAAGAAATTCTCAACGCCTAGCATTTCATAGAAATAAAATGACAGAGCGATTACAGAGAGTACAGTGGAGAAACTTACTCCCATGGAACATCACCAACAAGCATCCAGTCACCATCCTTGTCCTCGAAGGTCAGAACATATTCTGAACCATGCAGCAGATCCTTCAACTTGATGTCACTCATTTTTTCCCTTCCAGATGCACCATGGGAACCACACTGACCTGAAAAACACCGAGAATAAGTAGTAGTCTCACACATACACCATGAGCTTTGCAACTGAACAGATTCACAAACAGAGAAGACCAACTGACCAAGTTTATGCCACCGATTAGGGATGCCAATGGGTGGGATATGGATGGGGTGGAGCCATATCCATATCCATATCCATTTAATTTGTGGTTATCCATATCCCACCCTTATCCGTTTAATATTTTTTCGTCCATCCATATCCATATCCACCGGATGAAGCGGGTGGAGTGGGCACCCGTTGGATATTTTCACGCTCATAAATTTAAAGGTAATATATAAAAAATGTACACATAAGACGATAAAATTTAAAGCGTACATTACCAAAAGTTCCAGATTACATAGCTTTTTGAGAAAATTGAACATAATTTTAAATCCTGTTTACCAGACTTACAATTTTATAACTCACAATTTCAAAATTAATCTGCACAAGTTTTACACACCCATAAACAAAAAGTGCAACAAAACATTAGTGAGTAGTTTTTAACTTTATTTTAAAAGAACTTTACAAATTGAAAGTTTTTTTTAATCAAAATATTTAATATAATTGTACTTATTAATTTCGGATATCCACCGGGTGATTAAGCGGGTGATAGACCATGATCCATACCCCACCCTAAATTCACCCATATCCATATCCCACCCTAAATTGTAAAAAAAATCATCATCCATATCCCACCCATTTAATTTCGGGCAGGGTCAGGGTGAGATTGCCATCCCTACCACCGATGGTAAAAAAAAATTGCAGGCTCAAAGTGTGCACGTCATGAAGACTTACCTAGAGTGAAGCAACTGAACATTTTCTCAAGGCCAGATGACAATTCTTCATAAGTAGAGTAAATACTGAGATCAACCTTTCTCAGATAGGGAGCGCCATCCATGCTAACCTTGACAAAAAGTGGATCCATGTTCTTTGAGTTGGTGGCCAAAGTGTTTTTCCTGAATGACCTGATAGGAGGCCATCCTACGACTTGCGCCCTGCCAAGAATTGGAAAGCATCCATCAGACTTGGAGATTTTCCACAGAAGTTTGAGCTAATTGTACTTTAATGCCGCAAGATTTAGCAGATTACACTTGGATAATGCGAGAATTGTTATGTTTTCCAAAATGGTGATCTTAAGTAAAACCAAAATTCTATCCAATTCACGAAGGTTCTAAAATATTTAGGAAAATTGAAATAGTCTTTGCTAAAATTATTGCTAAAATCCAACATGCTGTCACTAAAGTGAGAAATCAGTCAACCTTCTTTACAGTTCACACCAATAGTAGTAGCACACAAAAAATCACTCTAACAGTTTAACATTCACACTTACTTGGCGGCAGGAGCTGCAGTGTTGCTGTTGGAACGAGGCAATTCCTGAACAGCGGCTTTTTGAGGGGCTTGTGCTGTTCCTAAATTTGGACCAGGACGAGAATTAAGCATAGCATTCAAACAAGCATTAACTTTCCCTTGAGCTGCTGGTTTAGGAACATCAGAATCAAGACCAGCAGACTTAAACATCCAATTAGAATCAGCAGGAGTCTTCTCCATAGTATCAGAAAACCCTCTTTTACTCCCAGAAACACAAGCTTTGCCATCTTTCAAAGGAGTCAAAGGAAACAACGGCTTCTCATCGAGCTTCGCCGAGCTCAACAAACAGAATTCAGGGTCTCTTTCAGGAGACTGAGAGCCCGGGAGTCCAAGCCTTAGCTCAGTAGCCTTAAAATTAAGGTTGACTTTGTTACTTTCCTCAGACAAGCTCGAAACATTCGAACTGTCAACAGAAGAACAATCAGACAATCCAAAATAGTTATGCTCTTTCAGTCCGGATTCCGGAGATGTAGGAGAAGGCACCAATGAATCATTGTTTTGCCCTCCCCCCTCAATACCCAGTAGTGGGGGAGACATCAATTTCTTCTAAAAATAATCAAATCCAATATTAATTAACCAAACACTACCCCAACTCCTTAACACCTGCAAAAACTCCTTGATATTAAACTTACCATAAACTGAAGACGGATATTGCCGTCTTAAATGAGAATATGCGTTGAACATAAAGCACATAAATAAATAAACACTACATAGAGTGAAAAATATTCAAACACCAATTTTTAAAAAGATCTAATATAGGAATATTGATTCCAAGCTTTAAACTTTCTTTTATGTTCATCTTTCTAGCTGAACTTTAACAAATTGTCATGAATATTAACCAAGAAATCAGTCAAAAGAAGATGACTAGCTGCAACTTGAGTCATAATTCCTCCAATTAAATATTAATTTCATAACTTTCTTCCAGAACCCAAAAGTAATCAAACAATTAAATACTAAAAATAATTATAATTACTAGAGTAAAAAAAAAGTAATAACAACAAAAAGTAAATTACAAATCTACACCCAAGTAAAGCACCAACCCTTTTTACTAAGCAATTTTCTAGAATAATTCACAAAAATATAAACTAAAATTATGCATGCAAAAGAAAAAAAATTACTTTCTAAATTTCAACCTAATAAACAAAAATTTGAACACCTTTACAAAGATAAAATCAGTGGGAAATTAATTAGTTAATTAGCTTCCTCAGTCTCACTTAAACACTACACAAAAAACAAGATAAATGAAATTAACACAAAAGAGTGTGAAATTTTGAGGGTCATTTAAGCAGATCATAAGCATAGAAGAACTAAAATGAAAATTTAAGTTGAACCCAGATAATTAAAATTGGAAAAAAATAATGGGTAGGAAGAAAAACATACTTTAGCTGAAGAAAGAAAGTAAGTTGAAGATGTAGATCAAGTTTATTTAGAGGAAATGTAGTTGGAAGTATTTTTTGGAGATGACAAAGTATGAATTATGAGCAACACAATTGAAGAAGAGAGAAATGAAGTGAGAGAAAGGAAGAGAAATGAAAAAGTGAGGTTTTTAGAGAGAGAGTTTAAGGACCCTCCATTAAGCAGAAAGCAACAAAAGTTTAAGCTCTACAAATTTGTTCTTTCGAAATTAAAAAGCAAATTTGTTGGAATATTTTTTATTTTAAAAGTTAAGACTTTTTAGGGTAATAAGATTGTTTTTTTATTGGCTAAATATTTGTTTATTAATTGAGTTAACTATCGAAATATTAATTAATTTAGTTGGTAAAGTTTTAAAATAGCGGTACTCATGATCTTGATTCAAATTTGGCAGTGACACACTTGTTGTAATGTGCAGTTGTGTTGCTTGTAAGACAAACAACAAAAAGGAGATTCATAATAACAGATAACATAGAATACAATTAATAGATATTAGTTGCAGTTTTGACTATTAAACAAATCAACCGAATTAAAAAGACGGTTTGATAATTAGGAGGTTTTAAATAATTAGATGGTTTCATGAATAAAGTGAATATGTTAATGTAATATGTCGTTATTAGCACTTAGCAGCATATTCAAAACAGTAGATTTTGACCAATATGTTATCAGAATATATCGTTTACCAAACACGTGAAAATACTAGATTGATTGGTTAAACTACTAATTAAACCGAAATTTACTAATTTAGCTCAATGTATTGTTTATCAAACAAGGCTTAATTTTTATTCATTACTCGTTGAGTATATCAGTATATGAGTTATTATACCCGTTAATATTCCGTGTATTATAAGACGGTATTACATACTTAAAAGTAAGTTGGGTTTGTTTAGTGGTGTTTCGTATAAAGAGGGAAAATGTAGTTTAAACATGAGTATTGGTATTATTTAAAAAGTAATTGTCTGGCTGTGTTAAGTTAGTAATGAGTGGATTAATTGAAAGGTGATATTATTCCGGGAATTAGGATTGGTACATTGTACAGCTTTGTCTACTTGTGTTGCTCATCATGCGCCGATCTACATTTCATCAACGCTTCTCATTTATTTGACTATCACCAAATGTAGTCAATACGTGAGTGTCTTTTTTATGATAAGATAGTATAAAACCACTTAGCAACTTATTATATTTACGCAAATTCTTGTTTTAAATCGGTCATTTTTGTATTTATAAAAGAAGGGTTATTACCATTTTATAGTTAACCAAAATAGTCCAGTTAGTTTTAAATATACCGTAAATTCATTTCCAAAAGTTGTTACATATGACTATAAAAATGGATTTAAATTTTATTATTCGTCTTAATAAGACTAGCTGATTTATAGATATACTTTTAATCCAAAACATAGGAGTACTTTATTTTTCACTATTTGCTTACTATCCATAAGCAAACGGGTAGATTTTGAGCTTCATAATATTCCTATTTTATTTGAATTGAAATTTATAATTTACAAATTTTATTGGAAAGAATATGTGCTCTTTTATATAAATATTCAACCCAAAAATTACCATAAAACTCAAAAATAATACATATAAACTCAATTAAACTTAAGTTTATCAAAAAATTAAAATATAACTCACAAATTTTAAAAATTCGAAAAAAAAAAAAGCTTCATTAAATATATTATAGTTACGCAATGCTCTAGCCTCTACAATACCACATGTATAATCCTTTTTACTGCTTGGTGCGACAATACTTTTTATTAATAATATTTTTAAGCATTTTTGTGGCTACCCAACTTTGTATACTCCTCAAGTTTTACTCTTTTATTGCCATTATTAAGCAATATTTTTATATTTGACATGCAGTTATGTAAATTTATGCTTCTATTTGATACTTTATAAAGGGTTTGAAATTTGAGATACTTCTTTCGCTTAAACTTTTATACAAGACACGTATATTTCGATTATTTAATTTGTTATACTTCTTCGAATATGTTATTCACTATAAACGCAAAAACTAACTAGCTGTATATTAAGCACATATTCTCATTTGTGACGCGTTACGAATTTGTAACATCTCACAATCGATTCAAAGGAAATGTTGTTGTGAGATAATACACGTATTCATTATATACAATAATAACTGTCATCAAAGTTAGCATAAGATTATATACAAAATTTGACCTCGGTTCATATTATTTCACAAATTATTATCAAAATAAATTGTAAAATACAACTATAAATGACAAATTTTATTAAAGGTTTTCTTAGCAATACATAATCAGCAAATTCATTTAAAATTATTGGTAAAATGGTATTTCATATTTCCATATAGAAAGTATGATTTATGTATCCCCTTTATTCCTACTAGTGAATAAATGTATATATATGAGTTATGTATTGCCTTTATTCTTATTAGTAAATAAATGTTTTAATTAGTATATGCCTACAAATCAATTCTTGTAAAACTAACACATACTTCTATAATAACATTCGCAAAATTGTGTGAAATTTTTATCCCATATTTTTCAACTCTTACAAGGAGTCTCCATACGTACTCTACTCTCTACGCCTAGATAAAAAACCAAGAAAATAAGCAAAAGAAACAAAAGTTAATCATAAATTAAGTTTTTTTATAGTTTGATTACTTGCCCTATTTCAAATACTCACTTGTCTAAATACTTTCTCAATTCCAATGAATTCTATACATTTGTTTTATTTACGTTTGTCAATACTCGTTTTTTTGTTAATATCTTTAGTTACATATCTATAAAAATTATAGAATTTCGATATTCATAATATACTCGATAATACAATTTAAACAAGATCTCACATGACTATCTCTTAGGCCCTGTTCTTTTGGACTGAAACTTAGCTGAACTTATAAGATCTGAACTGAACTTATAGGATCTGAACTGAACTGAACTGAACTTATAGTAACTGAACTGAACTGGACTTATAGGAACTGAACTGAACTGAACTTATAGGAACTGAACTGAACTTATAGGAACTGAACTGAACTGAACTTATAGGATCTGAACTGAACTTAACTTATAGAATCTGAACTGAACATATAAAATCCGGACTTAATTAACTTTATTTTAATATAAGTTAACTATTATTATTATTATTATTATTATTATTATTGTTGTTGTTGTTGTTGTTATTATTATTATTATTGTTACTCCCTCCTATTCCATATTTTGTTCCCCTTTGGGTTGGGCACGAGGATTAAGGTGAAGAATAAAATAAGTGTAAAAAATTGGGTGGGGTTTGGTGATAGGAGAGAGGGATGAATAATTAGGAATTAAATAAGAATTTGTGGGCCACAAACATTAAAAAGGTAATAAAATAGGAGTAAAAAGAGTTGGTGGGATTTGGTAATAGGAGAGAGAAATGAATAAAATAAAAATAAAAGTTTCCAAAATAGGAAAGGGGAAGAAAACCTGAATAATCCGTTTTAGGAAATAGGGAAGAAAATATGGAATAGGAGGGAGTATTATTGTTGTTGTTGTTCTTCTTCTTCTTCTTCTTCTTATTATTATTATTATTATTATTATTATTATTATCCAATAGATGACATTGATAAAAGAATTAGTCTAAACACAAAAGGTAGTTTAAAATATTTTTAACTTTGTATATAATGGTTTGTTCATAATTCATACATTATACTACAATTACATTAGATAAAAAATAATTCACTATTACAATTTTCTCTAACCATTTATTTTCTCTAACAATGGTGATGAAGAAACTGATTAATGGGAGAGTGACAATTGGTGAGGGCGAGGGTGAGGGCGTCGTATGTTGAGTTGTTGTTTTTTGGCATTAATGAGGATGATAGTTTGACATTAATTAGAGAGTAAAAGACGGGTAAATTATTAATGAGTTATTTTTTTTTATAGATGACGTGTATCGAATAATTAAAAGAAATGTTTGTATCGGTTGTTAAAAATAATACTCCGTATATAACTTTTCTTAATTGAGTAGGAACTGAACTGAACTTATAGAAACTGAACTGAACTGAACTTATAGGAACTGAACTGAACTGAACTTATAGGATAGGAACTGAACTGAACTTATAGGAACTGAACTGAACTTATAGGAACTGAACTGAACTGAACTTATAGGATAGGAACTGAACTGAACTTATAGGAACTGAATGAACTTATAGGAACTGAACTGAACTGAACTGAACTTATAGGATCTGAAGTTAACTTAAGTTAAGTGACTTGAAGTCCAAAAGAACTGAGCCTTACTCCCTTCTATTCTACATAAAAGTCTCTTTGTTTGAATATATGGGTGGAGTATTTTAATAAAATGGGTTTTTATGTAGAATAATAGCAGGGAGTGTGTTATATTA
This sequence comes from Silene conica, assembly GCA_029255685.2. NCBI lineage: Eukaryota > Viridiplantae > Streptophyta > Magnoliopsida > Caryophyllales > Caryophyllaceae > Silene > Silene conica. Next base: position 6,459,765 of record CM055315.2, on the reverse strand, counting down.
GAAGTTGTGTCGAAAATTATCTGAAGTATAAAAAAAGAAATAGATTATGCACAAATTGTAGACTTATGGTAGAAAACGGTTTGAAAACATGAGACATTTCATTTTTATAAAAAGAGTTGGTTCATTTACTGGTAATAAATGAGTTATCTTTTTAAACCCTGAGTCTATTTTATAGTGTGAAACCGTTCTACGTAATAACTATCTAATTAAAAAATAAATATTTTATTTTGAAGGTATTTTTAAAGTTGGATTCATGCTTTCAACGAATTAAATAAACCCTAACAAAAAAAGAAAATGAAATGGAGTTGGTGCGAGTTGAAAAAGAAACGTAATAAATGAGAAAGAAGAGGGGAAGGGAAGAGTGGGTTTGATGATGATGGTGATGGGGAGCACAGCAAAACAGGGAGTCACCAAACTTGGCAAGTCTAAGGGGGACAACTTACTCTCTTTTCTATTTCTTTGCCGGCTCATTTCCTGACAATCCCTTATCATCCTCCCTCTTTTCGCATCATTACTCTCCCTAATCTTTTCTTTTAACCCTCTCTTTCATTATTATTTTACATTTCTTTCATTACCAATCTTAGATCGACCATCTTACTTCATTCCTCCACCTTTCACTTAATCTATGGACTACTTCCTACACTACTAACATGATTTAGATTAGACCTTCGAACGGGTCTCGCGGTCGGGTCGGGTCGGATCGGGTCCCGAGTTGAATCATATGGATCAACTCATCGATTAAAGTGACTAGCCGAATAAAACCTTGTCAAAATGGAATTAAAACTAAGACTAAGGTCAACCTAATTAAAGTCTACCTGATTTAACTCGATCCGATACTGGACCGAATAATTCGTTTGCCATGTCTACTTAAAGTTGTAATTAACAGAGATCTCAAGTTCGATTACCAGTTGGGACGATTACCACTTGGCCACTGCAGCTCTCGAAGGGGTGACTTACATGGTCCATGTGGTGGTGCGAGAATGCATGGGCCCGGGGGATTTAACCCCTCATCACCAAAAAAAAAATGTCCTATCTAGTTTTAATCTCATTCAAAAATCGCACGAATTACCTTTAAAACTACGATATACAAAAAATCTATATGAATACATTTTTGATGTACTTTTACATTTTGCATACTATTTTTTTAAATGATATAGTATATAAAAAAATTAGAAATAAACAACTAAATGAATGACCAATTTCAAAAGTGATACAAAAAATGTAACGCACAAATGCCACACACTTTACTGAATCTAATCTGTATTTGTTGTTCTATATTTTATTCATGACATTAATAAGGTTTAATTAATTCGATAATATTAATCATATAAATATGTGACTCGAGTTAACTAATGAGATAAAATTATGGTCATGTATATTTAAGTTATTTAATTAATCTAAGAGATGTGTCAAATCACCAAACATTCTTATCATAGACTAAAAAAAATAAATTCAGTGGTGGTGGGGGTGTCATGGCGATGGTGGTGGTAGAGATGGCATGGCGGTGACGGTGGCGGTGGTCACGACGGTGATGGTGGTGGAGTGTCATGGTAGTGATGGTGGTGGGGGTGGGGGGTGGCGGCGGCATAGTGGTGGTTTGGTGGTGGTTATTGTGGTGGTAGTTGTCGCACCAAAAAAAAAAAAAAAATTGTGGTGGTAGTTGTAAGTGTAGTGGTAGGTGAAGAAGGTGGTTGAAGGGTAACAACTAACAAGGGTAATGAAATCTCATACCCTTGGAGGGTGGAGGGTAAAGAATTAGAAGGATTGAGGGGTAAGGGAGGGAGTTCAATTCTCTTTGATTGTGTCAAACAAACACCAACAAAGGGAATAAATAACTTTGTTTCCCTTTCACTTTCTTATAGACCCCCAATCAAACGCCCCCTTAGTCCTTTCTTCACAACGAGACACTTTTTGGATAAGAGAGAGTATGACTTTTTGAAATGAATGGGCTTTCAAAAACTCGTCTTTTATATATAGACGAATAAAAAATTTTACTTTTAATAAAGAAGGATGAAGTAAATATTCTTAAATTATGGAAAAAGAAATGTAATCTAATTTGATGGATAAATTAGCATTAAATAATTTCATATTTAAATAAAATTTGATTGTTGATGCGAGAGTAAAAATAATTTTAATTGCTGTAGAAATGAGAAATAAAATAAATAGTGGGATGATGTCACCACGATATCATTATATGGTTGGACAATGAGGTGGCTTCACCAATATGTACGGAGATAGAGATTGTGCGTCATGTGTTCATCATTGTCTTGCATATTCGTGTTCATGTGTCATTGCATGAGTATTTGTATTACGAACGGATGTGTGTTGGTTGTGTGTAATTGCCGCTTGCTTTAATTGGGGGTGACCTATGATGAACCATATGATATTTCTAGTCATGTGGAGAGCAATTTGAGTACAAGTTTGGATTTGGTAGTGAGCAGAATCATGGATCAAGACACGAGTTTTGGAGTCAAGTCGAGTGACCATGAGATATTAGTTGTAAATTTCATTAGAAAGGTTGTAGTAGCTATTTTTGCCAGGTGTAAAGAAAATTTAATACAGTTGTCATTGACTTATACGGTCAAATGCACTTTTTACTAATGCGATAAACTAAGATACAACAGTAATTATATTGGTTAAAACGCATGTGTTGACGACGAATAGCTCGTTGAGCCCGAAAACCACCATCTTTATCTTCAACTTTCTTGAAGGGACGAACCAAACTTCCCAAATCACAGAAGAAATCTTCACTCGCTCATCTCAACACCTAAAAGCCAACGAGCCCCTTAATCTATCGAATGAAAGCAAGGTGCACTTACGTACAAGGACGTAGAAAGAAAAGGCGGAACATAGACCATAAAATATTTGTTCAGAGGAGAAACAACTCCTACACTTTGACACCCACTCACAACAGGCAAGTAAATCGTAGTCCCGAAAGGCAAACCACTTGAGACACCCCATCCCATGACCAACACAAAATCGGGAGACCATATAAAGATTGACACAACACAACGCCGATATTACGATCGCCACTATTATTCGAAGTAATAAAACCAACGAAACAGACAAACAAACCATTAAATAAAGAACAACCACCACTGCATCCGACCCAACCAACAACACCCCCAACCCCCAACCCACGCTACCCAACACACCTCAAAAACAAAAGACCCCTCGTCCCTGACCTCACCACAACAAGAAAAAAATAGACTCAACATACCACCCAAAAGCAAGTGACGGACACGACATACCACCAAAAACGATACTGAGACTCTAAATTCCAAACGAACCCCACAGGACCATCGGCTTACATGCAACAGACCAAAACAAGAGGAGGACAAAAACGACACAACTAACCAGCATTGGAATCGATCAGTGGGGGGGGGGGGGGGAATGGAAACACCAATGCAATCCCAAAACCACGACCACATACAGACAACCACACCAAGTAAAACGACGAGCAATACTCGTCAACAAGACCGTCGTCTAACCTCAAAACCACGAGATCTTACCAGGGATGGGGGGAAGGGGCGAGGGAGAAGGGAACACCCCTGGATTGCATGCAAGACTTTCAATGACAAGACATGGGAACGGAAGAACGAAATGACCTCAGATTAAAGATGTCAACGACGACCAGCGTGCGCAAAGACGATGCCAAGATCCATCAAAAGAAAAAAAAAATAGGGAGATCAGCCCATAAGGGGAGAGAAACCAGATGAGGCGTGAACAATCGTCAACCCATCTCCGACGAAAGGTAGGAGGAGAAGGAGATGAAGTGTGTGGATAGAAGAGGCGACGGCTACAATTAGTTTAGGGTTTTTTGGGGTTTTTGTTTAGAGAGAAGGGAAATGATTTTTTGAGAGAGAAAGAATAGCGGTCTTTGTAGTAGTTTTGAATTATATTATCCATTTTTTTCCCTTGAAATTCACTAAATAAGTTATTCATATAAGGTGTTGTTTAATTGAAGTTTTGATTTATTGCTTCGAAAAACCAAGATGATGATTTATCCCGATTACCTTAATGTAACGCCCGTAAATAAAATAAAAATTTAAATTTATATATTAAAATGAAATCAAAACGGATGAAATAACGAGTACGTTTTTTTTTATATATATAAAAGAAATATAACTTGAAAATTTTAATTATTACAAGGCGTCACCGCCGTATTTCCTGTACTGGAAATACAAGGCTGCAAGATCTACTCAGCAACTCTTATATTACATACTAATCATATCCTGAGTTTTAAATTTATAATGTACTCACTCCCTTGGTTCCCCAGCACAGAAACCTGAGAATAATTTGAATACACAAAATCAGTCAACACTGACTGAATATGATCTCAGTTACCTTCAATGGTCCTAATTAAATAATTCTTATTTAATTATTACCCGTACCAGTCCATTGTCAATGGGGATACCCTGTCATTTTATCATAACATGCAAGATATTGAATACCGGTTTACCATTACTGAAATGAGACACATTACGGAGTAAAAACTCCCCTGGGCTATGCCCTCATCTATGTACACAGGATCCCAGATCTAAGACCTGTGTAAACCCCTGACATTTTTGTCAGTAATAACCAGAACCTTAGTTCTTATGAGGCCGTGCCCCCTTCCATGTACATAGGTTAAAATTTGTAATGTCATCTCTTTCTGTAATAGTATCCCGAATGCTACAATTGGCCAATTATACATTATAAGGAAAAATATGTAATCACACATTCAAATCCTACCTTTACAAAATGTATATATCATGATTATAAAAAGAAAGACGTAATTAATATTATATTATAACGAACGAAAATATAACATGAGACGGTATAACAAACTTATGACGAAATTAACAATAAAATTGATAATAACCGCTTATTTCTAAGTCCTTATTTCACTATATTTAAAGGTAAATAATTACTTTTATCAATGAAGGGTCTGAAATCATACCTTATTATTAATTAGGTAGATAAAATATGGATGATTATTGATTATTACGTCCTTTGTGTTTATCTTTCTTCTTATCTTTTTTTTTTGTTTTATTTGTAATACGTCAATTGTTTTCATAATTTGAAGGTTTGATGGCCTTTTATAGTCATTATAGTCGGTGGAAAAACAAAGCTTGCCTGGTAAGTCACATAGTAGTAAAAACGAATTTGGTTTTTTGTTTACTTAATGGGTAAGTTTTTTTTTTTTACTTATCTCATCACATTATTATTATTATACCATAATACGTACTCTTGATCCATTACATTTATAATAAGGGTAAATATTAAATTGTATAAATTCGTAAATGAGGTACACGGAGTATAAAGTACGAAATGTCTTATTTAAGACTAACTATTTCTCGTCTGAAATAAGACTTATCGGCATAAGGTATACTACATGTTCGTCGTATATTATTATACGTTATAATATTAATAAAGTATATATATATTTTCGGCTTATTACATTCTACCCTCCTTAAAATAAGTTTCGTCCCGAAACTTGAATTACCTTGTTTTAGAACAAATGAGGGTACTTGTTTTTCATTTCCAGCTCGGTTTCCCATGTTGCTTGTGACATATCATGGCGAGACCATAAAACTTTCACTAATGGAATAGTTTTATTACGAAGAATTTTCGCCTTTCGATCTAAAATTCGAATTGGTAACTCCTCATAGGTAAGATCTTCCCTAACTTGTAAAGGAGGTATGTTAATAATATGACTTGGATCAGAGACATACTTCCTTAAAAGTGAAACATGGAAAACGTCATGTATCCTTGACAATTCTATCGGAAGATGAAGTCGATATGCCACATTCCCAACTCTTTCATTTATTTCAAAAGGCCCTATGTATCTAGGACTTAATTTTCGTTGTTTCCCAAAGCGTACTACTCCTTTAGTAGGTGATACCTTGAGAAATACAAAATCGCCCTTTTGAAATTCTAATGGTCGTCTTTTAAGGTCAGCATAGCTCTTTTGACGACTTTGGGTGGCTCTCATTTTCTCTTGTATGATTCTTACTTTATCTGTTGTTTCTTGTATCAGATCTGGTCCAATTATTTTGGATTCATCGATATCACTCCAACATAATGGTGTTCTACACCTTTGTCCATAAAGAGCTTCATATGGAGCCATACCAATACTAGCATGATAACTGTTATTGTAAGAAAATTCTATTAAGGGTAAATGTTGCTCCCATGATCCTTGAAAATCTAAAACACATGATCTTAATAAATCTTCCAAGGTTTGGATGGTTCGCTCAGTCTGACCATCTGTCTGTGGGTGGAAGGCAGTACTAAAGTTAAGCTTAGATCCCATTGCGGTTTGAAAACTTTTCCAGAATCTAGCTAAGAAATTTGTATCTCTGTCTGATACAATGGTTGTGGGAACCCCATGTAATCTCACTATTTCTTTTATGTATTTCTTAGCTAATTGTTCTGAGTTCCAAGAAGTCTTCGTGGCTAAAAAGTGAGCACACTTAGTTAGTCTATCTACTACTACCCATATTTCATTCATTCCTTGGAATGTTATGGGTAATCCTGTCACAAAATCCATCGCAATTGATTCCCATTTCCAAGTAGGAATATCTAGGGGTTGTAAAAGTCCTCCGGGTCTTTGATGCTCTATCTTTACTTGTTGACATGTCACACATTTTGAAACGAAATCTGCTATTTCTTGCTTCATATTGCTCCACCAAAATGTATGTCGAACATCCTTGTACATCTTGTTTCCCCCGGGATGTATCGAGTATCGTGACTTATGTGCTTCATTCAAAATCTTTTCCTTAATACTTTCTGAATTTGGTACACAAATGCGATTTTGAAACCAAAGCGACCCATCTTCTTGAATTACAAAACCTGGTGCTTTTCCTTTTTGTAAGTCTTTTCGAATTTTCTCAATTTGGGGATCTGTTCCTTGGGCTGTTTTTATTTCATCTTTCAAGGTTGGTCTTATTTCTAAGGTTGCCATATAACCACTTAGATCACCAACAACCATTTCTATATCCAGTATTTTCATGTCTTGCTGGATACGAGGTTCTTTTACCGTAAGCATGTTTAGGATGGAAAAAGGTTTCCGACTAAGTGCATCAGCTACCACATTAGCTTTCCCTGGATGATATTGAATATCTAAATCATAATCTTTGATAAATTCAAGCCATCTACGTTGTCTCATATTTATCTCTTTCTGGGTAAAAAGGTATTTCAGACTCTTATGATCAGTATATATCCGGCACGAAATTCCGTAGAGATAATGTCTCCAAATTTTCAAAGCAAAAACCACCGCAGCAAGCTCTAAATCATGAGTGGGATAATTTTGCTCATGTGCTTTCAATTGTCTAGAAGCATAGGCAATTACCTTTCCATTCTGCATTAATACACAACCTAACCCTAGTTTTGAGGCGTCGCTGTATACTTCTAATCCATCGATGCCATTTGGTTGTGTAAGAATAGGGGCAGACGTGAGCCTATTTTTCAGTTCGTAAAATGCTTCCTCACACTTTTTATCCCATAAAAACTTAGTACTTTTTCTGATAAGATTTGTAAGGGGTTGGGTTATTTTAGAAAAATCTTTCACAAAACGACGATAGTATCCTGCTAATCCCAAAAAACTACGTACTTCAGCAACATTCTTGAGTGCTGGCCATTGGGTGATTGCCTCAATCTTTTGAGGGTCAACCTGTACTCCTTTCTCTGAGACAACATGGCCTAAGAAACTTATTTCTTTTAACCAAAACGCACATTTCTTAAATTTAGCATACAACTGGTTTTTCCTTAAGGTTTCTAACACTACCCGTAAGTGGTGAAAATGTTCCTTCTCATCCTTAGAATATATTAAAATGTCATCAATGAAAATAATGACGAACCTATCCAAATAAGGCCTGAATATTCTATTCATAAGGTCCATAAAAACTGCAGGAGCATTAGTAAGTCCAAAAGGCATGACCACAAACTCATAATGTCCATAACGGGTTCTGAAAGCTGTTTTAGGAATGTCGTCTGTTTTTATCCTTAATTGATGATATCCAGAGCGAAGATCTATTTTCGAGTAAATAGCACATCCTTGCAATTGATCAAATAGGTCATCTATTCGAGGTATAGGATACTTATTCTTTATAGTGACCTTATTAAGCTCTCGATAATCTATGCACAAGCGCAAACTTCCATCTTTCTTTTTAACAAAAAGCACTGGCGCTCCCCAAGGCGAAGTACTGGGTTTTATGTACCCTTTCTCTAACAGTTCATCTAGTTGGGTTTTCAATTCCTTTAATTCAGCAGGTGCCATACGATAAGGGGATTTTGAGATGGGTGCACTTCCTGGTATCAGTTCAATTGTGAAATCTACTTCCCTATATGGCGGCATTCCTGGGATTTCTTCAGGAAAAACATCTGGAAATTCATTGACTACGGGGATACTGGTTATATTTGGTTCTGTCTCTAAACTGCTACATACATCACATAAATAAGCCTTACATCCTTGTCGTAAAAATTTCAGGGCTTTTAAAAAGGATATAATCCTATTTTCGTAGGGTTTGTGGTTCTGAAATAGTATCTCATTCCCGTTAGGTTTTGTAATAGTTAATGATTTCTCATGACAATTCACTATCACATGATTTTTACTAAGCCAATCCATTCCTAATATTAGGTCAAAATCTTGTAAATCAAATTGAACAAGATCGGCTAGGAAACAATTTGCATCTATGGTCAAAAGACAATCCTTAAACCAAATTGGGCATAAAATGTTTTCCCCATTAGGTAATCCAACTGAAAGTGTTAACTTTTGACTTTGTGGGGTCAATTTCAACTTTTCACTCAAAGATCTAGATATAAACGAATTAGATGCCCCCGTATCAAATAAGACATTAACAGGATTAGAGTTAAGGAAAATGTTACCCGTAACCACATCTTCTGAAGTCTCCTTCTCCTGGGAGTTCATCACAAACACTCGCCCTCGAGTTGGTTTTTGTGTTCTAGGCTGAGGTGCCAATACTTGTGGGGCAGATGTAGATGCAGTAGAGTCCAGCCTTCTAGGGATTCCCCCTGGGATAGTCGTCTGATTCATTGGACAATTATATTTGATATGGTTTGTGCTTCCACACTTAAAACATCGTGTGTTATTAAATCTACACTGAGAGGTAACATGATTATTACGACCACACTTTGCACACTGGAGTGTTTGGTTCCTTTCATGTGACTGGTTAAAAGGGTTTCTTACAAAACCTAGGTTTGGTTGTTTATAAGGATTTCCCCCGCCAACATTATTTCTTTCAAACTTCCTTTTACCTCCAGATGGTGTATCATTTCTCTCTTTCATTATTCTTTCAGCATTAGTAGCTTTATCATACATTTCTTGATAATTTAAACAAGTGTGTGTAGATAATCGATCTCGAAGATTCCAGTTAAGCCCTCTTTCAAAACGGTTCATCCTTAATTCTTCTGTAACTACCATGTGTGAGGCAAATCGAGATAATTCCATAAATTTTGAGGCATACAGAGTAACAGACATTGATCCTTGTTCCAAGTTGTTAAACTCTTCCTCTTTTTGTCTCCTAAGTGAGGGAGGGTAAAATTTTGATCTCAGAAGTTCCTTAAACTGAGTCCAGCCAAATCCCGGTTCCTCTCTTTTGTCCTTAACCGTTTCCCACCATAAATCAGCTTGTCCTTCCAAATAATAGATAGCAAAACCTACTCTCCACTTTTCAGGGCACTGTATAGCATCGAAAAGTTTGTCCAAACCTCTTACCCATTTCTCAAATTCTACAGGGTCTGGTTTTCCATCGTAAGTCTTTGGATTATAACTTGCCATTTTCTTAAAATATTTAACACTTTCTTCCTGATTATTAGGAAGATTATTTCTAAGTGCTTCTGCCACCATTGCAGTGAAGTTTCTTGCATCTGATTGATTATTATGAGCGGATTGGTTGACGTCGATATTATTAAGAAAAGACATCCTATAAAATATAAAATACATATGGATTAGGTACTTAGTGCGATTTTATTTATTAACAAGCGCAAAATATTTACAAACATCATATAATACATACAAACATATAACACCGTCTTATCTTATATCCGCAAAATACTAGAGCAACCCTACATAAAATACAAGACTCAAAATTGGGTGTCTAGCCATCTTAATGTCTACAACCAACTATACTTAACTTATATCAGTCTTAATCTAGTACATTACATTATTTCCTGCTTCAGCACTTATAACAAGGGATATTAAAGCCACTGTTTATCCCCCCTTCTATCTATAGGAATTGGATTACTACTTGGTTGGAGTGTCATCTCTATCCCATTCGGTTATGGTACTAACATCACTATTCCCTCCATTATTCCCGTCATTTGGCCCAACATCTTCCTCAGGTGGGTTATTGTTTAGGTTGTCGTTTTCCTGATTGTTTTCACCATCTCCTTCATCATCAGAGATATATACCACATGGTCCCTCTCAAAAGTGATAAGTTCCCATGCTAGATCTTCAAATGTTGGTATCCAACGATCATAAAATGCACCTCTGTGAAGGTATTTGGAATGATTTGGGACTCCATTTACTATCAAATCTGAGTACCGTTCCTTAAAAGCTTTCCACGGAACTGTGTCAGACAAAGTTTTAATAAGGGCAAATGCTAAATACGGTTCAGTCATCCGGAATGCTGGAAACAAAGTATTGTGATTCCTTAACGCATTTCTCAGATTATCCACATGTTCTGCAACCGTTTCACCTCGTGTCATGATGAGATCGTACGGGTGGGGTACTGCCATTATATCTAAACAAAGATATTAATTTACCATATTAGTAATCTTACACACATAAATAAAAAAAAATGAATAAAACAAAATAATAAAACTCTACAACCTACCCTTCTTACTAATTTACCCCTCTCTCATTCAATTTTAGTATAGAGGCTCTGATACCAATTTGTAACGCCCGTAAATAAAATAAAAATTTAAATTTATATATTAAAATGAAATCAAAACGGATGAAATAACGAGTACGTTTTTTTTTATATATATAAAAGAAATATAACTTGAAAATTTTAATTATTACAAGGCGTCACCGCCGTATTTCCTGTACTGGAAATACAAGGCTGCAAGATCTACTCAGCAACTCTTATATTACATACTAATCATATCCTGAGTTTTAAATTTATAATGTACTCACTCCCTTGGTTCCCCAGCACAGAAACCTGAGAATAATTTGAATACACAAAATCAGTCAACACTGACTGAATATGATCTCAGTTACCTTCAATGGTCCTAATTAAATAATTCTTATTTAATTATTACCCGTACCAGTCCATTGTCAATGGGGATACCCTGTCATTTTATCATAACATGCAAGATATTGAATACCGGTTTACCATTACTGAAATGAGACACATTACGGAGTAAAAACTCCCCTGGGCTATGCCCTCATCTATGTACACAGGATCCCAGATCTAAGACCTGTGTAAACCCCTGACATTTTTGTCAGTAATAACCAGAACCTTAGTTCTTATGAGGCCGTGCCCCCTTCCATGTACATAGGTTAAAATTTGTAATGTCATCTCTTTCTGTAATAGTATCCCGAATGCTACAATTGGCCAATTATACATTATAAGGAAAAATATGTAATCACACATTCAAATCCTACCTTTACAAAATGTATATATCATGATTATAAAAAGAAAGACGTAATTAATATTATATTATAACGAACGAAAATATAACATGAGACGGTATAACAAACTTATGACGAAATTAACAATAAAATTGATAATAACCGCTTATTTCTAAGTCCTTATTTCACTATATTTAAAGGTAAATAATTACTTTTATCAATGAAGGGTCTGAAATCATACCTTATTATTAATTAGGTAGATAAAATATGGATGATTATTGATTATTACGTCCTTTGTGTTTATCTTTCTTCTTATCTTTTTTTTTGTTTTATTTGTAATACGTCAATTGTTTTCATAATTTGAAGGTTTGATGGCCTTTTATAGTCATTATAGTCGGTGGAAAAACAAAGCTTGCCTGGTAAGTCACATAGTAGTAAAAACGAATTTGGTTTTTTGTTTACTTAATGGGTAAGTTTTTTTTTTTTACTTATCTCATCACATTATTATTATTATACCATAATACGTACTCTTGATCCATTACATTTATAATAAGGGTAAATATTAAATTGTATAAATTCGTAAATGAGGTACACGGAGTATAAAGTACGAAATGTCTTATTTAAGACTAACTATTTCTCGTCTGAAATAAGACTTATCGGCATAAGGTATACTACATGTTCGTCGTATATTATTATACGTTATAATATTAATAAAGTATATATATATTTTCGGCTTATTACACTTAATCGGGTAATAAGAAGGGGGTTACCGATTATGAGTTATAATAGGTGATTATTTAAGCTTTTTCATCATGTTTAACCGGTCGATCTGGAAATCCATTCGGTTTAATTTACCGGTCCGGACCGCTTTATAAACATCCGAACTCCGAACATGGGTCTCATACTCTCCTAGAATGAAAATGTTGGTTAGACAAATACTGTAACGGTTGTACCCTTAAAACGCATGATTTAGTGACACTCGTCCTCGCATGCTTGTAGCACACACATTACCGAAACAGTTCAAGCTACTTATGATGCACCCCAAACATCATCATCGTAGAATTCATATAATCACAAACCCATCACATCATCCCTCATCACCTTTTCATAATTAAGTCTTAAATCACCTGCCGTTGATCTTTAATTATAAACAATCATCAAGTTAATGACCTAACTCGAAGATAAAATTACTAGCCAAAACTAAATATTTAAAAGATGAAATATATGCTGATAATCTGACCCGACACTCACCCGCTAATTACCCAACCCGACTTGCCACTTGTTAATGACCTAACTCGAAGATAACCGACATGAACCGAACCAAGTTAAACGACTTGAACCCGTCATTGACCCGACATAACCCAAACCTGATATGACCCTACCCGCTTTAACCCGAGTGACCCAATTGCTACCTCTATTAGTTACTAGGGAAAAAATGATTTACGAATAAAAAAGTTTGCTATAGCGAGATAATGTAGAGGTGATCATGGACCGGGCTCACGCGGGCTTGGCCGACGATGATAAATAAAAAATGTCCTATAAATACACTCTTAATGTTTAGTTTTTCACTGTTAATAAAAACACAAATTCTTATTTGCAACGGCACTATCCGTCGCAAGTTTGTGACGGATACCGTTTTCTCTCACAAAATACCCACTTTTTTTCTCTCTCCAACACTATTCCTGTGGTCCCCTTTCTCCACTACTCATTTTGTATCCATTTTATCTCACAAAATATCCGTCACAAATGGTGACCCGTCACAAGCAAGACTTACTATAATAAAAAAAGATAAAATAGAGGCGATCAAATAGAAATTTGGACTCACGCCTCACAAGTGATCACCTCAAATATGATTTTAATGTTTAGTTTTTCATTTTTATTAAAAAAATGGTTACTAGAAAAGAGCATAAGAAACAATAAATAAATTGTACCATAAAAAAGAAATTATAAATAAAGACATAAAAGGGTTCAATATATTTTTTACGGTATTACATTAGTCTAAAACCACCATCAAACATATTGGCTTTTTAGGAACGAATGCTTCATCGATTAATTACATACTCCCTCCTATTCAGCCTATTCTTCCCCTTTCTTTTTACCTCAAAATTATGAAAATGAATTTGGACCACACAAATCACCCTACCCCACATGAAATTGAATTTAGACCACAAAAAACTTACCAAATAAGGAAAGAGGGAAGAAAACGTGATTATCGTCAATAAGGAAAGAGGGAAGAATAGGATGAATAAGAGGGAGTAACTTTTTATAGAACATATATAAACCCTAAATCCACAACAATATCCCACAATACCTCTCCTTTTTCGATTTTTCCAATCACCTCACTCCATAATAATACTTTATACTTATTTTAGTCAAACTTTTAAATATTATGTCAATACCCATTAGAGACTGTTATCACGAAAGTGAGTATTATTTACATAACACTTCTTAGCAGAGCGCATATAAATGTAATTGATTAAATCATTGTTGTTAGGTTGGGTCGTGATGCTTCTTAATGCATAATGATTAGAGTTGGAAGATGTTATCTACATTCTACAATTTTGGTGATTTGGGCTTTTGTAAGGCAATGGGTTTTTCGAATTTATTTTTGGAGTACAGTAAAAATCGACACCCTTTATTTTGTGCAAAATGACTTTATATTATATATACGACTATTGCGAGAGTGCTACCTCAAAAACCATAATTTAATTTTTACGATATTATATTAGACGAAAAGTCGAAAACTGCATGCTTCTCACTTTTTCAGTTCTCAGGTTCTATAGTGTTGGGATTGAGTGATCGACAGATTTGGGTATAAATAAACTCTAACATTGACTCAATGGGCCTGGTGTTAGTTATCTTACGACTGGCATGTAACCTTTTGGGCTTTGAAAGTAGATTCAATTATATATTTAGTGGATTTTCGTGTAAAGCTGAGCACAGGATAGTCCAGCTAAAGTTGTATACTGACTGAAAATAATCTTATCTACGGATTAGATCTTGTAAACGGGTTATTCGATTCAATTTTGGATCAGGTTAAATCGGTTTAATTTTGCCGGTTGACCTCAATCTTGATTTCAGTACGATTTTGATCGGATTTTTTCGATTAGCCACTTTAATCAGTTTGCGTTATTTCGAGTCGAATACGATTCAAGTTGGGTCAATATAGTTACTTTTAATTCAGGTCAATCAGTTCAATTCTTATCTGTTTTAACATTTTAAGTCGGGGTACATTCATTTATTATTGAATTTGGTTCATTTGGTTCGATTCAGTCGGTTTTCTGATTCTATTCAGGTTACTCATATCGGGTGTTCTATCATTAATCAATTCAAATATTTTTATTTGATTTTTCAGATTCGGGTTTACTATGCCAGTATTATTGAGGATCAATAAACCTCATAATAAAGAGAGTCCACATTGAATTTATTACAAAACCATTTTATAATTTCAAGTTAATATTTATCATAGGTAATAAAATAGGTAATAATCACAATTAAAGATAAAATTAAAAGCTATGACAATTTTAAACATTATACCATAATACTCTAGAACAAAATTCAAAACAAAACCTAAACCCTAATTCAACCTTTTGGGGGCTGCCGTCTACCTTTTCTGGTGGAGGTAAGCCCCAAATTTTCCGTTTTCGTTCTTCTTTAATTTTTTTTACGCTAATAACCTCTTGCCTCTCCTTTATTGGAGAATTGTTCTCACCTTTGTGTGAGTTTTGTTCTCACCTTTTGGTGAGTTTTGTCCTCATCTTTTGGTGAGATTTTCCCCTCTATTTGAGAGGTTCAAGAATTAAGTGGAAGATCGGCGCTTTCATTGTTGATCCTATGGAGATAAAACTGCTGTCAGATTGCTCGTTACAAACCTTTTGGTCAAAAGAACTTGATTCTTGTCAATGCCCTAGAAAATTTGGAGACCCTCTTGTGAAAAGCCGTAGAAGGCGATATGTTAGAGGATGTGCAGAAGCGTCTCATGAGCCCATCAAGTTTAGAAATTTTCTGTTGATCGAGAATTTAGTTTATTTGATTTTAATCGTTTTAGTATCCTGTTATTCTTGACATATGTTGTAACTACCATGAGACTTTTGATTAATGAAACGATTTTTCCCTTCAAAAAAAAAAAAAAAAAAAGATAAAATTAATACGTTTATTTAAAAATAAGTACGAAACTAATGAAAAAGTTTGGCCTCGATCAACAATATGAGAGTTACCGAAAACCTACATAAAAGGCTATATAGTAAAATTTATCTCGAAATAACTTTGTAAAAAATCCTAACTCTTATTTTTTTTTTCGTGTTTGACGATAACGAATTATAAGGCTGATGTATTTTATCTCAAATTTTTTTTATAATTAATTAATGAGGTTTGAGGTCGAGCGACTTTAATGTTAAGTTTTCCACTAATTTCCTCCTAAATTTACCGGATTTCATATTTGTAGTATGAAAATTTTCTCATTTTTGTGATGTAAGATATGTTAGTCATATTTCAAGTAAATTTATAATAATATTTCTTTATTCAATAATTAAATTTGAGATTAAATAAATATATGTCATAGTTAATTTTCAGAGAATTTTCATAATTTGACATTAAATACTTTATTCGCGTAGAAGTATTTGTTAGAAGTTCAAGAATTTTTTGATGTTTAATTTGGTCAACCTAGCTTAAAGATTTTTCTTCTTCTTCCTGAATTTCACTTTTAGTAGATTTTTAATTTTGTTTGTTTTCACATTAGCTAGATAATAGATACGGATTACTTCCTCCGAGTCATTGTGCTGGTTCCTTTTGCTTTTTGCACAAAAAAATTAAAGAGATGATTCTAGATCCCACAAAACCCATACTCACATTAAATTGATTTTGGACCACAAAAAAATTACTAAACTCATATCAAGAAGAACATGAACCAATACTCCGACTCGGAGAGGAGATTGATAATGTGTAAGATAGTTTAACATAAAGTTAAATTGGACCAACTTTAATAATAAGTCATTGGTACGTGGACCACGAGGGACGTCGTAATTGAAGCCCAAAATTGACAAAGTTCACGGGCTAATTCACACTTTACAGTTTCCATGCATGAATATTGTATATTGCATGGTGGTCGAAGCGTAATTGTTCACGCCTTCACTTCACTTCACTTCATGTCTGGCTGTCCAATGGGACTTCAAACGTACGTAGAAAACAAAATGCACGAAAGAGATCAACATCTACAGCGATTTTGGATTTTACGATATATTCCTGTTATTTCTGTTTTCGCCATTCTCTAAATTTGGTCCATCCCGAAGACTTTGGGAAAACTTTGGTCATATATGTACTACTTACTAGTTGCTGATTCGTTCTGATAACCATCCAGACGATATTCGCCCATCCATCCTTATCGAGGTACGATATTTATCTAGTTAAAAGGACCGTATGATAATAGCATTCCGACTTTTTATGAGAGACTCGGGTACGGTTTTGATATCTAATAGATATTTGTAATTTTACTACGTATAAGACAATACTGTACTAGTTTAGTGATGGAAGTTGAGTTTTGTGTATCACAATTCTATCTGTTAAATTCCAATATGAGTCATTTAGGCCGCCCCTCGCATACATTATTCACAAGAACAAGATATAGTTTTTGGTGGCCCACCTAACCCACTACACGGCACTACACAACCCGTCTTTGATGCTGGCCCGACCTAATCTCGCTCACCTTGGGCTGGGCTGGGCTGGGTCAACCATATCTTAAGGGTGTGTCTGGATTGAGAGAATTGGAGGGAAGGGGAAGGGAGAGATTCAATTTCCATTGTTTGGTTACAATATATGGAAGAAAAAAAAGGAAGTGGAGGGAAATGAGAGGATTCAATTTCTCTCCATTAGACCAAACTATAATCTCTCCATTGTTGGCAAGATTTGGAAGTAAAACTATCCAAACAACTCATCTTCATTCCCCTTCTCTTTCCTTTCTTTCCCTTTTCCTTCCCTCCATTCCCCTCCCAATTTATTATCCAAACTCACCCTAACTCCTTAACTGAGCCGTGCTCCGCCTCAATTTGACCTACTTTGGCACCGCGACACTACCTGACCTCCTTCGGGTTCTGTGCGAGTGGAGTTATAGTTTCTTTATGGTTGAAAACTACTCATTTTTGTTCTTTTTATTTTGTACTCAAACACTACATAACTATTAATCGGAACTATATAATTAAGAGAACATCTTTAATGTGGATAAGGTTAGTCACTTGATTAAAAATTTACAATTACTAACCTACACGATACTTGGTTTAGTTACACTGCACCAATATGTGAATTTTTCACATTGTTTGAAAAAGAGATATCATACCAGTTTTCCCAAATTGTCATTTGTGACGGCGATATCCGTCACAAGCTTGTGACGGATACCGACCGTTTTCTCTCACAAAATACTCACTTTTTCTCTCTTTCTGACACTATTCATGTGGTCCCCTTTCTCCACGACTCCACTAACTCATTTTGTATCCATTTTATCTCACAAAATATTCGGCACAAATGGTGACCCGTCACAAGCAAGACTTACTATTACAGTATAAATTAAGGGGTTATTTTTTGGCGATTGATTTTATGATGGAATCTCTCTTGTATTTATTATGTGGTCCGTCTCTCCTATGTTCAGTGTGACCTAGGTCCATTTTTTTTATTCTAACATGATATCAAAGTCCAACTTTTCGAACTTGGTTTCGAATTTAAACTGTGATTATCAAATTACTTATATATGCCAGACTGCCCAGTGATGGAGGACCTTTTTGAGAATTCGTTAATCTCACCCAGGTGTGCTCCCATGGTTTCACCCTAGGGTTTCTAAGGAAATTCACATATAATGGTTGGACGTGTTGAAATATAAAACTGACATATATAAGTGTGCCATATTACTTGAAACCACGGGGCTACTCCTTTTATTAGGAATCAGTTTTAATCCGCCTTTCTTATAATTATCCAAAATTTTTAGCTAACACTCCTAGATGAATAGATTATATATAGATGTGAAACGTAGGTCTATAATCCATTGAAAATGTGGAAGTATTTTATTTGAATAAGATGGAAAAAAAAGGAAAGATCCCTTGGAGAGCACGAAAGGACGCAGTTATATATGGAGTGAAGGCACAACTTACGTGAGGTTCTACAACTTATACGACGAGGCGGTATCAAAGTAGTAAGTACTAGAACTGGGGCATGGAAAGCGTGTGCTTTTCTATGCTCTTCAGGTTATGCGTTAACACAACCCCTTCTTACTTGTTGCACCTAAGCTGTAGCCCCGGCCCATAACACTTTTTGCATCCAATCATTTCTGTTTCCCCTTCATTTTCTTGCCGCCAATTATTTCTGTTGCCCTTTATTCTTTACTACTTGTCTGATTTTCGTCATTGGACTAGATTAATCTATTATAATCCGAAAAATCTATATGTTCAATCACTCCTATACCTAGGAGTGGTAAAAGGTCGTCGTTTAGAACTAAAACGGATAAGTTTCACGATATGCCTTAAGAAATAACAATGATTTAAAGTTTTTCGATATTGTCAACCATAATTAACTAAATGTTACTCCCTCCTATTCTGGGTTTTGTTTGGATTCAAACCCAGGACACCAAGTGAGAAGCCAAGGTCTTTTCCATTAAACCACAATATGTTTATTGTATAGCAAAATTCCGTTTTTTAAACTAATTTCTTAAAGTTTGGAGTATCAGCCGTCACCCTTGCTACTAGGTGATTCGCCCTGACATCAACACCACCGTACAACTTGTTAAATTGCTAAACTTGCTATCGTTAATATCGTACAAATATCCAATTGTGCATAGAAATTGCAAAAATGGAGATATGTTTTATTTTGTGGAGGCCATGGCAATGACGTACTACTTTACAGAAGGTAGTAGGGTTGGGTGGGAAACAGTGGTGTCATGAGGCATCCGTAAGAAAATGACATAACTAAAGATTGATGAATTGGGCTTTTAAAATGGACCAGTTAGGCGGCCGCCCGGGAGACATCACCAACATAAACTTGGTCAATTTGGGCTTCTTATTTCTTTATTTTTCACTCTCAGTATTTTTCACCATCGTAAACAGTACACTTTACTTTGTCGGCTGCTAGTCCACATTTTTTCTTTCTTTATCTTTAATCCCATTATTTTTATTTTAAAAAGTTAAGAAAAAACAATCTAAATCTAAAGTTTTATTCCAATAACCCATTTTTGTTAGGTTTTTGTTATCACTTGTACAGTTGTACTACGTACCTTCCAATTTATATCTTAGTCTCTTAGATAGGGAGGGTTGTACTCTATTTTTTACGAATATTTGCGGAATTAGGATTTGAAGTAAAGGCTGGAGGTAGATTTTTATTGGGACTAGGGTCTAGGAGTACTAAGCTAGGGTAAATCATGGAATTCGATTCTTTAACTTGTACTTTTCTCATTGCTAGACGAAAATCTCTATCAAGTCTCATAAGAGTTAAATGTTATTTCGTGATTAGGAGCAGGTTAGTCCCTAATGATTTTTAAATTCACTTATAAATTACTGCTTAGTATCTCCCGATGAATACTCAACCTAGAAGTTGACATTTCTTATATTTTATACTTCGCGATCTACAATTAGTCTCTACACTGCTTACTAACTGTATTACTTAAGTACGAGTTTGTCGTCATATGTGCTTATAATATTTAAGCAAAACAACTCTACGGTGATCAAAATAAGATCAAAAGTGCTTATATCTAATTTGCTCATTTCATTACATGGAGCAAATAGTTGATTACAAATTTGGATTGTCAATCTAAATCTAAAGTTTACAAGTAGGTGATATTATCATGTCTTAAGTTTCAACAACAAATTCATGATCATTTTAGTATAAAAAAATGGTCATCTTTTTTTTTCCTTTGAACAGTAGAATAGATATTACTAATAGTTTAGTAGATATTATATCATATTAACACCTTTTTTCCCATTTGGTTGAAGACACCATAATCAACATGCTCTACACATTTCCTTACTTTTCTGTTCAAATGTCATGTTTTTTATTTACAAACAAACGTAACAATAAATACACCTATAGCCTCCTACCATCAATTAAGCACATGCTTAGCACTAGATGAAGCTTTAAACAAGATAAATTATCTACTCTTAATTGGAAAACACTAAAGTAGCCACCACACATAAGTAGGACCCCGGGCCGGGTCATACACTACCCAAACACTACTTACAAATAAACATACTAAATTTGCAATTGTTTTGCTCATCTCATTTCTTATACAAGAAGCCAGAGTTTTAGATCTTGTCCACATGAGTTAAGCAATCGATTTATAGGTGGGAAAAAATGCGAGTCATTTTAACTCGATCTGCCTTATAGCCTGGAAAACTATTGCCTAAGAGCAATGACAAAGTTAGGAATTTCTGTTAAGGACGCGAACTGGTAATGCAGAAGACAATCTTGAAAAACAACGAAAATTCTAACTAAATAATTCAATTTTTTTTATATCGAACGGAGACCACCGCCCCTACTAGTCTCCTAAAATTCGCCACTGCTTAAGATTCCATGAGTTCAGCCCAACATACCCACTCCCATATCCGTACTCGGCCTCACCACCCTTCCATCTCGATCGTCAAAAAGTCAATTTTGTCTATCATAATTCATAATCATCTCGGTCCAGACTTAAGGTTACCTCCTTACATAGACTGAGCGTGGCAAAATAAGTGATCAATTACTTTTTTTTATGAGTTTAGAAAGTTAGATTGATTTTCTAGAATAAGATTATTTTATTTCATTCTTTTGAATGTGCGAGATAAGTTGAAGCCAACGACTTTCAAACCACCCGAAAGAATTGAACAAGAATTTTCAACAAACGCTTTAGAGTCGGCAACTTTGTTGACCACACAACATCAATAATGTTGAAGTATCACTTCCTTTGAATATTAAAATTCTAGTTTCACATTTTAACGTGTGCCCTTAATAAAACCTATATGGAAAAATTTGTAAAATATTCTCACTAATTATTAAAACTAAATTTATACTTAAATATATTACGATTCTTTCCATAATCGATTTATTAGAGCAAGCGTTATAAAAATCGTAAAAAAAAAAAAAATCAAAACTGTTATCGACGACATACACTAATTTTTTTTGAAAAAAGAAAACATCACTAAGATTGAGATCCACTTTCTTCCGTACTACATCCCGGACAAGTAGTAGCAATTCAAGCTTTACACGTACCCTCTCCATACAAGTTTTTGTCAATAAATATGACCCCTTGGCACACTCAAAACTCCACCCTCATTTTTTCTCCCTAAACCAACACTCCCTTCCTTATTCACATTAACCCCCCCAAAAAAACTCCATTAATATTCTGCAAAACATTACATATTTACATTACAATACAATTTCTTGTTTGTTTGGCATATGAAAGAAAGAGAGCAAAATAAAGAAGAAAAGAGTAAAAGATACAGTAATAGCAATGGAGAGTCCATCATATTCCCCTGTATTAGCACATCATTACCACAACAACGATGCGTCGAGACCGTCTCTCGGGTTTCCTTTAGGCACTGCCTTATTGTTGATTGTCATCTTTAGTTTAAGTGGCATTTTTTCATGTTGTTATCATTGGGATAAGTTTCGTGCTCTTCGTCAATCCTACTCTGATGAACTTGATCTTGAAGCTAATCACCCTTCTAATCCTTCTAAACCCCTCGCTAATCCTTTGGTAATTTCCTATTCATTCTTTTCTTGGCTTGCATGTCTATGTCTCTCTGTTTTATTACATTTTTGTTTGTTTTCTTTCAAATTCATAATAAGGCCAATTTTAATGTTGACCGAATTTTGATACGTTTATGAGTACTACCTTTCATGACTTTACATTTGCCGTGAAATTATTTATTGGGATAGAGGGATGTGAGGGGCGGCCGTCACCTGAAGTTTTGATTTTGTTCTTTAGATTACGCATTCATATTACTAATAAAAAACCCGGGTTTTTTTTGGACAAGGTGTTGTTTGGTTTACTTTAATTTAATAATAGTTGGGCTCAACCATTATCATAGGATTTTGGTTGAGATGGTTCATTGTATCAGAGCCAGGGTGAAATGGATTCCCAGCACACGGTATGGAGAGTCTGTACAAACTAACCACACTTCAAGCCCAACGAAAATTTGAGGGAGACAACGTAATAGAAATATTAATAACGAAAATTTGAGGGAGACAACGTAATAGAAATATTAATAACGAAAATTTGAGGGAGACAACGTAATAGAAATATTAATAATAGTTGGATTTCAACCATTACCTTAAATGAGTTCATGTCCTAAGTTGCACTTAGGAATGGCCTGGGCGAGTGACTTACTCCATAACGAACGAACTAAGCTTAGTTGAGAAGTGGTAATTCCCATAAAATGGGCAACCAAACAACATATTTAAGAGAGCAACCAAATAATCCCCAAGTCCTATTAACTACAGCTTAATTTAGGTCCGATTCCATAAGTTGAGTTAGTTTAACAAATTTCCACTAAAGTCCAAAAAGACGGGACCTAATGTTTTTTACTCCGTATTTAATTGTTTAAATTGGAAGGAAAATTCGTGGTTTATATAATAACATACCCTACTTTAAATTCGTAGTGCGTCACATTATTATATAGCCAAAACATTTATTAGTACTGCTACTGCATTTCATTAAGTTTGTAATTCGATTGTCTAACTCATTTATCTATCTTTAATAATTAACATATTTTACTAAGAATAAAAAAAGTAAATAAATAATTGATACGGAGTTATTAAGTTAAATTGGAGTTCATGGACCCTTTTTTAATGGCTCCTCGTTCTTATCTATTTAGTGTTAGTTGGTGATGCTTGTATTGAACGGAAGATCTTTAAGGGGGATGTCGAATGGCGAAAGTTTAGCTGTAGATACAATGGTACATGAGGGTTACCTGTCATTCTTCCTCAAAAAGGAATGACATAAGTCAATTACTACAAGATACCTTAATACATTTTCTTTTTTTGGTTATAATCTCAATTATTGTTCTAGATTACTTTAATTTAACATAATTATGTTCATAAAGATATGCCTAATTGAGCAACTTAAGATAAACCTTATTATAGAACAAAAATTGATACACACCCTTAGACTCGATTCCATCCTGGATTTTGATAATTATCTGTCTCATTTTGTGTCTCATCAATCACTAATGTCAATTACTT
This sequence comes from Silene conica, assembly GCA_029255685.2. NCBI lineage: Eukaryota > Viridiplantae > Streptophyta > Magnoliopsida > Caryophyllales > Caryophyllaceae > Silene > Silene conica. The sequence goes on along the minus strand of CM055315.2, from coordinate 6,435,997 downwards.
GCATTAAATATCGAATAATTAAACAAGTTGTCCAAGTTAGTAGTAATCCTAATTTGTGTGATTTTAATGAAAATGCAGAAGCAAAAGCAACAAGAAATGGAGAGCGTGCCGGTGATAATGCCGGGAGATCATATAGCAAAATTCATAGCAATGCCATGCCCATGCCAACCACCGCACCTTGAAAACCCGGCCCCTGTCCCTACACTTACCAAACCCGCAAAACCGCCTCGTTTTCCGGTCCCTCTTTATTAATTTATTAATTTTTTGATGATGTTTGTGGTACAAATCTTGTTATACGGTTGTACTTTGTACATAATGCCTAGCAATTAATCAAAATAGAATTTGTTGATCTGTTTTTGTTGTTATTACCTACTCTTTTTATTTGATTGTTTTGTTCTCCTAGTACGGCTAGAGAAGGTAGGTAGGTAGTCACTAGTTAGGGTGTACACTTGTTACTCAAGGAAATACTCCGTTAGAGAAGACAACTAGACAACTAAGACATGTGTGAATGTGCAATATTTTAGCGCAACACAAATTCTCGTTTGTGACGGACATATCTGTCGCAAACTTGCGATGGATCAAGAATTATTTACTTGAGAGGAAAAAGACAATTTTTTTGTGATTTTCTATACTTTGTCTTATATGCTCAAATGGGATAATTTGGCCCGTTAAAAGCTATGTCCGTCGCAAGAGAGACTTATTGTTAACGCAAAGACTTATAAGTTTACTCTTTTTATCATTCGTGAACGTAAGCGTGTGAGTAGGTAAATATTAGTTAAATTGGAAGGAGGATCCATAAACATATACTCCACATTGATAGAAGAGGAGAAAAATTATCACTTTATAAGACAAGGAATTACTCTCTCTATCGCCAATTGATTTTAATAATATGTTTACTCTTGTTTTATTTTCCCCTTATATAATAAAAAAAGTATAAATATATAATTAGGACAAAATGGGTAAATTATAAAGCCGTTTCGTAGGTAAATTTGTAAATTATTGGTGTAAGACTTGGAAAAAATAGGTTAGGATTTGACATTCATGCTTGTTTGTGTGAGTAATTGGAAATGTTGAGTTGTGATTAGTGCGCCATTTTGTTCCGATGAACTACAATAAAAATGCGCACTAAAATTCAAAGTTACGATCTACCACATTTCGTGAATTCTGATAGGGTTTATTGAATGAGGATATTTTAGTGCCGTTTGATTGCTCCTAAATAATCAAGGAGTTTCTACAAATGAGAATCCAGGAGTTTCTACCAATGAGAATCCATAAACTGATATCTTAAACCATCTTCAAGCAAAAGGTCGCCTTAATCGGGTCACTAATATATTAATCCTTAATCTCATCTTATTTATCTTGACCTATTTATATCCTCCCAAGCAGAAGGTGGACGACCTAGGTAGGTCGTCACCCCAATCAATTTTCCAGTTTCCAACGTTTCCAACGTTTCCAATCATTTTCTACATTCTCTACCCCACAAAACCTCTCTCTTACTCTTTTAGTTATTACTTCCTCCATTTTTATATAATGTACCCATTTTATTAAAATACTACACTCATATATTCAACAAATGGGTACATTATATAAAAACGGAGGATAGTATTATTTACTAAATATTAAAAATAAGTTATATTGTAAACCAATCGTGTATTGCCACGTAGAGGGTCACCAAATGCTGACCTCTTCTTATTCAGGGTCACCAATTGACCCCGACTTCTTCAAGGTCGAGCTAATTATCGTCTAAGGTCTTGTTAGTTAGGTAATTAAGGCGACCCAACAAGGTCGCGACCCGGTTGGCAACCTTGCTTGGGGATGGTCTTAGACTTTTTATTCTCGTGTTACACGGAATAGCACAAGATATTCAACATATCCGTTATTTGTTTACCATGATTAAAATTTTATTCACTCATGTAACTTTTTTAATACCTACCATTGTAAATTAGATACGATAAACTATGCTAAATATTGACTTTTTATTACGATTGATAACAAAAATTAAGAGAAAAAAGATCTTAAGTGATCATATGGTTCATATTGAAATAAAACTCCAATTTGCAATTGACATGGTTCCAATTCCCATGAAACGATAAAAAATTCTTCCAATTCATTTCATTCTTTCATAAATTTTTTTGTATTCTCCATAAACTTCTTGAAAATCACAGTTGTCTTCCACCTCTTTTTGTTTCTCTTAAATCTCTTTCACATCCTCTTCATTTATCGTCCATCTTTCAACCAGTAAAACAATTTCTAGAAAAGTGTTCAATATTCTCAACAAATTCTTTTCAATTTCACAAATTGCCAAATCATGTAACGTTTAATTATACTCAATAATTGATTAAATTCGGGTTTTCAACAAATTCTTCAAATTGCTTTAACTTATTATACTCAATAATTGATTAAAGTCGGGTTCTAATAATTTTGTTTCATTCCAGAATAACGTATTTAGATTACTTAATTTTAATAATTTCATAAAATTTTAAATCATCAATATTTATTAAATCATTTGTCTCAGTTATTTAACTAAAACCTCCTTTATTCGAAAGTCATAACTTCCCATTTTTTAATTATATTTTTCGTTGTTTCAAGTTATATCACTACAAAAAAATGCTGCCCTTGCGACGGATAGAAAATCCGTCGCAAATTTGGTTTTGGGACGGACTTTGCGACGGATTTTTCTTTTGCGACGGAATTTGCGACGGACCTAAATTTCCCAGACCCGCGAAGTAAAAGTCAAATGGCGGGAAAGTTTGCGACGGAAAATCCGTCGCAAATAATGACTTTTGCGACGGAATTTCCGTCGCAAACAAATTGACCAGACTTGACCAAAATCTGGTCAAGGTCAGACTTTGACCAGATTTGCGACGGAAATTCCGTCGCAAAAGTCAAAATTTGCGACGGAATTTCCGTCGCAAAGTTTATTTATACAGACCCCGCGGGTCTTCTTTTTTCCCCCAAATCGATTTCAATCTTTTACCTAAAACCCTAAGTGCGATTTTTCGACGAACACCAAAACTACCCCAACCCACCACCCCCGACGCCACCACCCCCCCACCCCACCACCCCTGCCACCGCCGGCCACCCTGCCACCTCGCCGGAGCACTCCCTCCTTCTCCTTCCTTCCTTCCTCCTCCTTCCTCTCCTTCTCCTTCTCCCTTCCACCTCACCGCCGCCGCCACCACACCGCTGCCACCTTGCCGCCGCCACTTACTTCTTCATTCTCCATTTCTCTTAATGTATGTATACTAACTTTCGTTATTTATGTACCGTCTTAATTAGTTATTTTTAGTCCGTCGCAAATTCCGTATTATTGTTTTTTATTGTTATTAAGAATAGTTAGTTTAGTTTAATTGTTATTTGATTAGTTTAGTTAGTATTGGTAGGTGGTTAGTGATATTAGGTTAGTAGCTAATTTCGTCCCAAATCCGTCGCATATTGTTGTTAAGATGTTTAGGACGATTGATTTTTGATATAAAATTTGCATTGTTGTTGATTGTTAGTGTTGTTGATTTGTTTAGAATATTCTTGAATAGTACCCGTTCAATAATTACACATTAGGTGTAAGTGTTGTTGTTGTTGTTGGTGTTGATGTTGGTGTTGGTGTTGGTGTTGGTGGTGGTGGTGTTGGTGTTGGTGTTGGTGTTGGTGTTGGTGTTGGTAGTTGTAGTTGTAGTTGTAGTTGTAGTTGTAGTTGTAGTTGTAGTTGTAGTTGTTGTTGTTGTTGTTGTTGTTGTTGTTAGTTGTTGTTATATATATGTAGTTGTTATTTAATTGTTGTTGTTAATTAATTGTTGTTGTTGTTAATAAGTTGTTAACTAGTTTTTGTTGTTAGTTGTTGTTATATATATATGTAGTTGTTGTTATTTAATTGTTGTTGTTAATTAGTTGTTGTTATTGTTTGTTAAAATATGTAGATTAGTTTGATAATTATATGTCGGGCGGAAGACGACGAGGTGGTGGTAGTCGTCAGCCTGAGGGAGGACGATCGGGAGCTAATGATGATGAGGACGAGATTGTTCCACCTGAGCCTCAACCGCCTACACATCGAGTACACCTCGATCCGACTAATTACGAAGGCGCCAAGTGGTAAGTATCTTATTTGTTTACGGATAATTGATTATATATATGTATATATTGTTATAATATGATTACTTGTTGACTATTTTATTTTCACATTTAACTCTTTTTCAGGTTCAGTGACAAAGACGTTTCTAATCTTATAACAAAGACCATTATTTGCAACTACAAGGAGTATATATGCGCCCAACTGGTCAGCCGCGTCGGATGCCATTAAGGAAGAGTGGTGGAATTGGTTTGAGGTATTTATTAACTGTTTACCTATTTCCGTTTTATTATTTATTACCTATTTATTGTTTCATATTTATTTAACTATTTTTTTTTTGAAACAGAAACAAGTTACCTTTCACCCTCGTGATAGAGCAGCGGTTAGGTCGGCGTGGGAAGACATGATGAAAGACCGCCTTCGCAAAAGAATCCACTACGCTATGAGGAAAACAACGGAGCAAAGGCCGCAGTGGATACCGGCCGATATTTTCGAACAACTAAAGGGTAGAAAGGACGATCCAAAATTCCAAGAGAAATCCGACAAAAACAAGACCAACCGGATGTCGGGAAGTACCGAAAAAGGCAAGGCTTTAGGTACTCACATTATGGGTCGTAAAAACACCCTACAGATGATGGATGAAATGGTAATTTCTTAGTTTTTAATTCACTTTTTCTTGTCTTGAATAATTTTCACCCTTTGACAATCTTGAATGTTTTTTTTAACAAGTGCCGTTGGATTTAAATTGCAGGCTGGAGAAGATGGGAGGGATGTACCATCCGCCTTGAAGTTGCTGGAGAAGACAAAAAAGCATGCCAAGAAGGGTTGGCTATCAACGAAACCCAAAGCACTCTTTGTAAGTTAACATAAACTTTTCTTTATGTTTTAGTAATTTGGTTTACTAATTAATTAACGTATACTAATAACACTTTATTTTTGTTTTGTAGGACAAAGTTTTTCAAAGAAAGTCGAAAATGATAAGTGAAGGGATCCCGGAGCAAGATATCGACGACAACGAGATCTACTACGAATAGGGGTGTAACCGAGCCGATTTGAGTTCGAACACGGGTGGGCTTGGAATCGGCTCAGAAGTTTGAACTTGAGCTCGGAATCGGCTCGGAATTATCCGAGCTTAAAAAATCAAAGCTCTGAATCCGCTCAGATTAGGCTCGAGCTCAACTCGAGCTCTATTCGAGCTCGGTTAAATAATTTATTTCTTTACTTTCTTGAACTTGTAAGTCAAAATAAAAATAAATATATTTTAATACAAATGCAAATATAAAATACTTATTATCTATAAGAAACATATGATTATAAATGTTAAAATGATATTTTATTAGGAACAATAAAAATTACAAAATGACAAAATAACTAAAAATAATAGATAAAACGAGCCTTACCGAACTTCCGATTTCGAGCTCTACTAAGCTTGGAATCGGCTCGGATTTGGTCCACCCCGACTCGGAATCGGCTCGAAATTAGTTTTGACCGATTTCGAGCCGAGTTTTGACCGAGCTGATTCCGAGGGCTCTACGAGCCGGCTCAGATCATTTACAGCCCTAACTACGAAGAACACGGCGGTTTCAACAAGAAAGGGTTGATACTCGGTATGGGAAATGCAGCCCCAGTCATTTACGAGCGTCGTCGTCACTCAAGTGCTGGGACCCAATCATCATACACTCCAGGTTTGTATTTTATAGTTTATTAAAAATTAAGACTAACCAATTATTTAACCGTTTATTAAATGAATATAATATCATGTTTGACTATTCATTGCAGGTATCGTCGGCAGAGTTCTTCGAGAGAATGCTCAGCTAAGAGAACGTGATCTCGAGACATCCCAAAGGCTGAAGGCAATTGAAGAATACTTAAGTCAACAGAGGGCGGAGTTCACTACTCAGAGCTGCAACCCGAGAGGCTTTTCTCAGCCGAGACGCGACTTCGACGATGATGGCGGCGACAATGCTAGGGCGGCCACTCATTTCGCCACCCCACAGCCTACCGACACGACCGTTAGATAGGTTTTATTAGGTTGTTTAGTTGATGTACCGCGAATTATGTTTAGTTTTTAGTTGGATGATAATTTGTACAACCTTCATTTTAGTTATGAAAAGACGTTTTAAAAACCTTGTCTCCGACAAGTTTTTTGTTGCTGGGTTGTTTTTCTGAAATTGCAGGTTTACAGATCATGCAAAAGGGAAAAAATGAATCATTTCAATGGAAATGGGGAGCTGGAAAAACGGCTGAAACTCGAAAATCATACAGGAATTTGCGACGGAAATGTCTTAATTTGCGACGGAATTCCGTCGCAAACCTGACTAAAAGTCAAGGTCAGTCCAGATTTGCGAAGGAATATCCGTCGCAAATAGTCCCTTTTGCGACGGATTTTCCGTCGCAAATCTGGACTGACTTTGACTTTTGGTCAAGGTCAGTCCAGATTTGCGACGGAAAATCCGTCGCAAATAGTCCCCTTTGCGACGGAAATTCCGTCGCAAATCTGGACTGACTTTGACTTTTGGTCAAGGTCAGTCCGTCGCAAAATAAGGTCAATCCGTCGCAAAAATGTTGCGACGGAAAAATCCGTCGCAAATAAACTTTTTGCGACAAAAATATGGGACAGATGCAGTCCGTCGCAAAATCATCATTTGCGATGGATTTCACCCTTTTTGCGACGGACTATTCCGTCGCAAAGAGTGCATTGTTTTGTAGTGTATGTCAAACGGTTCTTATATATCTTATTATATTATATATAAACTTATTTATTTATTTTTATTAAAACTTTTACGTTTATACCACTTCGGTTATTAATATATTTAACAACGTAATTGTTTCGTTCTCTGAAAAAATTAAAATTGAACAATCCCGTGAATTTTCACGGGTGTTACCCTAGTTGCTTTGAAGTTTGAAGGAGTGTTTTTCCAATAAATTAAACTCTTATAATTTCCTATAAAAACTTTTTTGGTTTGTTTGGTCAAACTAATTAAATAATCGGCCTGATTTTAATTTCTAAATACCAATATACCCTTCTATAATATTATACTAACAACTAATTTTCTTAAGGGTGAATGATAAATTTTAATTTTTGGCGAACTTCAATAGAAATTACAGAGTTTATTTTTTGAAGATAATTTTTGTTTATCTTATTGAGCTACTTATAATCCCTTGAATCATGAAGTTGCACGCCAAAACTTGGGTCAAATTCGTGTGAAATTTATTCATTTTTAAAGTAAAAATACTCATTTTTATGTTTTACAAGAAGTTTAAATATGCAATATCTAGCTCGTATTACAAACTCATATTGTTAAACAAACAACCAAGGAGTAATAACTTTTTTGTTACATGCAAACTTTTTTTTACTCTTGATTGCATTATGTTAAACTTCTTTACTCATATCAATTATCAAATAACTTTACTTTAAAAAAGCCCCTTTATATATTATTGACCATTTTAGCTCGGTGGTTGACCATCTTACATATAGATCCATTTTCTATCATTTGATATCTTCACTCTTTTTTCCATTAAAAGTTAGAGCACGAATTCTCAAGCAAAATTAAGTTACACTAACTTATTTTAGATGTGATTTACCTCGGAAATAAAATCATTCTATAATTTTTCCTAATAAATACCCTCTTAGTGCAATCAAAAATCATTATTCATCAACAACTACGATAAGGTATAATTCCAACCAAAATCATCAAGGGATGGTTGGGGTTGAAAGCTCTGATACTATAACTATAATAAGAAGACTATCTCAACTAATTAAACATCTTAAAGTGACGGATGACACTTGAGACCCAATTAATGATTATAGGGTATGTTCTTTCTGGTTTAATATCAGCTCGTTAAAGTTCAACTCAGCTCATCTCGTTACAAATTAACTCTTATTTCAGTTCCAGTATTTTAGCTTAACTCCATTCAATTCAGTTTAACTCAGTTCAGCGTAACTTTATTCAGTTCAAGTCAATCCCTTTTAGCTAAAACGAACATGACCTATAGTCTATTAACACAATTAGTTATCCTATTATTTGTAATTAGGGGATCTTCCCACAAGGCTAGTTAGGCTTCAGCCCAACCTGTTTTCAGGAATAAGATAAATATACATCTAAATCCATGCACTATTGTTTCGGGGCTCAGTTGGTAAGGTAGAAGGAAAAGGGTTTGTTTCTACTTGATGGTAGGGATTCGAATCTCGCTAGTAGCATTTTTTTTATTTACTACCCTAATAAGTAGCATTTTTTATTTACATATGTGCGACCTCAATTATACGTTTTGATGGTTTCGTATGACTAACCATCGCGGACATGAGCCTAGGTCACCCCACCTCTAAATCCTGGATCCGCCCAGTTTGTAATCCTAAATAACCCTACAACAATTATTGTATAATTAACCCTCGCATATTCGCATGCATGTTCTAGGAAACTTAATAAATAATAACTATTTGTTCTTTTTTGCTTCTCTTTTGAAACTTAAATTGATACTCTTAATTGATTAATTGATTAATTAGTGGTAATGGTATTTGTAGGAGGGGATTAATGGATTATCCAAAATCTGTGTGCCCTCATTGAAACATGATCAAGCATGATGCTAAGTATATACCTACAAAGTCTCTCAATAAGCATTAATTATCATTGATACGAATACGATCGACATTCGAAACCAACGTATAATATAAGGAATAAAAACCAAGAAACTGAGTTTTTTGTTTGTTCCTTCTAGACATATTCTTGTCCCATTTATTTATAGATATGATATTACGTTTATATCTCATGTCGAATAAATTGTTTTATTCCATTTACCTAATTTCAATTTTGACTTTAAATGATACTAAATGTTGACAAATATTTTATCACATTTTACCCTAGTTATAACCTTTTTTTCAAAAATAAAAAATTTTAAACATACTTTATAGTTGTGATAAATTGAATATGACTTTTCGCAATGTTTTATTCCAAATTTGAGATAATTAAACACGAGACTAAAATCAAGACCGACGAATTTATTTTAGAGGTGAAACTAAATGTATTTGACTGGAATATATATTTCCGGCAGTATCATAACAATATCCATTATTCATGCACAGTACAAAAATTAAACTATTACAAGCACCTTAGTATTCCAGATTTCTAGCACATAGTTTATGTAGATCACTTGATTTGAAAATCTAGGAATTTACGCCACAATATTTTTTGTAATTAAGAGCAACTCCAATGGACAGCTAGAACCATTTGTAGCTTGAATTTCCAACTCAGCATTTTAGAGAATGTTGCTTTCTAGCTACAAAGTCGTCCAATGGTAAACTACAATACCTTGTAGCTTGTATGGGTCCCACAAGTTAAATTAGTATTTCAACTTTAATTTTTATTCAATAATTACATTTATATTATCAAAAGTATATAATTTTGCAATAATTAGAAATGCATAATTTGTCATATAAAGTGATTTAAATAATATAATTGTCTGCAATTATTCTTTTTAACGAGATACAAAGAAAAAAAAATAGTAACAACACATATAAAAATAACATAGATAAGATATTTAGAGTTAAAATATTTTAAATCTTAGTTTTGTCTTCCGAAACGTGTCCAAATGTGCTCCATGAGATCGGCTTTTAATTGTTGATGCATTAGCCTATCTCGGATTGTCGCATCCCTTGCAAGATATGTTTCAAAATTTATGTCATGCCCTTGTTGAATATCATTATTGACAACATTTGAAAAAAAGTCGTCTTGAGAAAAGTTTCCGCTATAAGTGTGACGCTCGTCTTCGACGATCATATTGTGAAGTATAATGCATGTATCCATGATATCATGAAGCCTCTTCTTATGCCACGAACGCGCTGGTCCACGAACTATTGCAAAACGAGATTGTAGTACTCCAAATGCTCGTTCTACGTCTTTTCTTGCGCTCTCTTGTCTTTCTTTAAATAAAAGCCTTTTTGGGTCTCGGGGGTGTGGAAAGCTCTTTACAAATGCAGCCCACTCGGGATATATACCATCAACAAGATAATACCCTGTCTCATATTCATTGCCATTTACAACGAAATGAACTTCTGGAGCAGTACCTTGTAATTTTTCTTGAAATAAATTTGACCTGCTAAGTACATTAAGGTCGTTGTTTGACCCAGCGACACCAAAGTATGCATGCCATATCCATAGATCCACAGAGGCGACTGCTTCAAGCATGACTGTCGGATATCCATGATCACCTCGCGTATATTGTCCTTTCCATCCTGTTGGACAATTTTTCCATGCCCAATGCATACAATCTAAACTACCAAGCATACCAGGAAATCCATGACATTCTTCGTGCATTTTAAGCAATCGTTGGACATCGTTGGCATTAGGTTTTCTCATGTACTGTTCGCCAAACACTTCAATAATAGTACTACAGAATTCAAAAAAGCACTCTATAACCGTAGTTTCACCAATTCTAACATACTCGTCAATAGCATCAGCGGGGGTACCGTATGCTAACATACGAATAGCAGCAGTGCATTTTTGAAGAGGAGACAAACCTTTAATTTTTGCAGCATCAAATCTCTGTTGAAAGTATCTAGTGTGATTTCCAAGGGCATCTACGATGCGGCAAAAGAGCTCCTTTCTCATTCGAAATCTTCTTCGAAAAATATGATCCGGATAAACTGGCGTAGTAGAAAAGTAGTCGTTATATAGACGTTCAGCTCCACCTTCTCGATCCCTGGGCACGATATTTCGTGACGGAGTATTATATTGTTCGAGAAGGTAACGCCCCATTTCTTCATGTGTTTCATCAAATAACTCATCTTCTAAAAACTTATCTAAATCAAAATCGTTTGACGTATTGGAATTTTGAGATATTTGAGACATTTTTTGGTGACTAGTTGAGTAGTAATAAGAATATATATGAGTAATACGAAACAGACTTTTGTAATATTGGATAATATGAGTTTTTAACAAATGAAATGAGAATTGTATATATAGAAATTATCGTGTAACGGCTAGTTTTTATAACGGTTATATATACAACGGCTACTTTTTATAACGGCTACTTTATTTTGATTTTTTTATACAACAACTACTTTTAATAATTGTTTTCTTATAACTAATAATTAATAAACATACCCGCAAAAAAAAAAATTAATAAACATCAACTCGAAAATATTATTTTAGAAAAAAATTACATAATGAAAACTAAATGCTTCAACTATTATTGGAAAAAAAAAACACTTTAGTATGGCTAACATAATCGTAGTCATAATTCACGACATTCCATACTTGGCCCTAATTATTTCGCATACTTGCTCATGGTTTTTTCTTGCTCGTTCATCCATATTTAATGTTTCTTTGCATAAAATCGCAAAATCCTTTTGACGTATTTCTTCATCTTTTTGTCGAATGACATTTTCACATAACAAAAGTCTTTTTGATTGCATTTCTTTGTATTTATCCCACTTCTCATCAATGGCTCCCACGGTCTTTTTCGCCTTGTCTTTCTTTCGTGTCGCTGCTTTAGCTGCCTTTTGCCCCAGTGGTCGTTCTTCCGATATTTCCTCTATGTTACAAGTGTCACTTGTATTAGGATTAGACGAAGATGTATTGTACACTCCAGATGATGAAATTTTTGTCCTCTTTGATGAGCCATTTCGTGGATCAACAAACTCTTTCCATTTTTGTGCGGCTCGAAGAATTTTCCAAGAATGCAAATAAGAAAATTTTCTATTTTTATTTTGTGACTTGAAAATTTCCTTAGCCTTAGTTATTAAAAGGTCTTCGTCGTGGCCGCTTGGGTGACTATTCTTTAGTTGTATGTAACATCCATTGAATTTACTCACATCGGCACTCATTTTGTACCAATGATTTGTTGCTTGATAAATGGTGATCGTAGGGCCTTCTCTCTTCCACTGGTTGTAATAATTGACAATATTTTGCCAATATTTATCCTTGCTTTGATCTGTTCCTTTGATGGAATCGTTAGTAAAATTTAACCAACTTGTGCATAAATCTTCATCATTATATTCGCTCCATTTAAATTTCTCCCTCGTATTTCTAGTGTTTTCAATAATTACCTCCTCATGTGTATCCTCATTTTGCTGAATTTCACAGTGCGCGTCCGACTCTTGACACGGTGATTCTTGGTTCATTCTAGTTGCCCCCGTACTTTCTCGCCTTATATTTTCATGAGGAAAATTAAGTTCACTTGAAATCAGAGGTTGTTGGTAGTGGCTTGATGCAGGTGGACCGCTTGGCATAACAATGGGTGGGTAAAAATAATTAGGGTTACAGTATAATTGAGAGTCGATGGTGGATGAAACATTTTGAGTATATCGAGGAGTTGGACGAATCAGAGATGTTTGTATATTTGATAATTGTTGTGAATTTTGGCAATTTTCATTTTCGATATTGGAAGAGTTTCGCAGATAGTTATAATATTGGCTAAACGAATTGTCGAGATTTTCCATCTAAATTTTATTATTGGTCTTTCTTGTAAAAATAAAAATTAGTATAGGAAATTTTGGAATATGAAATAAAAATGGTGTATTAACTGTATTCTATTTATAAGGTTAATTTTGAAAATAGGTTCCAAAAATCAACTTTCAAATTTAAAAAATAGCATACATTGAGAAATCTATACGTTGAAGTCTTAGAAAATTGAAAGCAAAATGCATGGAAAATAGGAAGTTAGTTACAAGTCAAATAATTATATCCCAAAAATTGAATAAAGTTGTTAAATTGTGCAAGTCTAGCTATATGCTTGGGAAAGCATGTACTGCTTGAAAATCTACTCTATTTTCTCATCCCCAATGGTAAGCTAGTAGCTAGATAATTTAGGTTAATTGCAAGCAGGTCCTTAACTTACACCATTGGAGTTGCTTACCACCGGACTTTATAAAATATTTGTAAACAAAAATCGATATCATTTTTAACAAAATTGATTTATTCATGCTGACAACGTTGTACCGCAAGAGTACGTCTCTTTAAACATGTCAGTATGACATATTTTATAGTACATCATATTTTATATCTGTTTTTTAATGTGTTCCCCTAAAGAGTAAAGACACATGTTAATAAGCTTAATTCTAAATTATTTAGAAATATATTCTCATTAATTATGATAGAAGTAAGTTTGTATTTACATTTAAAAAAAACAATATGTTGTAAATTTATTTATATTAAACTTATTAACATGCATGTGTTCTGAGAATACATGTTAAATTGCTGATTTTATTTAATGATGCAGTCATATGCCCATAAAGTGTCGGTTTTGGCCTGATTCCAATTTGGTATTGGTGCGAAGACAAGACAATGCATCCTAAATGCTATGCAATAGCATACCAAAAATGGTTTATGATAACAACTTCTTGAAAACTCGTTGGCCGTTGAGGTTGCATGATTGGATCAAACCTACAATCAGTTAGATACAATGGATCCAAACCAAATTTGATTGAGAAATAAATTGATTCGAGCTTGAGTCGGATTGAAATGTTTGTTCTTTAGATTTAAATCTAACAAATTCGATCTATATTAGTTTGTTCTGTCTTCCTATATATTATACTTAAGGGCCGAAACAAACGTCATAAAACAAATGACCAATATAAGAAATGAAAGTGAGCTAATTTCCGATTCTTTTTGAAATTTTAACTGATTGTTTCAAAATTCCTTGAAATGTTATTTAAGATGGACGAGCGTTTCAACTAACGCCCCGTAATTCCGATATTGTCCATATCATCATATGTATAGGGGTTAATATGCAAAGTGGAATAGGTGGGAGAAGGGTGACAAATCATATCCATACCTAATATATAAGGAAGAATGGGGCATGGGAAGGGAAGCAATCGCATCAGGTGAAATAAAAGGCATCATTTTCCAATAACATGCATCAATGCATTTCAGTCAGCTTCCACTATCTCTACCTTTTACATTCTTTCCACTCTCAACTATCAATATCATGCCCTAATTTCACTGTTCGTTTTTGCTAATTACCAGCTTTATCCCTCTCCTTTTTCATCATCCTATCCTCCCTTTCACTTTCTCTACTCCTTGCTCCTACCTTTTTCCTCACTTCTTATGACATTTATTTTCTTGTGGTCTTGTTTATAGGTACTCCCGTTATAATAATAGGATGACGTCATCGGGTGATACTTAAATTAAGCGTTGTCCGGACATAAGAGTAAATTTGTTATGTATTTCACTTCCCTTCTTTAGATTTTGAATTTGAAACAAGTTGAAAGAAAAGGGTGATTTAGTAAATTAAAAAATTTACAATTAGTTATAGTTATAGTTATAATTATATAACCAAAAAGAATATTTCAATGTGTCAATAAGGCCATATTTGTAGCAATTTTGATGATATTCACAAAGAACACGATATGATTTTTCCCATTTGGACTACAAAGATGATGACGAGAATTTATTAGTTAAGTGAGGTTCTAGTGTGGGTACATAGACATATCAAGTATGCCAAGAGTAGATTTGACCAGGGGCGGATCCAGGATTTAGAAGTGGGGTGGGCTAGGCTCATATCCGCGATGGTCAATCATATGAAACCATCAAAACGTATAATTGGGGTCGCACATTTATGAAAGATGTTAGACATTTGGGGTTGCTCCCTTTGTCAAACTTATAATTGAGGTCGCATATGTGAAAGATGTTAGACATTCGGGGGTTGCTCCCTTTGTCAAACTTACATCGTTTGGGCCAATTTTTACTATTTATAAATGGTATTTTATTGAAAGACAAACAAATAATAATGACAGAGTGATATCTTATAAAAATATACAGTATGATTGAATATTACAAAATGTATACTTGCAAAAATCTATGTTACAGTATTATTCAACAATCGTCATTTAAAAACGTAAACGTTTTATAATCTCCTTCTTTTTAAAATACAATGTTTTTGTATTATCGAATAGACATGTATCTCAACTTTGTTAAAAGTAAGGATTTATGGCGTTAAACAACTTAGTATATAAAATACTTTAGTTATAGGGAAAACAATAATAACAATTTACGATTAATATTATTAGGATTTATGATAAAATGTTAAACAACTTATTAGGGTAGTAAATTAAAAAAATGCAACTAATGAGGTTCGAACCCCTACCATCAAGCAAAAACAAGACCTTTTACCTATACTCTTACCAACTAAGACCCACCACAACACTGAATATTTTTAGATGTATACTTTTTTTATTCTTGAAAACAGGTTGGGCTGAAGCGCACCCAGCCCTGTAGGTGGATCCGCCCCTGGATTTGACCTGAACGGTTTTTCAGTGTCGTCTTCATCAACTGGTCGTATCGAATTTCTCTTTTATTATTGGGTTATTGAAAAATCCAGTAAATGAAAAACGAAGAAGATGAAGAACAATGTACACCGATGAAAATACCATACATAATTGCTAAAATTTGATTTAGTTAGGAGTTCGATCTTTTTAATTAATAGAGATTAAATAGATACAAATTATATATTTACATAATTACCCTTAAACATTTTCGCAACAATAATAAAAATAAACAATTTATTTTTCCTTTTATTTTTTATAATTACGGTGGCGCTGAATCTCGGCGCCACCTGGTGCTGTCATATCACCATCCCTCTTGGCTCTTGTTATTATGTGAGACAATATCTGACAAATAGACCGTAGTACGTAAGGGAGATTCTTTTGTATAAAATCACTCTATTAGTAATTGTAGTGATAAAAATGATTTTATATATACCCTCTTATTTTAGAATTTGTGCTAATACACTCATATTTAACAAATTTTTTACATTTTTCAACTTTAGTATGCTTTGTAATAGTAGAAAATTTTATTGTAATTACGCAAAATTTTCTTGAGGTCTGAGTCAGTTTGGTTTACTTTTGCACTTGTTCTTCATGTCAAATTGTCAAATTTAATTTATATTGATTCAGTAGTTACTAACTCATTCCCATAAATTCTAAATAACGCTTTAGCGATTTACGTTCTCATATCATAGTCAATTCCGTTACCATTAATCCATCAAAGTTTTTGCGTTAATTCATTACCTAGCTTAAAATAGACCGTGTTTAATTTGGAACGTGAAACTTTAAAATATAAAAAAAAATAACCATACCTAAGTATGTGTAAGTTGTCATACCATTATAAATTAATTTTGGTATGAAACATCATTCATTAGGCTTATGAACATACACCAACATTACTATTTTTCAATGGCTCCACCAATACTAAATTGTGTATGGCTGTTAGGGTAATAATATACCGATTTTTTGGAAAACTAATTGACATTTTGGGTTTAGTTTCAAACTATTTGACATTAATGGATCTATGCCAACTTTTTTATTTATTTTACTGATTTTACTTGAAGCTGTTAATTAAACCATCGGTTTTACCTTATTTCCAGTTTTCCACCATTAGCAAAGCATGATAGGAAACAAGGTAAAACCACTAGTTTAAGTAGAGCTACTTTACCTAAAATCAAGAAAAATAAATTAAAATAGTGATGTGGACTCTTTAGCCCTAAATAG
The DNA here is from genome assembly GCA_029255685.2 of Silene conica. NCBI lineage: Eukaryota > Viridiplantae > Streptophyta > Magnoliopsida > Caryophyllales > Caryophyllaceae > Silene > Silene conica. The sequence goes on along the minus strand of CM055315.2, from coordinate 6,419,450 downwards.
TTTGAAATTAACCCCAAAACTACAATTAGCTTAGTTTGTGAAACAACACATTAATTAGCCAAAAAAATTGAGTATACCGTTTCATTTTTATTTTAACTCCAGTTCGTTTGTTTTTTTGGTACAAGCTCCAATTAGTTTGTCAATAACATTAACTAGGTTGTAACCCGTGAAATTCACGGGTCTGTTTTTTAAATTTTAGATAAATATAGTTGATAATATTAGAGATAAACAAATTAATTATTTACGGTGGCCTGTTTTTAACTTTAGATGAATACCGTAATTAATAATATAAAAAAAAGCTGATTAATTATATACGTATAAATAAATTTCGAATTATTTATGACACATGTCGGTATGAAAGTATACATGAGCTATCATATAGTTGTTCATTAAGATGATCAAGACTTACAATAGAATTAGTACACTTTTAATTACTCATTGCACCATTTTTAAAATATGTAACTCCTATATACAATAAAGTTGTATATTACATATCGTACAATAAAAGCAAAACGTAAATAATATGATGAGAAGTGAGTAGTAAATGTATAGTTGGGTTAAAAAACGTATTTTTGATTATATTTACTAAAGATGTTCATATAGTAAATAACAGTTATTGCGTGCGGCGTCTTACACGAAGACATTCCAAAATTATTAAATGACCACTCATTTACTATATTAAATAAATACTTCGTAGTTGTTAAAATGATTCGCATTTACGTGAATAGTCGTCTTACATTAAATCGAAAATGTAGTCTAATAAATTACGACGCTCACATTAGTTTATATACCGAGGAAGAGTAATTTATTCAGATTTCAGACCCATATTTAATAAAGATTAAACAAACAAAAATATAAAAAATAAAAGAAATTTCTATAGCAAATATTCATGGAATGAAAATTTGATTGATTCCAGGATTTCCTAAACTAAATGAATTAATTGCAATCTTCACGGTTATTTGACCTTTTTAAAGGAATTAATTGCAATCCATAATCCATCCGTAATAATTGAAAGATCTCCATAATAACGGAAAGATCACGGATTTTATAAATTTGTATTTTTTTTAAAATTTATTTTTGGAAATATTCCAATAGCTCTGAAATCGTGCCACATCAGACTAAGAATGTTTTCAATGATGCCAAGTCAACACATTGACTATTAAAATAGTAAGATACGAAGTATATGATTTGATGATTAGCCAAAAATTCTCTCAATTTTATTCAATTCTATATATTAGCTTTTTTACAAGAATAAAGTAAATTAATTTAAGTAAGATACTTTTACTTATTAAGTGCATGTTTGGCCTTGTTTATGGAAAAAAAAATTTACTTTTTTAAAGGAGTTTTTATAAAACTAGTTTTTGATAATGTTTGGCCAAAATTTTTAAAAAACTATTTTTATCAGTTTTATCGTGTTTGGCCTATCTAGTTTCTTTCAATTTTTTTTTGGATTTTAGCGCTCAAATAACTTAAGAGCAACGTAAAAAGAGAAACAAAAGTAACAATTTGCTACTTTTGTTTCTAGGTGTTTCTAGGGGTCAGTTTTAGAATTTTTGTTTAATAAAATTGGTTTTTAGTTTTTTAAAAAGTAGTGTTTGACCTAGCTTCTATTTCTTCGGTTCAAAAAACAGCTGAAAAGCAGGGCCAAACACATACTAAATTTACTCATAATCTGTTTTAATTATCCCATCAAATAATGACAGATGTATCTTAGATTGATTATCATGAGAACTTACTAAAAAACTCTAATTCCTCGACAATGTTAAGAACTTATTTTCATAATCTTCCTTTATTTGTTGGAGCTCTTATAATAACTTTTGCAAGTTCAAATGAAATAAAATATCATAATCGTTAGAATTCACGGTCAGCATTGCAAATTTCGACTGCAAACCAATCAACCCGGTGAACTCAAAATATATCACCAAATCAAATCTTATGAAGTACCATTTCGGATACCATGAAAAACATTTATACCATTTGAAAAGGAAAAGAAAAATCGACCGATCTTTTTCCATTTGCTTTTGCTCAATTTTATTGATACTGCATGTTTTGACTTTTACCTTTTTTCATTTGTGTTATTACTCCATAATTTGATAAAGAGATTATTTGTGACCGATTTTTCAATAACAAATATTGTTACTATATAATGATAAAATATAGGGAGAAAAAAGATTGCATAGAGAATTATATTAGTGATGTTGTGATTCTGAAACAATATATGAGTGTATGTATAATAAATCTTAGTAGCATAAACCCTAGATGGTAGCCAGTCCTAATGAGCCTAACATCCCCTAATATATAATCAATAGGTTTCTCTTGTAATGGTTATATTCATTACAAGTTTGCGACGGGTCAAATACTATATATGTGGGTAAAAATAGATTAGTAATTTCTAGGAACTCTCCCTTTTGTCTTATCTATCCCACATCGGTAGTATTTGACCCGTTACAAGCTTGCGACGGATAAGTCGGTCGAAATGAGAATTTGTGATATATAATATGGGGATTTAAGTTTTGATATTTTTCAACATTGGTGACATCATTTTGGAAACAACATAGTTGCATTTGCACTAAAGATAAAGAGTACCCGTAAATGACTTCACTATTGGTGTTTGTCGTAGTACTTTACTCCTTTCTAATCATAACACCACCAAACATTTTCAGTACCACTTGACAGTACACTTCAACCTTTTTGAATTTTATTGGAGTCGGGCCAAATTTGTACAATTTGTACATTTGTCAATGGTGTAAATCAATTAAACCATGGAATTTATACTTAATATGATCACCTTATCCTTGCTTTCCAGCTTAACAAAATAGTGTAATACTGTTTTAAATATAACAAGCACAATATGATTAAATATACCAAAGTCGTAGTAGAAGAAAAGGTTTCTATGACTCGAGCATTAAATTCGATGTGCTTGCTAGTGAATCGATTTGCTCAAGGATGACTATGGTGCTCATATGTCTTAATACAAAGGTTAAATTAGAGATACTTTTATACGGGTATATATTAGTTTGTGTTAAATCATCCTTTAACTAGTACGGACTAATTTTCTACTTTGTTAAAAAACCTATGGTAAAATTGGGGAATGAGCATTCACAAGTCGCAACTAAACATAGTTCGTTAATGTACACATTTGGAATTTCATTTTTTTTTTAAAATTGCATCATTTTTTTTTTCATTTCAAATCTTTCTCCACCATAAATAGTTGTGTTGAAATTCAATGAAGTCATTTTCACATGGTTCCACTGTTCCATCACTTTGTTGCACTATAGACAAGAGCAACCAAATTGAGGGGAAGAAATTAATATCCTTTTTTGGAGCTTCCCTTAAGGTAAAAATATAGTTTATTATCAAAAAATTAAAAAATTATTTCTATTACCCTATTTTTAATTGTATCACTATAAGTATTATGATTTAATTCTATTATTATTTATAGTGTTGTTTTATATAAACAATAGATTTAGTGTTATTTTATATAAACAATATGCTCTTTTCTGTAATGACTGAATTGATTTAAAAAAACCTAAATCCAACACATTTAAATCTGGTGACCGAGTTTGATGGTTGTTGGTTTATGCTGATGTTGTATCCATCTGTTTTTAATGCCATCATGAAATTTGGGTCGTTGCCTCTGATATGTGGTTTAACATTGTCTTGTTGAATGATAATGTTCTTGCTCATATTTGTTGGCCACTTGTTTGTTATAGCTGGTATAATCTGCGTAATTAACATCTCCTTGATAACTTGTTTGTTGATTGCACTGAATTGATTTGGTTTCTAACGTCCCCACTCGCCTGTTCTTTGATTTCTTTTTGCTGGATTTTGGTAGGTAAATGGGAGAATACATATCTTGCCATCAAATATCAATGTTCCATTACCATTGTATATAGGCCTAGAAACCGCAGCCATGAATATGACCTTGGTAAGGAAACTTTTACTTTTGCATGCTCTATATGGATCCACTTCTTCACTAAGTAGAAAATACTTGGCTTGATCTTGAGTAATATAGAACCATCTTTCATCGATATGAATAATATTACACATTTCTTTAAACTTTAAAGAACGCGATATCCTATCGTACTGCAACTTTGAGAGAGGAAAATGTAACCCACTCAACTGATTTTCTTTTGTTAATAACGATTTTAATGCTGAAGTATGAGTCCTTAATTTTCCTTGTTTAACCCAGTTTGCACTTTGTAATTGTAGTTACTGAAACTCCGACTGCCTTGCTAAAAGTAGTCAATGACCTCTTGTCCGGCTGTCCCCTTTTGGGGTTGCTAATATTCAGTCTATTGGTACTACCATAGTAGGCCTTTCTTTTTTTCCCTTTCTCTTTTATTTCAGTTGTAAGTCTTCACCATTTTCCATTTGACTCTTTGCAACTCTCCATATTTCAAAGATAGTCCTTTTTGTCGACATTAAACTTGACAGCCATTTTCTGCATTGCACCCCTTTGTGGTTTGCCATTGAATACGTTTTCGAAAAGAGTACAACTAATTCTATGTCGTTCTTCATTCGTAAGGTTTGGTTTATGCATTTTGATTACGGAATGAGTAAAACTCGTACATGAATGAACAACTACGTTTATTTGTTGTCTTACATTTCTTTTTAACTTGTTTTTTTTGTTAAAATGGATACAATCGTCTTTAATAAGAATTTGTGTAGCATGCATCATGTAGTTAATTGACTATTTGTAAAATTTTAATAATGAGATAAACTATGTTTGATAAATGACATATTAGCCAAATTTCAGCATATTGCACAGATTGAACATATTATTTGACTTACCAATATATTATTTAGAGTGTTTGATTAATGACATATTGAAATAGTATATTAGGGGTCCAATATGTTATTTTACAATATGTTGCTCCTACAAACAAATTGGATTAGCGGATTAAAAAGAAAAAAATTGTCTTATTTATTAATCTTCCTTTTATATATTTAATAAATAATTTGTTCATATCCTTATATGTCATTTTACAAAAATGCTTAACAATTTGTTAATCTAAACTGCCAATTACCAAACACTTCTAAAACAATTTTGCTAAATAAATTTGTTAGTCAAATCTGTGAAATCATTCTGCTAGTCAAATCTGCTTTTTAAATCTGTTTCTGTCAATATTAATCCACTGTTTATCAAATAGGACCATAACCACATCAACCAAAAATTTAATCTGATCAAATCACACACAATGATTTAAAATATCACTTGAGGTAAATATACAATTAGGATAATATATCTTAATATATCTAAAATAACAATCTTAGGGCTTGTTTGGATGACATAAGAGAATTAACTTCAAGTGTACATAAATTTTCAATTCATGTGAATTCCCAAAAAGTGTTTGGTTTGTATGCGTGAAGTTCTAATGATCAAGAAGGGCTTGTGAGTGACTCCTCACATAATGGAAGAAGTAAATTCATGTGAGAAGTTCTACCCCAATGATCTTGGCAACCAAACAAAATATCATAATTTTACACTTCTTAAGAAGTTTAAGATGTCCTGATTTTAATGGATAATCAAACAAACCATTAATATTCTCTAGTTCTCTAATAGATACTATAGGCTTTCACTCAATTTAATTACTCGTGGATGTTAAAATAAAATTTCACTTCTTTTAATGAGTATCTACGATTAAGTTTCCCATTTTAAACAAATGAATGAAATACCGTTTTTTTGTAAAGTATATCGTACATTTTATTATATTAATGAAATGGAATCCTACAAAACAATTTGGTGTGCATCCAACACAAGTACCTTCTCGTATTCACGTAAGTGACCAACCAAAAACATTATAAAACTGTTGTAATTCTTCCTCATGATCGTTAAATTCGTTTCAAATTTGTGTCGGATTAAGTATTATCTACATGTAGAGATAAGATACAAATTTAACTAGTTAAGGAATAACAAATAACTTATCTTTATCCAATTATGTGAATTTTATTTAACTCGTCACAAATTTATAACAGATAGGGTAAAAAAATTAGAATATTGTTAAACCTAACTTTGCTTTATCTCATTTTCGAGAGAGTAGACCAACAGGGAACCCTTTTATTCTTTTAAGATTGGCTAATTACAACAAATCAACAATTAATTAAGGTTAAGTGCTTGGTTAAGGATTAATAAGACAGTAATACGATGTTGAAAGCGCGTAATTAAGGAGTGGCTAGAAATGAAAATAGGAGCGTCAGGCAATGAAGAAAGACATTGTTTTGAATCATTTGATAGAGATAGGACTGCGTACTCTCTCATCTTTATTATTATTATTATTAGTACCCTACACTACTTTATGTTGGCTCACTAATTAATTACTCCCTATTAATTAATTAGTAAGATAATATAATTTAATTTACATGCTAATGAATGAGTGTTACTTAACCCGCAGAAAGTTGACGGGTTAAGTAGGAATCATATTAGTGGATGTAATCTGCTTGTATCAGCCACTGACAGCCACTAGGGATTAATAATACGTATTTTCGCAGTGTGGGACTCTGGTTCTTTCATTGGCTCGCTAGGTAAATCCCCAAAGATGGTAACTAAACCACTTAAATGATCACAAATTGACATTGAAGACGGGCACTATTCATTACAAGCTGAAGACGGATAGTGCCTCTTTTATATAATGCAAATTGTCTTATTCTGATGCTTCATTTTTTCCTACTTGTAACACCTGCATTTTTATAAGAGTAAATATCCGTTTTCAACTTGTGACAATATTATCCGTCACAAACAAGACTCTTTGTTAAATGATTAGTATGATTGATCCGATAAAATTTAAGGATGTAATTTAGGTTTGGGTCAAAATATAGATGGAGCAATTTTTAGATATGAGTTCAAATTTTGTGCCAAGTTAAGGCTATCCAGAATAAAAATTGAGTAACGGATTAAGTCGAGTTTTGACATGTGTATCGGCATGCCATGATCTATGTCAGGAAAAAACCCAGTATAACTTGACAATTTGCTTCCTCATTGTGGGCCTTTGTAGCACTAAAACGGGCATGTATATGGACACAATATGAACACGTGACACGGTATCTCATGTAATTTAGGATATGGGATACGTTATACAAATTTAATAAAATATATATACTCTATAGTTATAACTAATCTTTCATTTTATTTTTGTAAATGTAGTTGATATTGAATTTAAATAATTAAAGGTAATATTTGACTTTAACTATGTTCTCATTTCTCACTCAAACCCGTGTTCTAATCAATCTCTTTCAGTCTTTCAACATCTCATTCCTCATTTATAGATATCCGACACATTTAGCCGTGTCCGCGTATCTCCGACCTGTGTTAATGTTCAACATAGGCCAAAAACCCACAACATCAACACAAAACGCTTAATTAAAAAGAGTGTCCGTGCTTCCTAATTATGGGCCAAAAGGATTTGTTAGACCCGGCATTACTTGAACACTTTCTTATAACTCAACAACACCTCCCTGATGTTCAGCAGCCCTGGACTGCTCTGCTTCATTGTTATGGGCCTTTACTTTCAGTAGCCTAATACACATCTAAACCAAAATATTTTAGCCAACATTTTACTCATGTTTTCTTAACACTACTCTCCTTATTTCGGTCAATAATTTACATATTTTTTGGGTATCCAATTAATTATTTACACTTTTTTTATGGCAAATACAACGAACCATTTGGGTGGGGATCATAACATTTCCTCCTAATTTCTATTTGCTTTTTTTTGAAAGAAAAGAACAAATCATTAATTAAAACGTCATACGACACTTACAGAGGATAAGTATAATCGAAAACTGAAAACTAATCTAATGGAAACTTAAGAAAAATTATTTTCTTATAAATTAGGGATCTCAAAAGATTATCTGACAATTCGACTCGTCCAAATATTGGTATCTTCGTGCACAATTTGAAGGGATCATTTGTTTGATTCATTATGAGATAAAATTTACTTCTGATCGGTTTCAAAGATCGTTGACAAATCACTTGTATCTTTCGAAAGAACACGTTACGAACCATCAACGGACTAATGTTGACTATGTTATTGATGAGACTAAACCCACGAATAAAAGGAAAACCCCGAAAATAACGAACTAAAAAACAAGTCTCCCAAAAAAAGACTCTTATTGAAGATAGATCAGTATATTATTGATTGAAATATGAAATAATTTAGGGTCAGCATCGATTGATAATCAAAGAATGCCCCGAAGGCTGAAGTTTTTGAGAGACTTTTTACAGAGAGTATACTTTTTAACTTGAGTCATTCAAGTTGCTTTTGATTTTTTTTTTAAATAACTGTAAGAGAATCAACAATGATGTCTTTCAAAATCGGTTTTTCCTTTGAAACATAGGCGTCGCATCATATAACAACAAACTCAATCATTTAAGAACTATATCAAATAATGGCAATAATGTTTTCCTTGTTCTTAGATGGGACTTACAATCCACTATCTATATAAATTAAATCAACCCCTGCAAGTGGAGATGACCCACAAGCAAAAAATTGAAAATAAAGTAAAATGATGGGTTTTGGCCGTGAGAAATAAACACCTACTCAGCTTGTTTTTTTTATTTTGTGCATGACTCACACTCACATCAATTGCATTTCTTCCCAATTTCCTTTAAGCAACGTTTCTCTGCAAAAACTTCCTAAGTACAAAACACCTAAAAACTGTGTTCAACAATGGTTGAGTTCTTGATCTTCAATAAGAACGGACCTTAAGGATGCCAATGTTGATGTGTTTTAATTTCAACCAATTTATATAGATAGTGGATTGTAGATCTCATTTAAGAACAATGAAAGGGTTATTGTCATTATTTGATATAGCTCTTAAATGATTGAGTTTGTTGTTATATGATGTGACGCCTATGTGTCAAATGAAAAACCGATTTTGAAGGACATCATTGTTGATGCTCTAAGTTGTAACTCATTCCTCACTTACCTTAATAATCATGTATAAAACAACTGTGAATTATTGATTGAGAGGGCGAAAGTATTAAATACTCCGTACTTTTGTAATACACATTTTTTTTCATCACGGTATACTTTTTTAGCAATTGCATTCCTCTCAACTAGCTTTTAACCCGTGAAATTCACGGGTCTAATTTAAAATTTCAAATCTATTTAATTCATCATAAAGATATAATGAATTTTTTTTTTGAAATTTTTAATGATATATGACTATATTATATCGTGTTCATCAGTAAAATGCAGACTTAGTCAATGAACATGAAGTTGTTAACCATTAAGATGAAAGTATTTAACTTCATATTAAAAGTTTAGTTTGGTTTGTAACGAAAATTAAATTATACATTCAACTCTTGTGCTTCTATAGTTCTATATACCACGTAAAAGTTTAGCCTATATAATCGCCTTTAAGATTAATTTCTAGCGGGAAAACGTGACAGAAGCGGTCTCTCGCTGAAAACATGTTATTAAAATACCACTTTGTGCGTTTCTTTGTCTTTTATGCATTTTTTGCAATCCTTTTTTTTTTTTTTTTATCATACACTACAAAACAATGCGCTCTTTGCGACGGAATTGTCCGTCGCAAAAAGGGTGAAATCCGTCGCAAATAATGTTTTTGCGACGGATTTGCGACGAACTGCATCTGTCCCATATTTTTGTCGCAAAAAGTTTATTTGCGACGGATTTTTCCGTCGCAACAGTTTTGCGACGGATTGACCTTATTTTGCGACGGACTGACCTTGACCAGAAGTCAAAGTCAGTCCAGATTTGCGACGGAATTTCCGTCGCAAATAGTCCCTTTTGCGACGGATTTTCCGTCGCAAATCTGGACTGACCTTGACTTTTGGTCAGAGTCAGTCCAGATTTGCGACGAAAAATCCGTCGCAAAGGGACTATTTGCGACGGAAATTCCGTCGCAAATCTGGACTGACTTTGACTTCTAGTCAAGGTTTGCGACGGAATTCCGTCGCAAATTGAGACATTTCCGTCGCAAATTCCTGTATGATTTTCGGGTTTCAGCCGTTTTTCCAGCTCCCCATTTCCATTGAAATGATTCATTTTTTCCCTTTTGCATGATCTGTAAACCTGCAATTTCAGAAAAACAACCCAGCAACAAAAAACTTGTCGGAGACAAGGTTTTTAAAACGTCTTTTCATAACTAAAATGAAGGTTGTACAAATGATCATCCAACTAAAAACTAAACATAATCCGTGGTACATCAACTAAACAACCTAATAAAACCTATCTAACGGTCGTGTCGGTGGGCTGTGGGGTGGCGAATTGAGTGGCCGCCCTAGCATTGATTTGTCGCCGCCATCATCGTCGAAATCGCGTCTCGGCTGAGAAAAGCCTCCCGGGTTGCAGCTCTGAGTAGTGAACTCCGCCCCCTGTTGACTTAAGTATTCTTCAATTGCCTTTAGCCTTTGGGATGTCTCGAGATCACGTTCTCTTAGCTGAGCATTCTCTCGAAGAACTCTGCCGACGATACCTGCAATGAATAGTCAAACATGATATTATATTCATTTAATAAACGGTTAAATAATTGGTTAGTCTTAATTTTTAATAAACTATAAAATACAAACCTGGGGTGTATGATGATTGGGTCCCAGCACTTGAGTGACGACGACGCTCGTAAATGACTGGGGCTGCATTTCCCATACCGAGTATCAACCCTTTCTTGTTGAAACCGCCGTGTTCTTCGAAGTATATCTCGTTGTCGTCGATATCTTGCTCCGGGATCCCTTCACTTATCATTTTCGACTTTCTTGAAAAAACTTTTTCCTACAAAACAAAAATAAAATGTGATTAGTATACGTTAATTAATTAGTAAACCAAATTACTAAAACATAAAGAAAAGTTTCTGTTAACATACAAAGAGTGCTTTGGGTTTCGTTGATAGCCAACCCTTCTTGGCATGCTTTTTTGTCTTCTCCAGCAACTTCAAGGCGGATGGTACATCCCTCCCATCTTCTCCAGCCTGCAATTTAAATCCAACGGCACTTGTTAAAAAAAACATTCAAGATTGTCAAAGGGTGAAAATTATTCAAGACAAGAAAAAGTGAATTAAAAACTAAGAAATTACCATTTCATCCATCATCTGTAGGGTGTTTTTACGACCCATAATGTGAGTACCTAAGGCCTTGCCTTTTTCGGTACTTCCCGACATCCGGTTGGTCTTGTTTTTGTCGGATTTCTCTTGGAATTTTGGATCGTCCTTTCTACCCTTTAGTTGTTCGAAAATATCGGTCGATATCCACTGCGGCCTTTGCTCCGTTGTTTTCCTCATAGCGTAGTGGATTCTTTTGCGAAGGCGGTCTTTCATCATGTCTTCCCACGCCGACCTAACCGCTGCTCTATCACGAGGGTGAAAGGTAACTTGTTTCTATTTCAAAAAAAAAATAGTTAAATAGATATGAAACAATAAATAGGTAATAAATAATAAAACGGAAATAGGTAAACAGTTAATAAATACCTCAAACCAATTCCACCACTCTTCCTTAATGGCATCCGACGCGGCTGACCAGTTGGGCGCATACTCCTTGTAGTTGCAAATAATGGTCTTTGTTATAAGATTAGAAACGTCTTTGTCACTGAACCTGAAAAAGAGTTAAATGTGAAAATAAAATAGTCAACAAGTAATCATATTATAATCAATATATACATATATATAATCAATTATCCGTAAACAAATAAGATACTTACCACTTGGCGCCTTCGTAATCAGCCGGATCAAGGTGTACTCGATGTGTAGGCGGTTGAGGCTCAGGTGGAACAATCTCGTCCTCATCATCATTAGCTCCCGATCGTCCTCCCTCAGGCTGACTAAACTAATCAAATAACAATTAAACTAAACTAACTATTCCTAATAACAATTAAAAAACAATAATACGGAATTTGCGACGGAATTTTGCGACGGATTAAACATAACTAATTAAGACGGTATATAAATAACGAAAGTTAGTATACATACATAAGGAGAAATGGAGAAGGAAGAAACAAGTGGCGGCGGCAAGGTGGCGGCGGTGAGGTGGTGGCGACGGTGAGGTGGCAGGAGGAAGGGAGAAGAAAGGAGAAGGAGGAGGAAGGAGGAGGAAGGAGGAGGAAGGAGGAAGGAGGAAGGAGGAAGGAGGAAGGAGGAGGAGGCGGCTGCGGCGGCGGCGTGGTAGGGTAGTGGTGTGGTGGGGTGGTGGGTGTCGTAATCGCTTTTAGGGTTTTAGGTTATAAGTTATGAAATCGATTTGGGGAAAAATATGACCCGCGGGGTCTGTATATTATTACTTTGCGACGGACATTTGCGACGGAATTTCAGTCGCAAAGTTGGTCAACTTCAAATCTTGACCAGATTTGCGACGGAAATTCCGTCGCAAAAGTCAATATTTGTGACGGAATTTCCGTCGCAAATCTGGTCAAGGTTTGACGTTGGCCAACTTTTGGTCAAGTCTGGTCAATATGTTTGCGACGGAATTTCCGTCGCAAAAGTCAATATTTGCGACGGATTTTCCGTCGCAAACTTTCCCGCCATTTGACTTTCACTTCGCGGGTCTGGGAAATTTAGGTCCGTCGCAAAAGAAAAATCCGTCGCAAAGTCCGTCCCAAAACCAAATTTGCGACGGCTTTTCTATCCGTCGCAAAGGCAGCATTTTTTTGTAGTGATAGTCAAAACGGTTGTTTAATTAAATTATTATTATTATTTTCATAATAAGTGTGACCATTTTATTTATTATTTCACAATTTGTAAATGTTTAATTACCGGTCTGTTAGAACATATCAATCAAAAGTTCAAAAGTTTTAAAAACATAATTTTGTAAATATAAGAAAATTCAAATTTAATTAAAATTTAATCATAAGTTTTTCATATGCAATCTAATTATTTCTTTACATCTAAACACTTTAAGAAAATGTAAATATTCATCATAACTATATTCTCAGAGAAAATGATTACGTTGCATTGAAAAAAGTAAATAGTAAATGTTCATAATCACTTGTTAATAAATAATTTTTTTCCAAATCTCAAAGTCCTCAAAGTTTTGTTTTTGATGAAATAATTTTTTTATAACAAATTGATAATTAGAAAAAATATTCAAAGTTTTTGGTAAATAAGATAAATTAAAATTTTATCATAAAATCATAAATTAAAAGTGTAAAAAAGAATTTAAATAGCGAATATATTGTGTTTACTTGGTTAAGCCTTAGTCGGAATTTTAGTTTTATGATTCCCGTTTCAATGTGACAACGGATGAACTTACGAAGATTTGTAAATATTGAGTATAAATAAGCGCTTGTTCAAAATATTTTTAAGGAAGGTAATAATGTTTATATTAGTTTTAATCAATGATATGTGTACGGTGTTTTACTTGGTTCAATTAGAGTATGAAATAGTAAAACACTCCCTACCATCCAATTAATTTGTAACATTTATTTTTGTATAGGTAGAAAAACATATTAAAATTTAAAAAGAGAGGAAAAAATTAGGGTTATTTAATAAGAATACTACAAACTATTAATGGTCTTCTCAAAATACTCCTAACTTTATTTTATTTCAGAATAAACCGAACTATTAACCCCCTCTTCTTATAATAGACTTAGTGACCTGCTACTTATTAATCAGGTCATTTATTAAAAGCTTTCACTAATATCACTCTTTCCACCATTAACCACCAAACATCATCATAATCACCTTATATGATTATCAATGTTTAGCATAACAGTTTGTTTTATTTTTTTGCTAAAATGTAAACCTTTTTTCATATATGAATCTGCAGGTCTTACTTGTGACAGACTAATTCCGTCACAAGCTTGTGACCTCTTACAAAAAAAAAAGGAGAGGGGAAAAGATGACGCACCCTTCATGCTTTCCCACTAACCTCTCATGGTTATTTTGTGAGAGGAAACGGTATCCGTCACAAGCTCGTGACGATATGGCCGTCACAAATGGGAATTTGTGTATATGAATAAGGTGTCAAATAATTAGACTTACAATTACATTCCAACCATAAACAGCAATAAAACACAGAACATAGGAGTGAGATGTATCAACCCAAAAGTCATCAAACATCATCATCCTCATCTCGATTCAATAGTAGCTTGACATAGTAGCATTCAAAAACAAAATGAGATCCATCATTGATTCAACGGCTCTACATATTCCATCATCAATTCGTCATCACTTAATCACCTCTGCTTAAAATTGATGATCTATCGCTAGTCACGAGGGACAATCGGTCTTTTAATTAGAGGTTTTTATCTTGCTTGCACCAAAATTTTAGTCCTAGCTGCAACATCCTTGGGTCTTATCAAAAGTATCTGGATTCTGCTAGTATTCCTTTGGTGCTAGATACAAAACAATTAACCCTTTTCACCATTAGTTTACAAAACAAATATCAAACGCCCATCACCATTAGTCTCTCCATTACCATTGGCATCATTACAAAACTTACATTTGTATCACCTTTTTCACCATTAGTTTACCATCATTAACCTAACTATCTCCATTACCACAGACATAAATCATAAACACCATTACCATTGGCCTTAACTGTGACATCCCCTACAGCCAACCTTCTTCACCTTGAACCACTTGTTCCTGGGTGAACGGAAGCGGTCAGATTTAGAAGTTCCGCCGACAAACCCAATATATTCACAGCTTCACTTAGGAGTAATTTTTGTTAGATTGGTGGACTTGGTTCTGGTTGCTAAAATTAGGGGTAGATCGGCTAAGGTGATGGGGTAGAGGCCAAAGTTGACAGAATGTGGAATGATCCAAGGCGTCGATTTAAGGTTACTGGTATTGAGTTAGTGGGTTTGAGATGGGGAAAAAAAGGGTTACCAATAAATATGTATGAGATTTGTGAGATCTGAAACATAGATTTCATTATTGATTTGAGTGATGTTTATTTGAGATTATTGATTATACATAAGGCGGCAATGAATTAATGAAATTGAAAATGGTGGAAAATTAAAGGAGAGAGAAGAAAGAAGGGGGGTTGCAGGTGTGAGGAGGAAGATGAATACTCCATAATAATTAGGAAGAAACAAAAAGACTGGGACTGTTAATGAATTAACCTGCTACTCTAGGTTAAAACAATTGCAATTCTACTAGAAGATAATTGGGGTCATAGTTGGGTATAATGTGAGTTAAATTATAGCTTGGAGTAATTTGGGAAGAGCAGCAATAGTTTAGAGTATTTACATTAAATAACCCAAAAAATTATACAAGAAAGAGAATCTTATAATGTAATTGTGACAAACTTATACGGATGAAATTGTCAAATATTTACAAAAAAGTAATATTTCCATTGGATTGATTGTAAAAAATAAAATGTATTATCAATCAATATAATTGGAGGAAAATGTAGTTAGGCCGATAAAAGTGAACGATAAAATGTGTTGAATTCGTGCGAATATAATAGAATTTAGTTAGGCTACTAGGTTCACATTACGGGTTAAACAAATGAGCATAAATGTGTTAAATGCGTATAGTTTTATATTATACGCGAAGCCAAAAAATTATATAGTTTGTTTTGTCGTTATTGTGACAATTTGATGATTTACATTTTGTAAAAGTTATACTTATATATATAATAACTTTGTTCAAATTTATTTGGATAAAATTTTAGTTACAAAAATATTCAATTTTGAATGACGATTTTATCCTCAAATTTTAGAAGGTCAATTAGCCAAAACAAAACTCAATTGCTATGAACATTGTACAACCGTTTGATTAATATATTTTTTTTGTGTATGAGTTTAATAAAGAACTAATTTTGTATCGATAAAGTATATTTTCGAGGATATATTGTTTGAATTTTTTAAACCTAATCGTTATATATTAATTATTGTTGTCATTCTCTTTCAAACATGTTAAAGACTTGTGTAAATATATTGAAAAAACTTCATTATGACTTTAATAGAACAACGACAAAGACTATAACACAAAAACAATAATTAGGAGGAGTGTCTGTACTACTAGTTCTTAGTAAATTCTTAAAATGGAGCCGTTACGAGTCTAGTTTATAAAGTCTTATACTTTAATATTATTATATAAATCCTAAAATTCTACGAATTTGCGTGGTCATTAACGAGGTATTAGCTACGTCCATAGCGTAAAAATGAGAGAGTTTTATTAATGTGAGAAGTTTAAAGATTACATATTCAGACAATATGGTAAGTATAACTATTAGGTTAAACTTAGAAACCTAACAAAACTCAAACACTTAATAAAGCTCATAGACCTAACCCAATAACAAATACAGATATTGCAACGAGACCCCACATAGTCGTTTGAAGCGGCGACTAACAAAATTAAGACATAGGTCCAACACGTATTATTCACGTTATTATAGTATTATAGTATTCTCCTGAAAACAAAGGGTGGTGCTTATTCATGGACGAGTTTTACTCTTTCATGGATGAAAATGACCATTCACCCTTTTATTTCACATCCCCAATTTTCATTTCTCTCTCAAAATTCAATTGCCTCTCTCAGTCCTGTCACCACCTCCTTCTAACAACCCATTAATCAGTTTCGAATTTTATCTCTCCCAACTTTCAAATTGAATCGTTTATTTACATCTATAATATTACGATTTACCTTAGGTTTTTTCCAATTTTTTCGACGGATTTGCTGTACAAATCTCGCCAGTGCCACAAAATATTTGTTCGTCTTGAAGGTAGCAGCTGAAGCAATCTTCCGGATTTTTGTCTCCAAAACATAAGGTAAAGAAGAAGGTAAAGAAAACTTATGAAAATGTTCAGCAAGATCAACTGTAAGCAAGCACACTGACAGACGACGCTATAGGAAATAAAAGCCCTAAGATCCGCTATGTCAGGGGAACCAAAAAATTAATAAATTTGATTCCTTAAACTAAACCTATTTTAAATAGTCTAACAAACCCTAATATAATTAGTCTAAACAAACCCTAATTTAATTAGTCTACAAAATTCCTTAATTTCATATAATATAATTAATAAAGTTAGAAATTAGAATTATTACTGATCGATACGAGCACTAGCATCCATAATTGTGTAATTTTGACGCATTTGATAAATTTGATTAATTTTGTGGGGGAGAGAAATAGAGAGAGTTTTTTTGTTGATTTTAGGGAAAGGGTATAGAATGAAAAAATAATGAAAAAAAGTACATAAATGAGTAAAATTCGTACATGAATGAACAATTACGAAAGCCACCAGATTTGAGATAATTGGGTTAATATCATATTTGGGTTAATATCGTATTTGGGTTAATATCAAATTCTATCCTATTTATTAAAGCAACAACCACATAGCCTATGTGGCGCTCTATGGTTCAATGTTGACTTTTCAAACGGCGGTTGGATTTGCATAATTTCAGGACCACTAACTATTCCGTAATTAATTGCAATTTTATTATTCTGATTAAAAAATTGACACGCAAAAAATAGCTTTTAATGTTCATGTTCATTTACATTTACATAAGATGAGATAAAATAAGCTACCATAATTGCAAATCTAATATATAAATGAAATCTTATATATAAAAGCAATTACCACAGTTCTTATGTGTCGCACTGTGGTTGAAAGTACAATATTTTTTATTTTTATTTTTTTCAAGTGTGTCCCATATTGTTACCCACCTTCTCCACTTTCTTTTTTGTGCTTTAATTGAGAAAAATTCACTTTTTATACTCTAGAGAAGTTGAAAGCTGAATATGCGACTGCTATTAATAATTACAATATATATGATACAAAAATTGAAACTATAAAAAATATTTCGTTAAAATAATGAAAATCAACTAGATGAAAAAGATATGAAAATTTTTCCATGAAAAAAACCATGTATTACTCCCTATGACACATCAAAATAGTATAAAAAGCGACATTAATAAAAAAATATTCACGGATTAGAAAAAATTGGAACTCGAAAAAATAGAAAACAATTTACTTAAAATACTTTTAATTAAATTAATCGATTAACAATAAAATATGTAAAAAAATGCATGCAAATTAATATTTAGTCTAGATGACTAGAGTCGAAAATAATATATACTATTAAAAGCACCATGACTAGAGTCGAAATAATACATACAATTAATTCTTTGTCAAGTTTGCCAATAACGGACTATATTATATATATAGATTAGTTGAGTCGTTGAGATACACATCTAATAAAAACATTGCGATTTTGCTTAAATTTAGTCTGAGGGAACATTATTGTTTAAGATGAAACATTATTGTTTAAGATTTTTAGTAGTATATATCGTATTTATTTAAAATAACTATATCACATTCATATTGTATATACTGAGATTTAAAACTTAAAATCAACAAACCGTTACATTGTTGTTTACTTTTTAATTGTTATATATTTATAGTATAATATCACGGGTTGACTATTATACAATTTCTAAAGCACATGAGTCAAAATTTTAACTTTAGAAATGTAGGGATCAAAATTTCATTTCAAAAGTACAAGGCACTAAATTTTCGTTTTAAAAATGCACGGGTCAAAATTTCATTTTAAAAGTGCATGGATCTAAATTTTCGTTTTAAAATGCACGGGTAAAAAATTTATTTCAAAAGTGCATGGAACTAAAATTTCGTTTTAAAAATGCACATGTCAAAAAATTTCATTTCAAAAGTACATGGGTCTAAATTTTCGTTTTAAAAAATGCATAATTTAGACCCATGCACTGGTCAAAATTTCATTTCAAAAGTACATGGGTCTAGATTTTCGTTTTAAAAATGCACGGGTCAAAATTTCATTTCAAAAGTGCATGAGACTAAATTTTCGTTTTAAAAATACACTGGGTCATAATCTTCACTTGATTCCGTTTCACTAATTCCCAATTGGGCACTACATGAAAAACGATGTTTAAATTTTCATTTAAAACGCGCGCAGATCAAAATTTTTATTTTAACCTTGCACAAGTTTGACTAAATGAAAAACAAGTTTAATATTTTGTCCTCTGCAACTGTTCTGCCCGATTCAGTTTTATTAATTTTGTTTTATTTTCATCCAAATAATTTTGTTTGATAGGTTAGTCGAGTTTTCCTGAAATCGCTTGAATATTAAGATGAAGTAGTAACTCAATTTTAACTAACAAAAAGATATATCATATTACAATAACTACATGGTTAGTTGACATTCATGCATTATTTAGGTTAATTACAAATAAAATTTATAATATCTAAAAATTTAAATACGATTTTTCAATATTTAGATTGTTAATTTAAAATTCATTAAAATATAGAAAGATTTTAAAACTTTATATTTTAAAATAAATAACTTAAAAATATGATAATTAATCAATTATTATAAAACTTATCTTATATATTCCTTCTTAAAAAATCTTTTTGAAATTAACAAACCCGTGCAGTTTGCACGGGTATAAGACTAGTATAAACACAATTCTTGTGCAAATTGTGACTAGAATTAGAAAGTGAGCCCATTTGAGAAATGATAATCCACAAACAACTCTTTTCCCTCCTTATCATCATACTAGCATTCCAATTCCAATCAAATTCAATTCAATTCCCATGTACACCACCCCATCAAAATTCCTACCATTTCTGCAACAAATCCCTCCCAACTTCCTCAAGATCAAAATCCCTCCTTTCCCTCCTAACCCTCCATGAAAAAACCAAATTCCTCTGCAACAATTTCACTGGAATTCCAAGATTAGGTCTTCCACCTTATCAATGGTGGTCTGAATCCCTCCATGGAATTGCAACCAATGGTCCAGGAATCAGCTTCAATGGCACGATTAAAGCAGCAACAATGTTCCCTCAAGTACTTAACCAAGCTGCTACCTTTAACAAAACACTCTGGTTTCACATTGCCTCTGCTACCAGTGTTGAAGGAAGGTCAATGTATAATGCGGGTCAATCTGGGTTGACTTTTTGGGCACCCAATGTTAATATTTTTAGGGATCCTAGATGGGGTAGAGGTCAGGAGACTCCTGGTGAAGATCCTGTTGTTGTTTCGGATTTCGCTGTTGAGTTTGTTAAGGGTTTTCAAAGGGAGAGTAATGCTGGGGGGTTGATGTTATCTGCTTGTTGTAAGCATTTGATTGCTTATGATTTGGAGAAGTGGGAGAGTTCCAGTAGATATTCCTTCAATGCTGAGGTAAGATTATCACCGTTTTTAGTTTGTTTGTCTCCGTCATTTATTTACCTTTGATTAAAATGAATTGACGAATAATAAAAAGAGTAAACAAATGACTGGGACGGAGGGGCTGTCACAGTAAGTGATTATTGCATTACTAATTCGTCCCTCGAAATTTTGGATCAATGTTTGGTCCTCCTTCAATTAAATTCCAAGCTTTGTTACTATTATTATTTCTGTCCATATAAACTGGATATATTGAGTGTTGACTGCGTGGGACGGTTTAGAAACGATGTTTGTTGTTGAATTTAAGTATGTATGCTGTTGATTTGTAAAATGTTAGTGTGTGAAGACTGAAGAACAATGCCAGTCATTGAAAGGATTAGTAAGTCTACCATGTCTTCTGATTTTTGAGAATTGAGAGTATATAGTCGTTGAGGAGCTTGAGCATCAAACCAGTTAGTTTCATCCCAAAGCCTTAGTGAGTTAACCGAGAAGCGAAGGTATTGAGTGGTAGTATTGGTTGCTGTTATGAGTAGCTATGATAGGGCAAGGGTAACCCTTTAGGGTACCCGATTAGGTGGGCTTTGCCCTTGATTTTTTTGGGTTAGGGCCTTTGGTTTATGGTTGCTTGGTTAGGTCGTATTGTTTATGAGGTGGTTATGGGCCCGTATGAGAGGAGGCATACCACGGCATCTCTCTTCAGAAGATGAGCGAGTCGCCCCGCCTTTTATTCCATTCGTAAGCCCCTGAATTTGTGTAGTCTTGTTTAAGATTGAGGTTGGCTAAGATGAAATGTCGTATTGAACTGTCTGTGCAAGTTAACTTCATCTTCAGAAAGATAAGACGTGCTTTAGTTGCTCTGTGGATTCAACTTTGTTCATTTTTTGAAGTCTGTACCGAGTATCAGGTTCGATTATAATACATGACCCATATGAGCATTGCTGTTGACTGTTGAGCCTACATTTGGGTGAGTACTTACAAGTGACAGCGACATAACACTCGACTGTCTGCCTTTAGATTTGATGGGGTGTGGGACTGAAGCTGTTTAGTAAGATGATGCCGAGATTAGTGGTATTCATAGTAGTTGGGTAGTTGCTGTCAATTAAGTGAGGATGATGGAAAGAAACAACTGGTTCTATCTTGGTATGTACTTGACAAGCTCTATAGCCTAAACTACAGTCGGTTAAGGATCTGCAGTAAGATATTAATGTTGGAATTAGCTTTTCTGATTCAATTAACGATCTTTTTAGATTGGAGTTAACTTCTGACATATGGCAGGTTAATCAACAAGACATGGAGGACTCATATCAACCCCCATTCAAGAACTGCGTTAAGCGAGGTAATGCAAGCTGCTTGATGTGCGCGTACAATAGTGTCAATGGAGTTCCTGCATGTGCAAAGCGTGATCTTTTGCAGAAAGCTCGAAATGAATGGGGATTTGAGGGGTAAGAATGCAGCAACTCCATGCTTTATAGTTTGGACTTTGGAGGATAATCTGTTTTTCCTGATGCTAAATACAACTATTATTTGGGTTCTAAATGGCTAGATATGTGGCCTCAGATTGTGATGCAGTAGCGACAATCTATGAATATCAGGATTATGTAACTACCAAAGAGGATGCAGTTGCTGTTGCTCTTAAAGCAGGTTTGCATTTGCCTTTTGTTCTTTCTTGCTTTCAATTGTACTCAGAGGCGGATCCTCTTAAACAATTGATGGGTGTGGGGGAGATTCAAACCCTTGTCCTGTAGTTTAAATACTACCTCCGTTTTATTTTATGTCATTTAAGGATGTTGTACAAAAAATTTAAATAATTATTGTGAAACTAATTGCAAGAAAAGCTCCCAAGAAATGTAAAAAAACAAAAAAAAAATACCGTATTGTTTTGTAAAACGACTTATAAAAGGAAACCTATCCAAAATTGTAGATTAATTCAAAATGTCGCTGGAGCCGGACCCTTCCCGGGCCTCCTATGATCCTTCTTTGAGGTCTGTACATTTTGTTTTATAGGAATAACCTATCCATTTTGCCTTATAAAGTTTCTAATCCTGCAGGAGTTGATATAAATTGTGGAACTTATATGCTTTTAAATGTTGAATCTGCAATTGGACAAGGAAAGGTTGAAGAGGAAGATATAGATCGAGCTCTTAAAAACCTGTTTCCTGTTTTGTTCCGCCTGGGGCTTTTTGATGGAGATCCTCTCAAACAGATGTTTGGAAAACTTGGAAGTAAGGATGTGTGTACGGAAGAGCACCAGACACTGTCACTTGAAGGAGCTAAGCAAAGCATAGTGCTTCTGAAGAATGACAGAAACTTCCTACCTTTAAGCAAGGATAACGTGGCTTCATTGGCTATCATTGGCCCCGGTGCAAATGATTCAGGCCAATTAGGGGGTGGATATTCAGGTCGAATTCCCCTGCTTCCTATTGTTTATACATGCACATAATTTTTGAGCACGTAATTCTGTCCTCAAGTTCCTGATAAGGATTAGATATAACCTCGTGGCTAACATTGCATTATATTTGACCAGACATCAAAAACGTATGACGCTTCACTTCGCCTGCATATTCAATTATTCATTGCCTATAGGTCACTCCTTCCAAAATATGAAAACTTTACACAAAATACCCGTGTTCAGCCCTCTGACACATACTTGCAGTGGATGACACTTGCAACCTAGTCTGAGTAATGTAGCCGGTTTGTTCCCAACTTTTGAATCCACACATTGACACACATATGCTACCAGTCCTCTAAAATTGCATTTCTTAGTTGGTTTGTTCATAACTCGGTACAATATTTACCGTAATTTATTACTTGCTCAGGGATACCTTGCAATGCGAAAACTTATGTTGATGGTCTACGAATGTATATCAAGCAAACAAGTTATGTTGGTGGGTGCCCTAATGTGTCCTGTGAGTCTGATTCAATGTTTGCTGAAGCTATCTCCGTGGCTAGAAAATCAGATTATGTGGTCCTAGTACTTGGTCTGGATTTGAGCCAAGAAACGGAAGATAAAGATCGAGTTACTCTTCTTCTTCCTGGTAAACAGATGGACTTGGTATCTCTAGTGGCTGCTGCTTGCAAAAGGCCCTTAATATTAGTTCTCACCGGTGGTGGACCATTAGATGTGTCCTTTGCCAAAGGAGACCCGAGAATCGCAAGCATTCTTTGGGTTGGGTATCCTGGTGAGACTGGTGGTAAAGCTCTTGCTCAAGTCCTGTTTGGAGATTATAATCCAGGTTAGCATTAAACATGACATATCATTTCCTTTTATGCATATAGATTCTTCAGTTAATTAAGTTCGGACTTTTTATGCTCTAACACAGCTTTATGGACCTGATAACAGGTGGGAGATTGCCAATGACATGGTATCCAGAATCATTCACAGAAATACCCATGTACGATATGAACATGCGGGCTGATCCTTCTCGCCATTATCCTGGAAGGACTCATCGGTTTTATACTGGTGAGACCGTATATAAGTTTGGACATGGCCTGAGCTATACTAACTACACATACAAACTCCTGTCAACTCCCAAAATAATAAATTTACTAGAGTTTACCAAGGCAGATGCAACTGTGAGAAAACTTTATCAAACAGAAGTTGGTATGTCTCATATTCCTATAGATGACTTGTCGTGTGATATTTTGAGATTCAATCTGAAAATATCTGTAACGAATGTTGGGCATCTAGACGGGAGCCATGTCGTAATGCTATACTCGAAAGCATTACAGGCAGTGAAAGGTGCACCGAGAAAACAGGTCATTGGGTTTAGCCGAGTCCATACTACAGCGCAGGGATCAGCTGACGCAAGCTTTGATGTTGATCCTTGTGAACATCTTAGCTTCGCGAATGAGCATGGAAAGAGGATATTACCTCTAGGAGAACATACTCTAATGCTTGGAGATATGGAGCATTCTTTAGTTATTGGTATGTGATAAGATCATAAGAGAGCTCTTTATTGCTTACAGTATGATCTGGCGCATTCTTTTGTGCATTGAATTCAATGTAAAATTACTAAAAACAGTTCAGTTTTCTGAACTTCCCAGTTGTATTTTACAGAATAATGATATCTTGTTTACATGTCTTACCCATGTCGCCTAATCGTGTTCTTTCCGCCCTTATTTTTTTTGTTTCAGCCATTCAGTTTCGTCTGGATTCGAGTCCTTCCCATTTGTATTATGGAAAACTATTGTCAATTATTCCGACATGAAGTTACCTTTAGCCACGCGTAGTTTGTGAAACTATAAAACCGTTATTTATTTTGCATGAGACCGATTTACTACTACATCTACTCCGTATATTATTTTTCCTTGCACACCTTATGAATGAAAATAATTATTTGACACGCCAAAATCTTAAAATAAATAGCTGACATTACTACACACATAATAAATTTGAAAACAACTCCATTATCTCAACTTTAAAGTTAACATTTGACTATAAGACATTTGTGGGATCACCAATAATATTCCACATACTTTATTGCCCTCCTAGAAATTTCTCCTCTCTACACTTTGCTTTGAACCAAAGATGAGTGATCCTAAATATGCATACCCTTACCCTGCTCAACCTCCATACCCTGCTCAAGGTTCCTTCTTTTCTCTCTTTTTATCGCTTCCTCCGTCTCATTTATTTGTTTATCTATGATTACAAGACTTTTCAGAAAAAAATTAAAGGTAAACAAATGATCGTGGTTAATTAGAGTACTTATTCTGTTTGATGAATCACGATTTTCCTGCTCATCTTAATGATATTTTTGTATGTGTTTAGTATTAAGTTCGCTCTTACAATTTTCGAGTAAGAAAGTCACTATGTACTATGCTCAAATTAGGCTGTAACATACGTACAGTAATTTCATTTTACTTCTAAGTTTACGACGCATTTAGGTAAATTTTAAGATGACCAAGCGTAAGATGCATGAATTTTATCACGGCTACATTCATGTCACAATAATCTTTGTATTTGAAGAGTATTTGTGATTATGTTTACTAAAACCATGGTAATTTGTATAAATAAAACGATAGGGTATTATCAAGGTCCTCCTCCACCTGTGATGGCTCCACCACAATATCAGTACGCTCCTCCTCCTCCGCCTCAAAGACAAACTGGTTTCCTTGAGGGATGGTAACCATTCTATTATTCATTTTTCTTTTCTCAAAGCCTTGTTTCTTATTTTATCCACGCAAACGCTCGTTTGTAACGCATGCATCACAAGCTTGTGAGTTGTGATGACAGATAAATGTGACAATATTATGATAAAATGTAACCATTATCTGATAATAAATATTTTTGCATGGCTATCTATATTATAAAATGATCACATTTTTCCGTTACAATTTTGGTACAAATGATAGTAAAGCTAAATGTTTGCAATAACGTGTGCAGTCTGGCTGCTCTATGTTGCTGCTGCTTAATTGATGAATGCTGCTGTGACCCTTCTATCATTTTTATCAACTAATATCCTTGTTGGTGCTGCATCATTAATCAATATATCAATGACATAAAATTTGTTGTTTGTTTGTCATGTTGAACCTTTTGTATGTGTGGCGATCTGATGATATTATGTATCTACCCAAATTAATTTATTGTATGACCGTTACGGATTATAAATTATACCAATCTTTTTCTCTTTACGGCATTTAGTTAGGGGTTGTTTAGTTGCCCCTTTAATTCAGGGAAGTGGAAAATCCTACGAATTATTTCCTCCTATTCGGCTATTCTTCCCCTTTCTTTTTACCCAAAAATTAAGAAAATGAATTTGGACCACACAAATCAACCTACCCCACATGAAATTGAATTTGAGCCACAAAAAGCTTACTAAATAAGGAAAGAAGGAAGAAAACGTGATTATTACGAATAAGAAAAGAGGGAAGATTAGGCTGAATAAGAGGAAATACTATTTTGTAAACTTGTTTGGTTGTCAAAAATGAAGGAATTAAGTTCCTCCATGAGTTACACTTGCCACATCACGTGGAAGTTGCTTAGCCACTCTCCCTAGTAAGTTCTACTTCCCACATCCTTATTACGGAACCAAACACTTTTTTGCTATTTCCCATGAATTTCATTTAGGAATTAAATTCATGTGATTTCTATTTCGCTACATAAATTTATTTACCACATGAACCAAACAACCCCTTAGTTGTAGCCTTGTAGGAACTCATTTGTTTACGAAGATTTTTGGGTGTTATTTCTCAATTTTTCTGACTTTTTACCTGTAGTAAGTCTTGCTTACGACGGGTCACCATTTGTGACGGATATTTTGGGAGATAAAATGGATATAAAATGAGTTAGTGGAGAAAGGGGACCACATGAATAGTGTTGAAAAGAGAGAAAAAGTGGTTATTTTGTGAGAGAAAACGGTATCCGTCACAAGCTTGCGACGGATAGAGCCGTGCAAATAAGAATTTGTGTTTTACCTGATACCCTACACTTTTTAAAACATACACCATTTTCCTAATTGTTGTCATTATCTTCAGGTGTACATCTAAGCTTTATTTTCCGTCAATTAAACTCATTTTTAAGCGTTAAGTGGACTTGAGCGCGTAAGCAAGCTTATCATTTATTATTACATCACATAAGTACGCTATTAGGCTCATTATCCATCTCGATCCTAATATTTATGGATAAATAGAGGCTAAATTTTTTTTGACAGAAACATTATTTATGCCTTGCCAAATTATCACGTCCAAAGATGGATATTGATTTTAATTGAATCCTTATGTCATGGGATGACAATGACATTTTTAGTTACACATCCAAGTAATCATTTAACGCCTAAAATCAAGTTTAGTTACCCATCCAAGTAATGAACATGCCAGTGGTTGCAAATAACTTAATTTGATGGTCATGTTCATGGCTACGGTTTTTAATTTATATTTTGCACAAAATAGCGTATCTTCATATTTATAGGCTCTTAAAAACATAATAGTACTTTCTATATATTTCATTAAAGATTTATCTTTTACGGATTCAAATTGAATTTGAAGGTTAATGGTTGCAAATAACTTGCTTGATTTTCTGAATTGGATCAAGTTTAATTTTTATGAGCTATACAATACAATCGTGAAGAGGTTACGATAAAAACAGAAAAAAATGTCAAGATCAAAGAGAACGGTTCCATGTAAACCCGCTCTATATGAAATTAACTACCAGAATGATTGTACATCATAATTGTTCTCTTGAAAAGGTCGAGCAAAGGCACTAACAAATTCGACATGTATATCAAAGAGACCTGCCTTATAAAAGAGATCAGTTACTACTTACTACAAGCAAGTAAGCAACCGTTCTCTAAGATATATTTTGAGCACGGTTCTGTGGCACAATCCATCTGGTTCTTATCACAAAGAATCCGTGTTGACTTTATTTCAACCGTGCTCCTATATAAAAGAGAATGCTTGGCCACAGAACGGTCCAAAAGGGCTTTAAGAGCGGTATTTGACCGATCTCTTTGATCAATATTGTTGTAGTCATAAGCTATCTGAAGTGTCGTAACAAACAGAACCTAGAACGGTCACAACATCATTATATATATAAAAGAATCTTGGAAAACTGCCTATGTGGCACAATGTGGATTCAGAATTAGGCTAATACAAGTCTCTCATTCAATCTCACAATTTTAGTTTTTTTTAAACCAATCATATTTCACTGAGTTAGTCAGCTTTCCACGTCAGCAAACTAAAACAAATAAAAAACTGAAATTAATTGAGAACCACATAATTAACTGTGCGTAATTAATATAATCATATTAATTAACGAAATAATTTTTTTACATACGAACTTTACTTTTCCACATACATTTTTTTCATAAAATTTCCGGTACCCTTTTCTTAAACATAAACTGTATTTCTTAAACATCTACAAAACAACTGTTATATATGCATCTTTACCCAAAAATTGAATCAATTACTCTTAAAACATATACAATTGATTACAATACTCTAATTATTAAAATAATACTATTTATTAACGATTATTAATACCTTCTATTCAAATTATATACATAGCGGTTAACTGTGGTGGTCTACGCCTTTAGGTCGTTGGCATTTATCGGGTTGTCAGCGTCCGTATGTTTATCGCTGATTGTTTATTGTGTTGTCGCCTTCCCGGTGTGTTGTTAATTCATAATTGTTTATTGTCGGCGGCGTTCAATGTGTTATTACACTAATGAATTAAAGGAACAGTAAACTAAAAAGCAATAAAACGGTTATAATGAATACATAAATAATGTGAAATTGGTTATAATGACATATATAATTAAGCAACAGCAATATGAATTGATTTTTGAATAAGAAAAGACTCATATAATTAAAATTGGTTATAATGAAATATATATATACTCGGTATGAAACAGAAGAAATTATATGGAAATAATGTGAAATTTGGAAATGTGGAAAGAAAATAGTTCACGAAGTCACCTTGCGATAAAGACAATTAAGCAAAATAGAAAAAAAACATAGCATTACATGTCTCACCTGCAGGCTGCAACAGTTACATACATGACTTTTATACTATCAATTTAATTAGATCACTTCAATGTTTATCACTCAAATAAAGTTGTTCAATTATAATACAACATCAATCAGCTTGCACTATTAATGCAATTACTATAAAAAAAATCAAATTTCGAAAAAATTGTAATTGTAAAACAATTATACTTGGTATTTACATTTTATCAGAATTACTTGGAATTTAATTTAGAGGATTGCTAATTACCACATGATTACAAATTTAGAATGTTTGTCGAAAACATGATAAGTGCGCACTTCTAAACCATTAAAGCACCACAACTCTAGAGAGCAATTAACAAATGATTTTATTGTTGTTTTTGAATTTAGTTTTAGTTTTTAGTTATTTTTACTCAATTTTTGGTGTTCATTTATATTAGACTTTGACTCTTTCATTGTTTTAAGGTGTGATTTATAACTGATAATCTTTTAAGTAGTCCATCTTTCCCGTTAAGTTCAAAAGGAGACAATTTCCTTTAGCAGTTTGCCTTGCAATGACTATTAACAAGAGTCAAGGGCAATCTCTATCCCGTGTTGGTCTTTATCTTCATAGACCAGTCTTCACCCATGGACAATTGTACGTTACTATCTCCCGGGTTACAAAAAACGATGGTCTAAAAGTCCTTATATTAGATGATGAAAAAGGCATGTCTACTATAACTAATGTTGTTTACAACGAGATTTTCGAGAAACTATGAGTTTCTCTTAAATTTTTCAGTTTTTATATCCTACTCTATCAATATATATACTTAAAAGAGGAACTTTTCGAGCGATTTTATTGGCTATTGTTTTAGAGTAATTTCATTGGCCATTAATTTGTTTAAATAAATTAAGTATATAAATAAAAATATAATTAAAAAGTAATAAAATATTAGTTGGATAATTATTGTTTCAGACGATTACATTGGATATTACTTTGATTAAATAAATTAATTATATAAATAAAAAGATAATCAAATAATAATAAAATATCAGTTAGATAATTATTGCTTTTAGAGCGATTACCTTGGCTATTACTTTGTTTAAATAAATTAATTATATATAAATAAAAAGATAATTAAATAGTAATAAAATATCAATTGGATAACTATTATTTTTAGAGCGATTACATTGGATATTACTTTGGTTAAATAACTTAATTATATAAATAAAGGGATAATTTATTAGTAATAAAATATCAGTTGGATAATTATTGAATTAGTTAACAAAATAATTGAGACTATTGTTTTAGGGCAATTTCATTGGCTATTACTTTGGTTAAATAAATTAAGTATATAAATAAAAAGATAATTAAATAATAATAAAATATCAGTTGGATAATTATAATACGAGCTACATAATCAAACATATAAGAATATGAGTTAATATAAAAAGAATACGAGTTTAAGAGAATCACGAACTAAAAAGTATGAGCACAGAACAATGCGAGTTATTATTAACCTAAGAATACAAGCTAATATAAAAAGAATACGAGCTATTAAGCTAATGTAAATAAAAGAAACGAGTTTTAAAATACAAGCACAATACGAGCTAATGAAAAAACAATACGAGCTATTAACATAAGACGAGCTTCAAAATATGAGCACAAATGAATACGAATACGAGATTAAAAGTATCGTGGGCTTAAATATACAAGCATGTATATAAGAATACAACTATTAAGATGAGAATACGAGCTAATATAAACAGAATACGAAAACACAAGCTAATTGAAACACTTCTTGAGCTAAAAAAATAGAACCAGATTTGCAATACGTCAAATTTTAAGATATAATAGGCACTTAAAATTACGAGGTATAATTAAAAGAATACGAGCTACAAAATACGAGAATATAAGAAATGAGCTAATGTAAAAGAAATAAGAATTTAAGAGAATCAGGAACTAAAAAATTCAGGCACATAAGAAGACGAGATATTAACGTAAGAATGCGAGCTAATAGAAATATTAAGTTAAGAATACAAGGTAATGTAAAAAATACGGGCTATTAAGATAAAAATACGAGCTAATGTAAAAAAAACATACGAGCATATAAGAGGATCAAGATCAACTTACAAATACGATCATATAAGAATACGGGCTAATATAAAAAGAATATGAACTAATGTAAGAAGAATACGGGTTAATAAGATAAAAATACGAGTTATTAAGATAAAAATACGAGCTAATGTAAAAAAACATACGAGCTAATAAGATAAGAATACGAGCTAATATAAAAAAAAATATGAATTAATGATAAAAGAATACGAGTTTCAACTATCTTCATATATTAGAAATATTGGATAAAGAATTATTTCAAGATGATGCTCAAATGAAAAATATAGAAGTTATTATAAAAATATATGTACTTAAAATACTTTTTTGACAGTGATGCGTAATATGTAAGTGTCTTTTCCAAGACCATTGAATTGGATGTACATGTTTCCGTTTCTATTGGAATTTTATGCACTTTTAACGTTCCATGTTGTTCCGATGATGATACATCTGATGTTTCATTAGCCATAAAAAACAATCATACCTAAATTATTCTCTATATATGCATATTATACTAAATATTTTTAGAAGATTAACTGTTACGATAATTACTTTGAAACCATGTTAAGAAATTAGACATGAAATCTAGTAGTACTTTATATTTGAAAATACAAATTTTTATCTTATTATATATAGACTTTTTTATTTATTTTTATTAAATCATTTATCTATACACCACATCCGTTATTAGCATATTTAATAACTTAATTGATCGTTCTCTATAAAAATTGAATTGAACAACCACGTGAATTTTCACGGGTGTTACACTAGTTAAACATTAAAAGCAGTAACAATATTACATTATTACAACAATGGCTTTTAGATTTTATTCATTATCAAACTTGACGAAAAAGAAAAGACACATTACATTAAAGACAGAGATCGACAGAGATAAAAAAAACACAACTTGAAAGAAATGAAACGACAGAACTAAAGGCCGTACGGACAACGAAGTGTGAGCATGCATTGCGAAAAGCATGCACACTAAACCGGTGCTGAGATGTTAGCTTCATCATTCACATCCTGCACAACAATACAACAACCAATAACAATCAGTCTTTGCAGAACACGAAGTATGATGGAGATAGAAGGACGATTATCACAAATTCTAGAATTAGACGGTTTCACATCGTGAGACGGTCCACTTTTAATTTTATACGGAGTAATAAATTTGCTCATTTAATACTATAAATAAGATTCTTTTATTTAATGGGACCGTTTTTTGTGTGAGACCGTCTCACACAATTGTGATTAATTACAGAAATAATACCTGACAAGCGAAAAACTCAACATCAAACCCGCTTTGTGGTTTCAAGGTGTTGATTGGGAAAGCAGGTGACATTTTCACACACAATAAATTGCAATTCAAACAGACGAATTTCTATTTGTTGTTCTTGTGGTGTAATCCTACGCCCTATGCAGTCCGTATTTAAAGAGGTAGTATATATAACTATGACTCGAATTCTTAATTGCGTCTTTCCTGCAACTTACTCCCTAATAATTTGACTAATTTATTTGTTAATTTAATTTCTGCATTCATCGCATTAATTATTTTTTAGCTCATTGATGAGTTCGTATTTCTACTATCTATTTAGCATATTCTAAGTACAATAAAGCGATATTGGGATGCGATTTTATATGATTTATGTCATTATTGCCAATTTCCAAGTGTCGGGGTTACTAATGGAATTTTGTGCAATTATCGGAAGCAAGGGCATGTCTTGAAGTTAGCATGGTGCAAAACATCTACAAGCATGAAAGAAGACTACCTAAGACATGAGGAATTGGAAGTATGAAGCAATTGAAGAATTGAAGTTGCGGTTGCATAAGGATCAACTTCAAATGGGTATATCTTGAGTTCTAGAGCTCCAATCGATGCAAGGCCAAGTGGAGGTGAAAGCTTATGTTCTTAGCTTTCCAACGATAGGTCACACGCCTCATTTGGCCAAATATCGAGGGAGATATGGCTTTTGGAAAATTGCTGTCCAGAAGCAAAACCGCACCGTGCGGTTTTCTCATTTCCAAAAATGGCACCGTGCCGATTCCTGCTGCCCTGTTTCGCCAACTTGGTTTAACCTTGTGTTTGGAGGCCCATTATCCCCAATTAGGTTTAGGCTATAAGGAGGTGATTACATTAGGTTTTGAGATGATCTCATTACCTCCCTTACCATCTTATATTAGCTTTTTAATTGGGTTTTAGATTTTGAATGAAGAGTTAATCTCTACTCTTAATCCAACTCAAAGGTGTAATCTTTGGTTGTAAGATACTCTAATCTTTCCTTGGTTTTTGTTATTGTTATTAATCTCTTGGATTTATTGTTATGATTTTGGAATTTTGTTTGATTAAGACAACTAAGTGTGATTTCCTTGTTGTTTAAATCTCACCAATTTCCTTAATTTATTGTTGTTGGGTTTATTAAGTGTGTTTCCTTGTAATCCCATTTTGCAACAACATGTCATTGGATTAATGAATGTGATTTCTTCTTGATTTAATTGACATTAGAGAGATTAATTTGTGATTACTCATTAAGTGTGATTTCCTTGTGAGCAATTGCACCTATTGGATTCCTATTGCTTTATCTTCTTGTTATCTATCCTATGTGTGTGATTTCCACTAGGAGAAATTAATGAGTTGGGTCAATTGCTAAGTGTGATTTCCTTGTTGTTGACCTCTATTAAGGAAATTTGGAGATTCTATCTCACTAATAGGACAATAATTCTAGTTTAAGGATTGATTAAGAGGTTTTATTAACTAAAGTGTCTCACTTTATTGAGTTGGGTTAAGTCTTTCTTAAACTTGATAATCTTTCATCCTTGTTTGTTTGGTTACTTGTGCTTATTTGAATGTTATTTGCTTTTGTTTGCATTCTCAATCAACCCCAAAACCCCCATTTTTACATTCTTGTCATTAGTTAGTCTTAATTGCTCTATTTACATCTTTAGAAACCATTAGCAAAACCCTCCTTCTCTTGGATCGACCCCTTTACTTGTTGCTATACTCATTTTATAATTAGTATAATTAACATGTTTTGTGGTATATAAATTGATAATTTGCGCGTCTTTAATTGCGACGTTTTGGGCGTGTCACTCATCTATGTAGATAAGTTCAAAGACTCACTACTTTGGATATAAAACAATTCATATCTTAAGACGGAGATACACATCTTAAGTAAGACTAAAACAAGTTACATTTACATAGTACTCCCTCCTATTTTATATTTTGTTCCCTTTGTGTAGGGCACTAAGATTAAGGTGAGAAATAAATTAATTGTAAAAAATTGAGTGGGGTATGGTGATAGATGAGAGAGATGGATAATTAGGAATTAAATAAGAAATTGTAGGTAAAAAACATAAAAAAAAAAACGAATAAAATATGAGTAAAAGAGTTGGGTGAGGTTTGATAATTGGAGAGAAAAATGAATAAAATAAGAATAAAAGTTTCCAAAATAAGAAAGGCGAAAAAAACCTAAATCATCCGTTTTAGGAAATAGGGAAGAAAATATGGAATATGAAGAAGTATTACTATTTGGTGATATTTTCTCTTACAAAAATGACTATACTATCCTTATTACTTTCACTTATTATCACCCAAGTCCCAGCTAGGGGTGTTAACGAGCCGAGCCGAGCCCGAGCTTGGCCTTGCTCGGCTTGTGCTCGATTACAAAAACTCGAGCTCGAGATTGAGCCGATCTTACCCGAGCTTGAAAAAAATACGCTCGTTACAAAGCCTGCAAGTTTTAACACGAGCTCGAGCCAAACTCGAGCCTATATAAAATTGTTTATTTTTTTTATTTTTTTCTTCCGATATTTTCAATAACTAGGTTCGAAGATTTTTTGTAAATATATTTAGCAAATCAACAAAATATTTAATTTATATGATACAAAGAAAAAATATTGATAAAATATTTTTATAAAATATGAGCATATTTTTATAAAATATGATTAATATTTTATGTACTCTCAAATGTTCGAGCCGCTCGCGAGCTTTTCGAGTCGAGCCAACCTTTGCTCGGCTTGACTCGTTAATCTCTCGAGCCGAGCTCACACGAGCCGAGCTTTGACCGAGCTTTGACCGAGCTTTGACCGAGCCGATCTCGAGTTGCTCACGAGCTGTCTCGTCTCATTAACTGCCCTAGTCCCAGCCCACCATTACCAATCTAATTATTAAACCCTATCTCCAATCTTCTTACTTCTAACCATAGTTTACATTATTTTACTCATTTATATTAAAATTTGTGCCATTTCACAATGAGACAATATCCAGAATACGAAGGAGGAATGATATATATGCGAGTTTTCCACTTAGCACCTAGATATTTTAATTCTTTTCATCTAGTTTATAATACTAATTTAAATTTTATTCATCTAGCTTACCAAATCTATTTATGTTTCGTTTGTTTGTTTTTTTGCAATTTCTTTTATCTTTCTTGCATCTACAATAACATAATAATGAGATTGCTTAAGCTTAGATTCATAATCAACACAAAATCACCACCCATAATAATAATAATAATAATAATAATATATTATATAAGATAGGATTACACTTAACACGGTATGCTCATTTTCAATAACATAATATGAGAAGATACCAGCAGACATCACAGCACATTACAGATAACTAAACTTATTCTTAAACATTGCCAAGAACACCTGAGAACTAGACTTAACAGCAAAGTGATAAGTCTCAATTAAGCGTACCCACTGATAGCAACATTGCCACCACAGTCACGAACTCCGAGATTACATCCGATACCATTTCCGTCATTGATGTTCATCCTGGCTTCACAATCACCTGAACATGGTGAACTACCCCCATTACAACTGGAACCAAACCCATAATTCTTCAACACCGCATCCATACAATCACTAGCTTTCATCATGTCCATACAATCGGGAGCTTTCACCATTTTCATGTCACCACAGTTAGTACATTGGCCTATGCATTGAGCTCCATACCCTAGTTCCTCTGTTAAAGCATCCTTACACGGCCCACGGGCACAATCAGTGGCTATCACCATGTTCAGCTCATCCGCGGTACATTCACCACAACATACAGATCCTTTAGCATTGGCCATTTCATTAGGATCTGTATCCGCAGTACATTCACCACAGCATACAGATCCTTTAGCATTGGCCATTTCATTAGGATCTGTATCCGCAGTACATTCACCACAACATACAGATCCTTTAGCATTGACCATTTCAATAGGATCTGTATCCGCAGTACATTCACCACAGCATACAGATCCTTTAGCATTGACAATTTCATTAGGATTTGTATCCGCAGTACATTCACCCCAGCATACAGATCCTTTAGCCTTGGCCATTTCATTAGGATTTGTATCCGCAGTACATTCACCACAGCATACAGATCCTTTAGCCTTGGCCATTTCATTAGGATTTGTATCCGCAGTACATTCACCACAGCATACGGATCCTTTGGCCTTGGCCATTTCATTAGGATTTGTATCCGCAGTACATTCACCACAGCATACGGATCCTTTAGCCTTGGCCATTTCATTAGGATTTGTATCCGCAGTACATTCGCCACAACATACAGATCCTTTAGCATTAACCTTCTCTTCTCCTACAATGTCGAAGCCATTTTGCTTATCTCCTCTAAAATTATCGGATATTATGAATGCTAAGGCAATGCTAGGCAGAACTATAAGTTCATCCATCGCCTGTTTAGATAAAATATGATGAGAAGAATGATATAATGATGTAAAAAGAAATAATATTTCACTTGCGGTTTCTAAATGAAAACAAACCTTGATAGTTTGTGACTTTGAGTTGATTAGTCCCACTGCTCTGCCATAAGGATAGTTTGTGGAGAATTCGACCATGGTCGTGAAATCTTGTTCCGATTTTTCATTTTCTGAATTCTTGGGTCCAGACTGCAGTCTTCTCCCAGGAAAGAGTTTCACCTGTAGAAATTATCAGTGAAATACATTCTTAACGTTCTAAGGGACTATGAACTAGGAGCGTTCATATGATTTATATACCTCTCACAATGAATAAAAAAGTAAACAAATGATAGATCAAGTCCTTACAATCTTATTGTGACCAACAATCTCAAAGAGACTGTCCTCATTCCCAGAGCTTTTTTGAAGCTTGAACGAACCATGTGTTCCTTTCACGATCCAATGATTTTCATAATATTCGACCAGTGCATGCTTTTCACCAGAGTCGGTGAGGTAATACACCTCTGTCCACAAATCAGAAGGGCCTTTGGTAGAATCCTTGATTATATTCCTAAATAAAATAATTTCAGGATATTTAAATCGTTATATCTTCATATGGACCGTCAAATTAATACTGACTATAAGTTGCCTTTAAAATTGAAGTAGAAGTAAGATTACCTTTTTTGAAGATTAAAAACTTTTTTCCCGCTACAATCCACGACTCTTGTCTCAACCAAATCAGATTTGGCATGCTGACATCTCGCCAGATGAAACACTTGAGGTGCACGCATTGGAGGAGAAAACGACATAGATACATGAAGGAGTACCGGCTCAGAATTTCCAACGCCAGAGACAAGATCAAGTGAAAGCCATTTATTTGTCCAAAGTTGAGACCGGGAAGCCAACATATCTTCTAAAGAAAGAGAGCACGAACCAAGTAGCTTCAATGATCTCTTTGGTTTCAACTCATCGGAAGTAGGAGAATAGGACATGAGTTCAAGGAGAAACTCTCCTGCTGGCTCACACTCAAAATACGCGAAAAGTTTATCCTTAGAAGCCGATGATATACCCAACCATCTCTTGGTTTTGAAAAGTGTATCGGGTTGATTCTTACTGATTGCAACAACGAGGTTTTCTTTGCGCTCATCTGGTAGGTTCTTGATATCTACAAACTCTAAGAGTACCTATTAACGAGAACTTCAAGTTATTACTTCATGACAGCAAAAGATTTTTCTTTTTCTCTTGAGTGTAAAGAGATACACAGAAGTAATCTAGAAGTTAAACCCATTTTGAACCTTTGTTAATTATAAGTATAAGGTTTTCGGAATATCATACTACCTCCATGGCTTTCACAGTTGGAAATGGAATTTGCTTGCCAAACTTTTCGGCCTTGTTGAATTCATCGGACTCTCCATTGAGCTTGTAGGGAACTCGCGTTACCGGAGTAGGGATATCTCCTCTACTCATTGCACCAGCCTTCCAATAACTGAACCCAAACGTTTGTTCCCATTGCCTTGTAGTTCTGGTGAATCCAGTGTTAAGTCTACTCCCTTTTGATTTATCAGGATCAGAGTCATTGTGTGGAAGCACACCGCCCACCAATTCCTTCATGTCTTTGCAGTAAGAATCTGGGCACAGTTGGTGTGTGTGCCACATCAGATCAACATCGTAAGTGGGAACACAAAAAGTTTGAAGGCCCGTTGTTCTGTTTGTTCTAATTAGATGAAGGAATCCTTTATATCTAGCTTCCGCTTCTCTGAGAAATAGTTCATCCGACATGTGTGGTCTGCATGCCTGTCAAATAAGCAATTTTCAGTACCTTAATGCAAACATTCACTTATACAATCCGGATATGTTAAATCTTCCAAAATCCGTATACTACTTACTGGACAACGTATTCATTTACCTGATAAGTAAAACCCGTCTGTCTTTTAACCGCAGCAATCAGATCATAACTGGTAAACTTTTCAGTTTGTGAATTTTTCTGCAAAGTATCTCCTGTAAAGGGTATTTCTAAGTCAAGCTCATAAGGTTCCTCAGGGTACAGTTCGTTCCATATTTCCTCACTTGTACTCTTTGATGTCGCTTGTATGGATGACATGACTTTGTGGTTAGTAAGTACTCTTCCAAACAATTTCTCACAATCGAATTTGTACCTGACCTGTAACATAAAGATAATAATTTAGATGAACTATAACGAAGAATTATGAAATCATCAGTCTTAATATATAAGTTGACAAGCATACCGGGTTTAACCTATGGCAATGCCATATCAATTCACAGTCAAGAGGAACAACCAACGACCCGTCAAGAACAGGATTCTCCTCATGTTTGGCGAGCAAAGGAAGCCAAAATGCATTGTACCTAAAAAACGCAACATTGCACTTCAAAACTCGACAACAATATTATCTCTATAACCAATTGATTCTTCAGAATGCAAGAAGCTCAACCAGTTTATTCACCTGTAGACAGCCTTTTGTAAGGTCTGATCTTCAAACAGGAAACGATTACGGTGTTCCACAGCATCAAGGAATTTCAGATGAGTTTTGGCAGCCTCAATAAGATCAATACTCACTGTAATGTTTTGTGCTACAGCCCATGCTTTCGCTTGTTTGTTTTCCATCTTCATGCCCTATCCAACCATCGAAAGTCCATATGTGAATAATGTATTACAAGACTACAAAGCTTAAAGTATAGTTCTACAACAGTTTAACCCTATACAACACTTAGACACTTCATTTTAGAGAGGACGTGATATAACTTTACAAGACGCCAATATTTGTCCTTTGACACAAGCACAAGTGCACAAGTCTCAAATGCAACCAAGTGAGCAGTAACTAAGCTATTATATACATACATTTTTAAACTCAATAATTAATAATCCGCCCATTCCATTTATATCTTCCTCATTAGAGTTTGTTGTATGTTGATTACCTCCCGGACCGGTCCTAAATATTTCGAGATTCTAGGCAAAATTGTAAAATGGCCCCGACTATGTAAAAATACAAGTACTAATATAATTTAATAAACGAAACAACAAACACAAAATTTTTTGAACACTATTTTTTTTCTTCCAGATTTTGAAATATGAGGATGATTTTTGAATAATCCTCAAAAGTTTAAACTACCAAATTGGTAAAAAAAAAGTAGAGTATTTTGGACAAATTGGTAAAAAAAATAACATGTTGGACAAATTGGTAAAAAAACAATTAAGTGATAAATTGGCAAAAATTATTTAAATTAAGTGGGTTAATTGGGTCGAGTTTGGGTCAGATCATTTTCGGGTATACTAGAACTCAGATAAGGTTAGTTGTGTCGGATAATTTCTAACTTCGGTTATATTCGGGTCTGTTATATAATGTTTATTAGGGGCAATGATTATATTACAACCATAAATATTTGTACCGGGTGTCGTGTGAACTCGAGTCTTGTCTTTCAAGTCGGGCAATTATATTGATATTAACCAAAGACTATTAAAATAGTATAAGAAATTGTTAGTTATTTCATCTACCCTGAATTTATATTAACCAAAGACTATAATAAAAAAGAATTGAGCTGAACTGACTTGACCGATAGACTTAATCAAACAGGCGCAACACCCGAACTGAGGATCTTATTATGACCCGTTACCCGAAATGATCTGAACAAATAAAATCTAACCAGAATGTTTATTATTACTCCTAAATACGAAACGGTTCAACCCGATATATATTATTTACCATCTCCCCTAATAAACTTGATAATAATATACCCGAAAAATTGCCCAAATACGAATCTGTTCAACCCGATATATATTATTTACCATTAAAACATTATAAAAAGATATTTATTACTTATTTTTTTATTTTGGCCTAAATATCACTTAATCAACTTTTATTTTTACCCATTTGTCTAACATGTACTTTTTTACCAATTTGTACAACCTGTTACTTTTGTTACCAATTTGTCTAAAACACTCTACTCTTTTTTACCAATTTGGTGGTTTGGCCCAAAAATTTAGAAGAAAAAATAATTTTGGATTGAAATATGAAAATCATCAAATATGAAGTTAGCACTTGAAAATTACGTATGATAGAAAACGAAGAGCTAAAAACCATGAAATAGAAAGTGTTACAATTGATGAATATATGTATTCTATCTCTAGTTTTTGTTGGGTTTGATATTGAATCGGGTGCGTAACAAGTAAAATAGGGGCGTGATATGTCATCTATGGAAAACTGAGTTCGCTATATTGGGTGTATAATTAAATATATTTATAAAAGCTTAATTTTTGTGTTTAACATAATTTTCAAATGATACAATTAAAAACGGATTAAAACAAATAATTAGTTCACTAAAATTTGGATTGTTGAGATTTTAAAAAAAAACTGATAATATGTATAAAAAATCAATTTTATAAATAAAAGTATGAATGACATGTATATTAATTCTGGTTGGATATACGCCGGGTGATATAAAGATGGATGATTTATAATCCATATCCCACCCACCCCATGTTCATTTATATTCATATAAATTATATCTTACCCTAATTTTACATGAAAATCATTATTTATATCGGCCCTGTTTAATTTAGGACGGATGGATGGATGGATGGATATCCACGAAGTGAAACATCACTAGGAACAATGACTCACATAAATTTTTGTATGAATGAAAGGAATAAAATGAAAATCATGAAAATCCGAACGTAATGTCTTATGTATGTGCAAGGTTTATTCAATACAGTATTATAGAGTATACCTAGAAAAAGGAGTTCAGTACGTGGTAGAAAATCTAAAATATGATCCTTGTAAAAATAAAGAAAAAGTGAAGAAGAAAATGAAATTCAAAACCTTAATTATCAAAACATGGTTAAAGAACAAAATAACACTTACAATGATATTAATTTATAACTCTCAATGTAGTATCACTTGAAATTTTTTGATGTTGTATTTCTGTGCCTCAAACCAGTGTCTGTGGAGAGCCTTTTATAGCAGTGCATCAGTGCATGTTATTACTAGTAACGTACTCTGCTAGTGAGAAAACATGAAGAATGTGATGCTGAAAGATATGTTACCAAATAAGTCCCTTTTAAAATTCGGTTAGTCTTGCTTGTGACGGGTCGGGTGGAGAAACGGATAATGACACTCACAAAACGAATAGGGGACAAGGTGGGGCACCCCCATGTGCTTTCCTCTCTCTCCTCTAAATGGGCATTTTGTGAGACAAAATGATATCCGTCCTCTCCTTGTGACGGATACCCTCCGTCTACAATGAGAATTTGTGTTTAAAATTTAGTTTTCTAAAAATTTTCCACTATATAATTGGGATATTCTACATGGTACTTCTCATTTTTTCTGACTTTATACATGATACCCCTACACTTTTTAAAACATTCATGGTACCCCTAATTGTTGTCATTATCACTACGTGTACCCCTAAACTTTTTTTTTCCGTCAATTAAACTCATTTTTAAGCTTTAAGTGATAACTTGAACGCGTAAGGAAGCTTGTCATTTATTATCACATGACATAAGGACTCTATTAGGCTTAATATCCATCTCGATCTTAATATTTATAGATATATATGGGCTAAAAAAAGGCGAAGGAAAAATTATTGATCTTTGCCAAATTATCACGTTCAAAGAATGAATATTAATTCAAATAGAGTCCTTATGTCATGAGATGATAAATGTCAAGTTTGGTTATGGCCCTAAGTAATCATTTAACGCTTAAAAATGAGTTTAATTGATAGAAAATAAAGTTTAGGGATACACAGTGATAATAACAACAATTAGGGGTATCATGTATGTTTTAAAAAGTGTAGGGCTACCAGCTAAAAAGTCGAAAAATTGAGGGATACAAGGTAGAATATCCTAATTTTTTTAAAAAATCACTTCCATAAAATGTATTTTTATTAAAAATTACTTCAAAACTCTATGTTTATGAATTGATTTCGTTTTTAACTTAACTAATGTATATTTTAAAAGTATAATAATGGAGAATAAGTTCAAAAACATACGGAATAAGTCATCTAAGTTGAAGTATTAAAATAATTTTTTAATAAAATTCTATTTTAAGGAACTAATTTTGGGAAAAAGTTATATGAAAGTGTAATTTTTAAAACTCCATTTCTAGTTTACTCTTAAGAATTTACCTGTTTTTCAAACCAGAATTTGCGGGATTTTCAATGGCTATGTCCTATGTTGAATGTAAAAGGAAAATATGATAATTTTCCATATTAGGGGGAGAACCCTTGCAGTTCCTCGATCACTTTTAATTATCCGTAGTATCTAAATTAACAGTAGTGCTAAATAGTAAGTCTCCGCAAGCTTATAACGGGTCAAGTTATCCCACTCGTGTATATAAGAAAATATTAAATCTCAAATGTCTTGTCTTTTTCTACTTAAGTGGATAATATTTGACCTGTCGCAAGTTTGCGACGAATATGTCCGTCACAAATGAGAATTTGGCCCTGTTCTTTTGGACTTCAAGTCACTTAACTTAAGTTCACTTCATATCCTATAAGTTCAGTTCAGTTCAGTTCTTATAAGTTCAGTTCAGTTCCTATAAGTTCAGTTCAGTTCTTATAAGTTCAGTTCAGTTCCTATAAGTTCAGTTCAGTTCAGATCCTATAAGTTCAGTTCAGTTCAGTTCCTATAAGTTCAGTTCAGTTCCTATAAGTTCAGTTCAGTTCCTATAAGTTCAGTTCAGTTCAGTTCAGTTCCTATAAGTTCAGTTCTTATAAACTCAATTAAGAAAAGTTATATACGGAGTATTATTTTTAACAACCGATACAAACATTTCGCTTTAATTATTCGATACACGTCATCTATAAAAAAAAACAACTCATTAATAATTTATCCGTCTTTTACTCTCTAATTAATGTAACTATCATCCTCATTAATGCCAAAAAACAACAACTCATCATACGTGATACGACGCCCTCACCCTCACCAATTGTCACTCTCTCATTAATCAGTTTCTTCATCACCATTGTTAGAGAAAATAAATGGCTAGAAAAAATTGTAATAGTGAATTATTTTTATCGTAATATAATTGTAGTATAATGTATGAACTATGAACAAACCATTATATATAAAGTTGAAAATATTTTAAACTACCTTGTGTTTTAGACTAATTTTTTTATCAATGTCATCTATTGGATGATGATGATGATGATAATAATAATAATAATAATAATAATAATAATAATAACAACAACAACAACAACAACAACAACAACAACAACAAAAACAACAACAACAACAACAACAACAATAATAATAATAATAATAACAAAAACAACAACAACAATAAGAACAATAATAAGAACAATAATAATAATAATAATAATAATAGTAATAATAATAATAATAGTTAACTTAAATTAAAATAAAGTTAATTAAGTTCGGATTTTATAAGTTAAGTTCAGGTGCTATAAGTTAAGTTAATTTCAGATCTTATAAGTTCAGTTCAGTTCAGTTCAGTTCCTATAAGTTCAGTTCAGTTCCTATAAGTTCAGTTCAGTTCAGTTCCTATAAGTTCAGTTAAGTTCAGTTCCTATAAGTTCAGTTCAGTTCAGTTCAGTTCAGATCCTATAAGTTCAGTTCAGTTCAGTTAAGTTAAGTTTCAGTCCAAAAGAACATGGCCTTTGTGCTAAATTAAAGGATACATTTATATTTTGGAGGTAAAAATGCAAACACTTTGACTATTTTTAAAAGTGTGAAATTTTGAAAGACAAAACGAACAGAGTAACGGAAGGGCTTAAACACAGAGAGCGGTTATACACGGAGAGCCTCGTTTGGTTGCCATACGGGAATTAATTTCACATGATTTTGCAAAACACGTGAACTGCTAATTAATGTGAATTGCCTAAAATTCGTTTGGTTGACATCCTGGAGTTGAATTGACATAGGAGTTTCCAATTACCTAGTGGGCCCTAGGTAATCAAATTCCTCCATAATGGAGGAGTTGGAAATTCGTAGGAAAAAAAAAATCCCATGATTTGGAGTAACCAAACATCTTTATTTTTTCCAAATCATGGGATTTCCCAATTCACCCATTTTTATAGGAGTTGTTTGGCTCATCAAGTAACTTA
The DNA here is from genome assembly GCA_029255685.2 of Silene conica. Classification (NCBI taxonomy): domain Eukaryota; kingdom Viridiplantae; phylum Streptophyta; class Magnoliopsida; order Caryophyllales; family Caryophyllaceae; genus Silene; species Silene conica. The sequence continues at coordinate 6,375,104 of CM055315.2, read as the reverse complement.
ATTATTCTAGGAACTTCAATTTCATAGGAATTAAGTTCCTGCATCCAATTCGTGTGAATTCGGTAAAAGTGTTTGGTTGCTCATGTAGGAATTAAATTCCATGGAAACTTCGAGTGACCATGGGGAAGTAGCTAAACCACTTCCTACATCTTGTAGGCATTGAAAGTTCCTAGAAACTTCTAATTCCTCCAGGCCCATGCATTCCCGCACCACCACATGGACCATGTAAAGTTCCTAGAAACTTCTAATTCTTCCAGGCTCATGCATTCCCGCACCACCACATGGACCATGTAATCCACCCCCTTTGGGGGTTGCGGTGGCCAAGTGTTCATCGTCCCAGTAGTCGAACCTGAGACCTCTCAAGTCCTGCATTTCTACAAGTTTCAAGGTTTAACCCAGCTGCCACTGGATTAACATCACTTGGTTTTCTCTCTAACTTCTATCTATAATGCCCTTGTCTCTATTTCACAAGACTTTAATAGCACGGGTCTCTAACCATCCTTATTATTATTTTTACATTGGATATCTTATTTATTATTATCTCGTACAATCAATTAAACTGATAGTTTGGAGGTTTATATTAGATCTTATTATTTTATTCTGCTAATCGAGGTATGTTTTTGTTATAGGCCGTAATTGAATTACTTTTTAAGATCTGATTAGTCAATTATTTTATATGAGTAAATAGTGATATTAAATGATTTGATGGACTATTATGTAACATCCCGTATTTTCGTAAAATCCAATTTAATCGTTTTGAATTATTTTACGTAATAAAATAATATTTTAATAATATAATTCTGAAATTTTTATAAATAAATAAGATCCGTCTTAAGAACCTCCAGTTCTTACGACGAATACAACTTGGCATAGTTTAAATATCCGACTCAAGTATTCATTCCACATCCGTTTTAACAGTCCGTTCCATTTAATTATTCGGAAAGGCGACCCACTTGTACTCTTATAAACCCTTATGTCGACATAAATTGCCTTCAACATTTCTTTCTTCCTGCAAACTCAACATTTCATAAACCTCCATAAAACCTCCAACTCTTTTGTGAAAATTCTTCATCATCCGTCTTCCAAATCACAAAAGTAAGTACTTTTTCGGAATCCTCGCGCAAATTCCAAGCCATCCGTCACTTTAGTTTTTCAATTTCTTCACTTCGAAAATCCGGCCTGTTTTGGTATAATTCCGTTTTATGCCCCTAAACTGATTTTTCCGTGTTGTAGGTGAAGGACTCGACAACCCGGACGTTGATAGTTTCATACTCGAGGAGGATCTTTAGCCGGATAAGCTTAAGAGGTGACGATAATGAGAAACTCGGCCTTTATGTGTATATTAGCATATTTGATGTGAATCTTGTTTGGTTTCTGATTTTTGTTGTTATATATTGATTCAAAGATTTAGTAACATGTTTAGGATGAGATTGTTGTGAAGAATTCATGCTTAAACTCGTGCTTATATGTTCTTAAGCATACTTTCAGTTTTCCTTATGTCCAGACGGATACATGGATTTTCTTATCATTGAGGATTGTTATGGGATTTGATGCTGGTAGAAAGTAGTGTTTAGTGATTAGGAATATTGGGCAAATCTTACTTGTTGTGATTGTTGAAGTTTTGATGTCGAATGGTGAAGTTTTGAGACAAGCTGAAAACCCGATTTTTCGTATCAGGCTCTCTGAGCCGGTCGACCGACCGGCGGCCGGCCGACCGGCTGGGAGAGCGGTTGTGTGTTTTCATAAATTTTGAGATTTTAGACTTGGGACTGCCAGCCGGCCGACCGGCTGCCTGCCGACCGGCTGGTAGTCACTTTCCTTGTGTTATGTTTTTGCGATAAACATAGAATAGGAGGGAGCCCAGCCGGCAGACCGGCCGCCTGCCAGCCGGCTGGGAGTGCATATGGGGATGGATACGGATTTTTAATGAAGGCTAGGATTGGGGTTCCCAGCCGGCCGACCGGCTGCCTGCCGACCGGCTGGGAGTCCTTCTTGATGTGTTCTCGGTTTTGAAAGAGGTGTAGGCTGAGGGATCACCAGCCGGCCGACCGGCTGCCTGCCGACCGGCTGGGGACCCCTGTATGCCATTTTGTGTTTTTGAAATTAAATCGTAACTTTCAAACGGTTGTTCGGTTTTGTTTGAAACTCGTTTTGTATACCCGTGGCATGTATTTGAGGTCCCCGGTGTGCGGGCAACGTTATATTGGGTTCGGGAATGTAGTGAGGATAGAGACCCCCCGGTCGGGTAACCGAAAGGGAAACCGGCTCTCCCTCGTCCTAGTTCCCGGAATCAATTGTATGTTGGTTAGAGGTTTAAGAAGTTAGAACTATAGGTTAGTTTCTACCTTTGGTTGTTCAGTGGTTACAATGGTTGTCGCGTGGTGGGATATGTGTTAAGTTCACCTCTGGACCCACTACGTGTTTATCTGTCGCGTGACGGGATATGTGTTAAGTTCACCTCTGGACCCGTTACGTGTTTTGCTTGGGCGTGTCAGGATATGTGTTAAGCTCACCTCTGGACCTGACACGTGATCGGTTGTCGTACACGGGATATGTGTTAAGTTCACCTCTGGACCCGTTGTGCGATGACTGTGTATTGGGATATGTGTTAAGTTCACCTCTGGACCCAATACATGTTTGTAGCATTGGGATATGTGTTAAGTTCACCTCTGGACCCTTTGCTTTTGGATGATTAGGGATATGTGTTAAGTTCACCGCTGGACCCTTTTCATGATTTGTAAGTTTAGGGATATGTGTTAAGTTCACCTCTGGACCCTTTACTTGATTAGATGTTGGGATATGTGTTAAGCTCACCTCTGGACCCGACATAGTGTAGTAATGGGATATGTGTTAAGTTCACCTCTGGACCCGTTGCTAGTGTTATGAATGTGTATCTGCTTACCTAGATGATGGTACAATGTCAGATATGCATGATGAGTTATGGATGTTTATCTGCTTGCCTAGATGATGGTACAGTGTCAGGTATGCATGTCGAGTTGTTGATGTTACTTAGTTGTGGTTTAATCATCCAAGGCATTGGATGACTCTTAGTTCGGTTTCATAAATAATTGGATTGAAAGACCCCCCGACTGGGTAACCAGTAGGGAAACCGGCTCTCCTTCCTATTTGTTTATGAAGTTAGTTGAGAGCCGTGCATGGTAATCGCATGTTAGTAAGAGATCAGATGATGAGTGTTTATGCTTCACATGTTGATATATGTTGGAGTATTCTGTATTGTTTTATGTGTTACGTGTTGTCACAAAAGGTGGCTAGGAGAACTCTAGTCACTCCCCACTGATTGTGGCGTACATGTTTTCATGTATGTAGGTACATGCAGGGTTGGAGATCAGGGTTACAGGAGAGCTAGCGAGTGATGATCCATTCATCAGTTGACTTACCCGTTTACGCTTAGCTAGACTCTTAGACTTTTGTCGTTTACGTTTTGGGTGCCTGTAGGGATGTTCCATCCCAGGCTGTGTATATATTTCATTTCCGCACTTAGAACTGCTACTTATCTATTGTTGTTTATATCAGTTCTGTTTTCAGTTTCAGTTTAAAGCTTCTCGCATGTTGTTTTATCTTCTAAAAGTTTTAATTCCGCTGCATTTTTGGTACTTTTATGTGTTTATATTTCCGCTTTCGCGAGGGGTTTTACATATTAGATTGGCAATTCAAGTTAATATCTGTATAAAATATGTAAGCTATCTTTTACGAGTAACATTACATGACATTCAACCGATAAATTAAAGGAATAATTGACAAGAATAATCCGATCTTTAACCAATCTTCTCGAAATAAGTCGATCTTTCATTAATCTAAGAATAAGCCCACCTTTGATGGGTATCTTCTTAAAATGAACCCTTAAAATTGGTGACTTGCTATTGAAAGTAAATAACCTGTTGGCCTTATGTAAAGGTTGAAGATGTTCAATCTTGACTTTCATCATTATCACATTTATCTCACCTCTACATATTTTTTCCAGAAATTTTCAACTCACTCGTGCTCAAATCAACAAAAATCAAATCTTTTCACTCATTCGGCCAAACAAATTCAAATAGAATCCCAAAAACTCCATTTTCCTTGAAACTTTAGTCTTTCTTCAACAATGGCAGTGCCACAAAAATTCTTGATGATAAAAGACAAATTAGAGATGAGAAAATGGTTACTGGCAAAAAAACGTATAAGACGTATATGCACGGATGCGGTCGAAACTTTACGCAAGCACATCCCAAATCAAACACCGTCCCCGATTTAAAGGAAGTGCATACAAATCGGATCGCAATGTCTAATACTCCAATAGAGCAAATCGAAACTCCAGCAAATCGCCACCATCAGGATTCGGGTCATGGTTAATGTTGAAACATAATTTAGATATATTACAACCAATGGGATAACCAATTCGTATATGGGCTGGACCAATGGGATAACCATAATTTGGATACCGACAATGGTGATGTTTTTTTTACAATGGGAAATCCATTGGTGGGATCACACCTTGATAACAATTCCTCCTGCTCTCCGCTTCAAATCTACTTTGTACTTTAAGTTAGGCGGTAATGGTTGTTTTGTAGCAAACCGAGTAAAAATGGTGCATTTTATGGTGATAGAGAGAATGAAGATGAAGGAGATGAGTAGGAGAGAAATGACTGTGAACGGTGTGATGTGGCTTGTGAGGGAAGAGAAAAAGTTAAATATGGAGTTATAACTTTAAACAACCGGTTTAAAAGGTCACCCATCTGTAGGTGCATTTTAAGAATACGGAGTTAAAAGGTTGGACTGTTGCTAGATTAACGAAAGTTCGGACTATTTTGAGAAGATGAAGCATAGGTGGGATTGTTGTTGTCAATTTATCCTAAACTAAATTAAACTTAAAGTATGTTGTTCTTTTATAGTCAATATGTTTTGATTAATTTAGTTCACTTGCCATCGTAATATTTTCATCTCTATTACTATGCAATATGCATGGTCTATGTTGTTATATTATTTAGATGTATAGTCCATCCAAAAATACTTTATAATGGTATATGAGATTATTAAATCAGTTGTATAGAATATATATATTGTTATTGAACACGAAGTTCTATATATGGGTCAACAAGTTTTGCCAAAGGACATATCATATTATTTTGGTCCCGAATTTTCATAGAGAAACACGTTTTGAAAAAGGACAAATTGTAATACCCGTCGTTTAGGGGCATGTTGATCAACTCTTGACCATAGAGACCATAGAGAGAGCCCTCGGTGAAAGGGTGAAGGAAATGGTTATGTACCTCTTAGATAGTGAGATACTCGGCCTAGTACGAGGTACTCGGTCAAGTACTTGACTGAGTACGGCCTGGTTCCGCAGATTATTGGTTTTAACGGAGGTTTAATCAAAATCTTTTCTAACTCATTTTCGTCAACACTAATAACCCTATTCAGTTTCTCTCCTTATTCGTTCCATCTCCCACCCCCTCTCGCACTTGAATGACCCCCTTGCGAGAGCTATGGCGCAGGCGTTGAGTTGACATGTCAGACCTCTACGTCACCGATGCTCTGATATCTACCGATAAGTTACATATTTCTAGTTTTGACCTCATCCCTGCCTTTTTGGGTTAGTAATGAGTATAATCAGTTGTAGGATGGTTGTACATGATGGTGTGACCTGACGACTCATGGTCTGGATGTGTGTATGCTTGCTAAAGGTAGGTTATCCTACTCAGTCAGTGTTTGGTTTTTGTACATGTATGTGCCGATTTTAGTACGCTATATGACTGAGTTGAGTTATTGACGTTGATATAGATTTTGATGAAGATGTGATTCTGTCACTGTGATATTGTTTGAGATCATTGTCGGGAGATGAATCCAAAGCCATGGTCGCCCCTATGGCTCCCGTCACGTGGGGGTGTGCACATTAAGGATCAAGGCACGCTCGTAATGATGAGCGAGTGCGGTCCCCGCTCTATGAGGGATGTGCACATTAATTACACGTTGCGATGCGTAGCCGGTTATTATTGATATTGGATTTCATAGTGTTGTGTCTTTCTTCGTATCTTGTGGTATGTTATATATTTATTATTGTAAACCTGTACTGACTTGGTGATGTTATGTTGTCTTTCCATTTTTCTGTCTGTGTCTCCGGTGAACCATTTGACATCGTAGGCAAATGGGATGTCAAATGGTGAGCAGTTAGATGTGTTTCAGGTGTAGATACTTAGCTTTGTTCCTGGGTCGGATCGATGACGAGGACGTGGATGATCAGTAGTGATAGTCTTTAGCTGGGAGTTAGCATATAATTTTTTATGACGTTTTAGTTTGTACGGTTGTAACATTTAAACTTATATAATGTAATTGTTCTATTATGGTTTGTTTGATATATATTTATCTCGGACAACTGAGATGGTACCAACCTCACTTGTTAGGGAGGGTATAGTTAAGGCTCCTTGGTAAGTCGTTGTGTTACAAAGTAATATCAAAGCGACGATTTTGGAACCCGTACCAATGAACCTAATGAATGTAGAGAGTCTAATAAAATAAACATGGTGTATGTGTGTTGGGAGCCCCTCGTTTAGTTTTGAGTGATAAGGCGCCCTCATTTCAGAATTCCAACCCTAAAACACTTAAGTCAATCACATCTTGGTAGGTAAAAGTTGGGAGTTGTTTGTGCTATTTGATATGTATGTTTAATTGATAGAATGATTAGTGATTGAATGAGATCTATTTGATAGATATCTTTGAAGTGTTGGTATCAAGATGTTGTGATGGTCAATGTGTTAGAGTGAAGTTATTTTTGTGTGTATTTGATATTGCAGGTGTGTAATGTATATATGAATGAAAGTATGACTGATTTAGTGTTACATGAGCAAGATAGTACGGACGGAACAAAATTCTGGTGTTAAGTGGTAACTAGGTGTGGAATGAGATGTTAATGCTGTTGTGGTATGGTGAAATTTGACGTGTAGTTGTATGTTTTGTTGTGACCTTAGCAACGACACATGCTAAAATAAACATGATGTTAGATGTACCAAAGTGAGAATTAACAGTAGAAAAAATTGTGATAGAATTGTGTGTGCGCGACCTGAGTAATATGCTATGTTGTGATGTTGGTATTGCTCTATGCTTGAGTGGACAAATTGTTATGTCGATCAAAGTAAGAATTTTTGATAATAGTATATGCAGATGTGTGATTGAACACTAATCGTGACAAGTTTGAGTCATACTGAAGTTCTGAGCAAGCTTTTGTTGTTGCAGGAATGTGACTCGTATCAGTTATGTTTCGAAATTTTTCTGATGTCTTACTCGATCGAATAACCAATAATGAGACCGAGTATTGGTACTATACTGAGTACATTAAATTAGGCAATCGTTCGAGTACATTTGGACATAAATATATCTTGAGCTGTCATTTAATGTACTCGACCGAGTACTTTGGGTACTCGACCGAGTACGTCACGTACTCAACCGAGTACGTCGAGTACTCGACCGAGTACCTGTTATAAAATTGGTTTTTTCGTGCTTTTTAGGCGGCTATTAAAAACACATTCCTTCTTCTTCTCTTCACTTTTTTTGTGTTTTTTCTTCTTCCAAAACCTTCTAAAAACTCTCCTATACTAGTGCTGAGTGATTCCTTGGTGATTTTAACTACAACAAAAGTTTATTCATCCCTTGTTTTCTCCAATCCATCAACTTAATCAAGGTAAAATGTCTCAAATCATTATTTTTACTTATTAGGGTTAGGACGGATGTTATGATTTTTCCCCAAATCCTTTCCCAATCTTTTAAATGATGATGTTAGTAAGGTGCTAGAAAATTGATTCTTTGGTACCTTCATTATAACACCCCCATAACCCAAGACCTTTACTAAGGACCATTAGCTTATGAAAGTGTTACCATCTCGGTTTGTCGTATGGGTTACTCGGTCGAGGTTGATGCATTCAGCCGCATAGCCCGCATTGTTGGTGTATAATTTGTTTGAGAAAGAAAATGGTATAGTTATGTTGTCCGCTTATAGATATGTTGTCTTAAAACTGCTATAACTTGAGATGTATATATGATATTGATGTGATTCCAATTGGAGGTGGTAGCTTGCCCTTTTACATTCTAACGATAAGTCACACACCCAAATTTACCAAAAATTGAGGGAGATATGACTGTTTTACGAAAACTGGTCGGTGCTGAGTACTGCGAGGTAACTCGACCTAGTTGAGGCAACTTGACTGAGTTGATCGGCCTCGGCCGAGTTAGATGTTACGTGTTCAATGTCGCGGTAAGTTATAAAATAAAATTCGAAAGTTAAAATCATATTTACCTTAATCTGTATGCCGCCTTCTCACTCTTCTCTCAAAACTTCTCACCCTAAATCCCTATGTTTACCTCTCGGAGTCTAGTTAAGCCGATCATCCTAACCTCGTGTCGTCGTTGTTAAGTAAGTCCATAATTTGTTTGTTAGCATGCTTTAAGATGAATATGTTTGTGATGATTGTTAGTAATTCCCTATATGTTATCTTAAGAGGAATTCATAAAGGACGGTGGTAGAATCGATTGGATCTTTGCTCTGTGTGGTTTGTCTTGAGGTGGATTTTCCCTACTCAGTTATCTGTTATGTAATTGTGACGACATTTCGGATATATTATGACGAAGCTATTGTTGTGCTGTAAGATTGATATCACCTTTGGTTACGAGATGAGATGTGGAATTAATGTTTGTGATCATTGCAGTAAATATCTTTTAATCCTACGTTCGCATTTCGTGGGACCCGTCACGGAGGGGATGTGCACATTAATAGTTTGGGTACCCTTTGCCGCGCGCAAGTAGGGGTTGGTTGTGGAACTATAGGTCGCCACTGTGAGATGATTTTTTATTGGTGATATCAGCATGTTGTAACTTGAGATTGTTATATTGTTTTTGATTTTGGTAGTGATGACAAGTATACAGTAACTGACGCTTGTGGATTGTGCGGTGTGATGATCCGTTGGTATGGTGAACAAATTCTTAACATGTAGCTGGATTTTGTTTGTTTGTTTGAGGCCGGGAAGGGACGAGTCACCATTGAGGAGTCATAGTAGTCTTCACTTATAATTGGTCTATTAGCTTCCGCTGTTATTTAATCATCGTTTAAGTTTGAGACACTTGTAATGTTATGATTTTAATTTAATAAAAGTTTCTCATGTCATTCTTTGATATTATTATACCTCGGGTAACCGAGATGGTAATTCTTTCATAATATGTTAGTCCTTCCTAAAGGTCTTAGATTATGAGGGTGTTACACTTACGATCAAGTACCGGGACACACCCAGCCGTACCCATCACCTCAACACAACACGAGTACCGGGACACACCTAAGCGTACTCATAACACAAGGTGTCGGGGACGCATCCACGACACAGGACCCGAGAGCTAATCGTGGTCCCCTGCCAGACATTATGTCTCACCACACGTGTCCCTCCGAACTCGAGTAATTAATGTGCACATCCCTCATAGAGTTGGAAGCTCTGAAAGGCAACACAATTAAGCGGAAGACAGTCTCCCAACCGTGTTTCGTCTCCTCAACAACATCCACAATTTCCGTCACCAATACCGATAAACACAACAACGCAATAATCATAATAATGCACAACGACCAATTTCATTCCTTACACGATATGACCACCAATTACACGAATCATGTTTTCTTCACCAATTTTGTATATGGTATCGTTTGCATTCATCCACTACAAAAAAAACACGGTGTACTGACCGAATTTCTGACGGAATATACAGTCCGTCAGATGTCTCGGCTTACTGACACAATTCTGACGGAATATCCGTCAGAAATATTTTTTGACGGATAAGACGTCACAAATCCGTTAAAATAGGAGACCGTGAAAATAAATTGGAAAAGCGCGAAATTTTGGTTGCATTTTCTGACGGATAGTGCATCAGAAATAGTTAATGACGGATGTCCGGTCAGAAAAAAGACTGACAAAAGGCTGCATATTCTGAAAAAGTAGAACCTTTTTCTGACGGATATTCGGTCAGTAATTTTCCTGACGCCTTATCCGTCAGAAAAGGCCACGTAACCCTTTATTGACGACTAATCCGTCGGTAATCTCGAATTTCTTTTTCCTGACGGATAATCCGTCAGGACTTTTTCCAACAGTTCCCTTAACCCACGTCTGCATTTAATATTCTTTTATTTTTTTCCAAAAATAAATACACTTAGTGACGGATTATCCGTCAGTATTTTTATTTTTTCTATTCCTGACGGATTATCCGTCAGGATTTTTTTTAAATAGTTCCAGAAACTTTTCGCGTTCATTCTTCTTCTTCTTTGTTTTAACCCCAAAAACTTCGAACCCCATAATCTCCTCCCAAAATCCGATTTCTACCCCACCAATCTTACCACCGTGACAACCACCACCACATTACTAACTCCACCTTGCTAATAGGGTAATGTATTTATGTTTTTTTCATTAATTTACGGTTTTCTTTTCGTTTTATTTCAATTCATAATTGATTTGTTTGTACATTGTAGTGTGACAACCACCACCACCACCGTGACAACCTCCACCACCGTGACAACCCCGCGCCAACACTGCTTTGCAAAATTAATTAGGTAATTGTTTATGTTTATTACTTAATTATTTATTTAAGAATGAGTTAGTTTAGAAAGTAGTTAGTGTAACTTATTTAGGTTAATATATAATTAGTTAGAAATTTTGATCTAGGATAATGCCAATTAGATAGAAAAAATGATCTAGGATAGTAGCCTGTTAGATAGAAAAATTGACTTAGGATAGTTGCTAATAATTTGTTGTTGTTAGTGTTGTTACTTCTTAATTGTTGTTGTTGTTGGTGATAGTTATTAGTTGTTAATTTTGAATTATTATTTGTTAATTGTTGTTGTTGTTGATCAACGATAATTTTTAGTTGTTAATTGTAGATAATTGTTAATTGTTGTTAATTGTTAGTTATTGATAATTCTGAATTGTTAAATATTGACCTAGTACCCGTTCAAAAATTACTCATTAGGAGTAATTTTTGAGTAGTCCCCATTTTGGGACTGTCTTTGTACGTTTCAAGTCATTTAGGTAGCAAACAGATACTTGTTATTTTTTTAATGAGGGTACAAATTCGGTGACAATTCCTTTAATATTCTCTGAATACATATATGGACTAATAATATAATCCATATTTTGTATTTGGAGAATAAAGGGGAATTGCTGCCGAATTTTTTCCCCATTAATAAATAACAAGTGCGTGTTTGCTAGTGACTTGAAATGTACATTGATGGGTTTAGGTTGGAGTGATAAGGACCTAATTCAAAGACTATTTGATTTTTTGACAATAATTATATATTCATTGATGATATTGTTTTTTTGTGTATTATATGTGATAGTTAATTAATAATTGTCAATTGATTGATTATTTGAATGTAGATACATAATAAGATGAAAAGATTAGAACGACAGTGGATGTATGAAAGATTAGATGAGAAAAAGAAACCTAAGCTTGAATTTGCAAATGGGGTAAAAGAGTTTCTTGAATTCGCTGCACAAAGTAGTGTGTATAAGAATTTAGGTGAAATGAGGTGTCCCTGTAAGAAATGTAATAACAGAGCTTTTAAAAGGATTAAGGATGTTCAACTGCATCTTTGGTCGAATGGTTTTGCTCCATGTTATTATGTTTGGACGTATCATGGTGAGGAAATGCCAACCGGAGAAAGTAGCAGTAGTACTGTAGTTAGTGATAATCCTTATCGGGAGCTCGTGGAAAATGCATTACGTGATAATATTGAACAAATAATGGAGGATCGACTCAATCCTGATGACCTTAGTGATGAGGAAGTGCGTCATGAAACCCCAAATCCTCAAGTTTCTTCCTTCTACAAATTGTTAGAAAAAGCCGAACAACCAGTGTATGAGGGAAGCAAAATAAGTTTATTGCAAGCCGCTGCTAGGTTGATAGCACTCAAATGTGAGAACAACTTATCCCTTCGATGCACGAATGGGTTTATGTCGTTTGTTGGTGACATGATTCCAACAAAAAATGACATGTTACGCAATTTCAATGAGGTTAAGAGTGTTCTTAAGGGACTACAACTACCACATGAGAAGATCGATGCATGTCCTACTGGATATATGCTTTTTTGGGAGGAAAATGTCAATCTCGAGCAATGTACAAAGTGTAATGCATTTCGGTACAAAGGTAACAATAATTCAAGTAATGGGAGGCGAGTTCCGAATAACCCCTTAATTTATTTCCCGCTTGCACCAAGGTTACAACGATTATATGCAACCAAGAGCATAGCAGGTGAGATGAGTTGGCACCATAGAAATTCACGATTAAGAGAAAGAGGGACAATGGCACATCCAAGTGATGGAGAAGCGTGGAAACATTTTGATCGAGAGCATCCAGAATTTGCAAGTGAGCCTCGCAACGTTCGGTTGGGTTTGTGTACGGATGGATTTTCCCCACATGGCGGCCAATTTGGGAAAAAATATTCATGTTGGCCTGTGATTGTCACTCCGTATAATTTACCTCCCTGGTTATGCATGAAGAGACAATTTATGTTTCTATCATTGATCGTTCCAGGTCCTAAGAACCCCAAGACAAATCTAGATGTGTACCTTCAACCGTTGATCAAAGAGTTGAAAGAACTTTGGGAAACGGGTGTGCACACTTACGATGTTTATAAGAAACAAAATTTTCAACTGAAAGCTGCATTAATTTGGACTATCAATGATTTTCCGGCATATGGCATGCTTTCCGGTTGGTCCACGTCTGGATACCATGCTTGTCCTTATTGTCAAGACAAAGATCATAACTCCTTTTGGCTTAAACATAGCAAGAAAGTTAGTTGGTTCGATTGTCACCGTGTGTTTTTGAGACCTGATCATCCTTTTCGCAACAACTGCAAGCATTTTCTGAAGATTAGAAAAACTGAAGATCGCATTGCCGCATCGAGATTAACTGGTGAAGAAGTGTGGGATGCGGTAAAGGATATGCCAAGAATTGTTGATGCTTCTGATCAAGAATTGAAAAAATTAAAAGACAAGAATGAAGGATGTTGGAAACAAAGCATATTTTGGCAACTTCCTTATTGGAAAACTTTGTTGATTCGACACAACTTAGATGTTATGCACATTGAGAAAAACATTTTGAACATCTTATCAGTACGGTGATGAATGAACCAAATAAAACTAAGTTCGGAGTTAATGGTAAAGCTGACTTTAAAGGGCATTGCTTTGTACGACCCCCATCATCTAGGTTTGTTTTAAACGCCGCGGAGAAAAAAGCTGTATGTGAGTGGGTTGCCAAATTGAAATTCCCGGATGGTTATGCTTCGGATTTGAGTCGGTGTGTTGATCATAAAAATATGGTGTTGCATTCCATGAAAAGTCATGATTGCCATGTCTTTATGCAACGGTTACTTCCTGTTGCCTTAAAACATTTGCTCCCGACGGGTCCTTGGAATGCAATAACTGAGTTAAGTCAATTTTTTAGAGACTTGTATACCTCTACGATTAAGGTTGATTCTATGGAACGTCTAGAATCAAACATTGCAGAGATAATATGCAAGTTAGAGAAGATATTTCCTCCGTCTTTCTTCAACTCCATGGAGCATCTACCTGTGCATTTGCCTTATGAGGCGAAGGTTGGAGGACCAGTTCAATATCGATGGATGTATCCATTTGAGAGATTTCTTAATCATATAAAAAAAAAGATTGGCAATAAAGCTCGGGTGGAGGGTTCCATATGCAACGCTTATTTATTAGAGGAAATTTCGAATTTTTGTTCGATGTATTTCGAAGATCACATTGATACAAAAGCGAAAGACTTAGACGTTGGTGTGAATTTCGATGACCAGCTCACTTCAAAATTACCTGAGTTATTCAATGATGACATGGGAACTACAACCGGGAAATGTAAAGAGATGTACTTGAACGAGAAAGAGTATGAAGACGCTCATTTTTATGTGCTAAGGAACTGTGGAAACTTTTTGGAGTCCTATGAAAAGTAAGTTAATCATTATTTTGTCACTTCTACATACATTTTAATAATTACATTAAGTTATAATTTTAGTTAATAGTTAATTATTATATATGATGTACATATAGGGAGTTTGAGGAATATATCAAATTATCATTTCCCGATGTCACGTCTTCTGAAGATGTTTGGACGAAACATGAGAAACGTTTTCCGAAATGGTTACGAAATGAAGTAAGTAATACATTTTCTTTTAAAATAAACAACCAATTTGAAGGAACCTATAATTAAACATCTTAATTAACATATATATTGTTTTATTGGTAGGCTATTAGATGGAAGGATCCTTTAGTATTAGGTCTATCATTAGGTCCTTGTACCATGGTGAAGACATGGAGACGATATTCTATCAACGGTTATAAATTTCGAGCTTTTAAGGAGGGAGTTGATGTCTCCAAAGCTACCATAAGCAATGGGGTTTGTGTGAATTCTACAGATGGGTTGGATTATTATGGAACTCTAAATGAAGTAGTTGAACTTGCCTATTATACCGAGCACAAGGTTTATAAAGTGATATTGTTCAAATGTGATTGGTTTGATAACTCCCCACAAGGACTTAGTATCCATAAGATATATGGACTTGTAGATGTGAATGAGAAAAGAAAACTCAAAGGACATAACCCATTTGTGGCAGCTTTTCAAGTCGATCAAGTTTGTTATGCTAGCTATCCAACCACTAAGAAAGGTGATCAATGGTCTGCGGTTTTTAAAATCAAGGCACGATCACATGTTGATGCTCCTATTGACGAAATTGAATTCCAAGAAGATGTGGTTCTCAATGATCATTCAATTTCATCAATTTTGGTAGAAGAGACAAATACTGAAGATGAGTATCAAGTAGTTGCAGATGAAATAGGTGAAATAGGTGAAGATGAATATGACGGGAATGTCGCGGAAGAAGAGGATAGAGATTTAGTTCAAAACACCACAATTGAGATAAATGAGGAGGAAGAAGAAGAAGTCGGAATTCTATTTTCGGATGATGAAACTTTTTTAATTTCTAGTGATAGTGATAGTTAGGGGTGATATGGAGTACTTGTAATTGTTTATTTATCTTTTGAGCATACATTTGTAAGACATGTTTTATTTTTATCCTTTGGTTATACATTCATAAGAAATGTATGAAAACTTTGTTTTATTTTTCATGGGTTAACATTTATTATTGCTAGTGTTTATTTGTATTGTTAGCTTTATTTGAAGCAGGTAAATGTCGAGATTTATACGAAAGATATTGGGGAGTGGATCAGGTAGGCGTTCTCAAAATGAGAACGAAGAAATGGAGGAGAATGATGATGACCTTCATTTGACCGGTGACAATGTGCCCCACCGAAATCCACCGATTGTACTCACTTCTGATCCTTCGGTAGTTAACGGTTGTTGGTAAGTATTTTTTTTATCCTCCATTAATGAAAAATATATCCTTCAAATTTATAATATTCATATTTATATATATGTGTTTGTTTTTAATCAGGTGGAATGACAAGATTGTAAAGAAATACGTGGTTGCCTCGTTCACTCAAAATCTTACCGATGAGTACTTCACCAACTGGACTGAAGCGAGTTATGCGCAACGAGAAAAGATGTGGATCTACTTTAAGGTAATGTAAAAATAAACAGGCCACATTAGTTTTTAAAATTAAACTAATATTTTCTATTTCTAATAACATTTTATTTTATGGCAGACTCATGTGAGGTCCATTGATTCTCAGTATGATCCTTTTCCTGAGTGGAAGAGGAGGGTCACGAGATTGATTACTCACATGGTGAATGGTGTCAAATACGGAAAGAAGAAGTCGGATTGGGTGCCCGATAGTTGGAAGGAGAAGTTGGACGCAAGGTACGAGACCAATCCTGAATTTTAACAAAAAATCAGACATAAACAAGGCAAATAGAAGGTCTGGTGCTAAGGACGGGAAAGCGTTGGGCACCCACACTCTAGGCCGCAAGAGTTGCTCTGATGTTTTCAAAGAAATGGCAAGTATTTCATAAATTTTTAAAATATTAAATTTGGTTAATTAATATTTTTATTGTCGGATATAATTAACATATATGTTTTCTTTGCTTTTTAAAGGGCGAGTCGGCTACACCGTACAAGGTGTTTGAGAAGACGAAGAAAAACAAGAAGGGAGAGTGGATTAACCCTAGAGCTGCTCGGACAGACGTAAGTATTTCTAATCGAGCGACTTATTGTATATTTTTCATATTAAAATGATAATTTTACAATATATTTTATTTATTTTTTATTTAATAATTTGTCTTTTTTTCAGGCTGCTTACAATGAACTTTTGGCTCAACCAACGCCAACCGGAGAGCCTCGGGATGAGATTCAGACCTACCACGAAGCTGTTGGAGGATTTGACAAAAAAGGAGGTTTTTTTGGGATCGGTCCATTGGGTGAAGAGGTATGGTATGAGAATCCTAGGGACAAAAGAGGAGATCGTCGATCTTGTTCTTATCGACCAAGCATGTTTAGTCAAATGCAAAATGAGAATATGCGTCTCAAAGAAAAAATTGAAAGCACTGAAGCAACTCAAAAACAAATTCAAGAGGAAATGGCGGAAATGAAAAAAGCTTGGAGTGATATGCAGACTTTCTTTTCCACTCAGTCATGCTCAAGTATGCCAAATCATCACCGACGTGATGACTTCTCGGACGACCCTCATGGCTTTGGATGTAACATGTCAGTTGATCCTCCAACCACTTAGGATAGTTTAGTCAAATGCAAACTGAGATTATGACTTATTAACTTTAGAACATATTTTATGTTAGTGTATGAATTATGAAGACTCTTTTATGTAATTCAATTTCTTACCCATGTTTTTTCTTTGTTGTTGGTTAATTGTTGTTGGTTCCCGCTTAGCGGTCGACTTGGAAATAAATCTCCGTTTGGCGGATGATGAATGTTTTGCAGGATTTAGTGATTTTGAGGTTGTAAATATGAACAATGCTATCGCATTGGGCTGGACAGCAAGCAGCTGTTTCCTGCCTATACTGCTTTAATTTCTGACGGATAACCCGTCACAAAAAGTCAAAATTTGACTAAATTCCTGACGGATAATCCGTCACAAAAGTCAACAGTTGACAAATTTCCGACGGATTATCCGTCAGAAATTGAGTCAAATATTGACTTTTTGGACATCATTCCTGACGGATTATCCGTCACAATTGACCAGCTACTGACGGCTTATCCGTCACTAAAAGTCAAAAAAAATTTGACCGTAGAATTTTTTCTTCTACGGGTAGACCGTCAGAAGTCCGTCACAATTATTTTTCTGACGGATAATTCGTCACAAACTTGATTTTCGTGACGAATATTTGGGACGGAAATTTCTGACGGATTATCCGTCAGAAACGCGATTTTTCTGACGGATTTCCTGATTTCTGACGGATTTTTTCCGTCAGAACACCGCGTTTTTTTTGTAGTGATCAATTCATTTAATATTACCATTAACCACATTAATTAATTACTTAGTCATCATTACCGATTACTCAACTCTTGTTCATTATCACTAAACATTCCATAACCCTAAGCTACACTAATCATGCAAGACAACAATGACAAATACATCGAAAACTACGCATACGATATTGAAATCGAGTAGCTAGGATTAACCTACCTTAAAGCATATCCACAAGCTCACACCGTTCCGACAAGAATCCATCTCGTAAGACCGACACATCCTAACATATATACAAAATACCGTCAACCCCACATCCTATGCACTAAACTAACCCAAAGTCCCTTATTAAGGTCGACTAGTTACTTATATGGGCTAACAAAACAACTAATCAATCCCCTACTACAAAATCCCCAAATTTAAGGGTTTGCTAGAACGGAATTAAAAGGTGTAAAACCGACTCACCAAGGTAGATCGGGCAAAAAGGAAGGTATTCCACTTTAAATCCAAGCTTGAATCCTCAATCTTAAGATGAATTTGAGAGAGTTTTAGAGAGAAGGGAAAGCTTTTAGAGGAGAAGAAGAAGAAGAAGAAGAAAAAAAGAAGAAGAAAATTTGAGAGAGGTTTAGAGAGAAGGGCGAGGTAGATCGGACAAAAAGGAAGGTATTCCACTCCAAAAAGAAGAGTTTTAAAGAGAAGGGAGAGCTCTTAAGCTGGTCTTCGCAATTCCACTCGACCGGGTGGACGCTCGACTCGATCGAGTGGACCGCTCACTCAATCGAGTGAACCACTCGATCGACTGGACCGCTCACTCGATCGAGTGGTCAATACTCGATGGGCCCCACACCTCCCCGGTTAACGAGATCTCACTCATAGGTCACTCGATGGCACTCGGTCAAGTGGACCTTTTTTACTCGATCGAGTGACCGCACTCGGTCTCACCCAAGCCACTCTTTGGGCAAATGCAGTCTCACCAAGTCTCGTAAACTGTGGCCCTTGACTTTCTAACATCTGTGGGCTCTCACACGGTTCCCAATGCGTCCTAATCGGGTCCCACAAATACCGGTTATTACAAAAATATAATATCGATGTCGGTCTGTATATAATTATTAAATAACGATTTATGACTAATAATCAATATTACAATAAATAATTCATAATTACAATAAATACTAACAAATTACATCACTTGATAGAAAAATGTAACAAATTACAGAAAATGATAAAAAAAAAACCGATAAATTTTTCAAATACAATTTTCATGACAATACTAAATTAAATAGAACAATAATAATAAATTAAAAAAAACATGACATCAAAAAAAGAAATACCTACATAAATAATGATATTATAAAAATCGTAATCATTTTTTAATTGTTGCATTAAGCTCTACTAATATTTTTTAAAATTATATAATAACTATATAATTAAATAATTCTAATAAACAATTTGAGTATGTATTTTATATATTTTTTGTACATGTGAGTACACAATAAATTATTAACTTTAACAATACAAAATTTTTACACTAATTTTATATTTCTGTTTCTTGAATGACAATGTAGTCCTTTTTAGAATGATATTAGTTTGTTGATATTAATGTACAGTTCTATTTGTTGAAAGATAGTGTAATCTTTTTCATTTGACAATTGTTTTAATTTTATACTGATATTTACGTTTTTAGGTACTCAATTCGATATTTTAAAACTTTATTTGAACGTGGCATTTTACCTATTGTCATCATAAAAGAAATTGAGTGCAAAATATTCACGTATTATGGTCACTATTTTATAAATGTTAAATATCCACGACAATTTTGCTAAAAATAAAATTGCACGGGTCGAAAACTAATATATGACTCATAAAAGTAACAATAATAACATCAAGAGTAGTGAAAGTAATACTAACAACGGACGTAGTGAAATTAACATTATTAAATGCGAAATTAGTGGGATAAAGATGACAAGAGTACGTAATGAAAGTAATAGTAGTCCTAAAAAATGTAATGAAAGTAACAATAAAAATTGCGGAGAAAGTACGAATAATATATTTAAATATGATTTTGGTAAATTAACATGAGTGAATATGATTGTAAAAATAGCGCAATTAGTCAAAGAAATAAGAATAACCGGAGGAATAGTTATTATAATACTTCGTAGTATTACCATGATCTTAATAGCGGGAGTAGTGATGTTGTCTTGTAATTTTTTGATCAATTGTATATTTCAAAATAAATACTAAACATATAAGTTAAGCATGTCCAACAAAGTTTTCTTTCCCAGAAAATAAATTTGGAGGATAAATAGAGGTAACACAGATGGGCCTGGACACCAAACCTAGTATATACATATATTCCAGAAATCAAAGGACTTCAATAATGTAATTAAATAAATCTATACAAGTTAATTATACTATATGGTTTTTAATCGATAGCGTTGTGTAATAGACCTGACCGAGGGACTTTAATCTAAACGTTATATAGTTTTGGTTGAAGTATAAATTTAGAGAATACAAGAATATTCCGATTTTCCTTAAACTAAATATGCCCTACTTATGATTAGTTAGTTTCTTATTTATATAAATACAAAAATATTTAATGCATCCTACTGAATCCACGTCAGACATCCAGTTTTATTTTGATCATTTTAAATGAGACCCACAAGAACGTTGAATGAATTAATTAATGAATAACCGTCTATGTTTTTTTTGAACGTAATTGAGTAAACGATGACGTTTATGAAACGATTACGTTAATAATTCCAACGTGTATATTAAAATATAATGATGATATGTACGTTATTATTAAATAACAATTTACGAATAATAATCTATATTAAAATATACTATTAATATAAAAGATATTTAGTACAAAATATTCACGTATTAGGGCTACTATTTTGTAAATATTAATTATTTACGAAAAATTTCATAAAAGTATACCCGTTCTATTTAGCACGGGTCGAAAACTAATAAAAATATGAATTATTTAACATACATATAAGTATATTATTTTCTGAAAACTATTATAAGTTACATAAATCAAGATAGATTTTCCCAAAATATGATATTCCATAGTTATTTCGATTTGTTTTAATGCATATATGTAATGTATTTTTATAAA
Organism: Silene conica; assembly: GCA_029255685.2. Classification (NCBI taxonomy): domain Eukaryota; kingdom Viridiplantae; phylum Streptophyta; class Magnoliopsida; order Caryophyllales; family Caryophyllaceae; genus Silene; species Silene conica. The sequence continues at coordinate 6,354,578 of CM055315.2, read as the reverse complement.
AATATAAACTTCTTAAAACCGCATAACTAAATAGTAAAACTAATTCTGTTAGTAGTGAAAATAATTGTGCTAATATTGGATATAATAATATGATACTAATCACTCGATCATTTGAATTCTCAAAGTAATAATATTAACAACGGGCGGGAGTAGTGCAAGTAATAAAAGTAACCACGAAAGTTGTGAAATTATCAATATCAACACGACAGTAGTAAAAATAACCAATAATTACAGCGAGAGTAGTGAAAGTAGCATTAGTAATAACGAATATAATAAAAATAAGGGTCAATTAATCTTTAACACCTTTGTTGTTGAAAATTCAAGATGTCAAGTATATCATTATAGATATAAAATCGGATGAAAACAAAAAAGGTATTTTCCTCACAAATTATGTATTTTAGTGGGAAATTTTAAATTTGACGGAATATTCCATTTTTTCATGCTGGAATTCGACTAATGGGAAAACTTGATCATAAATGTTTTATATGAATATTAAATATTTAAAAAATTATACGCGTGTAAATTTAGAAAAGTTGATTTTATAAGAGCATAAAAATTAATTGACCATAAAAATAACAAACTAACACCTAAAGAAAGTATATGAACAATTAATTAACCAATCGATTTAAGTAAAATATTAATAGCGGGAATAATAGATTTGTCTCATAATTTACTTCATCGTAGTTTTAAAATATGGCATAGAAAAATACATTAATGATAAATTTATGAGTTATGCATATTTGAAGTAATTTTATTTAATTGAAATTAATTTTAATACGAAATAGAGTAACATTGACATAACCAAAGACCAATATTAATTAGAACTATATTTCGGAACAATTAAAACAAAGCGTCTTAGTTGTGATGGACACTATCTGTGCCAATTTGAAAATGGATAATGCCCCTCTTACAATAAGGCAAGTGAGACTCACAATAAGGCGGACACTATCCAAATTCACCTAGTGATGGATACAACCCGTTTTTATGAGATTGTGCAACTAAAACTAGTGTACAAATAAAATAATAGAAAGTGTATAATCTAAAGAGTTAAAAACGATGAAATAGAGGTTTTTGCTTATTTCAAAAAGTTTTTATTTAGTTTAGGGCAACAATTGATTTTTACATTGGATGAGGGTTATCACGGAGAATTAAAAAAAAAAAACGAGGATATCACGTAAAAAAATCCATAGTCTTAAAATAATATATAAACGTTTTTCAAGACCTTATTTTGTGATTCACAACAGTTACAAATTTATTATCCCAAAAACTCACAAGGATTAACAATACTCTCCCTAAAAAGGAAAATTATCCCCATACTCGCATTTTTCACTATACGTAGTAGTTGAAAAGCGCGCAAATTCCGGGTTTGAAAGTCAGACAAGTTGTTAAACTCATCAGTTATAAGGGCAATTTCGTCAATATATTTTCAAGGATCACATTATACTTGTTTCCTCACTAACAATGAACGTTACTAATAGTCACAAACTCACAAACACTACTATAAAAAGGCGTCCACATACTCTGATTTGAGGCATCAAAAACAAATTGAAGTGATATTGCATTGAGAGAAAAAATTAATAACATTGTAAGTATTATTTTTTTCTTTAACCTTATTTGGTAATTAATTAATGTTGTGAATTTCATCTTCTTGTTTATTTTTGTATCTGGTTTCTTTTCATTTTATTTTTTGTTTTTTAAAAACAAGGTTTCCATCACAAACACATGGCTACCTTAATTTTTACGAGATACTTATTGGTAAAATTATTCATTTAATTTTTAAACCCTCAACCCAAATTTGAAACTAGTTTCAAATTTTTTTTGTTCTGCTTATCTCTCAGTACACCAGGTACTTTTTAAATTGTCACCATAAATATACTTAAGCTTTTGTTGTGTTGCAATACATTTATCAAACTGTCATTAATCTTGGATTTTGATGGTTGGATAGAGCGTGAAGATGGAAAACGAACAAGTGAAAGCATGGGCTGTGGCACAAAACATTTCAGTGAGTATTGATCTTGTTGAGGCTGCTAAAACTCATCTGAAATTCCTTGATGCTGTGGAACACCGTAATCGTGTCTTGTTCGAAGATCATGCCTTACAAAGGGCTGTTTACAGGTAAAATGTTCTTAACTACCTTATCATAATTTAATAAAATTAAAATGTGACTATTACATATTTACATCTTTTAGGTCACATAATATTGCCGTCGATGTTTCATCTTTCAGATATAATGCATTTTGGCTTCCTTTGCTTGCCAAACATGAGGAGAACCCTGTTTCTGAAGAGGCATTGGTTATTCCTCTTGATTGTGAATTGATATGGCACTGCCATAGGTTAAACCCGGTATGGTTTTAACTTTAAACTAATATTTTCTAAAAGTCTTTCGTTCCAAATAATTTTTTTAAGTTATTTTACCAAAATAACTTGCACCCGTTGCTACTTTTTCATGATAAGAGCATTAAAGTCGGTTTACATTGTTTTATTGTAAAACTGTTCTAACATGAGGCTAAAAGAATGCCTTTATTACTTCTTTAGATTTCATCTATATTTGTACGTCTGTGTTGCAGGTCAGGTATAAATTCGATTGTGAGAAGTTGTTTGGAAGAATCCTTACCAACCACAAAGTCATGTCATCCATACAAGCGACATCAAAGAGCACGAGTGAAGAAATATGGATCAAACTCTACCCTGAAGAACCTTATGAACTTGACTTAGAACGACCTTTTTCAAAAGAGAGTTTACATAAAAGTTCTCAAACTCTAAAATTTACTAATTATGATCTGATTGCTGCAGTTAAAAGACAAACTGGTTTCACTTTTCAGGTAATATAAACTTTGTCAAGTAATTAATCTTCTTTATAATTGTATTAGATTACACAGATGTTACTTGTATTGACAGGCATGTCGACCACACATGGCTGATGAACTCTTTCTCAAAGAAGCAGCAGCTAGATACAAGGGATTTCTTCATATAATTAGAATAAACAGGAAATCAGGCATACAAAGTTTTGGTGTCCCCACTTACGATGTTGATTTGATGTGGCACACACACCAACTGTACCCAGATTCTTATTGTAAAGACATGAAGGAATTGATAGGCGGTGTGCTTCCACACATTGACTCTGACCCTGATAAATCAAAAGGGAGTAGACTAGACACAGGATTTACCGAAACTACCCAACGATGGCAACAAACCTTTGGGTTCAGCTATTGGAAGGCTGGTGCAATGAGTAGAGGAGATATCCCTACTCCAGTCACGCGTGTTCCCTACAAATTCAACTTCGATGCTACGAAATTCGACAAGCCCGAAAAGTTTGGCCAGCATATACATTTTCCAACTGTGGAGGCTATTGAGGTAACAATGATTTTCTGACAACGTTATATTTATCAGAGTTTTAAAACATTTCAGCATTAAGATTAACCTTGTGGCTCACTTTATAAGCAAAAAAAATGGAAAATTAATATTTGCTACAAGTTTCGGAATGATAGATTGGTATATAATTATCTAGCCCTCAATATTGGTAGATAAAAGTCATTGTTTAAAAATGTTGCAATCATTTAATGATGTTATGAAATAATAACTTGTAGTTTTCAATAACAGGTATTATTAGAGTTTGTTGATATAAAAAACTTACCAAATGAGCGCAAAGAAAATCTCCTTGTTGCAATCAGTAAGAATCAACCCGATACACTTTTCGAAACTAAGAGATGGTTGGGTATATCATCGGCTTCTAAGGATAAACTTTTCGCTTATTTTGAGTGTGAGCCAGCAGGAGAGTTTCTCCTTGAACTCATGTCCTATTCTCCTACTTTCGATGAGCTTAAACCAAAGAGATCATTGAAGCTACTTGGTTCGTGCTCTCTTTCTTTAGAAGATATATTGGCTTCCCGGTCTCAACTTTGGACAAATAAATGGCTTTCACTTGATCTTGTCTCCGGCGTTGGAAATTCAGAGCCGGTACTCCTTCATGTATCTATGTCGTTTTCTCCTCCAATGCGTGCACCTCAAGTGTTTCATATCGCGAGATGTCAGCATGTCAAACCTGGTTTGGTTGAGACCAGAGTCATGGATTGTAGCGGGAAAAAGGTTTTTAATCTTCAAAAAAGGTAATCTTACTTTTATTTCAATTTTAAAGGCAACTTATACTTAGTATTAATATGAGGATCCATATAAAAATATAACGATTTAAATATCTTAAAATTATTTTATTTAGGAATATAATCAAGGATTCTACCAAAGACCCTTCTGATTTGTGGACAGAGGTGTATTACATCACCAACACTGGTGAAAAGCATGCACTGGTCGAATATTATAAAAATAATTGGACCGTGAAAGGAACACATGGTTCGTTCAAGCTTCAAAAAAGCTCCGGGAATGACGATAGTATCTTCGAGTTTGCTAGTTATAATAATATGGTAAGGACTAGCTTCTAACATTTTGGTAATTCATTAGTATAAATAATGAAATAAAAATCCTAAACCAAAGTTCCCTAGAAGGATAAGAATTTCTTTCGTTGAATTTTTACAGATGAAATTATTTCCTGGAAAAAGGCTGCAACCTGGATTCAACCAATCTAGCAATGAAAAATCAGAACAAGATTTCACGACTATGGTCGAATTCTCTATAGATTACCCTTATGGGAGGGCTGTCGGACTAATCAACTTAAAGTCACGAACTATCAAGGTTTGTCTTCATTTGAAACCCCGAGTAAATTATTGTTTCCTTGTACCTCATTTTATCATTCCTCTAAGCATACTTTATTTAAACAGGCTATGGATGAACGAGTAGTCCTACCTAGCATTGCCTTAGCATTCATACTATTCGAAAATCTTAGTGTACATGAGCAAAGTGGTTTCAGTATCGTCGGAGAAGAAAAGATTAATGCCAAAGGATCTTTTTGTTGTGGTATGTGTGCTGATACTGTTGATGAAAAGGTCAATGTTAAAGGATCGGAATGTCATGGTATTATTAGCTGTGAGGCGGGTATGGATACAATTTTGAAGATAGCCCAAACTAAGAAAGTAAAGAACGAAGCCCAATGCATAGGTCAATGTACTAATTGTGGCGACTTGAACATGGTGAAATTTGGCGATTGTATGGATAAAGTGAAAGCCGTTGATTGTATGGATAGGGTGAAAGCTGCTGATTGTATGGATAAGGTGAAAGTTGGTGCTGATTGTATGGATAGGGTGAAAGCTAGTGCTGATTGTATGGACATGGTGAAAGCTGGTGCTGATTGTATGGATAAGATGAAAGTCGCTGATTGTATGGACATGGTGAAAGTTGGTGCTGATTGTATGGACAGGGTGAAAGTTGGTGCTGATTGCATGGACAGGGTGAAAGCTAGTGCTGATTGTATGGATAGGGTGAAAGGTGCCGATTGTATGGACAGGTTGAAAGTTGGTGCTGATTGTATGGACAGGGTGAAAGCTGGAGCTGATTGTATGGACAGGGTGAAAGGTGGAGCTGATTGTATGGATATGGTGAAAGGTGCTGATTGTATGGACATGGTAAAAGCGGCCAAAGGATACGGAGCCCAATGCATAGGCCAATGTACTAATTGTGGTGACATGGACCTGGTGAAAGGTGCTGATTGTATGGACATGGTAAAAGCGGCCAAAGGAAACGGAGCCCAATGCATAGGCCAATGTACTAATTGTGGTGACATGGACCTGGTGAAAGGTGCTGATTGTATGGACATGGTGAAAGCCACTGAGTTGGGATTAACTAACTTTGATAGTACTGCTACAATCATTGGGTGTGCATGAGATGTGGAACTTCGTTGGTAATATAAATTCTCATGGAGTATTTCCGGTAATGTTTAAGAATAAGTATTGGAATGTTTAAGAATACTAAAGTTGCAATGAATAAAAGTCATATTAATAATTCATGTGTGTTAGTGTGAGTTCAGAAATGAGAGTTTATTTTTGTTCATATATTCTAAACTTTTTTTCTCGACTGGTTGTTTACCTTTACGAAGCGAGGATGAGATCATTTGTGTAATACCCCAATTAAACAAGGTTGATTCCTGAAAAATCTTTCAAAAATTTAGAAGAAAAGTAATATTGGATTTGGAGAATTGGAAAGAAGGTACTTTATAATTTAACCCTTTTATCGTCAACAAATCGTGAATGATCGAAATTCTTTCAAAGTTTAATTAGATAATAGCTTTATTAGACGAGTCCATTGAATATATAATTGGGCAAATTATGCTACGACGAACAACGAACACAATTCGCACAAAATCACGGAAAATATTTTACAGTTCAATTAACGCACTAATGTATAAGTTAAATATTAAATGGATGAGCCTGTCAACGTTGTGAGCTAACTAAAAATTATAAAAATGGTAGAAATGGGTCTATCAATATAAAAAACTCCAAAAAAGAAATTAAAAATGGTGGGACCAAAAAATATAAAAATGGTGGAAATAGCCTATTAATGTAATAATTTCCTAAAAAAAAGAGATTAAAAATGGTGGATTGAAGTCATGAGAAATAGAACACAATACCTCTTTTAACATTTGGTAAGATGCAAAACCTGTAAATTATTTGTCTTATATTGAACTTTATAAGTAATAAATTATATTTGACAAATGACATATTTTTAAATTCACATTAATAGGCCCCTTTTAAATTTGGGCCCTTGTAAAATATCAACCCAAACACCCTATAAGGTCGGGCTTGAGGATCATGAATTGATCAAATTTATATGATGTAGACAAATTACTACGTGTAAAAGAAGATTTAAATCCATTTAGTGAGGTTGTGGTTTTGTCAAGTATGTCGACTATACCTTCGACCCAATCAATTTTTGTTTGTGTCTTCTTCATCAACGGATTGTATTAAAATTTTCCATTTCGTTTGGGTGTCGTGTGTAGATGAAGAATCCAGTAGGTGAGAAACGAAGTAAATGAAAAATAAAATACAATGATGAAGGAACGTAACTAATGATCGATGAAAACAATTTAGTTTGAGTTAGTTTAACATTAAATAAATTGTTTTGGTGCAAAATATTATTTAGAGAATTTGATTTAGTTAAAAATTTGATTTTAGTTAAAAGAAAATAACATTATATAAATAGCCTTAAATATTATAGGTAAAAACGAAAACGAAAATTTAGTTTCTTATTATTTATTTATATAAATTATGGTGGCGGAGTATTACCATAAGTCCATAACTGAAAATATGAGTACAAATATTAGGTACACTACAAGGTTAAGTTTCAATTTTTGAAAAAGTTATCAACACATAGGATAACATGTTAGATTCAACATATATCTAGAATCTAGAATAACCTAAAAAAGTTAGGCCCAACTTCTAGCTAGAGTGTGTTTGGCCGCCGATCTCTTTGTCACAAACCGCGTGTTTCAGTTTATTTCGAGCTTTTATTGGTTAACGATTTAATGTTTCACCCCATAGAGATCAGACGAGTTTGCTTGGATCATGTTGTTGAGTTTTGTGACGGGTTGAACTCGATTTGGTAGTTTGTTTGCCTCTTAGGAGTATTATTTTTGCTGGTGAGATGACGTACCTAGTGATTTTTCTGATGAACCACGTAAATATCAGTATCAACTTTATTTATTATTCGTAATTTATTGTTCTTATCACCACAATCAACTAACTTTTAATAACGGGATGCGTCCGTTACAAGATTCTAACCTAATATTTAGGTAATCAAACCCTTTTTGTTTTTTACAAACAGTGGTTACTTCAAAACATCAACAAAATCATACTAAGAAATGAACTTGATTGCAAAACCCTTGATGATGATTTTATTAAAATTCACTTTAGTTACATGAGAACCAAACTTATTTATAAACATCAACCAAAGAGTTCATTAGAATGAGCAAAGCTTTAGTTTGCATAAACCACATCAGACATGTTAAGGACACCAACGGCAGCATCATCGTCGCACTTGACATAAATGTTGTTCGATACACCAGAAGCTTGCATAGGCATGTCTAAAAAACCAGCACCGTCTTCGTTGAAGTAAGGTGGTGGCAAACTTGGCACTGTGCATGGGTCGGTGCCATTTATACCATTTTCCACCATGTCAACGCATTCCCCTGCGCAAAGTGCAGCTGCCTCCACCTTGCCACCATGACTACCATTATTTTCATATGATTTCATATTGTTTCCACATTTACTTATACATAAGCCGGTGCCATTTCCAGCATTCACCATGTTTCCACATTTACTTATACATAAGCCAGTGACATTTCCAGCATTCACCATGTTTCCACATTTACTTATGCATAAGCCGATGCCATTTCCAGCATTCACCATGTTTCCGCATTTACTTATACATAAGCCGGTGACATTTCCAGCATTCACCATGTTTCCACATTTACTTATGCATAAGCCGGTGCCATTTCCAGCATTCACTATGTTTCCGCATTTACTTATGCATAAGCCGGTGCCATTTCCAGCATTCACCATGTTTCCGCATTTACTTATGCATAAGCCGGTGCCATTTCCAGCATTCACCATGTTTCCGCATTTACTTATGCATAAGCCGGTGCCATTTCCAGCATTCACCATATTTCCGCATTTACTTATACATAAGCCCGTGCCATTTCCACCATTCACTTTATTTCCACATTTACTTATACATAAGCTTGTGCCATTATTATCACCATTTTCCACTATCTCTTCATATTTTCTGTCAACGCATTCTCCTGCACAAAGTGCCGCCGCCTCCACCTTCCCACCAGTACCAGCCCCATTTCCACCATCTTTTAGCAAATCGTCAACCTTGTTTTGGGATTCTGAACTGAAATGACTATTTTTCCCGTCTTTTCTGTTTGTACTAGCCAGTATGAATGCCATTGCAATGCCTGGTAGGACTATCCATTCATCGGTTGCCTTGATTGTTTCAAACTTTTTGTCGATTAATGCTACTGCCTTTCCATAAGGATTTTCGACAGAGAATTCCACTACAGTTATGAATTCCTGCTCCGATCTAAGATTTTTGTTCTGCTTGGATTCAAACTCCAGCCTTCTTCCAGGAAATAACCTCACCTGCGTAATTATAGATCGGTTTAGTAATTGGGCATTGTTGCTTAATTTGATCAAGACTTAAAAAAAGCTGGTCTAAACCAAAATTACCCAATCCAACGCTGAAACAGATCTCGAGAGACAACTCGAAATTCATAAAAAATAATCTCATCCAAAAACGACTCGACTGGAAAAGAACATGTTTTAAGGTATCAAAGACGATCATAGAAATATTAGAACATGTTTTATAGGCATCATTTACTCGACCAGAAAACAAAAACGCAAAAGAAATTACCATCTTATAGCCAATTAGTTCGAAGAGAAACTCGTCATTTCCAGAACCAACTTGAAGCTTGAAGGACCCTTGAGTTCCCTTTATAGACCAACAATTCCCATCAAATTCAAAGAGGGTATGCTTCTCGCCTGAATTTGTGACACAGTACACTTCTTTCTCGAAAGGAGAGGTACAATTTTGTGCTTCCATAACTACATTCCTGAATCCCAATAATGTTGAAACAGTCAGATTTTATATTGGAATTGATGGATCTTTATTCAAACTAACAGCAAAAGGTTACCTTGTCTGAAGAGTAAAAACCTTTTTCTTATCATAGTTCAGGACATGGGTCTGGACCCCTGTATGCACCAATTGAAATAATTGAGGTGCCGGAGTTGGAGGAGTAAATGATATAGAAACACAAAGAAGCACTGGTTTAGAGTTTTCAAGGCCTGATACAAGATCAACTGACACCCATTTCTTTGTCGCAAGTTGAGATCGACATGACATCATTTCCTCCAAAGAAAGAGAACAAGAGCCAAGGAGCTCAAGTGATTTTGGCAATGGTTCATTTGGAGATGAACGAGACATAAGTTCGAAGAGGAATTCCCCTTTTGGTTCGCATTGTAAAAGCGCAACCTGTTTATCCGTATAATTGGATGATATCCCCAAATATTTCTTGGTATTCAGAAGCTTATCCGGGTTTTTCTTACTAAACAGAACGACGAGGTTTCCTTTACGTTCCACTGGTACATTCTTAATGTCTACAAACTCCAAAAGAATCTGTCAGATAAAAACTACAAGAATTACAGACTTACATTGTCGAGTTGATGCAATATAAATGGAACAAAAGGAGTATAATAGTATCATGTAGTTGAAATATTAGAATACAACCAAGTGGTGTTAGTCCAGTGGTAACTGAGTTAAAGCTTAAAGCTTGCAGAAATGCAGGAGTTGAGACGTCTCAGGTTCGATTACCAGCTGGGGCGATGACCACTGCAGCCCCAGGGGTGGCTTATGGACCCGGGGATTAAACCCCTCGTCATTATAAAAAAAAAAAAAAAGTATTAGAATACCTCAGTAGTTTTCACAATTGGACATAGAAGTTCCTGATCAAACTTTTCAATTGTATTGAGCTCGTCACCCTCGACATTGAATTTATAGGGAACTTCTGTGACGGGACTAGGGGATGTTCCCCTATAATTAGCACCAGCCCTCCAGTAGCTAAACCCAAATGTGTCTTCCCATTGCCGAGTAGTCTGAAACTGTCCATTGTCTAGTTTACCTCCTTTCACTCTATCGGAAACAGTGTCATCATGTTGCACAACACTGCCTACTAACCCACACATGTCTTTGCAGTAAAGATCTGGGTATAGCTGGTGTGTGTGCCACATCAAGTCGATGTCGTAAGTAGGAACACACAAGCGCTTCAGGCTCATTTTCCTGTTTATTCTAACGAGATGAAGAAACCCTTTATATCTAGCCGCTGCTTCTTTGAGAAAGAGTTCATCCATCACGTGTGGTCTTGATATCTGTCGAACAAACACTTTATGAGTAACTCAATTAACAGCATAACGAAGACAGTAAGTTTGGGTTTAACTCAATAGTTTAAATTACCTGGAAAAAGAAAGGGGATTGTCTTTTAACAGCAGCAATCAGATCATAACTCGTAAACTTTTCATTCTGGGACTTTTTTTGCAGATCCTCAGAAAATGGTCTGTTCAAGTCAAGCTCATAAGGCTCGTCAGGATAAAGTTCATTCCATATCTTCTTAGTTGCGATATTCGATGGACATTCAACCGATGATATGATATTATGGTTGCCAAGGATTCTTCCAAACAACTTCTCACAGTCAATTTTGTATCTTATCTGAACCATAAAACGTACAATCATATGAATCTAGAAAACGAATGAGAAATGGAATAAAAGTGTCAATAAGTAACCATACCGGATTCAGCCTGTGGCAATGCCATATCCATTCACAATCGAGGGGAACAACCAAAGGTTCTTCAGGAACAGAATTCTCGGAATGTTTTGCCAGCAAAGGAAGCCAAAAGGCATTGTACCTGAAAGATGCAATAATTGTCGTCAACAAACGTAAACTATTGACTAGAACGAAGAGAGTATATATGATTCACCTGTAGATAGCTCTTTGTAAAGCATGTCCATCATACAAGAAACGATTGCGATCAACAGCAGCAAGAAATTTGAGTTGCTTTTTGGCAGCTTCAATAAGATCAATGCTTACTGTTATCGTCTGCGCTTTAGCCCACTCTTGCTCATTCTGCATTCCCATCTTTACCATTACCCCTGAACCTGTATGTAGTCAAAACGTAGGATTAGTTAACTACAATCGTTATCGTTGTACCGGCTACCGGTACATATTAACATTCTCTGTAGAAGCTAATACCAAAACTGAAAACATGATAAAAATAATGAGAATCAGAAAAGCAAAGAAAAGAAAAGAAAAGATGATTAACAACTTACAGGAATGATGATTATTGCCCCTCGACTCTCCAGTCACTTAATTTGCTGATGTTGTTGTGCCTTGAGTTTGATATTGGCAGCAGGTTTATATAGGAGTTATGGACAGTAACGTACTAACTTAATGTGAGTATAACGTGACATAGCACATATATTTTGCTCATCTTTACAAAATTTCTCTGACATTTGTCAGAAATCGACATAGCTGAATTTCAAAAGCCCGAATTCCCTGGCTTGTTAATGGCTGCCTTGGTAGAATTGTATTAGTATATTGGCCTATACTAGACCCATCTTGACGATATATTATCTAACCTACTCTACGTCGTCGACAAATTACTAATTATGGTCGACACTTTTTAATGAAATTCCTAAACTACCCTTCCTATCCCCTTCTTTGATTTTTTTTGTTTTGTTCTTATTTTAATAAATTAGAAACGGAATTAGGATATATGCCTTATTTTTTGACGGAATTAGGATAGAATCGTTGTTTGAATGTCGGATTTTTATTAATGTAATTCGTTTAAGATATGTTTCTTACCCGGATTTGAACCGTATTCGCGAAAAACAAAAAAAAAATTGGGACGAAGAGGATTTTCGCCTGGACGGAATTTTTTTTTGTTTGGACTGTTTTCGCGAAATAAAATAAGAAAAAAAAGGGACAAGGATCATTTTCGTCCAGACCTAGGTCCAGACGAAAATGATCTTTGTCTGGACCTAGGTCTGGACGAAAATGATTTTCGTCTGGGCAGTTTCTATTTCTTTTATTCAAAATTTCAAATCGGTTTCGGGTATCTAACGCTAATCCGTTCTACTATATTACAAACTAAAAATCATAAATTTGAATCAAATTTAAATCGTAAACTAACCTCGTTATTGTCATTCATCGTTGTAAATCGTAGAAAACCATTTCGAATCGCTCGTTGAAATCCATTGATCGAATCGCACTAAACCGTATTTTATTTTTTGTGAGAAAACCGACAATTTTTTTAATGAAGGGGGTAAAATTGGTAGTTCATTTAAAAGTGTCGACGATAATTAGTAATTTGTCGACGACGTATAGCATGCCCCTATATTATAAATATATCGTCACATATCAATGTAACATCACCAAACTCAATAATATGGAGTAATTCATATGCTATTCTCCTTCTATATTCTTAACAAATTCCTTGTTAACTTTTGATTTGTCTCCTTTTTGTTTTGATTATTTGTGAACATTATTATGGGCCGAGACTAGAGGAAATGTTTGCTTAAATGGGATTAAAACGCAAATTATTTAACAAATTAGGATCGATTTCAAACTATGTATCGAGAATGTGTCCACTTCATCCTCTAAAAAAGATATAACTAGTCGTTGTCCCGGACAGCGATAAGTTGTTTGCCATAGTACGGAGCTCGACAAGCTACATCATCGCCTCCGTTCTCCTTGCTCCGACCACCAAATGACGAAAGATCACATCCATTCTCTCCTTCTCACCTCCTTTATCGTATACACATATTTGTTTGACTTATCAACTTCATGATTTGTGCAAAAAAAAAACCACAACATCGCCGTTCACTAACGATTTTGGTTTTACGACAATCCATTTATATTATCTTTATGATTATTGGTATTGTATGAACTCGTTTTTGCAAACACAACAAAAAAAGACTTTGTGACAAAGTTATTATTCTCATCGATCAATCTTTATTCTTAAACATATTCATATAAATTATTTCTGGGCAATATAATTTCTTGATCAACTTTAATGAAGTTCTATTTCAAATTTTCATTATTAAAAGCCCAAAATTCCGCTACGACCCCAGCAGCCCGCGCAAATTGCCGCCGCCTCCACCTTGACTCCCCCACCGTTGGTCCAATTTGCACAGATTTCCATCACCTCTTCATCCATCTTGTCAATGCATTTACCCGCACAAAGTGCCGCCACCTCCACCATTTCTTTATCCTTCATCTGGACATCAGTGAAATAACTACTTTTCTCCTCGTTTGTTAGTGTATCACACAGTATGGATGTCATTGCAATGGCCGGTAGGACTATCCATTCATTAGTTACCTCGATCGTTTCAGATTTTGTATCGATTAGTGCTACCGCCTTTCCATAAGGATACTCGATAGAGAATTCAACAATAGTCATGAATTCTTGTTCTGATATTTTGTTACTCTCGTGACTAGATTCGTACTCTAGTCTTCTTCCGGGAAATAGCTTCACCTGTGTGATTAATAATTGCATTAGTAACTGGGTAATTGGTACTTCAATTTGTAACTCATAAGGTAGCTCAAGAGCAAAGAAAACAATAAAAAGTTACCATCTTATCACCAACTAGTTCGAAATGAGACTCGTCATTTCCATAATTAAATTGAAGCTTGAAAGATCCATGGGTGCTCTTTATAGACCAATAATTTCGATTATATTCCACCAGGGTGTGACTTTCGCCGGAGTTTGCGATACAATACACTTCTTTCCCGAAAGGAGAGGTGCAGTTTGCTATTTTCCTGAATCACAGCAACGTTGAAACATGATAAATAAATCTGTATATTTTGATTGTATAGTCTTCCTGAAAACAAATCATGAACAAAGAAAGGTAAAGCTAACCTTGTTTGAAGACTACACACTTTTTTTCCATCATAATCCATTACATGGGTCTGCACTCCAGCACGTTCCAATTTAAATAACTGGGGTGCCGGAGTTGGAGGAGTAAATGAAATGGAAACATGGAGAGATATTGGTTTAGAAGTTTCGTTTCCAGATACAAGATCAATTGAGAGCCATTTATCTGCCGCAAGTTGAGAACGAGTTGACAGCATTTCTTCCAAAGAAAGAGAGCAAGAACCAAGGACTGTAAGTACTTTTGTCTTTGTTTCATTCGAAGGTGAATGAGACATGAGTTCGAAGAGGAACTCTCCCTTTGGTTCACATTGAAATAGAGCAACTTGTTTTTCTTTACAAATAGATGATATGCCTAACGATTTCTTGGAGTTGAGAAATTTATCCGAATTTTTCTTGCTGAAAACAACGACGAGGTTTTCTTTTTGCTCTTCTGGTAAATTTTTTATATTTACGAACTCCAAAAGAACCTGTTGCATGAACATAACTTATTATTATTATATAGTACAAACTATACAATACCTAACCAGTTATATAGATTGAAATGATTTAAAAATCATTTGAATTACCTCCACCGTATTCAAAGTTGGAACTAGAATCTGTTGTCCACATTTTTCGAATGTATTGAAATCGTCGAGCTCGACATTGACTTTGTAAGGTACTTTTGTGACGGGACTAGGATCATTTCCTCTGTGCGTAGCACCAGCTTTCCAATAGTTGGACCCAAATGTCTCTCCCCATTGTCTAGTAGTTTCAGATTGTCCTTTATCTAACTTTCCTCCTTTTGTTCTATCAGAAACAGTGTCATCATGGTGTACTACACTTCCGACTAATTTACCCATGTCTTTGGAGTAAGCATCTGGGTACAATTGATGTGTGTGCCACATTAGATCGACGTCATAAGTAGGGACACACAAGCGCTCGAAGCTCATCTTCCTGTTTGTCCTAATGAGATGAAGAAATCCCTTATATCTAGCCGCTGCTTCTCTAAGAAAGAGATCGTCCGTCATGTGTGGTCTGCATACCTATCAAACAAGCAAATACATGATTTACGGGTATGAATCTCCTATGAAAAATTCTTTCTAAGGATAAAAGTTTGAGTAAGAGTCATTTTTATCAAGTTTTTTTTTTTCAAAAAAATAAAATTGGAAGAGAAACATAATACTGGAGTAATATAATTACTCACTCAGGATTTTTTCCATCATACTTGGTCAATTTCCAATCAATTGGTCATTTTAGGCATCAGCATCTGTCACAAACTTATGACGGATACTACCGTCACAAATGAGAATTTGTGTTCAGGTACATAGGCGACTAGGCTAATTTAGAGCCCCAATGTCATATTCTGGTTGATTTCGTAGTCTAATTACAACCCACAAAACCTAACATATACCTATGATTTAGTTAAAAAAAACTACAAGTAATATGTTGCATAAACTCAAGAACTTTCGTACCTGGAAAGCAAACGAGGCTTGCCTTTTAACAGCGGAAATAAGATCATAGCTGGTAAATTGTTCGGTTAAGTACCCTTTCTCCGATGAGTCTTGTAAAAAGGGTTTACTAAAGTCAAGCTCAAAAGGCTCGTCAGGGTAAAGTTTATTCCATATCTCTTCAGTTGTGGTTGTTGATGGAGCTTCAACGGATGATATGACGTTATGATTGCCAAGGATTTTTCCAAACAACTTCTCACAATCAATTTTGTATCTTATCTGAATTAGAAAAATATGTCATAAATATGAAAATCAAATGGATTTAATTATAAAAAACTAAACCCCTTTATATGAAACGAATATAAAACACAGATTAGTAGTGCCTATTCCTACCGGATTTAACCTATGACAATGCCATATCCATTCACAATCAAGAGGAACAACCAAAGGGCCTTCAACAAGAGGGTTCTCCAAATGTTTGGCGAGCAGAGGAATCCATAAGGCATTGTACCTGAAAGATGTAACATCTAGCGATCAAACTACTAGAAGCTAATAATAACACTTCAAATTCAAATTTGTCGCAATAAAAACAAATTCAATTAAAATACTCCCTAGTCGAGCTATTCGTTGTTTTCTTCCCTTTGGCGTGGGCGCGATACTTAAGGAAAATAATAAAAAAAGAAAAATAGGTGGTTGGGGTTTGGGATATGAGAGGGATGAATAATTAGGAGTTAAATAATGAATTGTGGGTCAGAAATATTAATGAAATGAATAAAACCAAACGTCTAAGTAAAAAAAGTTGAGTGGGCTTTGATGATAAGAGAAAGCCTAAGCATGCCTATAGATACATATGAACGATATCGAAAGCAAATAAGCATGATTTAAGAAAATAGGAAAAAAAACGGTGAATAGGCGGGACTATGATTTAAGGAAAGAATAAGCATCCACAAAACCGACGCTAATACAACGCTTCAAAAGAACACGAATACAAACACAATTGAACTCCAAGCATGCCTATAGATACATATGAACGATATCGAAAGCAAATAAGCATGTCGTTCACCTGTAGATAGCCCGGTCTAAAACATGACCTTCGTACAGGAAGCGATTGCGGTCAATGACAGCTACAAATTTCAGAAGTTTTTTAGCAGCCTCAACAAGATCTACGCTTACAGTTATCTTTTGTGCTTCACTCCATTCTTGTTCGTTTTTCGACCCCATCTTTACACCAAACACAACTGTCAAAACCCAAATCAATATGAGTCACGATCAAACATAAAAGGGTTACGAAAAATGCATAAAAGGTGTACTAGAAAAGTCGTTTTTTTAAATACTCCTTCCATTCATATCCACTTTGCATATTTACTTTTTCACGTTTGTCAACACACGTTTTATACAAGAGAATTTAGTTAATACTAGTATGTAGTAACCATATCAATTGCAAAAGCGTAAAAATAAAGATTATATCTAAAGCATCAATAAAATCATGAAAACAAAACAATGAAAATTATGAATGCAATATTGTTTTTACTTTCAAACAATCATTGAAATGATTAAAATACTTAAAAGTTCGTTCCGACTTACAGTGATGATTAAATTACTCTTTCTTTACTACGGAGTACGGAGTATATTGTTGTTCAAATGATGGTGTGAGTTTGTGACTTTTACAGGATTGTATAACTATCTTTAAATAGGCTGATAAAAGTGTACAATTATGGATGAAAACCATTTTGTTATCCTCTTTTTCCTTGAAAAGGAAAATCCATTGATGAACATGATATGGGTATAGTCTTTTGAGAAAGAAAAAAAATTATCAACCATAATAGGAGAGATTAGCTTTTTTTGTCATTTGTTAATACAAATAATAAGTCTCTCTTAAGATAAATGTATAAATTTTAAGATCAACGGTGCCTAATATTTTAGCACTAAGATAAGTTTTTTTTGCTAATATCTAATCAATTTGCTTTTGTTTTATCTATATAAATGGTTTGTTATTTTATCTATTTTAAGCTTACGTCGGATAGTGCCTTTTTAAATGAGAGTTTGTGTTCAAACTAAAGGATTGTTTGGTTACCTTTTTAATCGGGGAAGTGGCAAATAAACCCCATACGTTTACTACTATGTGCAAATCACCCCCGCAACTTTCAATACGTGCAAATTAACCCCATAACTTTATGTTTTGGTGCGATTCAATTTTATTATTAAACTTTTGTAACTTAAAACATAAAAACTGAATTAACATAATTAAAACTAGTATTACTAATATGTGAAAACCCAAATTTACCCTTTTCTTATCACCACACCAACCCCGTCTTCTACCTCCGACTACCTAAAAACCTAAGCATAGCCAAAAATCACAACTTCAACCCCAAGCAAGTTCGTCATACTCTATGTCTAACTGCCTCACCACTACGACCCTATCCCATTCTCGTCAAAACCCACCCCAACCACACAAAACACCACCACTCGCCCTTGAATCCACTTAATCTAGCCGCGAATATCCCCTTGTCAACGAATATAATGTCGTCAGTGTCGGATGACATGTGTGTTAGGTCAGCGTAAAGGGTGCCGTTATATTTGATGTTGGGGCTGTGGAGCAAACATAGTGTATGAAGATATGAATTTAGATATTATTTTTTAACAGTAACCAAAGTTTGATAGGATAGGGGTAGATTGGTCCCTTGCCTAAATTTCTTTTAAAAACGAGGGACAATAAAATGGGGAATAAATAAGAAAAGGGATTAAATATTGAATATCAACTAAATTAATTAAATGAAGGGTAATTTACACCAAATGCTAAACACATGGGGTTAATTTACACGTATTGAAAGTTATGGGGGTGATTTGCACATAGTAGTAAACGTATGGGGTTTATTTGTCACTTCCCCGCCTTTCTAATTTATGGGAAGTAATATTTCTCATAATTAAATAAACATCTAGTCTCATTGAAGACGGATATATCGGTCGCAAGTTGAAGACGGATAATACTCTCTCACAATATCACAAGTGGGTTAAACCTTAAAACTTGCAGAAATCAATTGAGGCGATGACCACTTGGCCACTGCAGCCCCGAAGGGGTGACTTACATGATCTATGTGGTGGTCCGGGAATGCATGGGTCTAGGGGATTCAAACCCCTCGTCATACCAAAAAAATATCACAAGTGAGAAGACAAGTGGGTGCTCCATTTAAGTTCCACTTGATTATCACTTGTATATTGTGAGAAAGACACTATCCATTTTCAATTTGTAACCGTTTTCAATGAGAATTTGTGTTAAATAAATATAAATATTGTTTGGTTGCCAAATTCACCAAAAATAGTAATCATAAAACTCAAACTACTTTTATTTACCACACCGTCTCTCACTAGGTATTTGCAAGACCACTTTTCTATTCCGTTTTATTTGTTTTTCCGCTAATCTTTAAATTCGTATATATTTTTATAATAAACATACTCATTTTATCTTTAATGTGATTAATACATGTTTATTTCTTATGTTAGTATATTAACAAATTTGTATATAGTGGATAACAGGATACATAAAAAAGATTACGTTCAACAATTTACTGTACTTAGTGGGTTTTGTACCATATATATGCGAACTAGATAAATAAAAAAAAAAAAAGAGGAAACCTAACTTTTGGCTTATTTTTAGCTCGTTTCAGTTCAGCTCAGCTCTATTCAGTTCAGCTCAGTTCAGTTCAGTTCAGCTCAGCTTCATTCAGTTCAGTTCAGCTCAGTTCAACTCAGTTCAACTCAGCTCAGCTCAACTTCATTTAATTAAGTTCAGTTCAGCTCAAGTTTATTAAGTTCAGCCCACATTATTATTATTATTATTAGGAAAAATGGCAAAATACTACCTATTATAATGAAGATTTTTCAAAATACTACATATTATACTTATTTTTTCAAATTACTACCTACAAAGTTATTAATTTTCCTAAATTGCTACCTTATACCTAAATTAGATCTTAATTAGGGTAAAATGATTAAAAAATTAGATTTTGATATGTTGTATCCATTTTGCCCCTCTTTAAATACTCCCTTAACTCATCCTCACCCTTTCTAGCACCACAAGAATCCACCACAACGTCACCACAACCTTGCCACGAGCACAACATAGCATCGTCTAGACTCTAATAAAGCCACACCCAAACCCATACCCATACCCATACTCGTAATAAGTAGTGGTCGGTGTTGAAGGTGGTTACTAATAATGGTGATAATTGTTGAGGTGGTGTCGATGGTGGTGGTGGTGGATGAAAAACATGAAACTTGCCTAATTATGGTTAATTATAGTTAATTAAGTCCTAAATCAAGGTATTAGGTAGCAACTTAGGAAAAGTTGTAGCTTTGTAGGTAGTAATTTGAAAAAAAAAGTATAATATGTAGTATTTTGAAAAATATTGACTATAATAGGTAGTATTTATTATTATTGTTGTTGTTGTTGTTGTTATTATTATTATTATATATATTTATTTATTTATTTATTATTTTGTTTATTATTATTATTAATTAATAATTATTATTATGATTAGTATTGTTGTTTTTGTTGTTGTTTTTATTATTTCTTCTTCTTATTATTATTTTATATATATTTTTATTGTTTATAATAATAATAATAATAATAATAATTATCATTATTATTATTATTATTATTATTATTATTATTATTATTATTATTATTATTATTATTAGTAGTAGTAGTAGTAAACATGAGAGAGTAGAGAAAAATGTAATTCAGAAGTAAAATTTGATAACATTCAAATAATAATATTTGTTAACACAATCGAAAATCACACTCTTGAAAATATAGATATCATTAACTAGCGAGTTACGCACTGAAATTTGTCTGGCGAGTCCTATACGCACCCTTACCGACCACCAACTTGTGAAAAGGACGGAGACTGATGATAAATGTCTTGAAGAAATGTTAAGATGAGGAGCCTAGCGACGTTTTTTCTATATTGATTATATTTTTTTCTTTTGTATTTCTCCAATCATAAAGTTCGTACTACGTAATGTCTTTACGATTGCGGGAGATATTAGTATATTGGCCCTATACTAGGCCCATTTACCAATTACCATCAGGGTTTATCATTCTACCGTCACATATCAATGTAACATCACCAAACTCATTAATATAATTCACATGCTATTCCCCTTCTATATTTTTAACAAATTGCTTGTTAACTTTTGATTTGTCTCCGTTTTGTTTTGATTATTTGTGAACACTACTATGGGCCGAGACTAAAGGAAATGTTTGCTTAAATGAGATTAAAACGCAAATTATTTAACAAACTAGGATCGATTTCAAACTATGTATCGAGAATGTGTCCACTTCATCCTCTAAAAAAGATAGAACTAGTCGTTGTCCCAGACAGCGATAAGTTGTTTACCTTAGTATGGTGCTCGACAAGCTACATCAGCGCCTCCGTTCTCTTTGCTCTAACCACCAAATGACGAAATATCACATTCATTATCTCCTTCTCACTTTCTTTATCATATACACATATTTGTTTGACTTATTAGCTTCATAATTTGCGCAAAAAAAAAACCACAATATCGCCGTTCACTAACGATTTCGGTTTCGCGACAATCCATTTATATTATCTCTATGATTATTGGTATTGTATGAACTCGTTCGTTTTTGCAAACACAACAAAAAAAAGACTTTGTGACAGTTATTATTCTCATTGATCAATCTTTATTCTTAAACATATTCATATAATCTATTTCTGGGTAATATAATTTCTTGATCAACTTCAGTGAAGTTCTATTTCAAATTTTCATCATTAAAAGCCCAAAATTCCGCTACGACCCCAGCACCCTGCGCAAATTGCCGCCGCCTCCACCTTGACTCCCCCACCGTTGGTCCAATTTGCACAGATTTCCATCACCTCTTCATCCATCTTGTCAATGCATTTACCCGCACAAAGTGCCGCCACCTCCACCATTTCTTTATCCTTCATCTGGACATCAGTGAAATAACTACTTTTCTCCTCGTTTGTTAGTGTATCACACAGTATGGATGTCATTGCAATGGCCGGTAGGACTATCCATTCATTAGTTACCTCGATCGTTTCAGATTTTGTATCGATTAGTGCTACCGCCTTTCCATAAGGATACTCGATAGAGAATTCAACAATAGTCATGAATTCTTGTTCTGATATTTTGTTACTCTCGTGACTAGATTCGTACTCTAGTCTTCTTCCGGGAAATAGCTTCACCTGTGTGATTAATAATTGCATTAGTAACTGGGTAATTGGTACTTCAATTTGTAACTCATAAGGTAGCTCAAGAGCAAAGAAAACAATAAAAAGTTACCATCTTATCACCAACTAGTTCGAAATGAGACTCGTCATTTCCATAATTAAATTGAAGCTTGAAAGATCCATGGGTGCTCTTTATAGACCAATAATTTCGATTATATTCCACCAGGGTGTGACTTTCGCCGGAGTTTGCGATACAATACACTTCTTTCCCGAAAGGAGAGGTGCAGTTTGCTATTTTCCTGAATCACAGCAACGTTGAAACATGATAAATAAATCTGTATATTTTGATTGTATAGTCTTCCTGAAAACAAATCATGAACAAAGAAAGGTAAAGCTAACCTTGTTTGAAGACTACACACTTTTTTTCCATCATAATCCATTACATGGGTCTGCACTCCAGCACGTTCCAATTTAAATAACTGGGGTGCCGGAGTTGGAGGAGTAAATGAAATGGAAACATGGAGAGATATTGGTTTAGAAGTTTCGTTTCCAGATACAAGATCAATTGAGAGCCATTTATCTGCCGCAAGTTGAGAACGAGTTGACAGCATTTCTTCCAAAGAAAGAGAGCAAGAACCAAGGACTGTAAGTACTTTTGTCTTTGTTTCATTCGAAGGTGAATGAGACATGAGTTCGAAGAGGAACTCTCCCTTTGGTTCACATTGAAATAGAGCAACTTGTTTTTCTTTACAAATAGATGATATGCCTAACGATTTCTTGGAGTTGAGAAATTTATCCGAATTTTTCTTGCTGAAAACAACGACGAGGTTTTCTTTTTGCTCTTCTGGTAAATTTTTTATATTTACGAACTCCAAAAGAACCTGTTGCATGAACATAACTTATTATTATTATATAGTACAAACTATACAATACCTAACCAGTTATATAGATTGAAATGATTTAAAAATCATTTGAATTACCTCCACCGTATTCAAAGTTGGAACTAGAATCTGTTGTCCACATTTTTCGAATGTATTGAAATCGTCGAGCTCGACATTGACTTTGTAAGGTACTTTTGTGACGGGACTAGGATCATTTCCTCTGTGCGTAGCACCAGCTTTCCAATAGTTGGACCCAAATGTCTCTCCCCATTGTCTAGTAGTTTCAGATTGTCCTTTATCTAACTTTCCTCCTTTTGTTCTATCAGAAACAGTGTCATCATGGTGTACTACACTTCCGACTAATTTACCCATGTCTTTGGAGTAAGCATCTGGGTACAATTGATGTGTGTGCCACATTAGATCGACGTCATAAGTAGGGACACACAAGCGCTCGAAGCTCATCTTCCTGTTTGTCCTAATGAGATGAAGAAATCCCTTATATCTAGCCGCTGCTTCTCTAAGAAAGAGATCGTCCGTCATGTGTGGTCTGCATACCTATCAAACAAGCAAATACATGATTTACGGGTATGAATCTCCTATGAAAAATTCTTTCTAAGGATAAAAGTTTGAGTAAGAGTCATTTTTATCAAGTTTTTTTTTTCAAAAAAATAAAATTGGAAGAGAAACATAATACTGGAGTAATATAATTACTCACTCAGGATTTTTTCCATCATACTTGGTCAATTTCCAATCAATTGGTCATTTTAGGCATCAGCATCTGTCACAAACTTATGACGGATACTACCGTCACAAATGAGAATTTGTGTTCAGGTACATAGGCGACTAGGCTAATTTAGAGCCCCAATGTCATATTCTGGTTGATTTCGTAGTCTAATTACAACCCACAAAACCTAACATATACCTATGATTTAGTTAAAAAAAACTACAAGTAATATGTTGCATAAACTCAAGAACTTTCGTACCTGGAAAGCAAACGAGGCTTGCCTTTTAACAGCGGAAATAAGATCATAGCTGGTAAATTGTTCGGTTAAGTACCCTTTCTCCGATGAGTCTTGTAAAAAGGGTTTACTAAAGTCAAGCTCAAAAGGCTCGTCAGGGTAAAGTTTATTCCATATCTCTTCAGTTGTGGTTGTTGATGGAGCTTCAACGGATGATATGACGTTATGATTGCCAAGGATTTTTCCAAACAACTTCTCACAATCAATTTTGTATCTTATCTGAATTAGAAAAATATGTCATAAATATGAAAATCAAATGGATTTAATTATAAAAAACTAAACCCCTTTATATGAAACGAATATAAAACACAGATTAGTAGTGCCTATTCCTACCGGATTTAACCTATGACAATGCCATATCCATTCACAATCAAGAGGAACAACCAAAGGGCCTTCAACAAGAGGGTTCTCCAAATGTTTGGCGAGCAGAGGAATCCATAAGGCATTGTACCTGAAAGATGTAACATCTAGCGATCAAACTACTAGAAGCTAATAATAACACTTCAAATTCAAATTTGTCGCAATAAAAACAAATTCAATTAAAATACTCCCTAGTCGAGCTATTCGTTGTTTTCTTCCCTTTGGCGTGGGCGCGATACTTAAGGAAAATAATAAAAAAAGAAAAATAGGTGGTTGGGGTTTGGGATATGAGAGGGATGAATAATTAGGAGTTAAATAATGAATTGTGGGTCAGAAATATTAATGAAATGAATAAAACCAAACGTCTAAGTAAAAAAAGTTGAGTGGGCTTTGATGATAAGAGAAAGCCTAAGCATGCCTATAGATACATATGAACGATATCGAAAGCAAATAAGCATGATTTAAGAAAATAGGAAAAAAAACGGTGAATAGGCGGGACTATGATTTAAGGAAAGAATAAGCATCCACAAAACCGACGCTAATACAACGCTTCAAAAGAACACGAATACAAACACAATTGAACTCCAAGCATGCCTATAGATACATATGAACGATATCGAAAGCAAATAAGCATGTCGTTCACCTGTAGATAGCCCGGTCTAAAACATGACCTTCGTACAGGAAGCGATTGCGGTCAATGACAGCTACAAATTTCAGAAGTTTTTTAGCAGCCTCAACAAGATCTACGCTTACAGTTATCTTTTGTGCTTCACTCCATTCTTGTTCGTTTTTCGACCCCATCTTTACACCAAACACAACTGTCAAAACCCAAATCAATATGAGTCACGATCAAACATAAAAGGGTTACGAAAAATGCATAAAAGGTGTACTAGAAAAGTCGTTTTTTTAAATACTCCTTCCATTCATATCCACTTTGCATATTTACTTTTTCACGTTTGTCAACACACGTTTTATACAAGAGAATTTAGTTAATACTAGTATGTAGTAACCATATCAATTGCAAAAGCGTAAAAATAAAGATTATATCTAAAGCATCAATAAAATCATGAAAACAAAACAATGAAAATTATGAATGCAATATTGTTTTTACTTTCAAACAATCATTGAAATGATTAAAATACTTAAAAGTTCGTTCCGACTTACAGTGATGATTAAATTACTCTTTCTTTACTACGGAGTACGGAGTATATTGTTGTTCAAATGATGGTGTGAGTTTGTGACTTTTACAGGATTGTATAACTATCTTTAAATAGGCTGATAAAAGTGTACAATTATGGATGAAAACCATTTTGTTATCCTCTTTTTCCTTGAAAAGGAAAATCCATTGATGAACATGATATGGGTATAGTCTTTTGAGAAAGAAAAAAAATTATCAACCATAATAGGAGAGATTAGCTTTTTTTGTCATTTGTTAATACAAATAATAAGTCTCTCTTAAGATAAATGTATAAATTTTAAGATCAACTGTGCCTAATATTTTAGCACTAAGATAAGTTTTTTTTGCTAATATCTAATCAATTTGCTTTTGTTTTATCTATATAAATGGTTTGTTATTTTATCTATTTTAAGCTTACGTCGGATAGTGCCTTTTTAAATGAGAGTTTGTGTTCAAACTAAAGGATTGTTTGGTTACCTTTTTAATCGGGGAAGTGGCAAATAAACCCCATACGTTTACTACTATGTGCAAATCACCCCCGCAACTTTCAATACGTGCAAATTAACCCCATAACTTTATGTTTTGGTGCGATTCAATTTTATTATTAAACTTTTGTAACTTAAAACATAAAAACTGAATTAACATAATTAAAACTAGTATTACTAATATGTGAAAACCCAAATTTACCCTTTTCTTATCACCACACCAACCCCGTCTTCTACCTCCGACTACCTAAAAACCTAAGCATAGCCAAAAATCACAACTTCAACCCCAAGCAAGTTCGTCATACTCTATGTCTAACTGCCTCACCACTACGACCCTATCCCATTCTCGTCAAAACCCACCCCAACCACACAAAACACCACCACTCGCCCTTGAATCCACTTAATCTAGCCGCGAATATCCCCTTGTCAACGAATATAATGTCGTCAGTGTCGGATGACATGTGTGTTAGGTCAGCGTAAAGGGTGCCGTTATATTTGATGTTGGGGCTGTGGAGCAAACATAGTGTATGAAGATATGAATTTAGATATTATTTTTTAACAGTAACCAAAGTTTGATAGGATAGGGGTAGATTGGTCCCTTGCCTAAATTTCTTTTAAAAACGAGGGACAATAAAATGGGGAATAAATAAGAAAAGGGATTAAATATTGAATATCAACTAAATTAATTAAATGAAGGGTAATTTACACCAAATGCTAAACACATGGGGTTAATTTACACGTATTGAAAGTTATGGGGGTGATTTGCACATAGTAGTAAACGTATGGGGTTTATTTGTCACTTCCCCGCCTTTCTAATTTATGGGAAGTAATATTTCTCATAATTAAATAAACATCTAGTCTCATTGAAGACGGATATATCGGTCGCAAGTTGAAGACGGATAATACTCTCTCACAATATCACAAGTGGGTTAAACCTTAAAACTTGCAGAAATCAATTGAGGCGATGACCACTTGGCCACTGCAGCCCCGAAGGGGTGACTTACATGATCTATGTGGTGGTCCGGGAATGCATGGGTCTAGGGGATTCAAACCCCTCGTCATACCAAAAAAATATCACAAGTGAGAAGACAAGTGGGTGCTCCATTTAAGTTCCACTTGATTATCACTTGTATATTGTGAGAAAGACACTATCCATTTTCAATTTGTAACCGTTTTCAATGAGAATTTGTGTTAAATAAATATAAATATTGTTTGGTTGCCAAATTCACCAAAAATAGTAATCATAAAACTCAAACTACTTTTATTTACCACACCGTCTCTCACTAGGTATTTGCAAGACCACTTTTCTATTCCGTTTTATTTGTTTTTCCGCTAATCTTTAAATTCGTATATATTTTTATAATAAACATACTCATTTTATCTTTAATGTGATTAATACATGTTTATTTCTTATGTTAGTATATTAACAAATTTGTATATAGTGGATAACAGGATACATAAAAAAGATTACGTTCAACAATTTACTGTACTTAGTGGGTTTTGTACCATATATATGCGAACTAGATAAATAAAAAAAAAAAAAGAGGAAACCTAACTTTTGGCTTATTTTTAGCTCGTTTCAGTTCAGCTCAGCTCTATTCAGTTCAGCTCAGTTCAGTTCAGTTCAGCTCAGCTTCATTCAGTTCAGTTCAGCTCAGTTCAACTCAGTTCAACTCAGCTCAGCTCAACTTCATTTAATTAAGTTCAGTTCAGCTCAAGTTTATTAAGTTCAGCCCACATTATTATTATTATTATTAGGAAAAATGGCAAAATACTACCTATTATAATGAAGATTTTTCAAAATACTACATATTATACTTATTTTTTCAAATTACTACCTACAAAGTTATTAATTTTCCTAAATTGCTACCTTATACCTAAATTAGATCTTAATTAGGGTAAAATGATTAAAAAATTAGATTTTGATATGTTGTATCCATTTTGCCCCTCTTTAAATACTCCCTTAACTCATCCTCACCCTTTCTAGCACCACAAGAATCCACCACAACGTCACCACAACCTTGCCACGAGCACAACATAGCATCGTCTAGACTCTAATAAAGCCACACCCAAACCCATACCCATACCCATACTCGTAATAAGTAGTGGTCGGTGTTGAAGGTGGTTACTAATAATGGTGATAATTGTTGAGGTGGTGTCGATGGTGGTGGTGGTGGATGAAAAACATGAAACTTGCCTAATTATGGTTAATTATAGTTAATTAAGTCCTAAATCAAGGTATTAGGTAGCAACTTAGGAAAAGTTGTAGCTTTGTAGGTAGTAATTTGAAAAAAAAAGTATAATATGTAGTATTTTGAAAAATATTGACTATAATAGGTAGTATTTATTATTATTGTTGTTGTTGTTGTTGTTATTATTATTATTATATATATTTATTTATTTATTTATTATTTTGTTTATTATTATTATTAATTAATAATTATTATTATGATTAGTATTGTTGTTTTTGTTGTTGTTTTTATTATTTCTTCTTCTTATTATTATTTTATATATATTTTTATTGTTTATAATAATAATAATAATAATAATAATTATCATTATTATTATTATTATTATTATTATTATTATTATTATTATTATTATTATTATTATTAGTAGTAGTAGTAGTAAACATGAGAGAGTAGAGAAAAATGTAATTCAGAAGTAAAATTTGATAACATTCAAATAATAATATTTGTTAACACAATCGAAAATCACACTCTTGAAAATATAGATATCATTAACTAGCGAGTTACGCACTGAAATTTGTCTGGCGAGTCCTATACGCACCCTTACCGACCACCAACTTGTGAAAAGGACGGAGACTGATGATAAATGTCTTGAAGAAATGTTAAGATGAGGAGCCTAGCGACGTTTTTTCTATATTGATTATATTTTTTTCTTTTGTATTTCTCCAATCATAAAGTTCGTACTACGTAATGTCTTTACGATTGCGGGAGATATTAGTATATTGGCCCTATACTAGGCCCATTTACCAATTACCATCAGGGTTTATCATTCTACCGTCACATATCAATGTAACATCACCAAACTCATTAATATAATTCACATGCTATTCCCCTTCTATATTTTTAACAAATTGCTTGTTAACTTTTGATTTGTCTCCGTTTTGTTTTGATTATTTGTGAACACTACTATGGGCCGAGACTAAAGGAAATGTTTGCTTAAATGAGATTAAAACGCAAATTATTTAACAAACTAGGATCGATTTCAAACTATGTATCGAGAATGTGTCCACTTCATCCTCTAAAAAAGATAGAACTAGTCGTTGTCCCAGACAGCGATAAGTTGTTTACCTTAGTATGGTGCTCGACAAGCTACATCAGCGCCTCCGTTCTCTTTGCTCTAACCACCAAATGACGAAATATCACATTCATTATCTCCTTCTCACTTTCTTTATCATATACACATATTTGTTTGACTTATTAGCTTCATAATTTGCGCAAAAAAAAAAACCACAATATCGCCGTTCACTAACGATTTCGGTTTCGCGACAATCCATTTATATTATCTCTATGATTATTGGTATTGTATGAACTCGTTCGTTTTTGCAAACACAACAAAAAAAAGACTTTGTGACAGTTATTATTCTCATTGATCAATCTTTATTCTTAAACATATTCATATAATCTATTTCTGGGTAATATAATTTCTTGATCAACTTCAGTGAAGTTCTATTTCAAATTTTCATCATTAAAAGCCCAAAATTCCGCTACGACCCCAGCACCCTGCGCAAATTGCCGCCGCCTCCACCTTGACTCCCCCACCGTTGGTCCAATTTGCACAGATTTCCATCACCTCTTCATCCATCTTGTCAATGCATTTACCCGCACAAAGTGCCGCCACCTCCACCATTTCTTTATCCTTCATCTGGACATCAGTGAAATAACTACTTTTCTCCTCGTTTGTTAGTGTATCACACAGTATGGATGTCATTGCAATGGCCGGTAGGACTATCCATTCATTAGTTACCTCGATCGTTTCAGATTTTGTATCGATTAGTGCTACCGCCTTTCCATAAGGATACTCGATAGAGAATTCAACAATAGTCATGAATTCTTGTTCTGATATTTTGTTACTCTCGTGACTAGATTCGTACTCTAGTCTTCTTCCGGGAAATAGCTTCACCTGTGTGATTAATAATTGCATTAGTAACTGGGTAATTGGTACTTCAATTTGTAACTCATAAGGTAGCTCAAGAGCAAAGAAAACAATAAAAAGTTACCATCTTATCACCAACTAGTTCGAAATGAGACTCGTCATTTCCATAATTAAATTGAAGCTTGAAAGATCCATGGGTGCTCTTTATAGACCAATAATTTCGATTATATTCCACCAGGGTGTGACTTTCGCCGGAGTTTGCGATACAATACACTTCTTTCCCGAAAGGAGAGGTGCAGTTTGCTATTTTCCTGAATCACAGCAACGTTGAAACATGATAAATAAATCTGTATATTTTGATTGTATAGTCTTCCTGAAAACAAATCATGAACAAAGAAAGGTAAAGCTAACCTTGTTTGAAGACTACACACTTTTTTTCCATCATAATCCATTACATGGGTCTGCACTCCAGCACGTTCCAATTTAAATAACTGGGGTGCCGGAGTTGGAGGAGTAAATGAAATGGAAACATGGAGAGATATTGGTTTAGAAGTTTCGTTTCCAGATACAAGATCAATTGAGAGCCATTTATCTGCCGCAAGTTGAGAACGAGTTGACAGCATTTCTTCCAAAGAAAGAGAGCAAGAACCAAGGACTGTAAGTACTTTTGTCTTTGTTTCATTCGAAGGTGAATGAGACATGAGTTCGAAGAGGAACTCTCCCTTTGGTTCACATTGAAATAGAGCAACTTGTTTTTCTTTACAAATAGATGATATGCCTAACGATTTCTTGGAGTTGAGAAATTTATCCGAATTTTTCTTGCTGAAAACAACGACGAGGTTTTCTTTTTGCTCTTCTGGTAAATTTTTTATATTTACGAACTCCAAAAGAACCTGTTGCATGAACATAACTTATTATTATTATATAGTACAAACTATACAATACCTAACCA
Source organism: Silene conica (assembly GCA_029255685.2). Lineage (NCBI taxonomy): Eukaryota > Viridiplantae > Streptophyta > Magnoliopsida > Caryophyllales > Caryophyllaceae > Silene > Silene conica. Next base: position 6,323,574 of record CM055315.2, on the reverse strand, counting down.
GTTATATAGATTGAAATGATTTAAAAATCATTTGAATTACCTCCACCGTATTCAAAGTTGGAACTAGAATCTGTTGTCCACATTTTTCGAATGTATTGAAATCGTCGAGCTCGACATTGACTTTGTAAGGTACTTTTGTGACGGGACTAGGATCATTTCCTCTGTGCGTAGCACCAGCTTTCCAATAGTTGGACCCAAATGTCTCTCCCCATTGTCTAGTAGTTTCAGATTGTCCTTTATCTAACTTTCCTCCTTTTGTTCTATCAGAAACAGTGTCATCATGGTGTACTACACTTCCGACTAATTTACCCATGTCTTTGGAGTAAGCATCTGGGTACAATTGATGTGTGTGCCACATTAGATCGACGTCATAAGTAGGGACACACAAGCGCTCGAAGCTCATCTTCCTGTTTGTCCTAATGAGATGAAGAAATCCCTTATATCTAGCCGCTGCTTCTCTAAGAAAGAGATCGTCCGTCATGTGTGGTCTGCATACCTATCAAACAAGCAAATACATGATTTACGGGTATGAATCTCCTATGAAAAATTCTTTCTAAGGATAAAAGTTTGAGTAAGAGTCATTTTTATCAAGTTTTTTTTTTCAAAAAAATAAAATTGGAAGAGAAACATAATACTGGAGTAATATAATTACTCACTCAGGATTTTTTCCATCATACTTGGTCAATTTCCAATCAATTGGTCATTTTAGGCATCAGCATCTGTCACAAACTTATGACGGATACTACCGTCACAAATGAGAATTTGTGTTCAGGTACATAGGCGACTAGGCTAATTTAGAGCCCCAATGTCATATTCTGGTTGATTTCGTAGTCTAATTACAACCCACAAAACCTAACATATACCTATGATTTAGTTAAAAAAAACTACAAGTAATATGTTGCATAAACTCAAGAACTTTCGTACCTGGAAAGCAAACGAGGCTTGCCTTTTAACAGCGGAAATAAGATCATAGCTGGTAAATTGTTCGGTTAAGTACCCTTTCTCCGATGAGTCTTGTAAAAAGGGTTTACTAAAGTCAAGCTCAAAAGGCTCGTCAGGGTAAAGTTTATTCCATATCTCTTCAGTTGTGGTTGTTGATGGAGCTTCAACGGATGATATGACGTTATGATTGCCAAGGATTTTTCCAAACAACTTCTCACAATCAATTTTGTATCTTATCTGAATTAGAAAAATATGTCATAAATATGAAAATCAAATGGATTTAATTATAAAAAACTAAACCCCTTTATATGAAACGAATATAAAACACAGATTAGTAGTGCCTATTCCTACCGGATTTAACCTATGACAATGCCATATCCATTCACAATCAAGAGGAACAACCAAAGGGCCTTCAACAAGAGGGTTCTCCAAATGTTTGGCGAGCAGAGGAATCCATAAGGCATTGTACCTGAAAGATGTAACATCTAGCGATCAAACTACTAGAAGCTAATAATAACACTTCAAATTCAAATTTGTCGCAATAAAAACAAATTCAATTAAAATACTCCCTAGTCGAGCTATTCGTTGTTTTCTTCCCTTTGGCGTGGGCGCGATACTTAAGGAAAATAATAAAAAAAGAAAAATAGGTGGTTGGGGTTTGGGATATGAGAGGGATGAATAATTAGGAGTTAAATAATGAATTGTGGGTCAGAAATATTAATGAAATGAATAAAACCAAACGTCTAAGTAAAAAAAGTTGAGTGGGCTTTGATGATAAGAGAAAGCCTAAGCATGCCTATAGATACATATGAACGATATCGAAAGCAAATAAGCATGATTTAAGAAAATAGGAAAAAAAACGGTGAATAGGCGGGACTATGATTTAAGGAAAGAATAAGCATCCACAAAACCGACGCTAATACAACGCTTCAAAAGAACACGAATACAAACACAATTGAACTCCAAGCATGCCTATAGATACATATGAACGATATCGAAAGCAAATAAGCATGTCGTTCACCTGTAGATAGCCCGGTCTAAAACATGACCTTCGTACAGGAAGCGATTGCGGTCAATGACAGCTACAAATTTCAGAAGTTTTTTAGCAGCCTCAACAAGATCTACGCTTACAGTTATCTTTTGTGCTTCACTCCATTCTTGTTCGTTTTTCGACCCCATCTTTACACCAAACACAACTGTCAAAACCCAAATCAATATGAGTCACGATCAAACATAAAAGGGTTACGAAAAATGCATAAAAGGTGTACTAGAAAAGTCGTTTTTTTAAATACTCCTTCCATTCATATCCACTTTGCATATTTACTTTTTCACGTTTGTCAACACACGTTTTATACAAGAGAATTTAGTTAATACTAGTATGTAGTAACCATATCAATTGCAAAAGCGTAAAAATAAAGATTATATCTAAAGCATCAATAAAATCATGAAAACAAAACAATGAAAATTATGAATGCAATATTGTTTTTACTTTCAAACAATCATTGAAATGATTAAAATACTTAAAAGTTCGTTCCGACTTACAGTGATGATTAAATTACTCTTTCTTTACTACGGAGTACGGAGTATATTGTTGTTCAAATGATGGTGTGAGTTTGTGACTTTTACAGGATTGTATAACTATCTTTAAATAGGCTGATAAAAGTGTACAATTATGGATGAAAACCATTTTGTTATCCTCTTTTTCCTTGAAAAGGAAAATCCATTGATGAACATGATATGGGTATAGTCTTTTGAGAAAGAAAAAAAATTATCAACCATAATAGGAGAGATTAGCTTTTTTTGTCATTTGTTAATACAAATAATAAGTCTCTCTTAAGATAAATGTATAAATTTTAAGATCAACGGTGCCTAATATTTTAGCACTAAGATAAGTTTTTTTTGCTAATATCTAATCAATTTGCTTTTGTTTTATCTATATAAATGGTTTGTTATTTTATCTATTTTAAGCTTACGTCGGATAGTGCCTTTTTAAATGAGAGTTTGTGTTCAAACTAAAGGATTGTTTGGTTACCTTTTTAATCGGGGAAGTGGCAAATAAACCCCATACGTTTACTACTATGTGCAAATCACCCCCGCAACTTTCAATACGTGCAAATTAACCCCATAACTTTATGTTTTGGTGCGATTCAATTTTATTATTAAACTTTTGTAACTTAAAACATAAAAACTGAATTAACATAATTAAAACTAGTATTACTAATATGTGAAAACCCAAATTTACCCTTTTCTTATCACCACACCAACCCCGTCTTCTACCTCCGACTACCTAAAAACCTAAGCATAGCCAAAAATCACAACTTCAACCCCAAGCAAGTTCGTCATACTCTATGTCTAACTGCCTCACCACTACGACCCTATCCCATTCTCGTCAAAACCCACCCCAACCACACAAAACACCACCACTCGCCCTTGAATCCACTTAATCTAGCCGCGAATATCCCCTTGTCAACGAATATAATGTCGTCAGTGTCGGATGACATGTGTGTTAGGTCAGCGTAAAGGGTGCCGTTATATTTGATGTTGGGGCTGTGGAGCAAACATAGTGTATGAAGATATGAATTTAGATATTATTTTTTAACAGTAACCAAAGTTTGATAGGATAGGGGTAGATTGGTCCCTTGCCTAAATTTCTTTTAAAAACGAGGGACAATAAAATGGGGAATAAATAAGAAAAGGGATTAAATATTGAATATCAACTAAATTAATTAAATGAAGGGTAATTTACACCAAATGCTAAACACATGGGGTTAATTTACACGTATTGAAAGTTATGGGGGTGATTTGCACATAGTAGTAAACGTATGGGGTTTATTTGTCACTTCCCCGCCTTTCTAATTTATGGGAAGTAATATTTCTCATAATTAAATAAACATCTAGTCTCATTGAAGACGGATATATCGGTCGCAAGTTGAAGACGGATAATACTCTCTCACAATATCACAAGTGGGTTAAACCTTAAAACTTGCAGAAATCAATTGAGGCGATGACCACTTGGCCACTGCAGCCCCGAAGGGGTGACTTACATGATCTATGTGGTGGTCCGGGAATGCATGGGTCTAGGGGATTCAAACCCCTCGTCATACCAAAAAAATATCACAAGTGAGAAGACAAGTGGGTGCTCCATTTAAGTTCCACTTGATTATCACTTGTATATTGTGAGAAAGACACTATCCATTTTCAATTTGTAACCGTTTTCAATGAGAATTTGTGTTAAATAAATATAAATATTGTTTGGTTGCCAAATTCACCAAAAATAGTAATCATAAAACTCAAACTACTTTTATTTACCACACCGTCTCTCACTAGGTATTTGCAAGACCACTTTTCTATTCCGTTTTATTTGTTTTTCCGCTAATCTTTAAATTCGTATATATTTTTATAATAAACATACTCATTTTATCTTTAATGTGATTAATACATGTTTATTTCTTATGTTAGTATATTAACAAATTTGTATATAGTGGATAACAGGATACATAAAAAAGATTACGTTCAACAATTTACTGTACTTAGTGGGTTTTGTACCATATATATGCGAACTAGATAAATAAAAAAAAAAAAAGAGGAAACCTAACTTTTGGCTTATTTTTAGCTCGTTTCAGTTCAGCTCAGCTCTATTCAGTTCAGCTCAGTTCAGTTCAGTTCAGCTCAGCTTCATTCAGTTCAGTTCAGCTCAGTTCAACTCAGTTCAACTCAGCTCAGCTCAACTTCATTTAATTAAGTTCAGTTCAGCTCAAGTTTATTAAGTTCAGCCCACATTATTATTATTATTATTAGGAAAAATGGCAAAATACTACCTATTATAATGAAGATTTTTCAAAATACTACATATTATACTTATTTTTTCAAATTACTACCTACAAAGTTATTAATTTTCCTAAATTGCTACCTTATACCTAAATTAGATCTTAATTAGGGTAAAATGATTAAAAAATTAGATTTTGATATGTTGTATCCATTTTGCCCCTCTTTAAATACTCCCTTAACTCATCCTCACCCTTTCTAGCACCACAAGAATCCACCACAACGTCACCACAACCTTGCCACGAGCACAACATAGCATCGTCTAGACTCTAATAAAGCCACACCCAAACCCATACCCATACCCATACTCGTAATAAGTAGTGGTCGGTGTTGAAGGTGGTTACTAATAATGGTGATAATTGTTGAGGTGGTGTCGATGGTGGTGGTGGTGGATGAAAAACATGAAACTTGCCTAATTATGGTTAATTATAGTTAATTAAGTCCTAAATCAAGGTATTAGGTAGCAACTTAGGAAAAGTTGTAGCTTTGTAGGTAGTAATTTGAAAAAAAAAGTATAATATGTAGTATTTTGAAAAATATTGACTATAATAGGTAGTATTTATTATTATTGTTGTTGTTGTTGTTGTTATTATTATTATTATATATATTTATTTATTTATTTATTATTTTGTTTATTATTATTATTAATTAATAATTATTATTATGATTAGTATTGTTGTTTTTGTTGTTGTTTTTATTATTTCTTCTTCTTATTATTATTTTATATATATTTTTATTGTTTATAATAATAATAATAATAATAATAATTATCATTATTATTATTATTATTATTATTATTATTATTATTATTATTATTATTATTATTATTAGTAGTAGTAGTAGTAAACATGAGAGAGTAGAGAAAAATGTAATTCAGAAGTAAAATTTGATAACATTCAAATAATAATATTTGTTAACACAATCGAAAATCACACTCTTGAAAATATAGATATCATTAACTAGCGAGTTACGCACTGAAATTTGTCTGGCGAGTCCTATACGCACCCTTACCGACCACCAACTTGTGAAAAGGACGGAGACTGATGATAAATGTCTTGAAGAAATGTTAAGATGAGGAGCCTAGCGACGTTTTTTCTATATTGATTATATTTTTTTCTTTTGTATTTCTCCAATCATAAAGTTCGTACTACGTAATGTCTTTACGATTGCGGGAGATATTAGTATATTGGCCCTATACTAGGCCCATTTACCAATTACCATCAGGGTTTATCATTCTACCGTCACATATCAATGTAACATCACCAAACTCATTAATATAATTCACATGCTATTCCCCTTCTATATTTTTAACAAATTGCTTGTTAACTTTTGATTTGTCTCCGTTTTGTTTTGATTATTTGTGAACACTACTATGGGCCGAGACTAAAGGAAATGTTTGCTTAAATGAGATTAAAACGCAAATTATTTAACAAACTAGGATCGATTTCAAACTATGTATCGAGAATGTGTCCACTTCATCCTCTAAAAAAGATAGAACTAGTCGTTGTCCCAGACAGCGATAAGTTGTTTACCTTAGTATGGTGCTCGACAAGCTACATCAGCGCCTCCGTTCTCTTTGCTCTAACCACCAAATGACGAAATATCACATTCATTATCTCCTTCTCACTTTCTTTATCATATACACATATTTGTTTGACTTATTAGCTTCATAATTTGCGCAAAAAAAAAACCACAATATCGCCGTTCACTAACGATTTCGGTTTCGCGACAATCCATTTATATTATCTCTATGATTATTGGTATTGTATGAACTCGTTCGTTTTTGCAAACACAACAAAAAAAAGACTTTGTGACAGTTATTATTCTCATTGATCAATCTTTATTCTTAAACATATTCATATAATCTATTTCTGGGTAATATAATTTCTTGATCAACTTCAGTGAAGTTCTATTTCAAATTTTCATCATTAAAAGCCCAAAATTCCGCTACGACCCCAGCACCCTGCGCAAATTGCCGCCGCCTCCACCTTGACTCCCCCACCGTTGGTCCAATTTGCACAGATTTCCATCACCTCTTCATCCATCTTGTCAATGCATTTACCCGCACAAAGTGCCGCCACCTCCACCATTTCTTTATCCTTCATCTGGACATCAGTGAAATAACTACTTTTCTCCTCGTTTGTTAGTGTATCACACAGTATGGATGTCATTGCAATGGCCGGTAGGACTATCCATTCATTAGTTACCTCGATCGTTTCAGATTTTGTATCGATTAGTGCTACCGCCTTTCCATAAGGATACTCGATAGAGAATTCAACAATAGTCATGAATTCTTGTTCTGATATTTTGTTACTCTCGTGACTAGATTCGTACTCTAGTCTTCTTCCGGGAAATAGCTTCACCTGTGTGATTAATAATTGCATTAGTAACTGGGTAATTGGTACTTCAATTTGTAACTCATAAGGTAGCTCAAGAGCAAAGAAAACAATAAAAAGTTACCATCTTATCACCAACTAGTTCGAAATGAGACTCGTCATTTCCATAATTAAATTGAAGCTTGAAAGATCCATGGGTGCTCTTTATAGACCAATAATTTCGATTATATTCCACCAGGGTGTGACTTTCGCCGGAGTTTGCGATACAATACACTTCTTTCCCGAAAGGAGAGGTGCAGTTTGCTATTTTCCTGAATCACAGCAACGTTGAAACATGATAAATAAATCTGTATATTTTGATTGTATAGTCTTCCTGAAAACAAATCATGAACAAAGAAAGGTAAAGCTAACCTTGTTTGAAGACTACACACTTTTTTTCCATCATAATCCATTACATGGGTCTGCACTCCAGCACGTTCCAATTTAAATAACTGGGGTGCCGGAGTTGGAGGAGTAAATGAAATGGAAACATGGAGAGATATTGGTTTAGAAGTTTCGTTTCCAGATACAAGATCAATTGAGAGCCATTTATCTGCCGCAAGTTGAGAACGAGTTGACAGCATTTCTTCCAAAGAAAGAGAGCAAGAACCAAGGACTGTAAGTACTTTTGTCTTTGTTTCATTCGAAGGTGAATGAGACATGAGTTCGAAGAGGAACTCTCCCTTTGGTTCACATTGAAATAGAGCAACTTGTTTTTCTTTACAAATAGATGATATGCCTAACGATTTCTTGGAGTTGAGAAATTTATCCGAATTTTTCTTGCTGAAAACAACGACGAGGTTTTCTTTTTGCTCTTCTGGTAAATTTTTTATATTTACGAACTCCAAAAGAACCTGTTGCATGAACATAACTTATTATTATTATATAGTACAAACTATACAATACCTAACCAGTTATATAGATTGAAATGATTTAAAAATCATTTGAATTACCTCCACCGTATTCAAAGTTGGAACTAGAATCTGTTGTCCACATTTTTCGAATGTATTGAAATCGTCGAGCTCGACATTGACTTTGTAAGGTACTTTTGTGACGGGACTAGGATCATTTCCTCTGTGCGTAGCACCAGCTTTCCAATAGTTGGACCCAAATGTCTCTCCCCATTGTCTAGTAGTTTCAGATTGTCCTTTATCTAACTTTCCTCCTTTTGTTCTATCAGAAACAGTGTCATCATGGTGTACTACACTTCCGACTAATTTACCCATGTCTTTGGAGTAAGCATCTGGGTACAATTGATGTGTGTGCCACATTAGATCGACGTCATAAGTAGGGACACACAAGCGCTCGAAGCTCATCTTCCTGTTTGTCCTAATGAGATGAAGAAATCCCTTATATCTAGCCGCTGCTTCTCTAAGAAAGAGATCGTCCGTCATGTGTGGTCTGCATACCTATCAAACAAGCAAATACATGATTTACGGGTATGAATCTCCTATGAAAAATTCTTTCTAAGGATAAAAGTTTGAGTAAGAGTCATTTTTATCAAGTTTTTTTTTTTCAAAAAAATAAAATTGGAAGAGAAACATAATACTGGAGTAATATAATTACTCACTCAGGATTTTTTCCATCATACTTGGTCAATTTCCAATCAATTGGTCATTTTAGGCATCAGCATCTGTCACAAACTTATGACGGATACTACCGTCACAAATGAGAATTTGTGTTCAGGTACATAGGCGACTAGGCTAATTTAGAGCCCCAATGTCATATTCTGGTTGATTTCGTAGTCTAATTACAACCCACAAAACCTAACATATACCTATGATTTAGTAAAAAAAAACTACAAGTAATATGTTGCATAAACTCAAGAACTTTCGTACCTGGAAAGCAAACGAGGCTTGCCTTTTAACAGCGGAAATAAGATCATAGCTGGTAAATTGTTCGGTTAAGTACCCTTTCTCCGATGAGTCTTGTAAAAAGGGTTTACTAAAGTCAAGCTCAAAAGGCTCGTCAGGGTAAAGTTTATTCCATATCTCTTCAGTTGTGGTTGTTGATGGAGCTTCAACGGATGATATGACGTTATGATTGCCAAGGATTTTTCCAAACAACTTCTCACAATCAATTTTGTATCTTATCTGAATTAGAAAAATATGTCATAAATATGAAAATCAAATGCATTTAATTATAAAAAACTAAACCCCTTTATATGAAATGAATATAAAACACAGATTAGTAGTGCGTATTCCTACCGGATTTAACCTATGACAATGCCATATCCATTCACAATCAAGAGGAACAACCAAAGGGCCTTCAACAAGAGGGTTCTCCAAATGTTTGGCGAGCAGAGGAATCCATAAGGCATTGTACCTGAAAGATGTAACATCTAGCGATCAAACTACTAGAAGCTAATAATAACACTTCAAATTCAAATTTGTCGAAATAAAAACAAATTCAATTAAAATACTCCCTAGTCGAGCTATTCGTTGTTTTCTTCCCTTTGGCGTGGGCGCGATACTTAAGGAAAATAATAAAAAAAGAAAAATAGGTGGTTGGGGTTTGGGATATGAGAGGGATGAATAATTAGGAGTTAAATAATGAATTGTGGGTCAGAAATATTAATGAAATGAATAAAACCAAACGTCTAAGTAAAAAAAGTTGAGTTGGCTTTGATGATAAGAGAAAGCCTAAGCATGCCTATAGATACATATGAACGATATCGAAAGCAAATAAGCATGATTTAAGAAAATAGGAAAAAAAACGGTGAATAGGCGGGACTATGATTTAAGGAAAGAATAAGCATCCACAAAACCGACGCTAATACAACGCTTCAAAAGAACACGAATACAAACACAATTGAACTCCAAGCATGCCTATAGATACATTTGAACGATATCGAAAGCAAATAAGCATGTCGTTCACCTGTAGATAGCCCGGTCTAAAACATGACCTTCGTACAGGAAGCGATTGCGGTCAATGACAGCTACAAATTTCAGAAGCTTTTTAGCAGCCTCAACAAGATCTACGCTTACAGTTATCTTTTGTGCTTCACTCCATTCTTGTTCGTTTTTCGACCCCATCTTTACACCAAACACAATTGTCAAAACCCAAATCAATATGAGTCACGATCAAACATAAAAGGGTTACAAAAAATGCATAAAAAGTGTACTAGAAAAGTCATTTTTTCAAATACTCCTTCCATTCATATCCACTTTGCATATTTACTTTTTCACGTTTGTCAACACACGTTTTATACAAGAGAATTTAGTTAATACTAGTATGTAGTAACCATATCAATTGCAAAAGCGTAAAAATAAAGATTATATCTAAAGCATCAATAAAATCATGAAAACAAAACAATGAAAATTATGAATGCAATATTGTTTTTACTTTCAAACAATCATTGAAATGATTAAAATACTTAAAGTTCGTTCCGACTTACAGTGATGATTAAATTACTCTTTCTTTACTACGGAGTACGGAGTATATTGTTGTTCAAATGATGGTGTGAGTTTGTGACTTTTACAGGATTGTATAACTATCTTTAAATAGGCTGATAAAAGTGTACAATTATGGATGAAAACCATTTTGTTATCCTCTTTTTCCTTGAAAAGGAAAATCCATTAATGGACATGATATGGGTATAGTCTTTTGAGAAAGAAAAAAAATTATCAACCATAAATGTCTAATATTTTAGCACTTGTATGATAGATTAGCTTTTGTTATTCCGTAAATACAAACAAAAAAGTCTCTCTTACGATGGATATACATTTTAAGATAGATGATTAATAGGATTAGCTAATTATGGTCCTTGGAAATATTAAGTAATATTTAGTATTGTTGCCTAGTACCAATGTATGCGTATTTATCATGCTTGTCTTGGGTCAGTGTATTAGGTAACTCAAGGGTCTCTTATGTAACTATATATTGTTTCTCCTAAGCTAATGAAAACATCAGATCATTCCCTAAACTAATCTTATCATGGTATCAGTGTTCTGGGTTTCTCTTATCCCTCTTTTCCAATTTTAAATAAAAATAAAAATAACCAAATACAAAACATAAACCCTCTAAAAACAGTCCCTAAACTCACCGTCATTCATAATGACTGGAAATGCAGAAAACTCTATCCCTAACCAAAAAATTGATTTTTCAAACCCTTATTACCTTGGGTCTCATGATGTACCCAACGCAAAGATCTCCAATGTTCTCCTCCGTCGCGATAATTGGGAGGACTGGAAAAACTCCATGACAATGGCGCTCAAAGCTCGTCGAAAGTTTGGCTTTATTAATGGCACAATCACAAAACCGTCTGATGATGTCGGGCTTGATAATTGGGAAGTTGTGCAATGCACTCTCGTCTCCTGGATTCGAAATACGATTGATCCCTCTCTCCTGGATACTATCTCCTATGTTGATGATGCTTCCGTGCTATGGTCTGAATTAGAGGCTCAATTTGCGGTTGTCGACGGCTCCAAAATTCATGGATTAAAAACTCAATTGAACAATTGCAAACAAACCAAAGGTATGGATGTCTCGACTTACTATGGTAAATTAAAAGCTCTATGGGATTCCATTATTGTTCATGAACCACCATTTGCTTGTAAATGCGGCAAATGTGAATGTGAAATTGGGCCTGCTGCTGTCAAACGGTTAGATAACGAACGGTTACATCAATTTTTTATGGGATTAGATGCTACACTCTATGCTAATATACGGTCTCAACAATTTCAACTCGACCCATTACCTACTTTGCATAGAGCGTATCATGCTGTTTTGCAGGAGGAAACGCTTCGTGCTTCTGCGGATGTATCACCTGACCCATCTAATGTTGTTGCCTTTGCTATGCCTCCTTCTGGTGGTTCTGTTGATTGGCGTGTTTTACGCGATAAAACTCGTACCGAGCGTCGTCAGGTTATCTGTTCTTATTGTGACATAAAAGGGCACGAGGTTAGCTCCTGTTTCTTCAAAACTCTTCGGTTTCCTGAGTGGTGGGGGGATAGGCCTCGCACTCTTGTTGATTATCGTCGCTATCGGTCTGCCTCTCGTGGGTCTGGTAACACCAATCGTGGTGCCACGGCTTCCGGGTCTACTAATCAGGGTGCTGCTGCCACAAGTATTCCAGTGCAGGCCAATATGGTGTCCTCTTTCTCTCCTTCTGATGATCGTTTGAGCGGTATGTGTTCTTGGATTCTCGACACCGGTGCTTCCAATCACGTCACTGGTGTCCTATCTTGCTTGCTTAATCCTACAGCCATTCCCTCTCGTCCTGTTGGTTTGCCAAATGGACAACGGGTTGTATCTGTTATCATGGGTTCAGTTTACATTAATCGTTATTTAACTTTGGAGAACGTTTTATACGTGCCTAGCTTGACTTGTAATTTGGTCTCCATCTCTCAACTTACTATGGCCTCTGATTATGTTTTTGAATTTGCTCAATGCACATGCCTTATACAGGACCGTACTACGAGGACGACGATTGGAACCGGTGAGCTTCGGGATGGACTTTATATGGTCTGTCGTTTGAAAGTCTTTATATGGTCTTCGTCAAGCTCCTCGCTGTTGGTTTGCTAAATTGACCACTGCTCTCCGAGACTATGGTTTTATCCAGTCCTATTCTGACTATTCGCTTTTTTCTTTCTCGCATGGTGAGACTCGTCTTTTTATTCTTGTCTATGTGGATGATCTTGTCATTGCGGGAAATGATGCTTCCGCCATTACTTCTTTCAAATCCTATTTGGGTTCATGTTTTCATATGAAGGATTTAGGACCACTAAAGTATTTTCTTGGTCTTGAAGTTGCCCGCAGCAAGGAAGGTATTTATTTGAATCAACGAAAATATGCTCTCGATATTATCTCTGAAACTGGGTTACTTGGTGCTAAACCGTCTTCTACCCCGATGGAACAACATCATAAACTCGGTGATGCTGCTGGTGATTTTTTGGTAGATGCTGAGCCTTATCGTCGTCTTGTTGGTCGTCTTGTTTATCTCGGCGTTACTCGACCTGATATTTGCTATGCTGTTCATGTGCTCTCTCAATTTTTGACGAAACCAAGACAAGATCATATGGCCGCTGCTTTACGGGTGGTTCGTTATTTGAAAGGAAGTCCGGGTCAAGGTATACTCCTTAGCTCTACTAGCACCCTTACTATTTCTGGTTGGTGTGACTCGTACTGGGCTGGCTGTTCTATTACTCGTCGTTCAGCGAGTGGATGGCTTGTTCTTCTTGGTGATTCCCCTATCTCTTGGAAGACTAAGAAGCAAAATACTGTTTCTCTTTCTTCGACCGAGGCTGAATACCGGTCCATGGCTGCTCTTGTTTGTGAATTAAAATGGCTCAAGAATCTTCTTCTTAGCTTGGATGTTCCTTTGCCCCTACCTATGCGTCTCTTTTGTGATAATCAATCAGCGCTGCATCTTGCTCGGAATCCTATTTTTCATGAACGAACAAAACACATTGAAATTGATTGCCATTTTGTTCGTGATGCTATAACCGATGGTTTGATTGTTCCTGCTCATGTTTCTACTCATGCTCAGTTAGCGGATGTTTTTACGAAGGCTTTAGGTGCACCACAATTTTCTCTTCTTCTTCGCAAGCTGGGCATTCTGGATCTCCATGCTCCAGCTTGAGGGGGGGTAATAGGATTAGCTAATTATGGTCCTTGGAAATATTAAGTAATATTTAGTATTGTTGCCTAGTACCAATGTATGCGTATTTATCATGCTTGTCTTGGGTCAGTGTATTAGGTAACTCAAGGGTCTCTTATGTAACTATATATTGTTTCTCCTAAGCTAATGAAAACATCAGATCATTCCCTAAACTAATCTTATCAATGATAGATCGTGTCTAATATTTTAGCACTTGTATTAGTTGTATAAATGAGACAATTTTATTTTTTTTGCTAATATCTAATTATTTTGCTTTAATTTTATATATACAAATTTGAGAGACACCATCTCTCACTAAGTATTTGCAAGAACACTTTTCTACTCCGTTTTACTTGTTTTTTCACTAACCTTTAAGTTCGTATATATTTTTTATAATAAACGCACTCATTTTATCTTTAATTGTGGTTAATATATACATGTTTATTTCTTATGTTAGTATATTAACAAATTTGTATAAAGTAGATAAGAGGATACATGAAATGATTACGTTCAACAATTTAATGTATTTTGGGGTCGTTTGGTTCAAAATATTGGAATGGATTGGTATTGATTGTGATACCATAGGGGTATGGATTAGAACCCCATACTTGCTCAAAGGTGTTTGGTTTGATCAATGAAATGATTGAGTATAGTAATAAGGTGGAATGGATTTAAAACTTTGATGTATACATGGGTATGAGATTCCAAGGGAGTTAAAATTCATTGGTATCTAACTCCATTCCAAAACCCTCTAACCAAACACTAGAATGAATTGAATCTATTTCAATCCATTTCAAAAGCTCCAATCAAACACCCGGTAGTGGGTTTTGTACCAAATATATGCGAAATAGATAAAAAAAATAGGAGGAAATCTAACTTTTATTGGATAAGGTTCTTACTCCTTCTATCTTTAATATTTACTATTTTTACGCCCGTGCAAAAAATCCACGGGTTGAATTCTATTAAACTAAAAATATAAAAATAAAAATGTGAATATATTTAATAAAAAATATAATTTTAGTATTGCAAGTATATCAATGTAAATAATTTATACGTTTAGCTTAGACGTAAGTAAAAACAACGCATCTACTTGATATTATAAAATTATACAAATTCTTATGTAGGACGACGCTATCGGTTTAAGTTTAAGACGGATCAAATATACATATATAGGATGAATAAAACAAAAAAAAGCATTATGTATAGCGAAAATAAAATATTTGTCCTATAACCCATGGGGAGTGATACTGACCCATTTTAATTTTAAGACGGAAAATAGCCGGTAAAAATATATATAGATTTTAAAATTATACTTACGATTTAATTTATAAGTTCATAACCATCTTAATGAACCCAAATTATTATTAGTCCAACTCTTTAACTACCCAAAATCTCCGACCATATAAAATAAACCTATCTATTATATGTACATTTAAAACGGAGTTACATATTTTTGTTGATTACCAATTCTCAACAATTTTAATTTGTTGATTTCCAGTATTTGAATACATTAAAAATCGCCAATTTATATATTACAATATTATATTGGATATTCACTTTTTGTTTCTATTTTGTACTCATTGTCACTCAATTTAATCACTTTAGTTGTTGCAGGTTAAATTAATCACTCATTGTCATTAAATTAATCACTCATTGTCATTAAATTTAATCACTTTAGTTTTAACAATTTTTTTTATCTTGGAATATACTATATTTGTAAAGTCTAGGCGTCTCCATCATATTATTATTATATTTAATTTATACCTTTAATTTATGTAAAACTAGTTAACTTATTATCTGATCATCAAAGATTTGATTTTTACAGTTGAAATTAAAGTTAGGACTTCGGAAGATTTCATATATCAATGTGTGATTATAGATTGTAACTTATTTAATTAATGAAAGTAGTGAAAAAATTAAATTGATGAAAGTTTGAGGAGAAATAATTAAGTATGTAGAATGAACATGGTGGACCCTACTTTAATTAATTTTTTTTTTTCTTCTAATTTTGATGACCAATAAGAACTCTCTAAAATTTATTTCTTTTATAGTAAAGAGATTTCCAAATTTTTTGTTGAATTTACAGGACTATTTTTTGTGCTTATATACATGAATTTTGTTTTATTTTTATGATGATATTGGCGAAATATGATCATTCTCATATATATATATCGGACCGTTGCGTTGTATATATCTTATTTTAATTTAAATTCAACAAAAAGGCGATTTTTTGTGCAGAATTTTTGTTTCCTCTGTATATTTCCAGATCTTTAGTTGAGTTTATATAAGATTCAACTAAAAGATTTAAATTCAACATAAAGTCTATTTGTTCTACTCATACAGGATTTCTGTTTTTTCCAATATACATGATTTTTTTATATTGGACCGTTTTATATCGTATTTTATCATATTTTATCTTGTCTGATATTTTAATTTGTATTTCATTTGATTTGAAAATATGATGTAATTTAATTTTTGGACTAATTATTTTTTTTGTTGGTATTTTTTTGTTTTTTCGATTTAATTTTTGGATCGTTAAATATCGTATTTTATTGGACTGTTGTATATTGTTATTTAAATATTCAATTAACAATAATTTGATCATATCGTATTTTATTATGATAATGACAAAAATGTACTACTGCAATCGATTACGTAAATAGGGATGAGAAAAGATCAGAATACGGAATTACGGAACTAATTCTGAATATAGAATAAGGGAAATTAAATACTCCGTAAGTGTGAAAGTGGTGGGCCCGTTTATTCCTTTATTTAAGGGACCAATGAGAGACTCTTATTTTCGATTCCTTTTATAGAGATAGATTTATCCTTTTAATTATTTATGAAATGTATTTTAGTTAAATGTAAGAAAATATAATTTGGGGCAAAGAGCGTATATTTTGGCCATGCTTGTAATGCTATGAGATCATTTTTTAAGAAGCGGATTCGTAGAAGAACTCAAATATTTAGTTTCTGTACTACTCTTTTCGTATTTTAATTTTCTTTTCACTTTTCAAATTGTGTATGAGAAATTTGATAAGGGAAAGAAAAGAAAAAGGGATATTTTACGGTGTACCTTCGAGTTTTCAGTTTTCTATGTTGTACCCTTATATATTTTCATATTATACACTAGTTTAAACCTTTGTAATATAAAATTGCACGGATGTATATAAAATCATTTATAATTTAACTTATAAGTTTATAGTAAAGCTAATATTTTCATCATCTTATTTAAACTTCTTTTAGTTTAGAAAATATCTCGAGTATTTTTGTCAATTCTTTTGAATCCCACGTTATCATATGTTTACTCGTTGAATTTAGCGGTTAATTACACCAATAACGATTCTTAAGATAGCAAAATCAGCGTACTTATTATGATTATTTTTGAAACCCCTTTAAAAAGAGTAATTATGCATTACAGTTAATTAATGATGTTAAAATTTAATCCGACCAACCTTAAACCCGAATGTTTGATCAATTTTATGGCAAAGTCTTGTACTGTAACACCCCCATTTATTTAAGAGCCTTTAGCAAGACATTCTCAAATCAATAGAGCTGTTACCATCTCGGAATGTCCGAGGTAGTGAATAACAAATTAAACAAGCCAAAGTACTTTATATAAACTGATAAAATTTAAACCTTTGGTTATTACAGTTACTACATAACGGAGAAGAAAATACAACTGATGACTTCTCTAGATATGATCTAATTCTAAGTAGGTTCACGCCATGTCTCACTCCTTGCCCAAGCTCCTAGTCCATCTGTCTCTGACCTGTAGAATCTACTCCCTATTCCGGATCATCGTAGGTGTACACGAATACACTGTCAACCTCGCGGTTGAGTAGGGTAACACAATAATAAATAATGCAACAAAGATGATATGCAAATGTCATGATATGCTCGAGCTCCATCTCATTCTCAATCTCAAACCCGAAACACCCAGCCATACCGAACCTCCCGGCAGACTATAATCGGTCGTCGCCGAACACCAGCTCAACAGCTGATAAGACACCAGGCCTGGTCTGCAGAACCACCCTGGGCTTTATATCAGAACAACATCTGATTCACATCTTTCTCAATAACCAATGCATATGCCATGCTCATGAATGCAACAATACTCTTAATCAATCATGTTATTAAATAATAAAATGCTCATGCCAATAGTAACAATTAACACTCAATCCAACCAACATCATTCTCATGTAAATCATGCTTAACATCCAATGCACACAACCCAACATCCATTCATAAAACATCATAGAGTATGGTGTCAGTGTATCCTACCTGGATAGCAATATAATCTCATCACGCAGCTAACATCCAATCAGCCGAATCACGTCATTACATACCCAACACCTAACAAAATAATATACTTAATTACTAACTAACACAATTACGCAACTAATATAATATATCAATTATTCAAATTAATCATTTAAATTATATATTACGCATAACGAGACCGTATTAAACGTGACTACTTCAATTAACTTGACCAACCCGTCCTTATTACTTTTATAACCAACTTCGATTAAACAACGAACATAGAATATAATATATAATCCAACTATTGATAACCGTCACATATAATAATTCACTTAACAATCTTAATAATTATTAACATAAACAATGCTAATTATAATTAATAACAATATTAATAATAATAATAATAATAATAGCATGTAACAATAATAATAATAATAATAATAATAATAATAATAATAATAATAATAATAATAATAATAATAATAATAATTGCATAGCACAGATTATAAACATACAAAAACACGGAACTATAAGCATGTGACGTGATTGCAAACTATATCAAACGTAGAGCAGAACAAACGAAATCAGAAAATACGAAACAGGTATGGTGTTCGTACCTCCTTCAGCGCGTTATTTGACCACCCTAAACCACCCAAGACCCACCGTGAGAACCTCCCCCTTGTTCCTTGATGTGGCGGCAGAAAAGTGACAGAGAGATTATGAGGGAAAGTGTGCTAGGGTTAGGGTTTATGGGGTGTACATATGACAGTATGAGGGTTTTGTTTTCTGAGTTTCTGAAACTCTGACTTCCAGCGTGTATGGGCTAGGTTTAGCACGCACTCCTAGGCCCAGTGACAAGGCTAAATACATATGGGCCAGGTCCTTCACGCACCCCAACACCCAATTAACTTGAATCGAGTACGGGTTCGTTAATTATCTACTTATACGATCCTTAAAACAACGCATAAAACACTTCGTCCACCAACATTTATATCGCTTAGTTGTAACCCGTCGACATCGAAAACCAAAATAGTTAACATAAATAATTAAATAAACGATATAAAATACGGAGTATTACAGTCTTCCCTCCTTAAAATGAACTTCGTCCCGAAGTTCGTCACCCCATAACGGTAAAGAAACATATAACAAGCCGGAAACAATCACAAGTAGCACTTATATAGACTTTGAAACACGAAATGTTACATTCTACCCTCGTTAAGAAAACTTTGTCCTCAAAGTTTAACGCATAACAAGTTAAAAGATATATCACGAATCACGGTATAATGCATAACAGAAGTAAACATGATTATCAAATATATATATATATATTCAAACAATCACGACATACTAATTATCATTATCAACTAGCCATATCATAAACATCAAGATTTTACAATCCTATCCCCCTTAAAACATGGTTACGTCCCCGTAACCCCATTACAATAATTTCACATTCAATGCTCAAGAAGATCACCAAAACATCAGTCACAAATCATATGATAAGGTAATTACCACTAGCATCCGACTTTTGAAGCAACCAACATATTTGTCAATTCATGTTACGCAGTAAAACAAAAATCAAGGTAACTGCTAGTACCTATATACCCTTAAATTTTAACACAACTTAACGTATTTACACCAATGTAGATAATCAGCTGACTCATAGTTCGAAATTGACAAATCAAAACATCTCATACTCATAATCATATTATAGAAACGAAATCATATTCTAGAAAAGACGTAAGGCAAAATTTAACCAATATAACTAAACATGGAGCATTGGCTTATCTAACAAGATATACACCAATCATAGACTAGCAGGTCAGCTTAACATTTCCAGGTATAGATAAGTTAGAACCACATAAGTGCATTTCTCATCTACTCAAATTACATCAATCATAAATCCAGTAATGGATATAACGTGCAGAATAAGGGGTTTATATCAACAGTTTCATATTTAGGCAATAATGTTATTAACATGTAGCTACACATTCTTTCTGTCGCAAAACAATTACCACAATTATCAAACATCAGCTTTATCATGGATTATCAATTTGAAAATGTTTCGAAACTTTCAGAACAATGAAGTTGTAATCAATGACAATTTACAAACACGAATCATCTGACAATATGACAAGTTACAGACCGAAGACAAGACTGGCATCCCTACAAATCACGTGTCAACCACATCACTAATTCATTGTGATCAGATTCAAACATAACAATATATATAATTTACTTTGTGGCATAACCATATGCATGAAGAAACCATAAAGATTACAATCGCAGAGTTACATCACATAATTCATATTTGATTAAACTTTTATATTTAAAACCTTACCATTTCAACAATCATACATCACGGAACCACTTCCAAAAATCGTAATTAAATAACTGCTTAGTGGTTTTGCGAGCTATCATCGGTTTTAGAAAGTATAAAGAATTAACTAACCAGAGGAAAGAGAACCAATTGCAACGCTTAAGAAAATTATTTATAACAAATTTACAACTCAGTTGGTCTGAACCGAAACTTTACAGTAATTGGACAGAAAATTGGGCAACTTGCAAAATTCACTATTAAATAACGACTCATTAAGATTTACGTGGCTTATCATTTTGAAAACGTGAATGAAAATTCTAGACAGTGGAGTTGGTAATATGCGTAAACAATAAGCACGTTTTAAATGATTTCCTTTACAAAACATAGGTCAAAACGAAACTGTGCGGTATCAAACTGACCACTGTTACCCAAAATATTCTTTTACTTCAAAATATAGGTCGTTTTAACTTGAAATCAAACTCATAAGAAAGTTAACTCATAAGGTCATCATACATAAAACTTACACATTCATATAGAGAACACATTTTAAACGGCAACCCATACAAATGGATAACATTCTGGAAACTTATTACAATGTCGGTTACTTTAATATTTCACATTATTACTTTACATCGTCATATTAAAACACAACTATTCTCAAAACATGTTGTCGCATATATTGAAGCATAGAAATGACATCGCACCATATTAATATTTATTCATTATTTCAATTTGTACTTGCTATCATGAAAGCGATAAGATTGCGAAACTGAAGGGTAGGGTCAACTAAATAAATCAATATTCATACAAGTATACACGAATGTAACACGTAGCTATATGACATTCATGGCTTAGGGCAACCCATTCTGCATATCACTAGACATAGATTACTATAACATTTAAATTCGATCAATCATGTTCAAATTCAAGACAATATATTACATAGTTACGATAGTCATTTATTAACCAGATATCATATAAAATTCCGAACACCAAAAATCATATGATCATATCACTACAAATTATTGTTCAATAAATATACATCCATTCTCTAAAATTTCAATGCAATCATTCAGATCAATCAATATCTCAAAATCTGTCGTATTCTTCTAATGCACATCACCAAGTAAGTCAAGCATATATTTCAAACTAATTTCCAAACTCATGTCCTCAGTACTTGAAACCATATATCTCACCCAACATTCGATATCATTATCATAATTCATAATACAGATCACCAACCATATTTCACATCATAACTTACCTCATTCCGCTCCTGCAAAACTGTTAGTACGATATAGGCAAGGTCTGATCTTTTATTTTTGTTACTACCCACTCTCTGCATCACTCACGGGTTACCAGGTTAGACTGAAAGGGCCAGTGGCTTGGTTTGAGGGGGCCCCTAACTCATCCCAATCCTGGGGCTCCTAACAGTTACTAACCTGGGGTTCAATTTATTAGACTCTTCCTACGTTCATTATTATTCATTTGGTTTAGGCCTGAGGATCGTTCGCTCTGATACCACTTTGTAACACCCCCATTTATTTAAGAGCCTTTAGCAAGAAATTCTCAAATAAATAGAGCTGTTACCATCTCGGAATGTCCGAGGTAGTGAATAACAAATTAAACAAGCCAAAGTACTTTATATAAACTGATAAAATTTAAACCTTTGGTTATTACAGTTACTACATAACGGAGAAGAAAATACAACTGATGACTTCTCTAGATATGATCTAATTCTAAGTAGGTTCACGCCATGTCTCACTCCTTGCCCAAGCTCCTAGTCCATCTGTCTCTGACCTGTAGAATCTACTCCCCATTCCGGATCATCGTAGGTGTACACGAATACACTGTCAACCTCGCGGTTGAGTAGGGTAACACAATAATAAATAATGCAACAAAGATGATATGCAAATGTCATGATATGCTCGAGCTCCATCTCATTCTCAATCTCAAACCCGAAACACCCAGCCATACCGAACCTCCCGGCAGACTATAATCGGCCGTCGCCGAACACCAGCTCAACAGCTGATAAGACACCAGGCCTGGTCTGCAGAACCACCCTGGGCTTTATATCAGAACAACATCTGATTCACATCTTTCTCAATAACCAATGCATATGCCATGCTCATGAATGCAACAATACTCTTAATCAATCATGTTATTAAATAATAAAATGCTCATGCCAATAGTAACAATTAACACTCAATCCAACCAACATCATTCTCATGTAAATCATGCTTAACATCCAATGCACACAACCCAACATCCATTCATAAAACATCATAGAGTATGGTGTCAGTGTATCCTACCTGGATAGCAATATAATCTCATCACGCAGCTAACATCCAATCAGCCGAATCACGTCATTACATACCCAACACCTAAAAAAATAATATACTTAATTACTAACTAACACAATTACGCAACTAATATAATATATCAATTATTCAAATTAATCATTTAAATTATATATTACGCATAACGAGACCGTATTAAACGTGACTACTTCAATTAACTTGACCAACCCGTCCTTATTACTTTTATAACCAACTTCGATTAAACAACGAACATAGAATATAATATATAATCCAACTATTGATAACCGTCACATATAATAATTCACTTAACAATCTTAATAATTATTAACATAAACAATGCTAATTATAATTAATAACAATATTAATAATAATAATAATAATAGCATGTAACAATAATAATAATAATAATAATAATAATAATAATAATAATAATAATAATAATAGCATGATAATTGCATAGCACAGATTATAAACATACAAAAACACGGAACTATAAGCATGTGACGTGATTGCAAACTATATCAAACGTAGAGCAGAACAAACGAAATCAGAAAATACGAAACAGTTATGGTGTTCGTACCTCCTTCAGCGCGTTATTTGACCACCCTAAACCACCCAAGACCCACCGTGAGAACCTCCCCCTTGTTCCTTGATGTGGCGGCAGAAAAGTGACAGAGAGATTATGAGGGAAAGTGTGTTAGGGTTAGGGTTTATGGGGTGTACATATGACAGTATGAGGGTTTTGTTTTCTGAGTTTCTGAAACTCTGACTTCCAGCGTGTATGGGCTAGGTTTAGCACGCACTCCTAGGCCCAGTGACAAGGCTAAATACATATGGGCCAGGTCCTTCACGCACCCCAACACCCAATTAACTTGAATCGAGTACGGGTTCGTTAATTATCTACTTATACGATCCTTAAAACAACGCATAAAACACTTCGTCCACCAACATTTATATCGCTTAGTTGTAACCCGTCGACATCGAAAACCAAAATAGTTAACATAAATAATTAAATAAACGATATAAAATACGGAGTATTACAGTCTTCCCTCCTTAAAATGAACTTCGTCCCGAAGTTCGTCACCCCATAACGGTAAAGAAACATATAACAAGCCGGAAACAATCACAAGTAGCACTTATATAGACTTTGAAACATATAACTGATGACTTCTCTAGATATGATCTAATTCTAAGTAGGTTCACGCCATGTCTCACTCCTTGCCCAAGCTCCTAGTCCATCTGTCTCTGACCTGTAGAATCTACTCCCCATTCCGGATCATCGTAGGTGTACACGAATACACTGTCAACCTCGCGGTTGAGTAGGGTAACACAATAATAAATAATGCAACAAAGATGATATGCAAATGTCATGATATGCTCGAGCTCCATCTCATTCTCAATCTCAAACCCGAAACACCCAGCCATACCGAACCTCCCGGCAGACTATAATCGGCCGTCGCCGAACACCAGCTCAACAGCTGATAAGACACCAGGCCTGGTCTGCAGAACCACCCTGGGCTTTATATCAGAACAACATCTGATTCACATCTTTCTCAATAACCAATGCATATGCCATGCTCATGAATGCAACAATACTCTTAATCAATCATGTTATTAAATAATAAAATGCTCATGCCAATAGTAACAATTAACACTCAATCCAACCAACATCATTCTCATGTAAATCATGCTTAACATCCAATGCACACAACCCAACATCCATTCATAAAACATCATAGAGTATGGTGTCAGTGTATCCTACCTGGATAGCAATATAATCTCATCACGCAGCTAACATCCAATCAGCCGAATCACGTCATTACATTCCCAACACCTAACAAAATAATATACTTAATTACTAACTAACACAATTACGCAACTAATATAATATATCAATTATTCAAATTAATCATTTAAATTATATATTACGCATAACGAGACCGTATTAAACGTGACTACTTCAATTAACTTGACCAACCCGTCCTTATTACTTTTATAACCAACTTCGATTAAACAACGAACATAGAATATAATATATAATCCAACTATTGATAACCGTCACATATAATAATTCACTTAACAATCTTAATAATTATTAACATAAACAATGCTAATTATAATTAATAACAATATTAATAATAATAATAATAATAGCATGTAACAATAATAATAATAATAATAATAATAATAATAATAATAATAATAATAATAATAATAATAATAATAATAATAATAATAATAGCATGATAATTGCATAGCACAGATTATAAACATACAAAAACACGGAACTATAAGCATGTGACGTGATTGCAAACTATATCAAACGTAGAGCAGAACAAACGAAATCAGAAAATACGAAATAGGTATGGTGTTCGTACCTCCTTCAGCGCGTTATTTGACCACCCTAAACCACCCAAGACCCACCGTGAGAACCTCCCCCTTGTTCCTTGATGTGGCGGCAGAAAAGTGACAGAGAGATTATGAGGGAAAGTGTGCTAGGGTTAGGGTTTATGGGGTGTACATATGACAGTATGAGGGTTTTGTTTTCTGAGTTTCTGAAACTCTGACTTCCAGCGTGTATGGGCTAGGTTTAGCACGCACTCCTAGGCCCAGTGACAAGGCTAAATACATATGGGCCAGGTCCTTCACGCACCCCAACACCCAATTAACTTGAATCGAGTACGGGTTCGTTAATTATCTACTTATACGATCCTTAAAACAACGCATAAAACACTTCGTCCACCAACATTTATATCGCTTAGTTGTAACCCGTCGACATCGAAAACCAAAATAGTTAACATAAATAATTAAATAAACGATATAAAATACGGAGTATTACATGTACATTATGACATGCAATCTGGACGATAAACGTCTCTTAATGGCTCGTTATTTCATGGTCAAACCCAACACATTGAACCTAATAAAATGAAAATAAGTTTATACTAAACATATGTTAATATTACTAAAATTGGAAAGATCCTTGCTCTATTTGTGGAATGTGGAAGATCTTTTGGGAAATTTCTTCTTTAATAGTGGACTAGTGTAACACCCGTAAAAAATCACGGGGTTGTGTACACTTATTTTTAAAAATGACTATAAATTTTACTTATTATATAACCAATTCTATTTTGAACATGTGTACTTTTAAAAAATAAAAAATAAATAATATAATATCATTATATATACATATATTAAAATATATATACGGAAATTATAACATTCACATTTTAGAACTTCAAGTTAGGTAAGTTAATAAGCTAACACATGATAATGTTAATAGGAGTCACAATTGTAAGACAGGATTAAAATGAAACAATTAAGACATGGTTAAAAAGGAAATTATAACATACAAATTTAAGTTATATAAATTATAAAAAAAAAAATCAAAATTAAGATAATTAAGTTCTATATACTACATAAAATGAAAATTATAGTCAAGATTGTGGTTATATTTGTTGCATCAAATTGTTAGATTTATAAGACGAATAGTTAGGAGAATGAAAGAACAAATAAATTAAAATAAAAGATAAATTAACTTAAAAAGGTTCTAATACAAATTAAAATAGAATACTATATCAAATAAGGACAATTAAAGACAAATTTATAGTTTATCGAAAATCTTCTTATAAACAACATTAGATGTTTTATTAGTCACTCTTTTGTCTTCATCTAGAAGAACTTTTAGACCCTTCTTACTTGTAACCCTAGATAAGACAACATACAATTGGTCATGGGTGAATACTGGTCTAGGAAGTTAAAGTCCAACACGGGATAGAGATTGTCCTTGACTTTTGTTAATATTTCTAAATATTCTCAAGCAATACTACATCAAGCAATACAAAATAATAATCGATCTGTTAAATATACAATCAGTCTGTTAAATATTTCAAATTTTATTTCTAAATATTCTCAAGCAATACATCAAGCAATACTAAATAATAATCGGTCTGTTAAATATTTCTCAAAATATTTCCTCAAAATTCTGTTAAATATTTCTAAATTTTAATAGTTATTAAAATCTTTTCAATATTCCTATAACTATTAAAGTACGTGATTGAAGACTATTAAAGTATAAGTAATATAGCAGCTATTAAAGTAATATTGAAGCTATTAAAGTACGTGATTAAAGTATATGACTATTAAAGTATATTTTAGTTAGATCACAATTTAATAGTTTATTTCTAAATATTCCGTGATCGAAGATTCCGTGATTACGTTGATTAAAAAGGAACACTACGTGATTATGTGATGTGTATGAAAGATTCCATAAATATTAAATTAATAAATATTAAATATTACGTGATTATGTAATGTCATCTTAGGAATATCACAGTTGCTGACATGGCTAGTTTTAATTGGTCGAGAAAAATTGAAATTGTGAGAGTGAATGAGAGGGCTTGAAAAATGGTTTTCTGAAACCACATTGCGCCACGTCAGCCATTTTACATAATTCTTTAATATATATAATATAATGAATAATGAATAATGAATAATGATATATAATTAATTAATGTATGTTTAATACTACGTGATGATAATACTCGTTCAGGATGTGGGTATACAAAGTGATGATAATTGGCGGTACGAAAGGGTCATCACGTAGTATACAAACTCGATGATACAAAAAAAATCATGTAATATTATAAAAATCTATATTAATTATAAAGAATTTTCACAGGTATTACCCTAGTTGTAGTACGGAAGGGTCATCACGTAGTATTCACGGATCATTATCACGTAGTATACAAACTCGCTCATACAAAAATATCTATATTAAGGATGTTTGCTCATGCTCAGAGTATACAAAGTTCTACTTAAAAACGTTTCCAAATCCCAGGAGGTAAAATGTGCAATAGAGTAAGTCTGAGAATTTGTGGAGGATTTTTTTGAGTGTGGCTTGGACATAGAAGTACTAAGTTAAAGCTAGCTACCGATATAATTTTGGATGAGTAGACGAATCATTGGCATTATATCAGTTTAGGAAATTATTCCATTATTTAGTAAATTATTCCATGATTTTCGCCTATTGCAGCTATTATGGAATGAAATTATTCCCGACGGTTATAAAATTAATCCTGACGGTTTTTTAAAAATTTTAATGGAATTTTGTAGTAGCTCTAATTATCTGACACATCAGATCTAGGAAAATTTCTGTGATGCCAAGTCAGCGATGTGGCTATTACATTAGTGAAATATATGATGATACCATGGTTGAACTTTCGTCTTTTACGGAGGTGGAGTATTCTTGTGTTTTTTTGGTACACAACAGTGGCAAAACCCCGAAAGTATTCTAGTGTTTCAAGTAATCAATAACGTAGTTGACTTTATAGTAAATTTGAGACATTTTTTCTTGTTCGGGGTAAGTAATTTATTTTCACCCTTTCTACTCACACAAAAGAGTGAGATAAGTTGATCTATTTTAAAGTCGATATTGCTAATAAAAATATTTTCATGTACATGCTACAATAAACATAATTACAGTCATAGAGTTATTATTTAATTAAATTTTTTACTGGATGATACATGTAACTATGTAAGGTTATTAGATAGTTCACAGATTTCTAAAAGTCCGTCTTTCACTAGAATAAATAAAGGAGATATAAAATGAAAAATAGAAATTAAATAGCTCTCTCCCTTTATTATATGAGAGGTCTCTCAATAACGCTATTAAGAAACCGTTTCTTTATAGTTTTTGTGTCACATTAAAAACGTCAAAAACAATTAATAGTTGCAAATTACAAATTAGTACCATTTATTAATTTTTAATAGCGTAAATAGAACTTAGAAACCATGGAAAATATATAACTTTTGTGAATGTAGAAACAAATTTAGATCTTTTTATTTTCTTGATAAAGTGCTACAATTTAGGAGTTATCTAGGAAAATCTTGCTAAAACAATTACACATTAGTTTTTAGACCTAGTGAATTGGGTGTTAATAAATTTTGTGTAAGGTAAATTACGATATTCGATGATGAATTATAGTAGTATGGGTTTGAAATTTTTATTTTTGTTAACCAAAGATTTGGTATAGTTTGAGTCATTTCAAACTCATATTTCATTACCTATATTCAGTGATCAAATTAGGTGTTAATAAATTTGTATAAGGTAAATTATGATTTACTTAAAATAGTTGCTAGTAATATAGTTGATTATCTATTATAATGCTTGGTCCAAACTGAAGCATTATGTAATTTACTAAAGGTAATAAATTATGATATACAAAAATTACGAGAGAATACAGTTCAAATTAATTGACCTAAAAAACGAACATATTATGGCTTCAAAATAAAGATGATAATATATAAAAATTAAGGGTCTTACTAGTAAACCTCACCGCTCAAGAATATAATATAAAACTAGGGAATATAATATAAAACTATTCCTTAAAACAAGAACTAGTTATTACTAAATGGTAAGTTGATACCTAAAACTTTATTAACCCTCTTATAAGTATTTCAAAAGATAATAAATGCCACCAGATTGAGAAGGTGACCACGCACACTATGTTTGGGGTTTAATGGTAGTTAAGATGCGGCACAAGTGGTTCTCCTTCACCGTGACTATGATCGTAGTATGTCACGATATATATTGGAATCTTGAACCACAAACGCTACATTTGATGTAATGATTCTGTTGAGCACTTTTATCGTGTTTTTCAAGACCCGACGATATATATTGGAATCTTGAACCACAAACGCTACATTTGATGTAATGATTCTGTTGAGCACTTTTGCCGTGTTTTTCAAGACCCGATTTTTGAAGTAAATATAACATTACAATCTTCACATTTTTCATTGAGGCATTGGTAATGTACATTAAATGTCATGTGTTTACTTGTGTTTGATCTAAAGTTTCTAGAAATATTAGGATTATTAATGTTGTTTTTTATTTAAAGTTTCAAAAATATTAAGATTGTTAATGTTGTTTTTGCGCTCTAGTTTATGTTAGTAATATCATCATGTGTTTTAAACTTATTCCTAATGGTTGAGTAATTTCATTTTCATGATGCATAGGTTGATTCAATTTACATGAAAGTGAATGATTTATTTTAAACTTATTACTAGTGGTGGAGTAATTTCATTTTCATGATGCATAGGTTGATTCGATTTACATGTGAGTGAATGAGTTATTTGTAGTTGTTTTAGAGGGTGTTTTTTTAATGTTAAATAAAAGTTCTTTCTGTATCGCATGTATGTATGTATTTTTTCCCCTAAGTCAAAATGCATAAACCACGAGAGTGAGAAAATGGTAAATTAACCCAGCAGACCAAAATTTTTGTATTAGGTAAAAATGTCGCTCAATTAACTTTGACGCTATTCATTCTAAATATTACTTCCTATTAGTTTCATAAACATCTATTTCATAAATATCAACTAACTTAATTATATATTTTTAAATATTAGTGTAATCATTTATCAGCATATTATTACAACTGATGCCCGTCGTTGAGGGTACCAAAGATAAAATTTATAATTCCTAACTTTAACAATAGATAGTGAAAGTCAGGGTCGAACCACAAGGAGGTGGGGAATGTTTATTGTTTGATGTGAATGTTTAAAGTAACAAATTTGGGGTTTGATTGTTGATTTCTAAGTCTAAAGCAATGATAAAAATAAAACAAGAAAATAAAGATGAGATTTAAAATATATAAAAAGGGATGCTAGGATGTTTGGGTAATAAATAGCTAAGGTAAAATAAATCCTAAGGTCAACATGTATTGCAGTCGCGTAAGGGGGTGTAACATATCTTTTTAAGTCTATGCTACCTAATAGCTCCTTTCGGCCTATGCTATTAGTTCCTAGGTCTCACAATTATTGGGTGTCAACAATAAGGGTGATTCCTAAATCCCAGGTCACATACCTTTCAGCCTTGAGTAACCTATCCGTCTTAAAGTGTAAACCAATGCCCTTCCCGTATCTTTCAATCTTGGGTAGGTCATTACTAACATCCTACAAGTCTCATTATGGTCTCGTTGCAGGATATTATAATTGACAAGAAAAGACGAAATAAGAATACATACGCGGGTGGTCGACCGACCAGCTACTCCAGTCGGCCGACCACGGCCTCGGTCGACCGACCAGCTATTCCAGTCGGCCGACCGTGGCCCTGCTACAAGTCGGTCTTTCGAATTTTATTTACCTACGCATATTCATCCCCTACATCCTAACATATGAAAATTAGCTACTCATGATTGTTAAGATGATTATAAATTTGGGAATAAACATGGTGAATATATTGAATAATCTAAACATGCAAGAACTAATAAAGCTTGAGATTCTGACTTAAACAATTGTAATAAAAATAAGAACGATAATAAAAAGCTAGATTAAAAGAGTAATTACCACAATAGGATTAAGGCAGAAAAGGAACAAACTTTATTGATGAATGTTGAAAGATTGAAGAACAAACTAAAAGTGTTGAGAATTATTGAAAGATTGTAATTGAACTAAAGACTAAATAAAACTCTCTAAATAAGACTTGATGATAAACCCTAGCTACAAGATTAGTTTATATAGGGTAAGAGATTAGAGTTTCCTAAAGACTCTAATTCTATTTTATTTCCGAAAAAGAATCGTCTGGCTTCCGCTGTGGTCGGTCGACCTACTATGTGGGTCGGTCGACCGCTTCTTGCTGGGCTTCCTTTTATTTCCGGCCCTCCTTGAGATTTGGGCTTTATTAAAGATCAGGGTCAGTCGGTCGACCTATATTACCGGTCGGTCGACCGCTTCCCGAAGAATTTCTTCTAATTTCTTCTTGTTTTGACTTTGAATACTTTGACTTTGACTCCAGTTGACTTTCCATTTATTCCTTAATTATGCAAAAGACTTGAGGATACGGATTTGGTGCTAAATCGTCTCTTTTCCGCATAAATCTGCAAAAGTGCATAAAAATACGAAAGTACACAATTTGTGGAAAATAAAGGCTAAAACATAGTAAATGAGCGACCAAATACGTGTAAAAATAGATGTAAAACATCATAAAATAGACACGTATCAAATTCCCCAAACCAAACCCTTGCTTGCCCTCAAGCAAGAAATAGACTCGATCCTAACTAATGGAACGATTTCAATCTCAGAGCGAAATTTACATGTTAGCCTAAACCAATGCCAAGTATAAAATGAGATAGTATTCAAATCATGCAAACGAGTTATGGTGTTGTCAGATTTGCAAAAATAAAGATTATAGAGACTTTATACCATGGACTCTCGCGGTACGCTCGAGACACTCATGAAGCAAAGGGTGAGTATATGTAGAAGATAGAAAGAAGTTTATTGTAATGACACTCACCTAACTGCGACCCATGGAAATATGCCTGCAATCTAACATGAACAAGAATTCCACAACTATGTATAACAAACTCATTGAGTTGGCCTAGATATACGCAATTGGGGCAATGAAAGATATGTGAGGCAAAAGGTAAAAAGTGGTTAAGATGTTTTTGGATATGTGAGGTTAGTAGCCAAGCTAGTAAAACCGTTTCCCAACAACATAATTCACAACTTTTGATATTAAGGAAGTGCTCTTTTGTAGCACAACTCTCACATTATATATAAGAACGGACTCCCAAATATTTTTGAATGAAGCACGGGAGTGATAACATATAAAAGGAAGGTATTTTTGGAACGAAATTTGGAATTTGATAATGACAGGTGGTCGGCCGACTTGTATATGTGGTCGGTCGACCTCTTTTCTGTACGTTTTGACTTTTTCCGTTTTCCTTTTCTTTCCTTCTTTTTCTGAATTTTTCTGTTTTTTTTTTTTTGTTTCTTTCTTGCTTTCTTTTTTTTCTCTTTTTGTTCAAGATAGCATACAAACCAAGATGCCTCAAAAAAATAATCCAATGACCACAAATACTAGCTTGGAAGGGTAGGCTAAGTATGGGATGTAGTTTTGGGGAATAAAAAGGCAATTCTGGCTATGTGAAGCTTATGGGTAAATATGAGAAAAGGGATCCCGAATGCACGTACCAAGACTCACAAAACGAGAAAGTAAAACAAGTATATAGCAATTCAAGTTCATGTTTATGCATATTGATGTAACATGTTCCAAGGGGAGTACTACTCACATCCTAAACAACTGGTTTAAGAATGAAACCAGGAAATAAGCTCTAAATCTTAGAATGTATAGTAGGTTGTCAAGGTATAAGTCAAGTCTCAAGATATGCAAGTTAACAAAAACTCGTAGATATGCAAAAGACTTTCATACTAAAACAAGTTGACAAGGCAAGGTAAAGGCATAAACATGTAAGATAGCTAAATCATCCTTGAAATACTTTCGTTCCGACTCGACCTATATGCTAAAATAAACGTGCATTTTTTTGGAATTTTTGAATTTTTTTAATTTTTTTTGGATTTTTGTAATTTTTTTTGGATTTTTGTATATATAAAGAAAATAAAGAAAAGAACGATGCAAGACAGAAATGCAAATAAACGTGTGACAAAATGCAATGCATGTGACACGAAACCATTCCCCAAACCAACCCGCACAATGTCTCCATTGTGCATTAGCCTAAGTAAAGGTTTCAGAAAATTAAAGAAAAGATGCAAAGAGAATAAAAATTAAGGAAAAACTGGAAAGAACTCACTGGGTTAATAGATGTATGAGAAAAACCTCCCCAAACCAGCGTAAGCTGGGAGGTTTTGGTGGCTAGCAGTGCCACTCAAGTATCCAAGTCAATTTTGCGATTTCCAAGGAAGAGAAACGAAAGACCGCAGCAGAGAGCAGGTCGGCCGACCGGTGTAACAGGTCGACCGACCTCCTGTGAATCACAGAAGAATCAGCGATACAGCGACTCTGGTCGATCGACTGATGTTTCTGGTCGGTCGACCCTCGGCGTCCTGGAGGTCTTCGTTTCTTTGTAAATCCTGAAAAAGCAAGAAAATATGTGAGCCGAACAATGCGTGAGATGCCCGGAACGATTCTTAAAGTCTTAACTACTAGCAAACCAAACTAAAAAGTCTCACACAACATAAAATAAATTGTCTTAAAACTGTAACTCAAAAACAACTATCCGCTAAAGATGCGGAAAATATCCGACCACGGCTTCTGACGGCATGCCGTAGTCTCCACGGTTTTTGCTTTAGTAGCAAAACACATCTTCTTTCCGCCGTCGCAAAGCATATGCGACGGTCTCTCCTCCTGAGCTTGCCTCCTCTTCTTTTTCTCCTCCCGATCCACGACGTCTGGGTCTTCATCTTCTTTATAGCTTAGGCATCTCATTCCTCCTCTCTGGATGATGGCTTCTTTCACTTTGGGTTTCCCCAAACCAGTTCCTACAATAGTCATAATAGAAGTGTCCTCCCTATTGCTCCCAATCTGGGGCGGAGGTGTAAAAACAGATACAGGAACAGGTAATAAAGGTGGAGAAGTAGTGATGACCTCATACTTCTTCTTAGAAGTGATAGCATTACATGTGATGGGAGTCATAGCATCCTTCTTCCTGTAAGATAGGCCATAGATAATAGAATGTTTGCCTACTTTGAAGGTTAGAGTCCCAGTACCTACATCTATAATGGCACCCGCAGTGTGGAGAAAGGGTCTTCCTAGAATTATAGGTATATGGGCATCCTCTGGGATGTCCAAAACTACAAAGTCGACTGGGAAGAAGAACCTGTCGATACGGACAGGGATGTTTTCCAATACTCCTATAGGTTCCATAGATGTGCGATCAGCCATCTGGACTGTCATACTGGTCACTGCAAATTCGGTCATTCCTAGTTTCAAGGCAACGCTTAGGGGCATGACACTTATACTAGCACCTAAATCGCATAAAGCCTTCTTAACTGGGAAGGTTCCTATATTACAGGGGACAGAAAAACTACCAAGGTCCTCCAATTTATGAGGGGCAATGACATGTGTTAAATAACTGGATGACTCTTCAGTGAGGGCCACCGACTCAACTTTTTCTAGAGACCTCTTTCGTGACAAAAGTTGTCTCATGAATTTAAGATATGAAGGAACCTGTTGAACTAATTCTAAAAATGGGACTTGAACATTTAATGAACGAATCACATCTTTAAATTTGTCAAAAGATACCTGATCCTTTGAAGGCACGAGTCTCTCTGGAAAAGGAGCAGCTGAGGATTCCGTATTCGCAGCCCTTTTTAAAAACCTGGGGGTCTTGTCACCCCGGAAGAGAAAATCCCGCAAGTTATTCGGCAAATCTGGACGAAAGGGGACTTCAGGTTCTGCTTCAGTGGTCGGTCGACCAGTTTCTTCGGTCGGTCGACCAGGCTCCTGTTCAGGCAAAATTTTCGGGTCCTGATCTGTGGTCGGTCGACCAGAAACTTCGGTCGGTCGACCGCCTTCGCTGCTACTCGCCTGTTTTTCTTTCTCAGCCCCCACTTTAGCTCCACTCCTTAGGGTTACGACGTTTAGAGTCTCCTTTTTCTGGTCCGGCTTGGTCGGAAGTTGACCCGGAGCCCTAGTATCATTCTTGCTCGCGATCTGAGCAATCTGGGACTCTAACATCTTCATCCCTGCCTCTCTAGCCTGTGACTCCTTCTGAACCAACCCGATAAGATTTTGGATAAGAGCATCTGTGTTGGGTGGTGGATTAGAAGGTGGTTGAGGGTTGAAAGGTGGTCTTTGGAAGTTTTGTTTATGTGGGGGTACATAAGTGGAATTTTGCTGAGGTTGCATGTGTTGTGGGTTTTGAACATTCTGGCTAGTCCACCTTAAGTTGGGATGGACATTGTTATTATTTGGGTCATAGAAGTTGTTCCCACGATAATGCTGAAAAGCGGCACATGTTTCATTGGATGAAGTACAGAATTTCGACACATGCCCTTCTCCACCGCACCTCTCACAAGCAAAGGGTCCGTCCTGAACGGCGTTCACCTGGTATATTCCTCCCTTGCTTCCACTCCCTAGATCAAGCTTTCCTGCAGCCTCAAACTTTTCTAACTTGGCTGTCAAGGCCTCAATTGCTGACAGGTTGTACTCGTTTTTCCTCTGATTTCCTCTGGAAGTACCATGCTCAGCACGGTGTACAGCAACATCCTTTATTAACTTGAGACCCTTAGTCTCTCCTGAATTATCCTGGAATCTCCCATTAGCTGCAGCATCTAAATAGGCCCTGTTGTCATCATAGAGGCCATTGTAGAACTGGTTGCAAAGAAACCATTGTTCGAATCCGTGATGTGGTATGGATCGAACAAGTCTCTTGAACCTGTCCCACGCCTCGCTAAAGTCTTCATTGGGACCTTGTTTGAAATTAGTAATCTGCGCCCTCAGAGCATTAGTCTTTGATGCAGAATAGTATTTCCTGTAGAATGCTAAGGCCAAGGTGTTCCAATCTGTGACTCCCGCAGCAGTGCGGTCAAGATCTCTGTACCACTCTCTCGCAGAGTCCCTAAGGGAGAAGATAAACATGGTCTGTTTAATCTGGTCCTGCGTCACTCCTTCTGGGGGTGCTATAGAGCATATGTAATCTGTGAAGATTTCAATATGCTTAGCAGCATCCTTATTGGCCGAGCCTCCAAATTGGTTTCTTTCAACCATAGTAATATAGGCAGGCTTGGCCTCGAATGGCTTCCCAGTACCTGCAGGTAAAGTGAACCCTTTGTATAGGTCCTTTGCCTGAGGCATGGAGTGACTGGCAATAGTAGCTTCTTCTGTCATGTTTTCTTCCTCTTTTGGAAAAACTGGAAAGTAGGTAAAAGATGGTGTTTTTGGTGAAGGTGGATTGATGGGTGAATTTGGTTGTGAAGGTGGTGTTTTTGGTGAAGATGGTGGTAATTCGAATAAGCCTTCTTGAAATAAGGAAGATGGTGAGCCTCCTTCCTGATTTGCTAGAAGTTGCTTTCTTCTTTCTCTAAGAGTCCTCTCAATTTCTAGGTCAAGTGGTAGGAGTTCTCCTTGAACCGACCTGCGCATAAGATGGAAACTACAAGAAAAGAGTGAGAAGGTTTAAGGAACAAAAAGTTCCTTAAACAAAGAGGGAAACAAAAACAAAAACAATAAACACTGGCGTCACCTCCCCGGCAACGGCGCCAAAATTTGATGCCCGTCGTTGAGGGTACCAAAGATAAAATTTATAATTCCTAACTTTAACAATAGATAGTGAAAGTCAGGGTCGAACCACAAGGAGGTGGGGAATGTTTATTGTTTGATGTGAATGTTTAAAGTAACAAATTTGGAGTTTGATTGTTGATTTCTAAGTCTAAAGCAATGATAAAAATAAAACAAGAAAATAAAGATGAGATTTAAAATATATAAAAATGGATGCTAGGATGTTTGGGTAATAAATAGCTAAGGTAAAATAAATCCTAAGGTCAACATGTATTGCAGTCGCGTAAGGGGGTGTAACATATCTTTTTAAGTCTATGCTACCTAATAGCTCCTTTCGGCCTATGCTATTAGTTCCTAGGTCTCACAATTATTGGGTGTCAACAATAAGGGTGATTCCTAAATCCCAGGTCACATACCTTTCAGCCTTGAGTAACCTATCCGTCTTAAAGTGTAAACCAATGCCCTTCCCGTATCTTTCAATCTTGGGTAGGTCATTACTAACATCCTACAAGTCTCATTATGGTCTCGTTGCAGGATATTATAATTGACAAGAAAAGACGAAATAAGAATACATACGCGGGTGGTCGACCGACCAGCTACTCCAGTCGGCCGACCACGGCCTCGGTCGACCGACCAGCTATTCCAGTCGGCCGACCGTGGCCCTGCTACAAGTCGGTCTTTCGAATTTTATTTACCTACGCATATTCATCCCCTACATCCTAACATATGAAAATTAGCTACTCATGATTGTTAAGATGATTATAAATTTGGGAATAAACATGGTGAATATATTGAATAATCTAAACATGCAAGAACTAATAAAGCTTGAGATTCTGACTTAAACAATTGTAATAAAAATAAGAACGATAATAAAAAGCTAGATTAAAAGAGTAATTACCACAATAGGATTAAGGCAGAAAAGGAACAAACTTTATTGATGAATGTTGAAAGATTGAAGAACAAACTAAAAGTGTTGAGAATTATTGAAAGATTGTAATTGAACTAAAGACTAAATAAAACTCTCTAAATAAGACTTGATGATAAACCCTAGCTACAAGATTAGTTTATATAGGGTAAGAGATTAGAGTTTCCTAAAGACTCTAATTCTATTTTATTTCCGAAAAAGAATCGTCTGGCTTCCGCTATGGTCGGTCGACCTACTATGTGGGTCGGTCGACCGCTTCTTGCTGGGCTTCCTTTTATTTCCGGCCCTCCTTGAGATTTGGGCTTTATTAAAGATCAGGGTCAGTCGGTCGACCTATATTACCGGTCGGTCGACCGCTTCCCGAAGAATTTCTTCTAATTTCTTCTTGTTTTGACTTTGAATACTTTGACTTTGACTCCAGTTGACTTTCCATTTATTCCTTAATTATGCAAAAGACTTGAGGATACGGATTTGGTGCTAAATCGTCTCTTTTCCGCATAAATCTGCAAAAGTGCATAAAAATACGAAAGTACACAATTTGTGGAAAATAAAGGCTAAAACATAGTAAATGAGCGACCAAATACGTGTAAAAATAGATGTAAAACATCATAAAATAGACACGTATCAACAACGTCAAAGCTGATGACCATGTTAGCAAATTAATTTCATTACTAATCTATAAAATATAATTAAAAGACTACCCTAGACTTGACTAGTAAACGCCATATAAACAAAGCCACGTAGGATCCAAAAATGCCACGTAATGCCAAGTAAACTTATTGCCACGTAATTGTCTTATTTTATATATTTGATTTGATTTTCTCTAAAGTAATTTAATTTATGTAACCCTTACGTACAAATTTACATCAAAATTTTATAATTTATAATTAATCTTAACATTTTAATTGAAACTTTTGTAACAAAATATGTTAATAAATGTCATAATTTATAATTAAAACAAACATTTTAATTGAAATTTTGGTAATAAAACATGTTAATAAATTACAACTTTTAATATTACTTAACACCCACCATTTTTGTTAACACTTTCTCCAATTCAATTTATTTTTTTTAATTAAAACTTATAATAAATTGATTAAAAAGTATTCCTTTTTAATTTATTTTTGTAATATAATATGTTAATAGATTGATTAAATTTTTTTATACTACTTAATACCCACAATTTTCATTAACATTTTTTTCCTATTAAATTCATGTCTTGAATTGCTTAACAATCAATCATCAAATTTAATAATACCATAAAATAAATTTTAAAAAAATTAAAATATGGGAGTTCATGGCTATCGAATGATTATAAAACCTATAATATTTTATGTTCACAATATTTATTTAAAGGGTTATTTCATAGGAATAATCCAACCTATACCTCATCTTCTCATATTAATCCCTACTGACGATTAACTGAGAAAAATCCAACCTATAACCTCAATTATCTTTCATTGAACTTTGTCTATTTTTTAACTCTTATTTTCGGTAAGCAAGCACGTTACCTTGACTTACTTTTTTGTTTTTACTACTTCCTGGACAAAAAGTAAGTGAAGGTGACGTGCCAACCTACCGATAATAAGAGTTCAAAAATAGTCAAAGTTCAATGAAAGATA
Organism: Silene conica; assembly: GCA_029255685.2. Classification (NCBI taxonomy): domain Eukaryota; kingdom Viridiplantae; phylum Streptophyta; class Magnoliopsida; order Caryophyllales; family Caryophyllaceae; genus Silene; species Silene conica. The sequence continues at coordinate 6,284,360 of CM055315.2, read as the reverse complement.
AATGAGGTAATAGATTGGATTTTTCTTAGTTAATCGTTAGTATGGATTAATATGAGAACATGAGAAATATGTTGGATTATTCTCATGAAATAACCCTTATTTAAAATCTATTGCTCAGTTGGCCATGAGTTTCTAAGATACGGATTATATTTATGGTTTAATTTAATTATTTGATTATAGTGAGTAAAGTGAGTATTATTGTTGAGTATTTTTGTTGTTATGTAAAATAAAGTATTTATTTTAATTTGTTATGTTATTGGTTTTTATAAATTCTTTGATTTATATTTGAATTCATATTTTTCATTTGGTCTAGTTTCAATGATTTATCTATGACAATGTTTTGATTCGTTTCAAGTTTTTGCCAGGATTTTACCTTTTGGTCAATATATTTTATGTGAATTTTAAAGTATCATGAAATGTATGTGAATGCAGATAAGACAAAACATCACGTGGATAATCTGAGGAGGGAAGAAATATAAAAGGCACGAAACTAAGGTAAAATCTATAAAATCTAATTTAAAGGCTAATTAAAACATTTAATTTTAATTCACATGTCATTTTTATTATAGTGGTTAATATTAATTCATCTATATTGATTACTTAATTATTTATTTCTATCCAATATTATGAAAAGGCAAAACTATGTAGTAAAAAGTTAATTATCTCCAAAACTGTCATATGCTTATAAGTATCAAAAAAATTGTAATTACAATCACAAAAAAAAAACTAATATAAACTCTTTATTTTTCTCTCGTAAATTTGATTATTAATCTACCTATGTATTGTAGTAGTACTAATAACAATAATAAAGCAACCTTTCACATTCCATTTCTCATTACACCATATTTATGTTTATATTAGAATTTATAATACTGAGAAAAAAAATATATAACTCTATAATATAAAAAAAATCTATAAATCTAATTAGAAGGCAAGGCAAACTATCTACCATAATCTATATGACATATTTAATTACATAATATAATATCTTAAATCACTGTTGTATAAAGTGAATTTTGTAAATAAAAAAAATAAAAATTATAATTATTAGTAATCAATCAAACCTTATACATTCCATTTCTCATTACTCCGCATTTATGTTTATATTAAATTTCATAATAATGAATAAATTAATGTTCAAAACTCAAAAGTCATGAACCTTGATTCATATTTATAGTAATATTATTTGATAATTAATAAAAAAAAATGATGACAAATAATAATAAGCGCATCGTCAATTAGTTATATATTTTTTCCGGAACGCAAAATTTGGAGGTGGTATCTTGTCCCAAAAGACCAAGAATTGAGGGAGATATGATTGTTTTACGAAAACTGGTCGGTGTTGAGAACATAAGGTAACTCGGCCAAGTTAGTACTACTCGACCGAGTTAGGCCTATTCGGTCAAGTTGAGGCTACTCGGCCGAGTTGGTCCAATTCGGCCGAGTTACTCCAATTCGGCCGAGTTAGTTGGTTCGTGTTCAGCATCGCAGTTACTTAGCTTATAAACGAAAATTCATAAGTTAAAATCATATGGGATATTCTACCGTATACCCTTGCGTTTTTCGGTTTTCTATGTTGTACCCCTACATTTTATAATTTCTATGGTATACCCTTAAACTTAATACTTATTCTCGATAATGACCTCCTTCAAATTTCCATTAACACTATCCCTATAAAAAGTCATAATTTCAAATTTATTTTGACTTATTAATGTGGTATCACCATTCTATATAAAAAGTATCACAAATATCTTTAAATAAGCATAAACTTCTGTTAAAAACATATGTTATAAAGCATGAAATAATAACAACAATTTGATGAAATTGAGTTAGATTTGTATACTATTTGGTTGGTTAATGGTAATTCGGCGAACTAATGAGTAAATGAGAAGATTGTCGAGTAATTGAAATGTTAAATAGACGATTTAATAGATAAATTAAGAAATTAAGCTAGCAAAGCCAATAAATAAGGTCATTGTATAGACTAATGTATAGAGTTTAAGGGTATATCATAGAATTTAAAAAATGTAGGGGTATAACATAGAAAATTGAAAAACTCGAGGGTACACCGTAAACTATCCCAAATCATATTTTACCCTAAAACCTTATCCCGCCTTAACCTCTTTTCTCTCGTACATCTCTCCCAAAAGCTTTAAGAGACTCTAAGCAGTTGTAAGTTGCGCCGATCATCTAGCCTAGCGTCGTAGTCATCAAATAAGTCTCGTTCTTGTTGTTAGCTGATAAGGCTAAAGTCGTATCACCTTAATCAAAGTAAAACTATCTCAATACTAACAGAATAGCTAGTGGTAAGACAGGTATCGAATCCACAGGGAGGCGGTAATAAACGGTTTGCTAATGGTAATTAAGTCTAAAAGTAACAGTTTTATGGGGGTTTTGGTTTGTTTGTTTTGACTAATAACTAAAAACAATTGAAATAAAGGATGTGTAACAGAGATATTTAAAGTCTAGGAATTCCGGGTCACCAAGTATATTTTATTGGGATACTTAATTAATCACTAGTTCAATCGGATTATTCAAGGTCACAGGATTGGTCAATACTATTGTGTTCTTTAGGTCAAAAACTAACATGCGATCGCTATTATTAGAATCAACCTATTTGATTATCGCAGCCTATATCAATTCTAACCCGATCGGTGAGAGAACTAATTTGCTACACTAATTATCAATTCAGGCCTAAATCAATTAATTAGAATAAGAACAATAATCAAACAACAATCCTTGCGATTTTACTAGCAATCAATTAACATTCCCTTTTTAATATACTTGGATCCCCTTCATCCTAGATTAAGAAATTAGCTACACATATTGAATCTAATAACAATAATAATAAAGAGGATTGAAAACATGATTGAAGATGATAAATAACAACAAAGAATAAAAAGCATAAAAACTTGAATGAATTCAATTGAACAAGAAATAGTAATACCGTAGTAATTAGCAAGGAAAGATTAAGAACAAAGTATGAATTAATCCGGCCAATGATGACGAGAAAAGCTAGATCTAAAGTAGTGTGTAGAATAATAGGTCGTAAAACTAGGTTATCGAGCCCTTATTTATAAAAAATAAGGAAAGCCGAAATAAGGAAAAAGCGGAAATAAAATCCTGCGACGGGTTCCTCGATCGAGGACGTCACTCCCTCGATCGAGGACCCCCCCTCGATCGAGGACATCACTCCCTCGATCGAGGGTCTTCGTCAAACGGCCTTATTCAGCTCTTTTCTTCCTTGATTCTTCTCCAAACTTCCTAGAATCTCTTGGGATCCTCTTGTACTCCGCCTTGTCGACTCTCGCGATGCCTTAGTACACCAACTTGTCCCGCAAATGCACTCATCCTGCATTAAAACATAAAAGGGCGGAAGTATCGACAATCTCACTGAAACGGCATATAAAATGTCATATAATATCACAAACCGTTTCAAAAACATCTGAGGGGAAGCATAAAAGTGTATGTAAATATGACTCATCAAACTCCTCCAAACCGACTCTTTGCTTGTCCTCAAGCAGAGCAAACTAAAAGAAGACCCATAAAAAAAACGGTGAATAGCTAACTCAGAGCCAATGCTAATGAACTAAATCCCAAGCTATGAATGTAACTAAGTGATGACTAAAAAGAGAAAACTCAGCTCATATTCCAAGATGACAACGATGTAGACAAGCCAACTACCTTTCAATCTTGCAAGACAAATTAGTCGGATTCTCACGGATTCGCTCAAGCACTCATAAGGGGTGAAATATATGTGAGATAGAAAGAAATAAGACACTCACTCAACTTATGAAACATGCATGCAACCTAGAGTGATAGAGAATTCCCCAACTAATATGCAATCATAATGTAGACAAAAGTACATGTATCAAGGACAATAAGGATGACAAATGGGCAAAGGTATAGAAATGGTTTGTGCCAAAGCACGTTATGGATATGTGAGGCTAAGACGGTAGTCGCAGCATTAAACCAAAACCAATTCTATGCTAGTATCACAATTCATCCCAATCTAGAGAAATTATCTCAATATTACAAGATATGAGAGTCAACAAAATACTCTCCAAAGATGCATTAAACTCTAGTAATCATCCTTTCGATCTCTTAACATAATCAAATGAAGCGTATTTTTTTTTTTTTTTTTGCTTTTTTTTTTCTTTTTTTTTTTCTTTTTCATTTTCTGCTTCATACATTTTTCTTCTTTTCCAATCATAAGAGATACAACACAATAGCTCAAAATATTTCTACTACACCCACAAGTGACAATATAAGTCCCTATCTCAACCATAGTAGTAAGAATAAACATGGTAAACAAGCAACTGCGACTGTCCCGATAAGGTAGGCAAATTCTGGATTGTAGCTATTAGATGAGATATGAAATGGCCACAAGGTTCAAACGGGCTAACAAAAGGGTAATCTGTAAGGCTTATTTGAACGGTAAGAACTGCCTATATCCACATGTACTTAGTCATATGAAAGCAATAAAAGTATCAAGAAATCAATGTCACACTTATGCAATTTGATATTACACATTCCATGACGAGAACTACACTCAAGCCTAAAAAACAATGAGACCGGTTTATAAATGTTCCCGGCCTAGGAAGCTCTAAAGACCTCAGAAATTAAGTAGCTTACCAACAAAATTTGTCAAATCTAATCAGCAAAAGGCGAGTCAACAACAGTGAAGGCTTGGACTATGAGCTTTGTATTCACTAATGCAAGTCAAAACAGAGTACATGACAGCTAATTGGGATTTAAAAACAGAAACAAGGGCAAATTATCATCATTGCTAGCTAAAATCACCAAGACTCGACCTAAAAGAAACACTTTTTTTTTCTTCTTTTTTTTTTTTAACAGAAAAGAAACACACAACTGAAAATAAAAACACTCCCCCAAACCTATATGTCACAGTGTCCTCAATGTGACCCTACAGCAAAAAGATCACAATAAACCGCAGCAACCTAGAGAGGACACTACTAAAAAGACATGGAAGAGAGCAAAAAACCAACAATAAAAGAAATAAAAACAAGGAAAAATGCTACCGTCAGTAAGGTAGCGTCTCCCCCAAACCAGCTGTGAAAGGGGTAGTGACCAGTTGTCACTACTGCTCATCATCATCTACATAATCATCAATTTCTTTAAATTGTGCCTCCAAGTCTGAATCGACCTCTCTGCTGCTACCGGCTGCATCCTGGTGACTGCCACGTCCCCTACCACCACCATGAGAAGGGCCGGCCCCAAACTGACCACCAAAACCCCCGACTGGCTCATCTGGGCGAATGGGAGTATAGAAAGGTCTCCCAAGGGCACCGTAGTCGCGACTGAACTGGGTGGTAAACTCCTCTGGGGTCACACCATACAAGTGAAATACCTGACTGTCGTCGCCAGGAATGGGTGTGTAGTAGCTAGGAGCAACACCCCTATATGGACGGTTCTCAGCAAGGCTAGTCGCCTCCATCTGCTCCCACAGTCTCCTCTGAACCAAGGCATTATTAATGCCCTCATGTAACCGAACCTCCCTCTCAACAATAGGATCGAAAGAATAAAAAGGTGCAAATGATGGAGGTGTGAATGGCTGGAATGGTGCTGCAGGGCGAAAAATAGGGGCCGTAGGGTTGGCAGCCTTCCTACGAGGCTGGCGTGTCAGGGGAACCTGGTAAGTGAGCTCATCTGGAATCAAGTAAGAGACAGGTAGGGGACGGAACTCTGACTCGTCCTCCTCAAGATGGTCCGTCTCAGGAAGTCGATCACATGGTAAGTCCATCCACAAGGTACCCCGTACCTTCCACCTATATCTCCTCGCAACACAATCTATCCAACCGAGCCCATAACGCAAGTACTCCTCATCCACCGTGGGTGCCACAATATCGGTCATAGGTAAGTAAGGTGGAAGACCCTGAAAACCAGCTACTCGCCTAGCAAGGCGAGTCACTATAGCCCCACAATCTAAAGATGAGAACTTCCCTCTCATCTTATCTAAAGCCCCACAAACGACTCCCGGAGCGCTGAAAGTGAAAACCTCCTCCTGAAAAGGGTTAAGGCAGGAGGCTAAAAGCAGAACTTCCATGGTCACTAGTTTACTTATGTCCTTCCTACCGTAAAGAAGACAGGAAAGTAGGCGCAGGAAAATCCTAAGAGAAGGATGTTGTACATCGTTGACAGCCATAGCTCCCACTTCCACGGTATGACCTGAAAAGAGTGAAAAATACCGAGTCGCACGGAGCCAATTTGGAACCCCCAGCATATCCTCCGGTTCCCCAACATCTAGACCAAGGTGCTCAGCCACTTGGTCATATGAAAGAGCATAATCGACATTAAGGAGTCGAAACTGAATCCTCCTACCCGGTATATCATGGACCAAGGAGCTTAAGAACTCAAGTGTCAGGGGACGATAAGATGATTCACACAAAAAGTACAAACCACCCAACCCCAACTGGTCAAACATGCCAAAGATGCTATCATTAAGGCCCAAGTTACTGAGTATGGTACTGTTCACGCATCTAGTAGGGTTCATAGGCCTAGCCATGATCCGAACAAACTCGTTCCTTTGCTCAAGTGTGGCGAAGATTACCATGGGAAAATCGTCAACTGGTGGAATGTGTGGTTGACGTGGTGCCCTTTGTCGTCTTGCTCCTTGTCTATCCATCCTACAAAATTAGCATACAAAGAATTACAAACCCAATTGCAATCAAAATAAACCTGAAATTACCCAAACCCTAATCCCTAATTCGAAATTTTTCGAATTTGTGACTAAAATTAGGTAAATCAGGTTGTAAATGACTTATGAATTTAAATTAGAAGTAGCTAATAGAAGGATGAAAGCAAGAAATAACAAACAAATAACTACAACTCCTTATTTCGAAATTTTCGACCAAACCCTAACCCCTAATTCGAAATTTTCGAATTTTTGACTAGAATTTGATGAATGAAGGTGTTATCGACTAGGAATTGTAATTATAAGTAAGTATAAGAGTGATTTGTAGCAAGAAACAACAAAGTAAAGCATCAAATTAGCATAAACACACCAAACCCTACCTTTTCTTAAGATGATTAAAATCTGAAAATTAGAGTGAAAAATGAGAAATTACCTCCAAGAAAGTTGTTAGAATCTAGCAAAGATGTGATGTTGATGATGAATTAGTGAACAATGAAGCACAAAAGGGATTTGGGGATGAATAAAATTGAAGAGAAAGGGGAAGGGGTGCGAAAATATTGAAGAAGATATGAAGAATGAATTAACTTTGGGGAAACTAAGCTGAAGAAGCATAAAATCCGGCCTGAACCGCCCGCCTCGATCGAGGGTCAGCGGTCCTCGATTGAGGGACCTAAAAAAAATTTATTCCTAACTTACGACATTAGAAAACAAATTATTTCAAAAAGAGCTCCTCGATCGAGGACGTTACTACCTCGATCGAGGGACCTAAGGTTTTTACGACCTCACTTACGCTTTAACGGAATTGAAATTTTGCCAAGGGTTCCTCGATCTAGGCCACTTATACCTCGATCTAGGGACCCTTAGCAGTACTTAACCCGTTATTCTTCAAATTCATGACTCCAAAAGGCCGCATCCTGCAACATAAGCTTGACAAAAGCATTAATCGTAATCTAAAACTGAAATCAAAGAAACTAACACTAAACGAAGAAAACTTGAAAAAAAAAACGCGGGCTGCCTCCCGATAGCGCTGGTTTAAGCGGTCCCGCACGACCGTATTACCTCTAATCAAAGTTATTTTCAAAAGTGAATAGGGCAACGATTTCTACTACCCCAATGAAGGCACCTTCATGGTATAGTTTCAAGCGTTGACCATTCACTTTAAAATACTCACCCTTGTCAGTTTGCAGTGTAACTGACCCAAATTTGTTCACTTCAACAACAGTGAACGGTCCAGACCATCTACTCTTTAGTTTTCCTGGAAACAAACGCAAACGAGAATTGAAAAGTAACACTTTCTCACCAATATGAAATTCTCGTTGCAAAATGTGCTTGTCATGCCACTTTTTGGTTCGTTCTTTGTAGACTTGAGCACTATCGTAGGCATGCAATCGGAACTCATCAAGCTCGTTCAGCTTCATCAATCTCTTTTCACCCGCCAGTGAGAGGTCCATATTTAGCTCCTTTATGGCCCACATAGCTTTGTACTCCAACTCCACAGGTAAGTGGCATGATTTACCGTAGACTAGTCGGTATGGGGATGCTCCAATAGGTGTCTTGTAGGCAGTGCGGTATGCCCACAAGGTGTCATCAAGCTTCCGACTCCAATCTTTCCTGTTCTTGCTCACTACTTTCTCCAAAATCTGCTTCAACTCTCGGTTATTAGAAACCTCCACCTGCCCACTGGTTTGAGGATGATATGTTAATCCTCGTCGGTGTGTAACTCCATATTTCTTCAACAAGGAGTTAAGATGATGCTCTTTGAAATGCGTTCCACCATCACTGATCACCACGCGTGGCACTCCAAATCATGGGAAGATGATTTTCTGAAACAACTTAATAACAGATTTAGCATCACAAGTGGGGGTGGCAATCGCCTCCACCCATTTAGAAACATAATCTACGGCTACTAAGATGTAATGGTTTCCATGAGAAGAAGGAAACGGACCTCGGTAATCAATGCCCCAAACATCAAAAATCTCCACCTCGGAGATTCCAGTTTGAGGCATCTCATGACTTTGCAAAATATTGCCTGTTCTTTGGCATGCATCACAAGAACGAACAAAACTAGTAGCATCTTTCAAGATAGTGGGCCAAAAGAAACTCGATTGCATTACCTTAGCAAAGGTCCTAGAGGGACCATGATGACCACCATAAGAAGATGAATGACAATGAGAAAGGATAGCATGTACCTCACTTTCCGGGATACACCTCCTGTAAATACCATCAGCGCATTCTCGGAACAAGTATGGATCGTCCCAGAAATAGCGCTTCACATCGTGCATAAACTTCTTCTTTTGTTGATAGGACAAATCAGGACGCAAAATCCCTCCCACCAAGAAGTTAGCAAAATCGGCATACCAAGGTGTGTCGATAGTGATAGCAAGGAGATGGTCATCCGGGAAAGAATCATCAATGGGTGTTGGATCTCCCTCTTCAAATCTCAAACGTGACAAGTGGTCAGCTACCACATTCTTTGCTCCTGGCTTATCTCGAATCTCCAAGTCAAACTCTTGCAGAAGCAAGATCCATCGAATTAGTCTCGGCTTGGCCTCCTTCTTGGCCAACAAGTATCTCAACGCGGCGTGATCGGTATAAATAATAACCTTAGAACCTACCAAGTAGGCTCTAAACTTATCCAATGAGTAAACTACCGCAAGCAACTCCTTTTCAGTGGTGGCATAGTTGATCTGTGCATTATCCAAGGTCTTACTGGCATAATATATGGCATTTAAGGCTTTGTCTTTTCTTTGCCTTAAGACCGCTCCGATGGCATAGTCACTTGCATCACACATAACTTCGAAGGGTAAGGTCCAATCGGGAGATTGGATCATCGGTGCTGAAATAAGAGCTTGCTTGATCCTGTCAAAAGATTTAATACACGCATCAGTAAACTCAAAAGGAGCATCCTTGTGAAGAAGCTGAGTGAGAGGTTGAGCAAGTTTAGAAAAATCTTTTATAAAACGACGATAGAATCCCGCGTGACCGAGGAAACTTCGAACGCCTTTGACATTAACCGGATACGGTAGTTTCTCAACCACCTCAACTTTTGCCTTATCCACTTGGATGCCTTTTCCAGATACCAAGTGTCCAAGTACCACCCCTTCAGTAACCATGAAGTGGCACTTCTCCCAATTGAGCACAAGATGACTTTTCTCACAACGCTGCTAAACTTTGGACAAGTTTCTCAAACAAACATCAAAATCAGTACCATAAACACTGAAATCATCCATAAAGACTTCCATAATAGACTCTATGTATTCAGAAAATATGGCCATCATACAACGTTGAAAGGTAGCAGGGGCGTTGCATAAACCAAAGGGCATTCTCCTATAAGCAAATACACCATAAGGGCATGTGAAGGTAGTCTTCTCCTGATCATCAGGATGAATGGGTATTTGGAAGAAACCTGAATAGCCATCTAAGTAACAAAAATAACTATGACGTGCTAGTCTCTCTAACATCTGATCAATGTAGGGTAAGGGGAAGTGATCTTTCTTGGTAGCAACGTTAAGCTTCCTATAATCAATACACATTCTAAAACCTGTGACAAGTCTAGTAGCAATTAACTCATTTTTGTCATTAGCAACTATTGTTGTACCTCCTTTCTTAGGTACGACTTGGACAGGACTGGCCCATTTTGAATCAGAAATAGAAAAGATAATACCTGCGTCAAGCAATTTTTGAACTTCTTTTCTCACAACCTCTTGCATAGGAGGGTTCAATCATCTCTGACCTTGCGCAGTGGGTTTGTGACCTTCTTTCAGATGAATGCGGTGCATACAAAAATCAGGACTAATACCTTGTAAATCGTCAATGCTATACCCAATGGCTTTTTTGTGTAATTTCAGGACGGTCAACAAAGCAGAAAGTTGACCTTCAGTGAGGTTAGCATTGACAATTACAGGGTTCATCTCCTTATCATCAAGAAAAACATACTTAAGATGAGAAGGAAGAGGTTTAAGATCAGGTTTCTTTACCCTAAAACCTTATCCCGCCTTAACCTCTTTTCTCTCGTACATCTCTCCCAAAAGCTTTAAGAGACTCTAAGCAGTTGTAAGTTGCGCCGATCATCTAGCCTAGCGTCGTAGTCATCAAATAAGTCTCGTTCTTGTTGTTAGCTGATAAGGCTAAAGTCGTATCACCTTAATCAAAGTAAAACTATCTCAATACTAACAGAATAGCTAGTGGTAAGACAGGTATCGAATCCACAGGGAGGCGGTAATAAACAGTTTGCTAATGGTAATTAAGTCTAAAAGTAACAGTTTTATGGGGGTTTTGGTTTGTTTGTTTTGACTAATAACTAAAATCAATTGAAATAAAGGATGTGTAACAGAGATATTTAAAAGTCTAGGAATTCCGGGTCACCAAGTATATTTTATTGGGATACTTAATTAATCACTAGTTCAATCGGATTATTCAAGGTCACAAGATTGGTCAATACTATTGTGTTCTTTAGGTCAAAAACTAACATGCGATCGCTATTATTAGAATCAACCTATTTGATTATCGCAGCCTATATCAATTCTAACCCGATCGGTGAGAGAACTAATTTGCTACACTAATTATCAATTCAGGCCTAAATCAATTAATTAGAATAAGAACAATAATCAAACAACAATCCTTGCGATTTTACTAGCAATCAATTAACATTCCCTTTTTAATATACTTGGATCCCCTTCATCCTAGATTAAGAAATTAGCTACACATATTGAATCTAATAACAATAATAATGAAGAGGATTGAAAACATGATTGAAGATGATAAATAACAACAAAGAATAAAAAGCATAAAAACTTGAATGAATTCAATTGAACAAGAAATAGTAATACCGTAGTAATTAGCAAGGAAAGATTAAGAACAAAGTATGAATTAATCCGGCCAATGATGACGAGAAAAGCTAGATCTAAAGTAGTGTGTAGAATAATAGGTCGTAAAACTAGGTTATCGAGCCCTTATTTATAAAAAATAAGGAAAGCCGAAATAAGGAAAAGGCGGAAATAAAATCCTGCGACGGGTTCCTCGATCGAGGACGTCACTCCCTCGATCGAGGACCCCCCCTCGATCGAGGACATCACTCCCTCGATCGAGGGTCTTCGTCAAACGGCCTTATTCAGCTCTTTTCTTCCTTGATTCTTCTCCAAACTTCCTAGAATCTCTTGGGATCCTCTTGTACTCCGCCTTGTCGACTCTCGCGATGCCTTAGTACACCAACTTGTCCCGCAAATGCATTCATTCTGCATTAAAACATAAAAGGGCGGAAGTATCGACAATCTCACTGAAACGGCATATAAAATGTCATATAATATCACAAACCGTTTCAAAAACATCTGAGGGGAAGCATAAAAGTGTATGTAAATATGACTCATCATTAGCATCTCAATCTTTAAGATAAATATGTTTGTGATGATTGTTAGTAATACCCCATATGTTATCTTAGGAGAAGATTTCATAGAGGAACGGCGGTAGAATCGATTAGATCTTTGCCTTGTGTGATATGCCTTGTGGTAGGGTTTTCCCCACTCAGTTATCTGTTATGTGATTGTGACGGTATTTATGATATATTGTGTCGATGTTATTGTTGTGTTGTAAGACTAATATCACTTGTGGTTACGAGATGAGATTGGGAACATATGTGTGAGACCATTGCGAAAAACGGTTCCCACTCCTACGATCGCTCATGGGACCCGCCACGGAGGGGATGTGCACATTAATGATCTTAGTACCCCTTGCCGCAAGCAAGTGGGGGTTGATTGTGAGACTACAGGTCGCCACTGTGAGATGATCGGTTAATGGTGATATCAGTATGCGATGCCTTCCTTGAGATTGTTATATTGTTCTTGATTTTGGTAGTGACGATATTGCGTATACGGTAACTGATGCTTGTGGTATGTGCAATGTGATGATCCATTGGTATATATGGTGAGTAGATTCTTGGCAGGTTGCTCGATGTTGGTTGATGATGCTTGACTGAGGAGGATGGGTCGTCACGAAGTTTTGTAGCATCATAGATTCTTTTACTAGCATCTAATGTTACTTTGAGTTATTATATATATCTTTTGAGACTTTGTAGTCACTTTAGACCATTTATAATAATAAGTTACATTGTCGTTTACTGATATTATGCCTTAGGAAACTGAGATGGTAACACTTTTATAGTTTGATGGTCTTTCCTAAAGATCTTGGATTATGAGGGTGTTATAGGTATCTAAGAGTTGACTTTCGTGGGTATTCTTCATAATAAAGTAATAATTGTTTACGATCGATGCCAACTAAAAAATGTCATATACATCGCTTTGATTAACATCGGCTAAGAACTAATGCCAATCAATGTTTACGATCGATGCCTACTGCCTTTGTTGTACTATTGACTATTACATGCACGTATTTTGATTTATGCGTTACTAAAGTCGGCATTTCTATTTAAGGTCTCAATTTTAGGAAATTTTTAAATGTCTAATTTTGTAGTTTTTACTATATAAATGTCTTAATAATGATAAATGAAGAAACTATTGTACATGGAGTATGACCATTACATGCAATTATTTTGATTTATGTCTTCCTAATGTTGTCATTTTTGTTTAAGGTCTCGATTTTAAGAAATTTTAGAATGTCTAACTTTGCAATTTTTATTGTATGAGTCTCTTAATTGTTAAATGAGGAAACTATTGTCCATGGAGTATGACCGTTACATGATCGTATTTTGATTTATACCTTCCTAAAGAAAATATTTCCGAAATTTTAACTCCATAAAAATATTAATAATGATAAATGAAGAAGTTATTGTAATTGGAGTACGATCATCAGATGCACATATGTTGAGTGTGTGATCGGATCGGAAAGTCAAGGTTTTAGAAAATTTTGAAATGTCTAAATTACATGAATGTTTTAATAATTATACATCATCTAATATTCTCTCTCCAAATTCTCTCTCTAAAAAACAAAACCTAAACTCTAATTCAACCTTTTGGGGGCTGCCGTCTACCTTTTTTGGTGGAGGTAAGCCCCAAATTTTCCGTTTTCGTTCTTCTTTAATTTCTTTACGCTAATAACCTCTTGCCTCTCCTTTATTGGAGAATTGTCCTCACCTTTGTGTGAGTTTTGTTCTCACTTTTGGTGAGTTTTGTTCTCACCTTTTGGTGAGTTTTGTCTTCATCTTTTGGTGAGATTTTCCCCTCTATTTGAGAGGTTCAAGATTTAAGTGGAAGATCGGCGCTTTCATTGTTGATCCTATGGAGATAAAACTGCTGTCAGATTGCTCGTTACAAACCTTTTGGTCAAAAGAACTTGATTCTTGTCAATGCCCTAGAAAATTTGGAGGCCCTCTTGTGAAAAGCCGCAGAAGGCGATATGTTAGAGGATGTGCAGAAGCGTCTCATGAGCCCATCAAGTTTAGAAATTTTCTGTTGATCGAGAATTTAGTTTATTTGATTTTAATCGTTTTGTATCCTATTATTCTTGACATATGTTGTAACTACCATGAGACTTTTGATTAATGAAACGATTTTTCCCTTCAAAAAAAAAAATTAGAATATGACCATAGATGCACGTATGTTGATTTTAGACCTTCTTAAAGTTAGAGTTTCGCTTGAGGGTTTTGGTAGGAAATTTTCAAATGCCTATTGTTGCAATTGGAACTTCATAAATGCATTAATAATTAATAATGTTAAATAAAGGAAACTATTGTGATTGGAGTAGATCAAGTATGTTGATTCATTTCATTCGAAAGTCAAGATTTCGTTTGAGGGTTTCGGTGTTTAGACATTTTAAAATGTATAATCTTACACATTTAATTTTACTAATATCTAATTTTATACGAAGGAACTATTATAAATGGAGGATGACTTTTCATTTGTTTTTAGTAAATTGTCAAACGTCTAGGTTTGTTATTTTCTAACTTAGTATAGAGCAGGTTTAACCTAAATTGTTAATAATAAATTTTTGTTTTTTAGAGATTAATCTTTTAAAATTAATTTTCAAGAATCAGAAACACCAAATTGTTGCTTCTATTTTTATGGGCAAAAAAAAGATATTTGAATTTTTAAAAAATTATTTTTTAACCTTTAAATAAATGTTGTGTTTGGCCAAATTTTTTAGTCCAGAAACACTTTCAAAAACTAGACCAAACACATAATACCATATTACCACTACATTCCTGTTGATTAATTCAATCCCAAAATCGACGGTCGCTTTTGGAATATTTTCAACATCTAATTTTATTGTATTTATTTAACAAATATCTCAAAAATGATGAATAAAGAATTTTTATAACCGAAGCATAGGCGGTTAATTGCGCTATGATTGATTTGAGTCACTAGATTTTATGCCCCAGTGTTACTGAAACTCCATTTTCAATCATCTAAAATATAATTTACCAACAAAATAGTTTTTCAATTTTAATATTAATTCAACGTTTTCCTATTTGAGTAGTTCACGAACTTGGACCCCATATCCCTCGAAAAAATCCTCTTTAAAACGTACTACCTCCGATTTTTTATGATATTCCCTTTTCGTTTTGGTCTAGTAACATTGATGTTCGCTCTTTTTTCTTTTGGAGGACTTTGTGTGGTCCAAAATCAATTTCACGTGGGATCCTGTGTATTGTGTGGTCCAAATTGATTTCCTTATTTCTTGTGTTAATATCAAAACACAAGAAATCGGAAAGAGTATAATATACTAGCCAAACGTGACATATATATCAATTGATATATATGTGAGGACTAGACGATTAATTAGGTAAACTATATAATTAGATTTATAATTTTAACAAATTATATGAAATTATATAACTGTGGTTTACGAGTTCGAACACGCCATTAACACAATTACACACTGACATACTAGCAACATCGTTAATCAAATTTGTTAATGAAATTAAGGTGTGGGAAGACCGGAAGAGGCTGAATAACAAGAAAGAGACGAGTGACGTGCTTAAAAAAAGTGAAGTTCAAAAAAGGTAGGGTGGACTAAGCAGGTTTTTTGGGCTTGGATACAGCAGCTTTAGCAAGAGAAGTAGGCTTCAGGGCAGATTTAGGATTGAGGGACTTTGCAATTTTGAAGACAGTCCAAACAGTTGCAATGGCATGTCCAGCTGCATGCATGCCTTGATTCGTAGCCCTTCCTGATTCTTCTCCATACTTTTGTGTTACCAATTCTGTTGTTACTTGTGATGAGGTTGACATCACATTCTTTCCTGCTGCTTCTACTGCATCCCATACTTGATCTGTAATAACAGGATGATAATTAAGTCAGCAACATTCCCATTCCAATATTTGGTAGATGAACCGTCTCAACCAAAATCAATACCGTGTGCTGGATTTTCACTTCGTAGTTTTTGAGGGATTTTGAGACCGCCAGAATTTAAACTTGTGACCCTCGATCAGACTGGCTCTAATACCATATCTATAATACCATAATAGATAGATGAACCGTATCAACCACAACCTTTGGTTCTAATACCATGATAGATGAACCGTATGAACCAAAACTTAAAATTTTAAGGTTATGTTAATGCCCAACTATTATTAATATTCCTAATAATATTCGATTCAATTCAATTTAAGTTAAGACAAGTGACAACTACGTTAAACTTACTGTAAGCATCGAAGGAGGCTAACACGATTTCTCCGGGAAGCATGTTGAAGAACCTTCTCCCTGCCGCAGAGTTGACAACTGTCCCTGTTATTTTCTGAGACACCTTGATGACTCCCGACAGTAGTCCCGTTGCCAATTGTTCTGACTTCATCGTCATGCTCTTCACCCTTTCAATCCTCTCCAATGTCATCGGACTTACTTGATGAATATCATCATCATCACTACTTCCCATCCTTTTCCTTAAAAACTCCTCACCCCACTTCAACCTTTCTACTGTCACATCCCCACACCATAGTATCCCCTTCACCAGCATCACCGACCCCGCCGCTATCATCCTGGCTATCCCTCCGCTATACTCGTCCACATTAGGAGCCAGCGTCGTCCAATACGCCGCCGCGCTTTCCTCCAGTCTCTCTCTCCTCTCCTCATCCGTCTTCACCTCCTCGGGTCCCACCTCCCTCGCCTCTTTCCACCACCACCACCTCCCCTCACCGTCCTCCCCTAAACTCACCCTCTCCTCCTTAAACCCACTATACTTCTCCAACAACCCATCAAATCTGTGTAATAACTCCTCCTGCCCTTTTGAAGGGATTGTAACGCCGTAGTTGAGGGTGTCGTTGTTGATGTTGAGGGTGAACAAGTAGTGGGAGTCGTCGAGTTTTAGAGATGGTTGATCCTTGGTAAGAGGCCATTGGATTTGGTCTCTTATACGTGCTAATACTGCAACCGGACTCTCATTTTGACGCACCAATATTATTTCCAAATCGCCGTACGCTAGCTCCACGCTTTCGCGGTTGTCGATTAGATGGACCAGGGTGGCTGGAATCTTAATCAACAATTCCTCCACCGCCGTTGGTTGCTCAGCTTCTTCTTGTTCTACTAGTACTTGGTTGTTTTTGTTATTGTCTGCCATGGTTTATTAATTATTTTTGATTTTGTTTGATAGGGGTTTATATAAGGAAAACCAGTGGAATGGAACACTTGTTTGCTTTAGGAGGAAGGAAAGTATGTGTTTACGTGGCATTTTTTAAATTGGGATAGCAACACGTGGATTAACATAGGTGACTTCAATTTGAACTAATATTCAGAATCATCAATTCATCGTATAAAATGCATTCGGCGGTTAACGACGTCGTCTTCGTTTATCCTAAGAGCTTACGCAGTCGGTGACGACGTGGCAACACATTGTTCAGGCAGGCTTCATGATAGTAGTTTTCACCGGTTCAATTTCGGTCAATAAATATGAGGGTTATTCTTTAAAGTTTAATGTTTGATATTGATTTATAGATAATTACGATTGTACGTTGAGTAGCTATATATAGTAGTATTCTAACAATAGAAGAAGAGTACTAGTAATAGAAAACTATAGCTAACAATATACATGTAACTAGGAAATGTAAGGTAGAGTCCTAGAGGGACTCTGAGTAGTCTCAACATCCCCGCAAGATGGACGACCTTTGGGAAAGTCCAATCTTGGACAACAACATAGCGTACCGTGGCCTAGGCAGAGGCTTTGTCAAGGCATCAACATTAACAATGGGCACGACCCGAAGAGAGCCAATGCAACACTATCTTCGAAAAGGGGTAGCCAATGCAATAACCAAGTTGGAGAGGGGTGACCAGTGGCCACTAAGGCACAAGTTTAAGAGGGGTGATCATGGTAGTGACCAAGTTGAAGAGGGGTGGCCGTAAGGCACAAATTTTAAGGGGTGGCCTTAAGGGCACGTAATTTTTCTGGGGTGGCTCACAAGGATGCCAAAGTTTAGGGGTGGTCATGATACTGACCAAGTTTAAGAGGGGTAGCCGTAAGGCAAAATTTTGAAGGGGTGGCTCACAAGGATGCCAAAGTTTAGGGGTGGTCATGATACTGACCAAGTTTAAAAGGGGTAGCCGTAAGGCAAAATTTTGAAGGGGTGGCTCACAAGGATGCCAGAGTTTTGGGGGTGGTCATGGCAATGACCAAGTTTAAGAGGGGTGACCTCAAGGACACAATTTTCTGAGGGTAGATGGAAGCGTCGAGACGAGGAGAGATGTAAATAAGTGAAATAACAAATATTTGTGAGGGAAAAAAAAATTAAATAAAGTAAGACGAAATCACGCCGGTGGATTCAGTACAATATCAACCCACCGACAGGAGGGTGGCAGCGGAAATTTGTTTATGCCTCAAGAATCGAGAGGCTCTGATACCATGTAAAGTTTAATGTTTGATATTGATTTATTGATAATTATGATTGTACATTGAGTAGCTATATATAGTAGTAGTATTCTAACAATAGAAGAAGAGTACTAGTAATAGGAAACTATAGCTAACAATATACATGTAACTAGGAAAGGTAAGGTAGAGTCCTAGAGGGACTGAGTAGTCTCAACATATTCTTCGACATTAAACTATTTATATTAGTAGTTCTCTTATTGTCTAATGAGAACGGAAGGTCTTATTTACTGAAGAAATCTTGGTTGAAGGTTATTTGATAAAATAAATTCTTATATGTCGTCGTAAATTTGTGACGGGTTAAAGAAAATTCGTTTAGGGAGATAAAGACAAGCTATTTGGGATTTTTTATGCACCTTCATTCTTAGCTTGTACTGAGCCGCCGCAAACTTGGGATGAATATATACCCGTCGCAAGCTTAGAACGGATATTGTCTTCACAAGAGAAAACTATTGATTTGATAAATGGGGTGCTACAGACAAGCTTGTCATTGCATTGATACATAAGATTGTCAACGGATTGATTGACAGACGATTTAATCATCCGCCTAAAAAAGCACAAGAAGTATAGTTATTTTGGTACCGGCCGTATAAGAAATTGTATGAGTCTTACTGGCTTACTGCTTGTTCATCAGAAAAGAGCATAATAAAATTATCAACAAAGGGACAAAGCATTAGCGAGTGATTATGCTGCTGGATGTATGTTGTTTGTGAGTTGAGATGCTGAGAAATGATTCAACCAATAGCTGACTTCCGAGTTGTGTTACATGTCCTCTACTATTGAACTATAATTGAAGGTATTGAAAGTATGATGTTTGTGAGATATGTCCCATATTTTACTGTGTTGGATAAGTAGTGGACATCTTGGACATTGACTAGTCATAAATTTAAATAGAAAAAATCAGGAATGATAACGTGAAGAAATTTTTGGTAAATAATTTGAAATGCGCCGTATTTTGATAAACAATGTGTTATACCCTATTTAAAGTATAAGTGTTGTCAATAGTACGATATTATCCGCTTTGGGCCAAGCCTTCAAGGGCTCGTCCTATTATATCTTTACATCAACAGTTCTATTATACAAATGGTCTTTGTCCCACAAGACCAAGACCTATGACGTCTTTCATCCATTTAGGCCTGAACGAGGCTTGCTCAAGGATACACCCCCGAGCTGGGAGTTTCATGTCTTACAGTGTAAGACTTCAAGTCTTGGGCCTGCTGATACATCAACGTGTCTAGCCCAAGGCAAACTTTGGGCTCTAATACCACTTGTTGTGCGGAAGCGTGAATACCTCGTGTTGGGCCTCTGCTACATCGGTGTCCACTATCTATAATAGTACGATATTGTCCGCTTTGGGTCATGCCCTCACGGATTTACTCTTGGGCTCCTTTTCAAAAGTCTCGTACTATTATATTTTCAGGACACTTATAAAGATGATATTCACCATTACACTACCGATGTGGGACATCGATTTGCACCCTAACAATAACGTTCTGAATAACCGAATAAGGACATATGGAAGAAAATAAAGAATATGAGGGGTATAAGATCTTTGCAAAAGTCTTTGTGTTTTAACCCTATTTAAGCTTAACTTTCCGAATAATCATATTTCTGTAAAAGTATTTCTCGTGCCTTAGTGAGTTTGTTTTGAGTGTTTAAGTCTCCTCATCTCTTGGCATACTTTGTTTCCATTGTTCTACGTTGTGAACCATATAATGAGACAAATTGATCTGTAGTTTTCAGATTTGTATGTTAGAGAGTGTCTGTTAGGGTATGGGGTTATACTCGAGTTGCACATAATCGGGCTGATCGTGAGGATTTTCTTTGTAATCAAGTTTTGGTTATAATGGAAGTAATAAAAAAAACATAGACGCAGATCTTTAAAAAGTAGGTCAAAGCACATTGAAACTCACTTTTTTTTTCTTTACTTTATTTTTCGTGTTGTCCTCACGTTTGTTACTCACGAATACAATCAGCACTACAACACAATTAGTATTGTTTGATCATTCACCAATACTGTTCAATTTTCTTATGTCTTGACTCTAGAGTGTTCAAGGAACATGTTTTTCGCTTTAAATTTTAAAAGGGCACTTAATTCACTCTTTCTCCTCTTAAGTATAAACTCGACAATATTCGTGATACGCGTGTGTGGCATGTCCTTGAAACCAAGTGAGTTAAGACATATTTCAGGATTGGTTACTAGATGTGATTTAAGATTTCACCCTTTTATAGTTCAGCAATTCTTGTTTCAGACGGTTATAATTTCAGATCTCTCACAATCCCCTTGTCATTTTAACATTATTTAAATTAATTATGAATACGGTCTAAAATTAAGACCGTCTAAAACAAAAATTTGTGTTTATAGTTATACCGTCTTAAATATTTTTGATTTACACCTTTTGATTGTAGTGATGAAAGTATTCAATGAGTTTCACTTTCACCAATTTCACTTGTTTTACAATGTATTATGTCCATTGTCATCCTACCAAGTCTTGGAAGCGGGTGGAGCTTCACTTCATCACTTGTACCATGATCACATGGTGCCATTAGAAATGCATCCACCGTTTGGTGCGATTATCTTTAGATAGTAAGTCTTGCTTGCGACGGGTTACCATTTGTGACGGATATTTTGTGAGATAAAATGGATACAAAATGAGTTAGTGGAGAAAGCGGACCACATGAATAGTGTTGGAGAGAAAGAAAAAGTGGGTATTTTGTGAGATCAGAGGAAATGGTATCCGTCACAAGCTTGTGACGGATAGTGCCGTTGTAAATAAGAATTTGTGATCTTTAGATTACTATCAATACGACGCAATCATTTTGGTGGTAAGTGACACCAACTAATCACATAACTACCACTAAGTAGTCATATGCTTTGATGTCCTAATTCATTTTAGAATGATAATCGATTACCATTACACCCGATCTTATTTATTTACCTGAATTACTCGTACCATTTGAATAAAATAATATTCATATATATTATTTCACAAACAATACGAATTCAGTGAGAGAGACGGAGTATTACGCAGGCAGTGTGGACAGCTAATTAGTACTGTCCATCACTATAGTGGTTGTCGATGATCATCCCATACGACCCATAGTATCGTAAATTAAAACCACAAGTATAAAAATGATTGAGCGCACATAGAATAAAAAGAATATAGGCGTATGTGGTTACATAATGACAAGTAATGGGGTTCATGTACGTATGTTATATTTTTTGTGTTGTTCTGGAAATTAATAATTCTAGTCCTTCCCAATTCCCATTTTATGCAAATTCATCATTGGGGTTATGCGGTGTGATTGAACAGTGCATTTCCCTAGTCAACTTCCTATAGGAGTCTTATTATAACTCACCCCAATTATTTTGGTTCGTGAGCGCTCTTACCCCAACCATGAAGTTGGGGGTTCGATTCTCACCTGCGACTTAGTGCGCTCATTTGAACAAAAAAATAAAAAAAATTATTTTGGTTCGTGCACATTATTGAATGTATTATCAAGATTTTTTAATGTGATGTTATACGAAAAAACAAACTTTAGGATTATATCATGATATTCGGAACAAAATGATATAACAAGTAACTAAGCATAATGTGATCGATGTTGTATTGTTGTGCTTCTACTCGATGAGCATATATGAAACAAGAATCGAGCTTTATAGGTTACTCCGTTTATACAAGGGTTGCAATTTGCATCACAGTATCGATGAGCTTCTAACGCCTTGTAAACGCTCTCATTGTAGTCTGTACATAGAAGTGTTGGGACTCAAGAGGCACCTACTTTTCTTTGGTGAACTTGTTACTTGTGATGCAAACAAGATACGAAGTATTTACTACTTGATCCAAATGATCCATCGTGTGTATAGGCCCCCTTACACTACTAGAACCTACAATAATTTAGACACTCAAGTCATAGACGTTAGACCAACACTTGAGTCACTACGGGGTCCCTCTTATAGACTATGGTAGGGCTGGTCAAACCTCAAGATCGACCTGGCTCTCCGCATCGCCTAGACCAAACCCCACACTCGGGTCATTTTTCACCTGGCCCGGCCCGATGAAAATTAGGGCAGATCAGGGTTGAGCTAATCCAAACCAGATTTGCCATTGACCTGATCCCGAATTTATTTATGCTTTTACGTACTTTAGTTTTTAACATTTAGCAATTCCGAGGTTTTGTTTCATTAGAAAGTTTTTAAAATCTTTTGTTTCTGTTGTATTTGATTGTGGATCATTTGGTTTCATGATGAACGATATAATGTTAAGCCATGTTAACTCCGTATCATGTTAAAATAAGTTATGAATCGAGTTGGGATGTGTCAGCCCAGCATACCACGTGTCCCATGCCACTTTCATCTATAGGCTATAGCCCGGTGTATTATCAATTTATCATGTTTCTCACGTGACTCATTAAGCAACGTAACTTGTTGCCTAGAGTGCCTAGACAAATCCATCTCTAACTTTTCCTACATAGTATTCTACTCTCGAGTTTAGTTGGACAAGATTCCTCTAAAATCGATCCTGCATATGCCATTCAAATTAGACCACACACAACATTGAAAGGCATAAAGTGTACAACTAAATATTCCTACGTGATAATTCAATCATGCGTTTGAAATTGAGTTTTTACGATCAAATGTCTTGGCAATCAAAAAAGTTTTTGTTTTTGCCCCTTTGTTTTTACGATCAAATGTCTTGACAATCAATAAGCTCATTTTAGTTTAATTCAATTCAGTTCAATATATTTCAATTTTATCCATTTCAGTTAACTTTAATTTAGTTCAGCATCATTAAATTCATTTTAATTTAGTGCACCTTCATCCAATCCAAAAGAGCAAGACTTGAATAGTATATAAACCGTCAAAGTTTGGTTTTCATTATTTGTTTTATTCATTATTTTAAATTTTTAATTGTGTGTAACTATAAATACAACTCTTATGATATTGTATATAAGCATTATTAAATTACACATTAATCTACACATTTTATGTACATATTAAAAATTTATTTTTTCCTTGAGTTTCTGAAATACTCCGCACAACCTTTTAATTGTATTTATCATTTTTCTTTAATTATTCGATAAAAAAAATTCTCACACAAGTTATTCTCTATTAAAAAACAAAGTGGTGGAGCTTTTAAGGCCCACGAAAATGGCTCCTATGGAAAGATAGGATTATATATTTTTTATGGTACATTTGACAGATTTCATATTTTCATACTTCTTATCAACCTACCATTATAGTGAGACAACCTAACAAAAAACCTCCTACCAAAATTCCCAATCATCAATTAAGCAGAAAATAAATTAATGGGGGATTCATCAACAACAATATACTTCTCAAAATGCTTGTTCTCTCCAAAATGTTGCATACCAACTCACGACGAATATTCTCGCCTCCCTGCGCCACCACTACCCAATAGTGGTGGCGCAAGTGGCAACAGAAGTCGTCATTTGTGGAGGAAGTTGATAAGTCGATTACTTAAAGAAAGTAACAAGTACATCTATAGGTCATGTACTAGCAATAAGATTAAAGGTCCACCAACAACATTTCAATATGATGCAATTAGTTATTCTCAAAACTTTGATGAAGGATGCCATAACGAAGATTTTAATCATTTTCAGCGTTTTTCTCCTCTTACTCCAAATCAACGTGTCATCAGATGAAGACCATAATCGTCGGTCCAAATTCATTACTTCAAGGTTATGATAGCGCAAGCAATACTGATTTATGTGACTAGGTAATCATGTTACATATTCGACTATTTTACTGTGACACCAACTCATTTTTATATGAGTTGGTTTTATTGTAAGACGGTTTTTTTGTAAGACTTTTATCGTATGTTTGATTATCATTATGATATTTAGTCAAAAATCATGTATTGTTATCATTTTTGCAAATTTAATTACATGTAAGTGTATATCATGATTTGCTCGCTCCTTAGCAAGTGTTATTATTTTTTTGGGAGCAAATCTTTTTTTGTGATTTACCAATGCAAGAGCAATGAATTTAGAATGACGATGTTCTAGACATGACGACATCGTTCGGTTGTTGATCGATTGAAGGTTACAACTTACGAGTAAATTCGTTAATCCCAGCTATTACTCCGTACCTAGTTACGTCTTCTATTTCATTTTAATTATAATACATACGTATTTCGAAATCACCATGAATTTGAACAATGTATGAATTAAATCGAAGTTAAAATACTAAAGTGATGAAATAGTGTAAAGTTGCAAGAGTAAGAATACTGTCTCCAGATAGTGTTGGTCTCTAGTTTGTGATGAATTAGGTTGGAAATATTCGTTCCAAATTGACCCATTTCGTTAGGTAACGACGTAATGTTAATTTTGGAACCATGTAAACCACTTTCCTTTGGTCACCCACATGGCTAGAAATTATCCTAACATTTGTGAACAGGCATAAGGACATGATGTGGTGGCCCGACTTAGACTCAGTCGCTCAATCTTTCAATTATGAATTTGGATGATAATGGTAGGCAAAATATGCAAAGCGGTTTTTTTCTTACTTAATTACAACTAATTTTAATTCAGGTTAAGTTTAATTCAGCTCATCTATTTACAATTTAATTTTTACTTCAGTTTCATTCAATTTAATTTAGTTCCCAACAAAAAAAGGCCTAGTCTTACATCAGTTACATGGATGGTGGATGAGTTCATTGTTCTTTATATAAAAACACACGAAGTTGTATAACAAACCGATTTTTTAATGAGAGCCACTATCGAAAATGGTTTCACATGGACTTGGTCACGTTGTGTTCTTTTTGTGTAATCGAAGCTATAAGGGAGATTGTAATGAAAAAATCGTTTCATTAATCTTCACTACGTGCGAGTTATGATCGTTTGGCTTTCGGATTTTTGTTGTAAAATCATTGATTGCATTGTGTTCCAATGTTAATACACAATTAACAATCACCCTAATACAGCTCTATAGTCCCACAAGCAATGATTCTCTATAAAAAAAATAAGGAGATGTGGTCAGAAAGATTCTACCAGCACGATAGTTGTTGGATACTAGGGCTGTGTTTGGCAAGGCAAATAAGGTACCTGATTTGTCTGAAGTGACTTTTTTGCCAAAATAATCAGGTACCTTATTTTTTGTTGTATGTTTGGCAAGTACCTGATTTGAGCGAAAAAGGTACTTGAAATAAAAAGCTACCTGGGGTAGCATTTTAGAAATCAGGTACCTGTTTCATTTTCATCTACCTATTCTACCCTTGATTGAAGAAGTGAACGAACCGTCGATGAAAATGAAAAGCATCCGCGATAGGATTGCTACTTTAATTTGGGGAAGCTTAATTAATATTTTTTTTGTATGATTTTAATAAAAAAAAATTTTAGTATCGCTAAAATATATTTTCAAGGGTGTATTGTTTAAATTTTTTTTACCTTATCGTTATATGTTAATTATTTTCTCATTCTCTTTCAAATATATTGAAAAAATTTCATTATATCTTGTTAAATTTATATTTGAAATTAAGAATCTAAGATAAAAATTTAAGAACTGCTATGTGAAACCCGCCTTGCCCTCAGCCTAATAAAAACGAACGCCGTCAACGACAATAACACAAGAATAATAGTAAAAACGTAAAAGATATCAATAATAAATCATGTCCTTTTCCGTCATTTTGTTAAATATCAGCTACCTTTTCAGCTAATATCCAAACAGTTTTAACAAAAACCAGCTACCTTTTCAGGTCTTAATTTTCAGTTACCTTTTCAGCTACCTTTTCAGGTTTCAGGTACCTTTTCAGTTTTCAGCTAGCTTTTCAGGTTTCAGCTACCTTTTCAGCTAGTTTTGCCAAACAGACCCTAGAATACTGACTGACTACTTAACAGTCATATTGGTTTTATTTGTCGGACTTCGTGCACCAAGAAGGCAAGAATCAAAACGAATCGTAATATATTACAGTAATTTCTTTAAAATAATCAGCAGGTGAGAAACAAAAATCGATCTTTTGTCAAGTAGATGCAATCTTTCTAATCTTATTGGTTATTATGGAGTTAAAAATAAAAAGTAACATAAACTACATTAAATTTGAAGAAAAATGAGTTAGCGTCATCATTCAGGGGTGAGTTTTAAAACAACCATTGACATTTCTTCTATTACGTAATTTCTTCTTCTTATGATTTATATGGAGTTGATATGATATGTACAAATATATAATATGGTAAAACTGAAACTCAACCCAATTGTACAAATCGATCACTTACTTATTACTTATGATCCAAATGCTAGGTTATATAATGAATTGTTATCCTTTTCCCTGGTCGAAAATGAAAGTGATTCTGGTGTTGTTTGACTAAAAGTCGATGCTTGTTTGCTTTCGAACCAGAATGCTTTTGCGAGATGGGCTGCCTATGAGCCTCATGATGAAGTATTATTCCAGGAGAGTTAAATTTAAAGTTGAGTATGCCTTTCAAGCTGAAGCACGAGGTATGCGTGAAACTCTTTGATGGGACATCGCGAGGTTTGTTCCACGTGGATTTATCCTCGGATTGCCTCCAATTGTTGCTTCATGTGACTGGACTTAGCTAGGAACATCATATTATAAAGGGCGAGTTAGATGATATTAGTAGTTTGTTTCCTTCCTCTCCTTGCTTGTGGTGCTTTATCCCAAAAATTCTGAATAACCTTGCTCATAGTCTAGCTAAGAGGGTCAAATACCTATGAATATTGAATTGTAATATCATTTTTACAACTGTTAAAAAGAGGTCCTTTGATTCTCGAAAATAGCCGGTTAAGCTAAATATAGAGTTTAGCAAAACAAAGTTTATTTTCATTTTAGAACAAGGAAAACCACGTACTCCGTCCATTGTATAAAAAATAAAGCTAGTTGTTTAAGGATTAAACGTGGTTTAATTGCATCCTAGTACAATTTATATTTGGTTAATGAAAAATGGAAAAGTAATCATCCAAAATACTATTACCAAGATTTATTTGTTGTTCCTATGAATGTGTTTGACTAATTGTGTAAGAGTTGCATAACAAGAAATCTTGTTTGACTATATAAATGTTAAAATCATGGATTATCTCGGAAAACTATTTTCTATGGCCTTTGTTTATCTTTGTCAATATAGTAGATGTGGTCGGTTTGACCCAACATGAAGTTGACACTATTATGACTCATGAGTAGAAAATATGGCTGAAAAATAACATGCAACATGGGATGAAATTGAAATATAGTACATGTTAAAGAGTAATTATAATGGAGAGTTTTTTGCATTAAGTTTGTAAATAAGAATTTTTAATTAAAATCTGTCTCTTATAGGATAAAACTTGTCATTGAAATGAAGAATCGAGTTTGGGAAATAGAACTGAGTTCTTCCAAAAAATAAGAAAAATTGACCAATAAACAAAAATTAATAATTAAATGAAAAACATTAAATAGAGGTTTGCTTGTAATAATTATGGACGTTTTAAAATATATGGAGGTTTAATGTAGCCGGAAAAAAAAAAGGCCTGAATATTAATGTACAATTGTAGTTATTGTACTAAATTTCAACATTTGCATTTGATTTTACCAATAAAGTTTAAAATTCGGTGACCAAAATTGAAGGTCGATTACTACCTTCGTCGTCACCCGTGACCTTATACCCCGTTGATGATCACAAGATTGTGACCTCTTATAAAACTCTCCCATTTGCCCCTCTCACTTAACCTTTTATCTTACATCACAAATTTTATGATGAATTTTATTCATTATAAATGAAAATTGGTGGAAAATAAGTCCAAACACCAAGTGTACTAAAATCCACTAGTATTACTATTGAAAATTGACAAACTAAAACGAAGGTGGTTAAAATGAGTCTAGATTATTTCTCATCTCATTTTCGTGTTTTAAATTGATTTTTCACTATCTTTACTTTTTCATACATTATTCATTTAATATAATTTGGAGCTTAGCAGAAAAATATTATACGAGAACTATATTTAAAGAAGAGATAGTCGGACATAAAATGAGATAGGAAATCTACCCCAACTAAATTAGTATGCCCTTTTAATGTCTTTTATAAGTCCTTTCTAATCATTTAAAGTTGTTGATGAAAATTATCTTAACCTCCTGTGTAATAAGACGAGTCAAATATTTACCACTTTATATATGAGACAAAAATAATGCCTAGATACTAGCAAAAAGACTTGCCTTATCTATACAAGTGGGGTGTGTTTAACCGTTTTAGTCTTAAAACGATTATATCAGTCTTAAAAGAGAATTATTGAGAATCACAATTTCCCGGTCCATCCACAAATATTTTCGGATGGATAATGAAAATGAGAGCAAGCGATTATTAGTCCATGTTTACAACATGAGTTAATCTTTGGTATTATTTTGGAGTAATTGATTTATAATAACACATATGTTATTGTTTATTAACGCATTTTGAATAAGTTAATTTTGGTCTATTTGGTTTGATCATGTCCGAATGACTTCTATATTTGGTTCGACTTGCACTAGACCAATGTAATTTTGTCATTTCTTTGATCCACTTTTTTTCCTTAGTTTGATCTTCAATCCACCTAGTTTGGTCTGGGCCGATCTAGGACCGGACCAATGAATACCCTTATCTAATGAACAAATGAAATGCAACACCCAACCAACCTCCCTAGTCTTTACATATTATTAGATTTGGCATAATTGACTCTGCCTGAATTACTCGACCCGACACCCGATTATGATCTGAACTTGACTGGACACAAATTTACCTGACCCAACACCCGAAATTATGATCTGAACTTTGACTGGACACAAATTTACCCGATCCAATAATAATTGACCAATATCTATTATTGTATATTGACTATTTACCATAAATAATTTAATAATAGTTAACTCAAAAACAATTTAGTCCGACTTGATCCAAACCTGTGCAAACCGAGACTAACCAGCCTGAACAAAGCAGACTTGAACCCTACTCACTCGACCCGTTTTTAAGGTATACCGTATACTCATATACATATAGACAAATACTAAACGGGCTGAGATAAACTCAAGATTATTTATTGGTAGGCCACCCAAGCCCAAAACATTGGATACGGCAAAAACAGTCATGAGAGCATCCACTAAAGAAGATTTACCATCCTCTTAGATGAGAGAGTGCTAGGGGATGTCCTCTTCAACGTGGATACATCCTCTAAGCATCCTCATTGAAGAGGAAGACATCCTCCATTTATAGAGGATATTCTTGCCTAGGCCCTTGTGCCTTAAATTATTACTCCCTCCATTGTTTTTATATCACCCAAAATCCATTTTGACAATATTCACAATCGAGTATTCAACGTCAGTTTTCTCTCAATCCGCTCATGGAAATATATCCATGTGAGATCTTTTTTGGATTGTCTTGGTAAGAGAATTAAAAATATCAAATTTTTATAATTTTTAGTAATAGGTAGCTAAAGATATAATCAAAACAAAATGAACATCGTCAAACGTGTATAAAGAAATGAGGTAATATAAAAAGAATGGAGAGATTATATATGAGTGAAATATGATGGAGGGCCCTACTTAAAAGGTAGAAAAGAGAGGAAGTGCACATTAAGAGAGGAAGTGTACATCCTCTTTGATTTGGAAAAAAAAAAGGATTTGCTATATCACGCCCCCTATTTTACTTGTTACGCGCCCTATTTTTTAGTTTATTCCAAATTTGCCCCTATATTAACTTTAGTAAAAAAATATTTTGTTTTATCGTAAAATGTTTTTGAGACAAATTTTACTGTATAATACTTGTTTTTATTCTTGTGACGGTTTATATTATACGGTATATCGTTATTTATTTATT
This sequence comes from Silene conica, assembly GCA_029255685.2. Lineage (NCBI taxonomy): Eukaryota > Viridiplantae > Streptophyta > Magnoliopsida > Caryophyllales > Caryophyllaceae > Silene > Silene conica. Next base: position 6,254,103 of record CM055315.2, on the reverse strand, counting down.
TGGTTTGGCGATTTGTATTATATGTAATTTACGGTTTATTGTTATTAAAATTTTAAGACGGTCTAAAAAGTAATTAATTTCTCAAACATTCACTCATATTTTGTTTTTATCTCACATATTAAAAAAAAATAAAAAAAAAAGGAGAAAAAAAAACACCAAATGATGGTGTCGTGTAAATTACACGGCACCACCATGGTCTTGCCGTGTAAATTACACTACTGAAATCCAAGAAACGAAACAATAACATGTTGATTACAACTGAGATCATGAAAAGTTTTGATTTGGAGAAAGAGGCTTTCTTTATAGGAGACAGATGGTTAGTTCTTTGTGAACACAAAATTTCCTTTTTATTGGGCTTAAGAGCTGGTCGAAAAGACGCGGAAGAAGTTCCGTATATGAAGGAGGATTTAGAGATGAAGTTATTGAAATCCAAACCGAAAGCGAAGGTGGGTTCGTCCGAGTTTCCCGATTTATTCAAGAATCTTATCACATTGGCGAAAATGGAATCAGGAAAAGAACATGAATGTCTCAAGAAAAGTAGCCTCGGGAATATTCTCGAAAAAGTAGAAGCTGCCGAGGAAAACCGCGATTCAATAAAGAAGTTAATTTACTTATACTTATTGAATTTCGTCATTTTTCCCACCTCCGCTTTATTCGCAAGACATAAATATTTTCACTATAATGTGAAGGACATGGAAGAGGTGAATTGGGGTCGCGTCATACACAAATGTCTGATTCATGATGTTTGGATGTTTGAAACTTGGCAGAATTTTTCAACTCCGAGCTTCTTTCCTCCTCTGATTGAGGTAATTGCTATTTTGTTTTGCTTTAATTTGATTGAAATTGTCATTCGGTCTTGACAGGACCATATAGACTACGCATCAGTCTCATTTGCAATCTTCACTGTGTAGGCATGGGTCCATTATAGAACCAATTCTGTTGAGGATGATCAAGATCAAGCCCCATTTGAAAAAACTATCGAGAATTATCAAAGATCAAGCTCCATATGACTTATTGCTCAGCAATTCAACACCTCTTTCCTTATCAAAGTGTGTCGCGAAGAGCCTGTGTACTCATTCCAAAGAGAAAGAAGAGAGCTTATGCAAGGAATTAGGCACCACAAGTGCAAAGAAGAGAACAGCTCGTACTTTTCATGTTAAGTATGATCCCCTTGTTCGAGTTTTGCTTGGCTCATGCCAAGCAAACTTTAGAAGACGAAGAACAACTTGCAGATTTTGAAAGTGGTGAGAATATTATCGACGCAATGAAAGATGTTGTTTTTAAAGATCATGGGCTTCAGAATTGGTCTTGGGCTTTACTGAAATCCCTAGCTATGGCCTCCCCAGAAGAGCTTTTTGAAAAGCACTATTTGGTTGCTTCTAAGAGTAAAAATAAAATCAAAGATGATGTTGGAGAGGCTAGTGCAGAAGATGACGTAGAGACTAGTGCTGCAGAGAGTGGGAAAGAGGCGCCAAAAGAGAGTGCCAAAAATCCGGCTGCTACAAAGAAGACTAAACCTGCAAAGGAGGTAACTTTTTAAATACTAGTTTTTTCATTTATGCGGAAACAGTTTTTAGGCCCACTTCTATTTAGTATATGTCATTCATAAAGGAAGCCAAAGAGCAAGTAAAGGGAAAATGAACATATATAGGCTAAATAAGACATTGGAAAATCAGTTTGAATCACACCATGATCATAGTGTTATACGCCTTGATATGCCAACTCCAGTCGGTAACTTTCAGACATTTCCCAGCTGGGTGATAAAGCGATGTGTTGTCGAGCTACCTCAGAAGGTAGAGTTGAGTTTCGAGGACGGAGGAGTATCAACGACAACATGGTTGCGCGGAACACTAGACGGGACAATACTGAGATATACCGGGATAGATCGTTTTTTGGAGATGAACAATGTTCAAAAAGGCGATAAGCTTCAATTTCAGACTATTCTCAGAGAACGGAAGACCATCAATAAGATTCGAACTCCACAAGTTACATTATTTTGGTTTTCATATGTAAATTTATTTTCCACAATTTACTAAACATTTGTAACGGACTATTAGTATTTTACCACGAATATTGTTACGTTTATTACAATTTTAAACATTTGTAAGTATTTTGCCACGAATATTGTTATGTTTATTACATTTTGCCACGATTATTGTTATTATTATTATTTTTATATGTAAATTTATTTTCCACAATTTACTAAACATTTGTAACGGACTATTTGTATTTTGCCACGAATATTGTTACGTTTATTATTATTTTGTCACGATTATTGTCACCTTCAATAATTATCCTTATATTATGATAATATAGGTATTCATTAATAGAAACAAACCAAAATAATGTAGGTGTAACATCCCGTATTTTTATAAAAGTAACTTTAATAATTTAAAAGGAGTTTACGGAATTTAATAATATTTTTAATTATAATTCGTAAGTTTTATTTTAAGAAATGTCGTTAAGTTCCGTCTTAAGTTGTTTAATTTAAGATTTCACGTTTACTCGGTAAATTCCGTTTTAAGTTTTTCCGCTCCTTACATTTTACAAACCCGACTCAAGTCAATATAAGGTCACCCTCCTTCCTCTTTTCACATTACATCCTCCTTCCTCAAAAATAATACAGTAACATTTGTTCCTCCATTTTTACTCTTTTCATCTTCACAAAATTATCATCCATTTACTCATCTCAACTCCGATTAACGCAAGGTTTTCATCTACGCTTTCCTATCTTCATTCCCGTTCTTTCTATCTCTTTCAATTTCCGTTTCGTCAAAGTTGATTTCGGGGCTGTTTTGAGGTTAACTCGAAATTACCCTTTTATAATCCGTTTTTGTTGTTTGTAGGTGTTGATTCGGACGACCCGGACAAGGACTCGTACATTGTTCAAGATTAGAAGTGAAGAATCGCTCTTTAAGGTGACGATAATGAGAAAGCTCGGCCTTTGTCTTAAATTAATTGGACATGTGATTTCCTTGTTGTTTATGTGAAATTGATGTGAATTTCATGTTTAATAGATTATTGGTAATTTATATCTGTCAAATTCGTGTTGGGTATGATTTGGTATTCGGAAAAAGTCGATTTGAGGTTGTTGTTGCGTTGATGGTTGTTTTCACAACTGTTAGTGCGTGCTTTTTCTGGGTTTTGGTCATTGTTGTTGCTGTTATTGTACCATTGCTTAGCTGTGGCTGCTGTGGCTGTTAAGGCTTGTTGTTAATCCGGTCTGTTGCTGTATTATGGTCACAAGTACTCACCACTACGTATCAGCTCCTAATCCACTACTCTTAGAAATCGTTTTAGTGTTGTGATATGTTGTCTATTGGCTACTACATACAGTGATACAACTAATATTAATTATTACTATTACTAAGTGTGTTCAGACCACAATACATATTATTATTATTATTTCTACTAATGTCTACTATTATATACTAGAAGTACTACTGTCGTCTATTTTTACTGCGACTACTATTATTAAATATTAGTATTACTATGTATCAACATATTACGTACTACTGTTATTATAAATTAGTATTATTAGTTAATAACATTTTATTGTTTAATTATTATTTTACGTACGTGCTTGTTAGCCTGATTGAATTAATTAATTTACATACGTTCTTGCTAGCTTGTTTACGTTTAAATATAATACGTTAGAAATCGTTACGAATTAGTAATGGGTTATGATTTTATTTTAAGAAGCATGTCTAAATGGTTAATTAGTTAATCGGTTTCCCGAATAATTAAAATACGACTTGTTATATTAATTTTTCACCATGTTAATTTTATATAGAAAATATGAGGATATAATATGAAATGTTAAATTAGTTCTTGTTTCTCTTTTTCCGAATGAACTATATATTTAATTTACGGTTCTTTTGTTATTTTATATGCGTAATGATTTCCGTAAAGAAGGTACGTTATATAATATGAATTGTATGCTTGTTTGAAGTCCCAAGAAATTGGGCGACGCTTATGTCGGGTTCGGTAATGGATTTGAGGATGAAAGACCCCCCGGCCGGGCAACCGGAAGGGAAACCGGCTCTCACCTCAAATTAGTTTCCGAAGTCGACTAAGTGTTGTATGGATGTTTAGAGATGAGATATATACGAAATGATTGTCATTCGAGTTTGAGTTGTTGTACATCTTTGAGATGACATATTGTGATTTGTGTAAACCTGATGTGCGCTGCTATAGTACTCGAGTTCTCACCTGATTGCATTGTGTAGCTGGTTGGCTGTAGTGACTTGGTCTCACGGTCAGGTCTTAGATTGTCTGCCCGCCTTCGGGCATATCTCGTTCCTAGCTAGTTCGGGTATTGGGGGTGCCTTGTGCACTTGTCGAATCGGGGATCGTGATTCGTTTGCGCTCCGAGAGTCTGGCCAGGTTTAGACTAGGACAGTCTTTTGATGTCGTCCTACCAGGGGGTTGTATAGTCTGAGATTGGGGATGTCGTAGTATATAGACGAGTCGATTGTCGGCCTGCTCATAGTAGTAAGAGTCGAGTCACTTGGATGACCTATCTCTTGTTTGTAGAGTCACTTGGTTGGCCTATAGTTGTTAGAGTCGAGTCACTTGGATGACCTATCTCTTGTTTGTAGAGTCACTTGGTTGGCCTATAGTTATTGGAGTCGAATCACTTGGTGACCTATCTCTTGTTGATATAATTGGATGTTGAGTATGTCTTAGTTGTATTTGTGAATGTATGATACTTGGTTATCTTAGTATTGTTCGTCCAAGGCCTTGGACGACTCTTAGTCTAGTTTCGTAAATGGTTTGGATTGAAAGACCCCCCTGCCGGGTGACCGGAAGGGAAACCGGCTCTCCTTCCAAATAGCTTCCGAAGTTGGTTGAGAGCCTTTGCATAGTATTGTATGATGTTATGAAAGATGAGATATTGAGATTTGTATGCTTCACATGTTTTATATATGCTGGAGTATATTGTATGCTTATGTGTTATGTGTCATTGACAATAGGTGGCTAGGAGCACTCTAGTCACTCCCCACTGACTGTGGCGCACATGTTGTATATGTGTAGGTACATGAGGCTGTTTTGCAGGGGGTTACGTTGAGGCTAGCGAGCGATGATCCATCATCGTTGACTTTTACCTTTCGTTAGCTAGACCTTAGACTTACGTTTCAGTATTTTGTGCCTGTAGGGATATGCTATCCCGGGCTATTTTGTATCGCACTTATATACTTATTTATGTTTCTCTTCTTCCGCATGTTTTATATTGTTAAGACACCTCGCATGTTTTATTTATCTGTTCAAAAGTTTTAATTCCGCTGCATTTTTGGCATGTTTTGTATGTTTACTTTTACGCTTTCGCGAGGGGTTTTACAGTAGGTATTTTGACTATATATTATGATAATGTATTTTGACTTTTTTTCCATCGAAACAAAATGCGACTGATACGAAGATTTGACGACTGAATACAGTCGCCAAAATTGGCGACTGATTCTGCAGTCGCCAAATAGAGATATCGTAGTCGCCAATTGGCGACTGAAAGAGGTCAGTCGCCTTTACACGACACCACCATGGTATGGCCGTGTAATTTACACGGCAGTACCATGGTGGTGCCGTGTAATTTACACCGTGGTGCCGTGTAATTTACACGGCACCATCATTTGATGTGTTTTTTCTCTTTTGTTTTTTTTATTTGTGAGATAAAAACAAAATACGAGTGAATATTTGTGAAATTAATTATTTTTTAGACCGTCTTAAAATTTTAATAATAATAAACAGTAAATTACGTATAATAAAAATCACCAAACCAAATAAATCAATAACGATATACCGTATAATATAAACCGTCACCAAAATAAAACAATTATTTTAAAGATCGTGTAACGCCCTCAATAAAATAAAAAATTAAAATTTATTATATTAAAATGAAATCAAATTGGATGAAATAACGAGTACGTTTTATTTATATATAAAAGAAATATAACTTGAAAATTAGTTTATTACAAGGCGTCACCGCCGTATTTCCTGTACTGGAAATACAAGGCTACAAGATCTACTCAGCAACTCCTATATTACATACTAATCATACCCTGAGTTTTAAATTTATAATGAACTCACTCCCTCGGTTCCCCAGCACAGAAACCTGAAAATAATTTGAATAAACAAAATCAGTCAACACTGACTGAATATGATCTCAGTTACCTTCAATGGTCCTAATTAAATAATTCTTATTTAATTATTACCTGTACCAGTCCATTGTCAATTGGAATACCCTGTCATTTTATCATAACATGCAAGATATTGAATATCGGTTTACCATTACTGAAATGAGACACATTACGGAGTAGAAACTCCCCTGGGCTACGCCCCCATCTATGTACACAGGATCCCAGATCTAAGACCTGTGTTAACCCCTGACATTTTTGTCAGTAATAACCAGAACCTTAGTTCTTATGAGGCCGTGCCCCCTTCCATGTACATAGGTTAAAATTTGTAATGTTATCTCTTTCTGTAATAGTATCCCGAATGCTACAATTGGCCAATTATACATTATAAGGAAAAATATGTAATCACACATTCAAATCCTATCTTTACGTAATGTATATATCATGATTATAAAAAGAAAGACGTGATTAATATTATATTATAACGAACGAAAATATAACATGAGACGGTATAACAAACATACGACGAAATTAACAATAAAATTGATAATAACCGCTTATTTCTAAGTCCTTATTTCACTATATTTAAAGGTAATTAATTACTTTTATCGATGAAGGGTCCTGAAATCATACCTTATTATTAATTAGGTAGATAAAAATGGACGATTTAATTTATTTTCGTACAAACTTATTATTCTTTTCTCTTGTTTTTATCTTCTTCTTTTTTTATCTTCAATGTTTGAGAATGTGATGGCTTTTATAGCCTGTGATGGTCGGTGTACAAGGTTACCCAGGTAAGATTTGTAGAAGTCAAATAGAATTTGCTTTTTGTTTACTTAATCGATAAGTTTCTTTTATACTTATCTTACCAAATTATTTTTATACTATAATACGTACTTTTGAACCATTACATTTATAATAAGGGTAAATATTAAATTGTATAAATACGTAAATGAGGTACACGGAGTATAAAGTACGAAATTTCTTATTTAAGACTAACTATTTCTCGTCTGAAATAAGACTTATTGGTATAAGGTATACTACATGTTCGTCGTATTCTATTATACGTTATAATATTAATAAAGTGTTATAATATTAATAAAGTATATATATTTTCGGTTTATTACATTCTACCCTCCTTAAAATAAGTTTCGTCCCGAAACTTGAATTACCTTGTTTTAGAACAAATGAGGGTACTTGGTTTTCATTTCCAGCTAGGTTTCCCATGTTGCTTGTGACATATCATGGCGAGACCATAAAACTTTCACCAATGGAATAGTTTTATTACGAAGAATTTTCGCCTTTCGATCTAAAATTCGAATCGGTAACTCCTCATAGTTAAGATCTTCCCTAACTTGTAAAGGTGGTATGTTAATAATATGACTTGGATCAGAGACATACTTCCTTAACAGTGAAACATGGAAAACGTCATGTATCCTTGACAATTCTATCGGAAGATGAAGTCGATATGCCACATTCCCAACTCTTTCATTTATTTCAAAAGGCCCTATGTATCTAGGACTTAATTTTCGTTGTTTCCCAAAACGTACTACTCCTTTAGTAGGTGATACCTTGAGAAAATACAAAATCCCCCTTTTGAAATTCTAATGGTCGACTTTTAAGGTCAGCATAGCTCTTTTGACGACTTTGTGTGACTCTCATTTTCTCTTGTATGATTCTTACTTTATCTATTGTTTCTTGTATCAGATCCGGTCCAATTATTTTGGATTCATTAATATCACTCCAACATAATGGAGTTCTGCACCTTTGTCCATACAGAACTTCAAATGGAGCCATACCAATACTAGCATGATAACTGTTATTGTAAGAAAATTCTATTAAGGTTAAATGTTGCTCCCATGATCCTTGAAAATCTAAAACACATGATCTTAATAAATCTTCCAAGGTTTGGATGGTTCGCTCAGTCTGACCATCTGTCTGTGGGTGGAAGGCAGTACTAAAGTTAAGCTTAGATCCCATTGCGGTTTGAAAACTTTTCCAGAATCTAGCTAAGAAATTTGTATCTCTGTCTGATATAATGGTTGTGGGAACTCCATGTAATTTCACTATTTCTTTTATGTATTTCTTAGCTAATTGTTCTGAGTTCCATGAAGTCTTCGTGGCTAAAAAGTGAGCACACTTAGTTAGTCTATCTACTACTACCCATATTTCATTCATTCCTTGGAATGTTACGGGTAATCCTGTCACAAAATCCATCGCAATTGATTCCCATTTCCAAGTAGGAATATCTAGGGGTTGTAAAAGTCCTCCGGGTCTTTGATGCTCTATTTTTACTTGTTGACATGTCATACATTTTGAAACGAAATCTGCTATTTCTTGCTTCATATTGCTCCACCAAAATGTATGTCGAACATCCTTGTACATCTTGTTTCCCCCGGGATGTATCGAGTATCGTGACTTATGTGCTTCATTCAAAATTTTTTCCTTAATACTTTCTGAATTTGGTACACAAATGCGATTTTGAAACCAAAGCGACCCATCTTCTTGAATTACAAAACCTGGTGCTTTTCCTTTTTGTAAGTCTTTTCGAATTTTCTCAATTTGGGGATCTGTTCCTTGGGCTGTTTTTATTTCATCTTTCAAGGTTGGTCTTATTTCTAAGGTTGCCATATAACCACTTAGATCACCAATAACCATTTCTATATCCAGTATTTTCATGTCTTGCTGGATACGAGGTTCCTTTACCGTAAGCATGTTTAGGATGGAAAAAGGTTTCCGACTAAGTGCATCAGCTACCACATTAGCTTTCCCTGGATGATATTGGATATCTAAATCATAATCTTTGATAAATTCAAGCCATCTACGTTGTCTCATATTTATCTCTTTCTGGGTAAAAAGGTATTTCAGACTCTTATGATCAGTATATATCCGGCACGAAATTCCGTAGAGATAATGTCTCCAAATTTTCAAAGCAAAAACCACCGCAGCAAGCTCTAAATCATGAGTGGGATAATTTTGCTCATGTGCTTTCAACTGTCTAGAAGCATAGGCAATTACCTTTCCATTCTGCATTAATACACAACCTAACCCTAGTTTTGAGGCGTCGCTGTATACTTCTAATCCATCGATGCCATTTGGTTGTGTAAGAATAGGGGCAGACGTGAGCCTATTTTTCAGTTCGTAAAATGCTTCCTCACACTTTTTATCCCATAAAAACTTGGTACTTTTTCTAATAAGATTTGTAAGTGGTTGGGTTATTTTAGAAAAATCTTTCACGAAACGACGATAGTATCCTGCTAATCCCAAAAAGCTACGTACTTCTGCAACATTCTTGAGTGCTGGCCACTGGGTGATTGCCTCAATCTTTTGAGGGTCAACCTGTACTCCTTTCTCTGAGACAACATGGCCTAAGAAACTTATTTCTTTTAACCAGAACGCACATTTCTTAAATTTGGCATACAACTGGTTTTTCCTTAAGGTTTCTAACACTACCCGTAAGTGGTGAAAATGTTCCTTCGCATCCTTAGAATATATTAAAATGTCATCAATGAAAATAATGACGAACCTATCCAAATAAGGCCTGAATATTCTATTCATAAGGTCCATAAAAACTGCAGGAGCATTAGTAAGTCCAAAAGGCATGACCACAAACTCATAATGTCCATAACGGGTTCTGAAAGCTGTTTTAGGAATGTCGTCTGTTTTTATCCTTAATTGATGATATCCAGAGCGAAGATCTATTTTCGAGTAAATAGCACATCCTTGCAATTGATCAAATAGGTCATCTATTCGAGGTATAGGATACTTATTCTTTATAGTGACCTTATTAAGCTCTCGATAATCTATGCACAAGCGCAAACTTCCATCTTTCTTTTTAACAAAAAGCATTGGCGCTCCCCAAGGCGAAGTACTGGGTTTTGTGTACCCTTTCTCTAACAGTTCATCTAGTTGAGTTTTCAATTCCTTTAATTCAGCAGTTGCCATTCGATAAGGGGATTTTGAGACGGGTGCACTTCCTGGTATTAGTTCAATTGTGAAATCTACTTCCCTATATGGCAGCATTCCTGGGATTTCTTCAGGAAAAACATCTGGAAATTCATTGACTACGGGAATACTGGTTATATTTGGTGTTGTCTCTAAACTGCTACATACATCACATAAGTAAGCCTTACATCCTTGTCGTAAAAATTTCAGGGCTTTTAAAAAGGATATAATCCTATTTTCGTAGGGTTTGTGGTTCTGAAATAGTATCTCATTCCCGTTAGGTTTTGTAATAGTTAATGATTTCTCAAGACAATTTACCATCACATGATTCTTACTAAGCCAATCCATTCCTAATATTAGGTCAAAATCTTGTAAATCAAATTGGACAAGATCGGCTAGGAAACAATTTGCATCTATGGTCAAAAGACAATCCTTAAACCAAATTGGGCATAAAATGTTTTCCCCATTAGGTAATCCAACAATCATAAAACGCACCTATGTGAAGGTATTGGGAATGATTTGGGACCCCGTTTACTATCAGATCAGAGTACCGATCCTTAAAAGCTTTCCACGGAACTATGTCAGACAAAGTTTTGATAAGGGCATATGCTAAGTATGGTTCAGTCATCTGAAATGCTGGAAACAAGGCACTGTGATTCCTTAAAGCATTTCTCAGATTGTCAACATGTTCTGCAATCGTTTCACTTGGTGTCATTATGAGATCGTACGGGTGGGGTATTGCCATTATATCTTAACAAAGACATTAACCATATTAGTAATCTTACACACATAAATTAGAAATGAATGGAAGAAAAATAAAACAAAATAATAAAACTTCTACAACCTATCCTTCTTACTAATTTACCCCTCTCTCATTCAATTTTAGTATAGAGGCTCTGATACCAATTTGTAACGCCCTCAATAAAATAAAAAATTAAAATTTATTATATTAAAATGAAATCAAATTGGATGAAATAACGAGTACGTTTTATTTATATATAAAAGAAATATAACTTGAAAATTAGTTTATTACAAGGCGTCACCGCCGTATTTCCTGTACTGGAAATACAAGGCTACAAGATCTACTCAGCAACTCCTATATTACATACTAATCATACCCTGAGTTTTAAATTTATAATGAACTCACTCCCTCGGTTCCCCAGCACAGAAACCTGAAAATAATTTGAATAAACAAAATCAGTCAACACTGACTGAATATGATCTCAGTTACCTTCAATGGTCCTAATTAAATAATTCTTATTTAATTATTACCTGTACCAGTCCATTGTCAATTGGAATACCCTGTCATTTTATCATAACATGCAAGATATTGAATACCGGTTTACCATTACTGAAATGAGACACATTACGGAGTAGAAACTCCCCTGGGCTACGCCCCCATCTATGTACACAGGATCCCAGATCTAAGACCTGTGTAAACCCCTGACATTTTTGTCAGTAATAACCAGAACCTTAGTTCTTATGAGGCCGTGCCCCCTTCCATGTACATAGGTTAAAATTTGTAATGTTATCTCTTTCTGTAATAGTATCCCGAATGCTACAATTGGCCAATTATACATTATAAGGAAAAATATGTAATCACACATTCAAATCCTATCTTTACGTAATGTATATATCATGATTATAAAAAGAAAGACGTGATTAATATTATATTATAACGAACGAAAATATAACATGAGACGGTATAACAAACATACGACGAAATTAACAATAAAATTGATAATAACCGCTTATTTCTAAGTCCTTATTTCACTATATTTAAAGGTAATTAATTACTTTTATCGATGAAGGGTCCTGAAATCATACCTTATTATTAATTAGGTAGATAAAAATGGACGATTTAATTTATTTTCGTACAAACTTATTATTCTTTTCTCTTGTTTTTATCTTCTTCTTTTTTTATCTTCAATGTTTGAGAATGTGATGGCTTTTATAGCCTGTGATGGTCGGTGTACAAGGTTACCCAGGTAAGATTTGTAGAAGTCAAATAGAATTTGCTTTTTGTTTACTTAATCGATAAGTTTCTTTTATACTTATCTTACCAAATTATTTTTATACTATAATACGTACTTTTGAACCATTACATTTATAATAAGGGTAAATATTAAATTGTATAAATACGTAAATGAGGTACACGGAGTATAAAGTACGAAATTTCTTATTTAAGACTAACTATTTCTCGTCTGAAATAAGACTTATTGGTATAAGGTATACTACATGTTCGTCGTATTCTATTATACGTTATAATATTAATAAAGTGTTATAATATTAATAAAGTATATATATTTTCGGTTTATTACAGATCGTCTCAAAAGCACTCTACGATAATGTTGATTCGCATTAAATTGGTTGTTAAATTGCGAACCTTGTCCGTTATCATGAGTAAATAATTTTTTATAAAATACATCGGCGGGATCGTCGTCATGATTCATTTTTAATTAAACGGTTTCAAAAACACATTTACAATTAAGAATATTAAATTTACAACTTTTAGTGGTATAGAGGCAGATTTGGAATAAATTGAAAAATAGGGGCGTAACAAGTAAAATAAGGGGCGTAATATTGCAATCTTTAAAAGAAAAAAATAAAAATAAATCCTATATATAAAAGCAACAACCACAGTGCTTAGGTGTCGCACTGTGGTTGAAAGTACAATATTTTTTATTTTTTTCAAGTTTGCCCCACATTGTTCCCCACCTTCTTTTTTGTGCTTTAATTGAGAGACTGCTATTAATTACAATATATAAAACAAAAATTGAAACTATAAAAAATATTTCGTTAAAATAATAAAAATCAACTAGATGAAAAAGATATGAAAATTTTTCCATGAAAACAAATCATGTATTACTCCATATGACATATCAAAATAATATAAAAGGCGACATTAATAAACAAATATTCACGGATTAGAAAAAATTGGAACTCGGAAAAATAGAAAACGATTTACTTAAAATACTTTTAAATTAATCGATCAACAATAAAATATGTAAAAAAATGTATGCAAATTAATATTTAGTCTTGATGACTAGAGTCGAAAATAATACATATTATTAAAAGCACCATGACTAGAGTCGAAAATAATACATACTATTAATTCTTTGTCAAGTTTGCCTATAACGGACTATATTATATATATAAATCTTTATATAGAAGAGTTGAGATACACGTTTAATAAAAACATTGCGATTTTGCTTAAATTTAGTCTGAGGGAACATTATTGTTTAAGATTTTTAGTAGTATATATCGTATTTATTTAAAATAGCTATATCACATTCATATTGTATATACTGAGATTTAACACTTAAAATCAACTCACTGTTACATTATTGTTTACTTTTTAATTGTTATATATTTATAGTCCAATATCACGAGTTGACTATTATATAATTTCTAAAGCGCATGGGTCAAAATTTTCACTTTAGAAATGCAGGGCCAAAATTTCATTTCAAAAGTACAACGGAATAAATTTTCGTTTTAAAAATGTACAGGTCAAAATTTCATTTCAAAAGTGCATGAATCTAAATTTTCGTTTTAAAATGCACAGGTAAAAAATTCATTTCAAAAGTGCATGGAACTAAATTTTCGTTTTAAAAATGCACCGGTCAAAATTTAATTTCAAAAGTACATGGGTCTAAATTTTCGTTTTAAAAAATGCACAATTTAGACCCATGCACTGGTCAAAATTTCATTTCAAAAGTACAAGGGTCTAGATTTTCATTTTAAAAATGCACAGGTCAAAATTTCATTTCAAAAGTGCATGAGACTAAATTTTCATTTTAAAAATGCATTGGGTCGTAATCTTTACTTGATTCCGTTTCACTAATTAACAATTGGGTATTACATGAAAAACGGTGTCTAAATTTTCATTTAAAACGTGCGCAGATCAAAATTTTCATTTTAACCTTGCACAAGTTTGACTAAATGAAAAACAAGTTTAATATTTTGCCCTCTGCAACTGTTCTGGCCGATTCAGTTTTCTTAGTTTTGTTTTATTTTCATCCAAATAATTTTGTTTGATAGGTAAGTCGAGTTTTCCTGAAAGCGCTTGAATATTAAGATAAAGTAGTAACTCAATTTTAACTAACAAAAAGATATATCATACTACAATAACTATATGGTCAGTTGACATTGATGCATTATTTACGTTAATTACAAATAAAATTTATAATATCTAAAAATTAAATACGATTTTATGACTCAATATTTAGATTGGTAATTTAAAATTCATTAAAATATTGAGAGATTTTATTGTTTTATTTTAGAACTTTATTTTTTAAAATAAATAACTTTAAAAGAGGATAATTAATCAATTATTATAAAACTTATCTTATATATTCTTTCTTAAAGAATTTTTTTGAAAATAACAAACCCGTGCAAACTGCACGGGTATAAGACTAGTAAGAGAAATTACTATGTCCAATATAAAAAATTAGAAAAATAAAGAAGAGGAAGATAACCATGGTATGCTCTGAATCCCATCCATTTTTGCGCTGAAGGAAGGCTAATAACAGGAACATAAATATCTGTCTCTCTCGGGAGGAAACACCAGCACTCAGTATTCTTCCTGGTATGTTTTCTTTCTTTCTTTTCATTCTTCATGCAATTTCCTTTCAGTGTTTGCTCAATTTGTGTGTTTGAGTAGATTGTTGTGTAATTTTCAGTTTCAGTTAGAACTCCGTAATAGTTTCAATTACGCTAGGTATTATTCTTCATTTATGTATCTAAACTATTTTACATCAATATTTCCCGTGTTAACTACAACTACGAATTTCGAATTTTGATTCGTATCATAAAGTATGAGGAGGGTAATTTTAGGGTGGCTGCCACAAACCTACTCCTTTATCCGGACTTGCGACAGGCAATGACTATCACAACACACTCATGGGCAGAGTCTATAATGTGGAGACTGCATCACACTGTGGTTTGAAAGTGTTGTATATGAACAAAATATTGTAAATTATGGAGCCACAAATATAATTTTGTACGTGTCACACTATCTGAAAGTGAATTGTTTTAAGTGAACCTGATTTTAACTTTTTATCATGATGTGGTGTACCCTAGACTTGTCAAACGGGTTAACCAAGTCGAGTTATTTTGGATGTGCAAGAATTCGGGTTAAATTGGGTTGTGTGTTGTGTCAGTTCATTTCAGGTGAGTTGTTATCAATTTAGGTAGGGATAATGGACAATATACGACAATAAACATTTGGATCAGGTCGGATAGGTTCAGGTCAATTTGGGTTGCTGATATCCTATGTTCCGATGTGAGTCGGGTATGGGTCGGATTACTCAGACCTGGTCAGTCTTGCCAAATCTAGTGTTCCCCAGCCAATGAGAGACCTTCTATTTTCTACTATTTAGAGTTTACTTTATTATCTATGGAAAATGTTGTCAATATTTCAATTGGCTAGGTGTATGATAACGTGGTACATCCGGTGTAATTTAGCTCGCTTAGACTTATGGTTATTAATTATTGAGGTGTCATGAAATTAATGTGAAAATTCTCGCAAATAGTGGTAATCTTCTAAGTTAATTCGTAGAATCAGAATGCTACGTTTAATTACCGTCCTTGTTTTTTTCCCTATATAGAATAGGTGGTGGTGATTGATGAGAGGGAGGAGCTGCAATAGAGATAGTCCAGGGACTTGCTAGTACTATGAGGATGGTGATTATGGAGGAAGAACTGGGGGGAGAAGTGGTTACAGTAGGTTTCAGAGGAGGGATAAATGGTTTAGTGGTTTGTAACATTAGCTATGTGGTTCATTGCTTATATATATCTGTGTGGTTTGTTTGGAATTGAATGTACCTTATTAGAATGCACCTTTATATGTCGTTTTATGTGTATCCTGTCAGGAAAGAATTTAGAGAACTGCCCATCAATTTGAATACCCAAAACAAAACTGCATGAACAATTTGTGACTTGTCCATTGGTAGAATGTGGTTGAGTTTGTGTGTATCACTGAGATAAAAAGTGGCTGAGTTTGCGTGTGTCACTAACTATTTGCGACTTGTCCATTGGTAGAATGTGGCTGAGCAAACTCTGTTGTTGCTGAGTTTGCCTGTATAGCTTCTCATTCGCATTAAAATGAAAGATAAAGTCGCTAGAATCTGTGAAACTATTCACTTGGCTCAGAGCCTCAGACATACTTAAGTCACGACATGGGAATGAGCCGCACTCACAGGTACGAAAGAGAGTCCACTTATAATTCCCCAAGATGGTTTTGTTTTAAAACCAATTGGCAAAGGAGTAGCTCTTAGGCAATTTTTAAGTGATCAGCTCTCTACTATATCTTCAGTGTGGAACACTCATTTGTGAACTTACATGAACTGGTGGAACTCTTCTTCACCCACATATCTTCATGCTTATTTTCATCTTTGACTGCATAATCTCTTGTTATTTCCTGCATTATGGAAGATTCCTTTACATGTTAAACTTACAGTCTTGTTCTGATGATCATCAAGCCACTGATGCTGAAACCAACAATCATGAGAATATCCATTCATATGCCATTCATGGTTTGTGTACTACAAAGCTCAGAAAAAGCAAATGTGTAGATGCTGAGACAATTTTATTGTTCAATAACAATTTCCTCTGACAATGCACTGATTGGGATGGTTCTGGTTGATGCTTTTTTTCTGCATAGTAACACTCCTTACGACCTTGTGGCATAACTGGTATCTCTTTCAATTGAACCAGCAAGTTGAGGTTGATGTCTTAATCAAGTCACAAACTGCTTCAGTTTCCAACTTCAGAGAAATAATAGTCATGGAACTCCTGGAGGTATTATGCCTTTTGTATAGTCGTCGTGGCAATGGATAATTATGTTTTGTAATTCTGTCATATGTATTGTTGTTCTTGTCACTAACTTATAAACAATTCTCATTACCCCAACTGCTTACCTATGTGAGACAATGTTCTGCACACACTCGCGAAATAAGAAACACATTTGTTGAAAAGTGCAAGAGCTGTGTAACATAAAAACATCGTTCATGTCAAATTTTTGAACGAATTCATTTGAGAACCCATATATAAATGAAGCCGCAAACTATCTCCTTGAAAATTGTTGGTGATATATGGCAATGCTCACTGGAATCCATGGTTCCTAATTTCCTATCCTTGCTCTTCCTCATTTTTGTTGGAATTATTTGAAATAATTTACAAACTTCCTGCTCTAGTCTTTCTGATTGAGTTTTTAGTATACCTCTGACCTCTTTTCCTGCATAAATGGCTAATACTAATGCGCCTTTGTAAGAAATCAAAAAATGACAAATTAGTCAAAAACTTGAAAGAATCCTGTTTGTTTGCTGTCTTGAAGACACAGTAGTATTTCCACTGCCAGATTTCTGTAAAAGCAGAAATATTCTGTGTTATCTCCAAGAATACATATATACAGTTTTGTAGAACTCTTGTAATGCTTTTCCTTGTTTTTTATCTGACATGTAAGCCTTCATTATATGGCCACTGGTTTACAGGTGTACCCTTGAATTTGCATTTTAACCATGGAGCCACCATTTCATGGAACAACAATCTTGGACGGAGTCCTGAGTAAATGATCGGAATTCTGGATCCGTGAGGTACATATGCAAACTTATTTTCACTTTGATGACCGTTATGCTGACCGTCGAATTTGGTAGCGTAATGGCTGGTTCTTTAATGTGTAAATTGGATGCACCAAATTAATTAAACTTAAATAGCTGAACTGATATTTGTGGGCTGATTGATAATTTGGTTAGATCATCCAAATCTCATTTTGATATTAAACTCAAATATAAGCAAACCTTTTTGGTGACTCTTAAATAGTCTTAATCCAGCAAACAATATTGTAGCTGAAAGTTATTGAGGGTAATATTTAGTTTCACAAGAAAATAATGCTCGCTATTTCTGTTCCTTGGTCCTGAATAGTGCTTCCTATGATAAGGTGGAAATAATTTAGTTAGCAGGTGATTTTCAATTTGGTACTGCCAGCCAAACTTATGTATGCTACGAATGGAATGCGAAATTCTAGGAGTCCTTTTGAAACGCACTCCCTCGGTCCTGGTATGGTTACCAGATTCACATGATACACCCTTACCGATTCGTGATTCGCATCATATAGAATGTGTGTTATATGTATTTTCATTAAGCGGCAGGATAGAAGTCACTCGCATTATTCGTGATTCGTAAGGCATCCAAGTGAATCCAGTAACCATGGTACTACTGATCCCAACGCTTTCCTTCACTGGAAAGATGAACAATGTTTTGAGAAGTTAAAACTATTGACTGTAAATGGGTAGTTAAATTTGTTGAGAAGCAGTGTTATTGGAACCCTGCAAGCAAAAGATTTAGAAGTTTATTTGCACTCTTAATAGTAGTATGCAAAGTGAATTCTAAATTTCGGCCTTTTTTCTACTTCATATATTAGAGGGAGTCATTGTGTGAAGTTGACTGCTATAGCATGAACTAGTAGCTTATTCGATGTCTACTACATTTTTTTTTTATCATGGATCATCTGGAAACAACCCCGTTTTTAACACAAGTATTACATTTACCCTCAATCTCTTTACCAGCTGTATGGGAGCGCTCTAAGCCGGGTGATATCCCTGTATTTGGTGCCGTGAATTTGTACTTAATTCTCTTCTTTTTCGATGTAGATAATTGGAGTAGAGCCCCACAAATGATCTACAGACTACAGCCCTACAGGTGAAAATGGTAAGAACCATCTGGTCCCATTACCTTTGTCTTAGTATGAAAAAAGAGCAGCAAGTAAACAAACATAGTAACATTTGCGTGTAGGGAATTGATGAATGGCGATACAACACAAGTAGTTCCTGAACTTTAGCCAAAACCAACAAATTATCATTTTGATGGGCCACTTTAATCAGCTACCCCTGGATTTATGACTCAACTACCCACAGTTGCCTTACAAAACCATTGGCACCTTCCTCCTTATATATACTCCCTCTCAACTCTCAAGTCTCAACAACCATATTCTATCAGCTTATTCAGCTATATTTCAGCTTTCATAACATCCTCATTTTTTCTGGTTTACGAAAATTTTGACTTTTTTCAGATTTTAGCTAATAATTAATGTCTGAATCCATGATGAAGATATCGGATAATAATGTATATGGTGTTAATAGTGCAGATGATGGGAAGTCTATAACGACCCAGCTCCGCCTCGTGTCATCAGAATCTCTTGATAAAGATGTAGTTCTACGGAGAATCCGGCATCGGAAGTGCATGAACAAGGTTCAGAGCACCTTCAGCTCTCTTTTGAGCTTGAATAATAATACTGTGGGATCCTTTGCTCAGGAACATAAATGGGTTGACCTTGGAGATGCCTTTACTTGTCCCTGATATTCATACGATGATATCCAACTCTCCCAACTTAATATTTTTGCTATATTCATATAATAATATACGGAAGTCTGATTTAGTTAATTTTCGTCTACTTGTTTGTTCATTAATGTATTCAACTTCAACATGGCATCACTCATTGCTTAAATCATTATGGAACGTCAGATTCTGTTGTTGTCGTTATTAACCCAACTTTTAACCAAAAGACATATTTTTATGTCTACAAATTTGCACTATTGGGATTGAATCACGTACATGAATTTTTATGTTTTAAGTGTAAGTTGATCCCAAGTACTTTTTTATGTTTGCTTCGATGCGGGTTCACTACAAATGGACTCTCTTAATACGAGTAACACGCCCATGTTGATTACAGATCAAGTTTGATCTTAACGAAAAACTCGTCAAACTAGCAGGACCATGTAATCTATTAGAGATAATCATATTATTAGGGTATATCTTATCATATTGTTATGTTATTAGGAAAAGAAATATTAATTGAATTAGTAAACTTATATTTGGTAAAATTGTTTAACCTAATTTAGGTAACAACCTTACCCTATAAAAGGGTCTCAATTCATACATTAATAATACACAAATTTTCCCTAAACAGAGTAGAGCTCTATGTCTGATTCGACTACCATAAACGAATTGTCCGTCATTCCTATCGAGTCAGATAAAAAGAATCCTATGGAAAAAACAATACTTGAAGTCGTACTTGATCCGGTTCAAGTTTCAAATTCATCTTCTTCAAAGGAAAAACTCACTAATAGTGCAAAGGCTTCTGAAGTCGAAGAATCTTCCTTCACTGTGAAGAGAATGATCCGTGAGACTGAACGAGAAGTGTGTATATCTGTGGTTAATGTGATGCGGGAAAGGTTGTTGGCATCCCCCCTTGAAATATTCCAGCATCTGAAAAGGAATGGGAGGCCGTCTTCGACTACCTTAAGTTGAGGAATGTTGATATCCCCAACCTTTTATGTTCACGTGCAGAATTATTTTAGAGCTGCTTCACAACTTCTCTCGGTGAGAAAAGAATACGCGATGAATCAGCCAACTCTTTCGCAATTGAAGGAGAAGATAAAGGTCATTGAAGAACGCATTTCGACTGCAACTTCTTTGAGAAACCAAGCAGGGAAGGAAGCCGAGACTCTCCATGTAACTGCGCAAGAACCTGTCTTCAAGGAGCAGCAAGTACAGAAGGAACTGGAGGAGTTGAAAAAAGTTAAATATCTGTTAATGCATCTTTATTAGCCTCTTTATTAGAACACTTATGAGCACACTTATTGTATCATTAGTTGCGTCTCTTCGCTTTACCGTCTCATGTAACCACTTCTATTTGATACTATAAATAACAAGGCTATGCTCATCTCCTAGTCAGGGGATTACCAAATAACATGGTATCAGACTGGTTCCGATACTCATAACCAAACACTCTGTTTCGACAGTTTTTCCGTTCACCTCGCTGCTTCCCCCAGCTTCTTTTCATTCGTTTCGATGGGTGACAAAACCAAGTCCTCCCTGCACCCCGTATTTACCGTCTCCAACATTCAACACAAAATCCGTGTTCTCGACGGTACCAAAGTCACTTACGCGTCATGGGTTCGCCTATTCACGCTTCACGCCAAGGGCTACAAAGTCCTCGCACACATCGACGGCACACCACCACCCGCTACCGATGCCGCCGACTATTCCGATTGGTGTGAAATTGATGCCCATGTCCTCCAATGGATTTATGGGACTTTGAGTGACGACCTTCTCCCTCGGGTGCTTGAGGATGAATCTACGGCATACGAAGCATGGTCGCGTGTCAAAAACATTTTCCTCAATAACAAAGGGGCGCGCGCTGCCGCCTTGGAGCAAGAATTCAACAACCTGAAACTCGTTGGTATGCCCTCTCTTGAGGCGTATTGCCAACGCTTACGCGACCTTGCTGCCCAAATGAAGGATGTCGACGCCGCTGTTAATGACCAACGCCTGGTTCTCCAACTCGTTCGCGGTCTCCCTTCGTCTTATGACACCGTCGCATCTTACATTAATCAAACCTTGCCTACGTTCGAAACCGCCAGGAGCATGCTGGAACTCGAATTACACCGCCAAACTGCCCGGGACGAACCTTCGGAGGCCCTGGTCACGGCACATTCCTCATCCGATTCGTCGGGATGGAACGATCGGTCCAAGGCTACTCCAACCCAGCAGCGCAATCCCAATTACAAAGGTAATAATTATATTCCCAATTACAATCCGCATTCAAATTCAAATTCTTTTCGTCGTCGTGATAATCGTGATAATCGTGATAATCGTGATAATCGGAAATCACGCGCTGACTCCTCTCCGTCTGCCGCCGCTGTTCCTGCTGGTGGCCCCCCTGCTTCGTGGCCCTCCATCGGCCCCTGGCCGTACTCCTGGACACCTCCACCGTGTCCCTACCCTACTTATCCGGGGTGGGTCCAGCCGTGGCAACAATGGCCAGCACGCCCCTCGCCAACATCGCACCGCTCTTACGGGCAAGCTCATGTGGTCGAAAATGACAACTCCCAAGCTACTGATCTCGGCCAAGCTTTCCAGACCATGACGCTGCAGAATCCGAATGATGGTCCCTGGTTCATGGACACGGGTGCGTCCTCTCACCTTACCTCCGATGCGGGTATGTTACTTTCTTCCTCCACTGCACGAAATATTCCTTCTATTTTAGTTGGTAATGGCAATAGTATACCGGTTCGGGGATCGGGAACCTCTAAATTAACTGCCACTGACCGCACCCTTCATCTTACTAATGTCCTTTATACGCCCCACATAATTAAAAATCTTATTTCCGTCCGACAATTTACCAAAGATAACAATGTGTCCGTTGAATTTGACCCGTTTGGTTTTTCTGTGAAGGACCTTCAGACTGGGACTATGATCTTGAGGAGTGACAGTACTGGCGAACTTTATCCCGTGTCATCCGAGTCCTCTGCGTCTACAACCAAGTCTAGTCATGGTCACGGTCTTCTCACCACTGCCCCTGATGTCTGGCACCGGCGTTTGGGTCACCCGGGGCCTACCGTTCTTCATCATCTCCGAAGTCAATCTTTTATTCCATGCACTAAAGAGTCTAGTTTGAGTCTTTGTCATTCGTGTCAAATAAGTAAACACAAACGTTTACCTTTTCATAATTCCACTTCTGTTACTTTCGCTCCTTTTGACATTATTCATGCTGATTTGTGGACTAGTCCTCTTTTGAGTAAAAATAGTTATAAATACTACCTTATCTTAATTGATGACTTTTCCCACTTTGTCTGGGTGTATCCTTTAACTGCTAAATCCGAGGTATATACTAAGTTCACCCAATTTTCGGCCTATGTCCACACTCAGTTTCAATGTAAAATCAAATGTTTTCAATGTGACTTAGGACGCGAATTTGATAATAAACCCTTTCAAAATTATGCCCTTACCCATGGTCTTCTCTTTCGTTTCTCATGCCCTCAAACGTCCTCCCAAAATGGTAAAGCTGAACGTATGATCCGTCGCATAAATGAAATTGTCTTAGCTCTCCTTTACCATGCTTCCGTCCCCCCCACTTATTGGGTTGATGCCCTTCATACCGCTACCCACCTTCATAACATTCTCCCCACAAAAACTCTCCACAACCGCTCACCAACTTCCGCCCTCTTCCTCAAAAATCCCTCTTATGACCACTTACGCGTCTTTGGCTGTGCTTGTTACCCCAACCTTTCCGCAACACGACCACATAAACTGGCATCTCGTTCCACTAGATGTGTCTTTTTAGGATACCCACCTCAACAACGTGGCTATAGGTGTCTTGACTTGCTCACGGGTAAAGTTTACGTCTCTCGTCATGTCACTTTTGATGAATCATTGTTCCCATTCTCGGAGTCCTCTCCCATTTCCCCTGGGTCTTATTCTTTTCTTGAGGACACCCCCAATCCCCTCCTTTACCCCCATTTTTCGGCCCAGCCCACTATTCCTATTCCCACAGCCACCCAGCCCACTATTCCTATCCCCACAGCCACACCTCACAGCCCACCCTTCACCACCCCTCCTGAACAGGCCCAACCGACTCCTCTCAATACACACCAGGCCCATACTACCCCTCCCTCCCCTACACCGGCCCAAACCCCTAACTCTCCCACCCCGGCCTCTTCCCCATCAGACCCTACTTCCCCTACCTCCTCAGCCCAATCCACACCTACCCCACCAGCCCAATCCCCACCTACCCAAACAGCCTCTCCCATCCCGCCCCCTCCACCACCACCCCCCCCTCCCTCACCTCTCACGCCCTCACACCATGTCCACCCGCGCCATGAACGGTATTTTTAAACCTAAATCCTTCTTGGCAGCCCCTCCTCCTCCCATCTCACCCTTACCTAAATCCCCCACCGAGGGCCTCCGTGATCCGAATTGGGCTATTGCTATGCAGGAGGAATTTCGTGCTTTGCAGGACAATCACACTTGGGACTTGGTGCCCCGCCCTAGTGATGCTAATGTGATTCGTTGCCATTGGTTATATCGCCACAAGTTTCACAGTGATGGCTCCCTGCAGCGTTACAAAGCCCGTCTTGTGGTTAATGGGAAATCTCAACAGGTCGGCGTGGATTGTGATGAGACTTTTAGCCCTGTTGTCAAACCCACTACTATTCGTACTGTTCTTAGCTTGGCAGTTTCTCGCTCTTGGCCCATCCATCAACTTGATGTCAAGAATGCCTTCTTACATGGTGATTTAGCTGAGACTGTTTATATGCATCAACCTCCCGGGTTTGTTGACAAATCTACTCCATCTCATGTTTGCCGCCTGCGTAAATCCTTATACGGGCTTAAGCAAGCGCCCCGTGCATGGTTTCAACGCTTTGCCACCTTTGTCACCTCCCAGGGCTTTCGCAGCAGTGTGTGTGATACCTCCTTGTTTATCTACCACGCTGGCTCCGACTTGGCATATATTCTTCTTTACGTGGATGACATTATTTTAACTGCCTCCAGCTCCACCCTCTTGCAGCGTATTATTGCCTCTTTATCTCAAGAGTTTTCTATGACCGACTTGGGCACCCTTCATCATTTCTTGGGCATCACTGTCTCTCGCTCTGAATCGGGCTTATTTTTATCCCAGGGTCGTTATGCCGAGAGTATTTTGAGTCGTGCTTCCATGTCCTCCTGCAATCCCGCTACTACTC
This sequence comes from Silene conica, assembly GCA_029255685.2. NCBI lineage: Eukaryota > Viridiplantae > Streptophyta > Magnoliopsida > Caryophyllales > Caryophyllaceae > Silene > Silene conica. The sequence continues at coordinate 6,229,502 of CM055315.2, read as the reverse complement.
CGGTCGACGTTGGTTCCAAACTTAGTGCCACTGCCGGCCCTCTCATTGCTGATCCGACTTTGTATCGCAGTTTGGCTGGGGCTCTTCAGTATTTGACCATCACTCGCCCTGATATTGCTTATGCAGTCCAGCAGATTTGCCTTTTCATGCATGCTCCACGTGAACCACACCTTCATTTTTTAAAACGTCTGCTGCGCTATGTCAAGGGTACCCTCCCGTATGGCCTAACGCTCTCCAAGTCCTCTTCTTACACCCTCACCGCCTATTCTGATGCTGACTGGGGTGGCTGCCCCGATTCCCGTCGCTCCACGTCGGGATATTGTGTTTTTCTTGGCACTAACCTTGTGTCGTGGTCCTCCAAGCGCCAGGCCACCATATCTCGCTCTAGTGCCGAGGCCGAATACCGTGGTGTTGCTAATGCTGTGGCTGAAACAAGTTGGCTCCGCAATTTGCTTTTTGAACTTCAGGTTCCCATCTCCCGCGCCGCTCTTGTTTATTGCGACAATGTTTCTGCCGTCTATCTCGCTGGCAACCCCGTTCAACATCAGCGCACTAAGCATATTGAGCTTGATATTCATTTTGTCCGCGAAAAAGTCCAAGTGGGTCTTGTTCGCGTCCTTCACGTTCCTGCTGACTATCAGTATGCTGATATTTTTACCAAAGGGCTCCCGCGTTTTCTTTTTACGCGTTTTCGATCCAGCTTGAGCGTTCGGCCTCCTCCCGCTCCAACTGCGGGGGTGTGTTAATGCATCTTTATTAGCCTCTTTATTAGAACACTTATGAGCACACTTATTGTATCATTAGTTGCGTCTCTTCGCTTTACCGTCTCATGTAACCACTTCTATTTGATACTATAAATAACAAGGCTATGCTCATCTCCTAGTCAGGGGATTACCAAATAACAATATCAATTAGCTGCAGTGGCGTATCTAGGACTAGAGCACAGGGGGTGCAAAAATTTAACAATTATTTTGGCGATGTGAGCTAAAATTTAAACACAAAAATCGTGCGGCTAAAGTAAAACACAAAATTAGAAAATTTGGTTCTAAATAATTCAAGAAGGTATAAATAAAATACTTTGTATTTCATTTCACTTTATGGACACTATTTATAAGTCGAGTGAATATTCAACACAATTTCTAATATATAACATAAAAGTTAGTCATGTGAGATCTTGTTTAAATTGTCTTACCGAGTACATTATGAATATCAAATTTTTATATTTTTTATCGATATGTAACTAAAGATATTAACAAAAGAATACGAGTATTGACAAACGTGAATAAAACAAATGTATAGAATTGATTGGAATGGAGGAAATATAAATTTGTAAGTATATATAAAACTTTAATGTGAAAAAATTACGTTTTATAATATAATCGAAATAGTTGTAGTCGGATAATATGATATTAGAACATTAAATAAGCATTAAAGTCAAAATTTATTACTAAATGAAATAAAAGTGCAAAAATGTTAGTTATGGGGGTCGAACTCATAACCAAACTAATAAAACTTCAGCATCTAACCACTACACCACCAAATATTTGATAAATTTATTGAAACTAAATTTTAAATATTTCGGAACAAAGGGGGTGCGGGTGAACCCCTGCACCCCCCTAAATACGCCCCTGATTAGCTGCATATATTAATGTTGCACAGAAAAAACAACTCATTCGTGAGCTGAGCATTTGTCCGTCAAGCTTTTAAAACCTAGATTAGACTTAGGGGGGCATTTGGTTCAAATAGTGGTATGGGTTTGGAATCAGGAATCATTCAAGGGTGGTATGGGATTAGAACTCCATTCCTGATACCATGTGTTTGGTTTAATACTGGAACAATTTCATTCCTATACCTAGTGTTTGGTTTGAAAATTTTGGAATTAGGAATCAAATTAAATGTTTTAATCATCTTATTAAAACAATTATTATATATCGTCTAAACTAATAACTTAAACTTTATAAATGTATAAAAATATTGGTAAAAAATTCCACTAAAGTAAGATTCGAATTTTTAAACTCCAAAAATACAAATGAATACCAAAGTAAATGACAACTTATTATGAAGCATTGTTCATATTGAAAACATATATGATAACAAACCTATTATAAGACGGTAAACATATACTCCCTCCTATTCCGAATAAATGTCACATTTGCCATTTTCGTCTATTCACCTAATTGTCACATATTCCATTTTGGGACATTATTTATACTTATTTTATTCACTCTAACCCACAATAATACCCCACCTTACCCCACAACACTACTTATTTTAATCACCTCTACTCACAATAATAATCAATAATACATTCCCTCTCTCCAATCTTCCCACCCCACACATTACTTTACATTAAACAAATGAATTCCTTAATTCCCGTAACAAACCCGAAATGTGACAGTTATTGGGAATAGGAGGGAGTATGATTATACACCTATTTTTCCATCTACTCACTCCGTCCAATTATAGCCGACCCACGATGCAATAATATTTTACGTGCTTACTTAACAGGCCTTTCAAGCTCTATCATATCATAAAGATGGAAATTTGGTCCATCCACCCATAAAGTGGTGGCAGCACACCCACAATGCAATTCAATAATTTTGACAAAGCAAGTATAACCGAACTGTTCATTGTTCATTATAAGAATTCTTATACATAGCACACTGAACTAAGACGAACATTCTACAAGCACGACTCCGAGGAAGGTAGAAAAAGTGGAATTTTTATAAGGAAAAATTATGAATTACCACCTAATATGTTCAATTTTTTACAAATTACCACCTATTATATTCAACTTTACAATTAACCACCCAACTTTCTTATTTACCCACACCAATGTAACTTATTTGACATGCTTATAACGGTTTTGCGTAATTATCGACTCGGTTTTATTTTAACGACTTACAATCATTTTTTATGACCAAACTATCCTTACTAATTATTAGATACACATCAACACCTTTTTTTTCACCTTTCCCTTCTACCAATTCACAATTAACAAACAATAATTTCCTAACCCTAAAAATCAATTTAGGTATTTTACACGATCACAAGCAACAAACTTTATACATACCATAGGATTCCCAGGGTCAACTATCTAGAATCTGGGGGTTCAGTTAGAGGCTTCACTGTAGTGGAGTTTTCAGGTGGTACAATACTCAAGGTTAGCGAAATGTGGGTCTTGGTTATTGATGATAATACCTCTTTGAAAGAGGAACATGTAATGCTTAACCAGAATCCAGCACCAACGAGCTGATATTGAAGTTTTGTTTTGTAAAAATCCTGTTAATGTCCAGATATACTCGGACGAATGCCTGATAATAGTGCTTATTAGTAATAGTTTCATCATATTTAGCTCGCACAAATCAACTAGTACCATAATTGTAATCAGAAAAAATTGAGATAACTAATTTGTCTCTCTTAAGACGGGTATATCCGTCTTAAAATTAAAACGAGTATATCCGTCTTAAAATTAAAATGGGTATATTCCTTAAGACAGTGGACAAAAGCATATGAAGCACAACAATGACAATGATAAACTATCGTAAATTAAGGGTGTTGAAAGAGGGTGAAATAAGAAATCTCTAAATCGATTTCTAGGGTTAGGAAATAATTGTTGTTGATTGTGAACGATAGAAGGGAAAGGTGAAAAAAAAGAAGTTGATGTGCATCTAATAATTAGTAAGGGTAGTTTGGTCATAAAAAATGATCGGAAGTCGTTAAAATAAAACCGAGTCGATAATTACGCAAAACCGTCATAAGCATGTGAAATAAGTTAGATTGGTGTGGGTAAATAAGAAAGTTAGGTGGTTATTTGTAAAGTTGAGTATAATAGGTGGTAATTTGTAAACAATTGAACATATTAGGTGGTAATTCATAATTTTTCCTTTTTATAATAATAGTCCTAATGAAGATGAATTACGAATTAACTCAAATAAAAATAATTAGAGTGAAGAAGAATTACGAATAAACATAATTGTTAAAATAATTGTAGTCCAAAAAAGAAGTCATGAACTTGTATAAAGGAAAAAAAATACGTGAATTGAAGCAAGAAGATGAACCGTGATAGAGATAGAAGCTACACTAACAATGCAATATTTTTCTTTTAAATATTTTGATACCCAAGGGTTTGGAATGAGCCATACCCACTTCCCCCTAGGGTTTCCAAAACCCATACCTCATGGGTTTGAGGTATGGGTATGAAAATTGAAAAAAACCTAAACAAACACTTGGTATGGGTTTAAGTCATTCTAAACCCATACCTCATTCCAAATTAACTTGAACCAAACACCCCCTTAATGTAGTATTAGGAGTATTATATCGGAATGGATATTATATGATACCCTTATCTTTGGTTGCTGTAATTCCGAAATTCTTGTGATTGTTTCCTAATTTCTAGGATGACAATTGACAATATCATATGTCTAATTCATTCAAGATCAAAACAATCACAAGAATTTCGGGATTACAATAGCCCAAAATATGGGAACAGTATTGTATAATATTAATTCCGATACGATACTCCTAATAAGTAGTCTCCAATCCATGATGCCATTTTTTGTATTTTCCATTGTTTCAGACATTTCTATTTTACACTTGCGGCTTTGTCTTAGCTTCTATTTGAACCATGATAAATAAGTTAAGCCCAATTTTCCTTCTTTATTTCTCAATTTCACATGTCCATTTGGATGGCCGGACTAAAGCAAATGTCTAAATTCAACTCCCTACGTACCCATAAAGCGCAAATAGTAGATGCAATTAGGCTGGGGCTTAGGAGCCTGCTGTTGACTTGTCATCTTACGCATAGTCATGCTTCAAGAATTTGTCGCTGATCAAACCGATATCAATCCTTCACCATCGACTATCTTCTACACACAATTAGGCCCGGTATTTTTGGACTTATTTTTGTTGAAATTTTCCGACCTTAACTTATATTTGCTGAACTTAATTTGTTTTTGCTTAACTTGTATAAACTCATTTTTGTTGAATTTAACTTAATTTTGCTGAATTTTTGCCTCGTGATCGTCAATGTATGCCATAAATGTTCGAAGAAAGCTACTAAAAGCTTAATTTCTTACAAAACACAATAAATACATACAAAATAACTAGAACACGGGAATACACTAATAATAGTGCAATTAATCAATAAAGTCGAGTAAATTATGGAGTAAAACTATATATAAAATGGACACAACATTTCCGTAATTTTTATAGCTAGTTTGACTAAGCGGAGTCGTAGAAAGGAGAACTATTTTGTGGTAATTACCAAAAAAGTAAAATTATTATACTTATATAATTATTATTATAGAAAATTCACAAGATCCCTATCATTGACATTTTGCCTAAAATACCAAAAAAAATTATCCAAACTTTTTTAAGCGACCATAACCCGTGTTTACGAGTTCAGAAATGTTTTTCAAATCGACCATCTTTTCAAGAATTAGAATTTGAAAAACATTGTCGTATTTGGATCTCGTGATTAGATATTTTTGTATGTTAAAGTTGTTATGTCCGAACAAATTTTAACTGATTATAGCTCTTAGTCACACACTCCAAACTTGAGAAATCTCCTATAGTATTCGAAACTATGATCGATTTGAGAAAAGAAATTAGTCCCTTTCTAAGCTCGTAAACATGAGTTAGATGTAAGACTTCCTTGTTTGGATCTAGACGATCCATTACCACTTGACAAAAAGGCCGTAATATGAACTTGCTACAGAAGATCATCATTTCATAAGCCCGTTCTCAAATACATCGGTCAACAAATTTACACAACACAATAACACCATTCTCCATCTTCTTACGAAGATCTTCAAATGAATTTCTGAAGTTTAGCTTCCACGAGCTAATAATACCTTAATCCCTCTCACAATTCTATCTATAATCGTCTTTTTGTGTGTGTGTGTTGTTGATGTTAGATTAGATTAAACAGTAAAAATGTCTAAACCCTCTCAAAGAATCATCAAAGGTCTTCTTAAATTACATTTTAATGCTTCAACAACCCCCATTTCCAAACCCTCAGTTCACAATTTTCGTGGGTTTTCAACAAATTTGTCGAATTCAGCTGTTAATTCCTGCAAAACCCGCCCCGGCTTCGGTTTACAATCCTCAATTTCAAGACCCATTTCCTCAAATGGTGTTTTATGCACGAAGTCTGGATCTTTCAACTTGATTAATGCCGGTTCGTGTAGGAATTACTCGTTGTTGCGTAATGTTAAAATGAATCTGGGTGTTGAGAAATTGGTGTTTAACCCATTAAAGATCAGGCAGTTTTCTACTAGGATGCCTGGTTTTGGGACTAAGTTGGGTGGTGTTAAAGGTCAAGGTAATGTGGCTAAGAAAGTGGTTCAGCAGCCTTTATCTGTGGTTAGCAAGACATTTTCGCGGTATAAGGAGGCGATTGGGCTTCAAATCGAGGGGTTTTGGAAGCGGAATCTGTTGTTTGTGGTGGGTGCTGGAGGTGTGGTAGTATGCATTATGTTGTGGAGGATTATGTTTGGGATTGCCAATACTTTTGTTGGGTTATCTGAAGGCATGGCTAAGTACGGTTTCCTCGCTCTTTCCAGTGCCATGGTTGCTTTTGCTGTAAGCTATTTACATTTACATATGCATCTATTTGCTTCTGACTATGATATTCTGATAGTTGCCTGTAGAAAAAAAGTAGGATTCGGTGCTGGTATGATCGGGACCGTGCTCGTCCCTCTCCCATTTCCTGAACCATAGGTTGCTATGTGTTGCTTTTAGTAATTGAAGTGTCTGATGTCATATATTATGCCGTTTCTGAATTGGGTAGTTTTTGTGTGAACGATATGCTATCATTTTTTTTTCACTTTGATAATGATCGGTTTAATTGTACTCTTGGTAAGGCTTTATCCTTCACCGATTGTGGCGTAGTTTGCTGTGAAGGGAGAAGCAGTGCTGCTGCTTTAGTTTGCAACTAAGTTTTTGAATTGTGGGATTCTGAGGGAGGTAAGGGAGAGACGGGCAGGGAACGATCCATAAACTCTTTGTTGCGTAGTTCCTTAACTTACAAAGTCGTATGGTTAAATAACGCTCTATCCCTCAACTGCAACTGTCGTAATATACTTGAACCGTATTGTTGCAGCCTTGGTCCTTGATATTTCATTTCCTTTCTTAACTTCAATTATAGGCTTCTTGAATGATCCACCTTGTCCTGGGTTTTAGCCACCCTATCTTCCCATCCGCAACCATGTTTACCAAGCCTGCACTTCCTCCTGTTGCCACTACCATGTACTCTTCTTCATCCAACTTGGCTGGTGGGCCACCGGTAACACCAAACTTCTTACCGCGACTGGCAACCTTTACCATCCATACTGCAATTGCTGGACTATATCACAGTAATTACTTATGCTGTCCATTTTGGCCTGACCATTGCATCACGCAGTCACAAACACCCTATCACTTCATGCATCAAGTAGTCACTAAATCGATAGGAACACCACAAGTGCAAAGGTGGAAATTTGGCAAATGGGGAAGTTGACCCTTAGGTGCTCGAATTCGACCAGTTATATCTACAATTATGATGGTTAATATGTAGCATTCATAGGTCAATCATTCCTTCATCTTGAAGGGAGTCGGGGACAGCAAAATTGACAGCGTCAGTAATATATGACGACGGTGATGGGCTGATGAGGAAAAAGATCGGAATAAAGGGAAGAGAGGTGGGATCAGACTTAGGGAGCCTGGCTTTAGAAAGAGCAAGGCACACCTGAAGAGGGGCCATTGCGATGATTCTCAAGGCGAAGGTTCATGCCTCATGAACAGGGGACATTGTTTCACAAAATATACTTATATTGCCCATTATATGATATTAAAAGAGTAACCTAAAAGTCCCTGTGGCAAACTTTGGAGCAATCAAACTAAATAAGTCACATCAATTCCCATATACAACTTTTGTGTAGTGCATTAAGGCCTAAATTGGTTATTTAGATGGCATACATTAACCAAGAAACGACTCATTATAAACAACAACATTCCCTATTGTCTAAGACTTGCAAATTATGGGATGATAGAGGGTTGGCCGGTAGGATGTGCAGTCTTACTGTGTATAGCAGCATGAAGAGCTCACAATAGAATGAAACGCAACCACTTAAGCTAGTCAATTTGCTTTTCTCCATCATGATCGAAAACTAAAGATCAACGAGTCTTTGGATTTGTTCTATAATTAAGCAGTCACGTTGTTATATGAGTGAATAATTGTTTTGTATTACTCCATATAAGTATTGGTCGATTTTCAAGATTACTTAATTTTTTGTATCAAACTGTTTCGTATGTAATGTATTCAACAATTATAATTGGAGTTTTTGTGGACTTTGTTTACAATATTCTCAACACGCTAAAATTATGTTCAATTATTGTAACAAGAATTAACCAAGGGGTTTACTCGTATATAGAACTATAATAGCCCATGCATTTCGTGGGCCTTAAAACTAGCTTAAAAAAATGTGGAAACAATACTTTTCCTTTCTTAAAAAAAATCTTTAGAAAGGGCTTATATGCAAAGAAAAAAAGTCGAGGATAATGGTGGAAAATATGGAGATTATAGTGTTGCGCCTTTATCACATTTGCAGTTCAATGTCACTTTGACAATTGCTATATGATTTTGCTATGGTTCCTTCTCTGTCTAGGGCCTATATCTTCGCTCAAGATATGCAGTCAACCCCGACAAAGTATACAGGATGGCTATGAGGGAGCTCAATACAGATGCCCGTAGTCTTGAAGTAATGGGTGCTCCTCTGGCAGGAACCGACTTGAGAGCATATGTGATGTCAGGAGGTGGCCTCACTATGAGTAAATTCAAACCCAGGCTCAGGAGTAAAAGCTGTTTCCTTATTTTTCCAGTTCGAGGCTCTGAAAGAAAAGGATTAGCGAGTGTTCATGTCAAGAAGAAGAAGGGAAAGGTGTGTGTTTAACTAAGAAAGTTTCATAACAATTTTGGGTTTGTTGTTAATATTTGCTTTGCTTTCCTCCCAAAAACAAATCACGCATACAAAAGCATATTACATATTTACATGGTAACTCTGCTTTAGTGCTTTGTAATGTGATCATGCATTATGTTTGTATTTCTTGTTCACAATTACCTGTTCAGCTGTTCCTATTGTGTATCATCGTGTTTATTTGGTGATTCTGCATGTTACTTGACTAAGACTGACTGTTTCTTAAGAAACAATTTCTGTCGCATTTTGACTTCGTTTGGTTGAATGGAAATCTCTCTTTTTTAGAATTGTGGTTAGTATTCTACAAAGCATGTCGAATCTTTTAAGGAAATATGTTTTGATCATAAAGAGATTGGTTTATTTGTAAACATTTTCCAGTTGGTCATGTAAATGGGGGAGATAGGGTTCTCCCAGATTGAAGAAACGGCGGCGTTAGAGAGGTCAATGTAAAGAGGAAAAATGTGTGCAAAAGATAAAGCACGAGCCCTCTATTGTCTTTTTATTTATTTTTACTACTCCCTCCGTTTTTCTTCTTTTCTTCCACCTCATATGGTTTCAGAAGTAAGAAGAAAACAAAAAATCGGAGGTTTTGTACATTTATAGAACTTTTACTCTTCTTTTTTCCCGAGAGTTTACTATCCTTGTTTACTACTCCCTTCGTCACAGTGATATGATTACACTTGCTTTATCTCTCCCTCACAAAATAAAGAAAGTGTAAACATACCACCAGGATAGAGGGAGTATCTTATTTTTTTTTGTTTTTTTTTGTTTTTTTTACTCCTCCCTTGTCTACCATCCTTTCGAGTGTTTTGAATTTATTCTTCTTTTCCTTGTTCTCTTACTTATTTTCTTTACACTTATTACTTTATTAGGTTTGTTCTTTTCGTATGGACTCTCTTTTGGGAAAAAAGTCCACATTTGATAGCATTCTATTTGCACTTTGTTTATTCGAGTATTTAATCTTCTATTTTTATCGTGTTCTCCCGTTTTCCAAATAATGCTGCTAATTAGAGTAATTACCCAACTTCTTTTCTCATTTTTTGTTGTGCGATTTTGTTCTCGTTGTTGTCATATTTATGAATGGTGAGCCCAACTGAAGTTGGATGTCAGTTATTGAGCTGATTAGCCTTCCACAAATTGGTGGCATTGCAGTATGATGTGAAGCTATTAGCAGTGGATGTCCCAATGGCATCAGGACCTGACCAGCGAATATTCCTAGTCGGTGGTGAGGAAGAGTACCGGATTGGCGGAGGACTAATAGCCGATCTTAGAGACCCTGTAGTTCGAGCAATGGCAGCCACCAAAGAACTGGAAGAGAGAGATGACATTGAAGCTGAAGAAGATGAGGAGCAGGAATTACTGGAGGCTGAGAGGAAGCATCGAGAAGAGGTTGCTAAGCTTCAAAGATGATCGATCTACTTTCAAGTTTCAATATACCCTTTTTGTACTCTCTTTTCATTTCACCGGTTGAACACTGGTTTTCTTACATTACCGTCAAGTTTCAGAGTAATTTCTCCGTCTCTTTGCCTTTTTTGAGGCTGTTTAACAAAGATTTAAGGTCAAAAATCCGGGATGTACGAGACGAAATCACATAAATAATTTTGACTGTATCTCAAGAATAATCATGTATTCATGTTCATAAGTTCATTTGATGCTGTAAATTTTATTTTCTGCCTGTATTATTTCAGACCTTCGCAAGTTCGCATGTGTAGTTGTGAAAAATAATAATGAATTCATGTTCATAACTAAGGGAAAAAAAATGCACCAGCCGGGAATCGAACCCGGGTCTGTACCGTGGCAGGGTACTATTCTACCACTAGACCACTGGTGCTTGCGTGTAACGTATTGAGCATTTAACGTTATTATTTATATTGTTTTCTAAATCAGATGAACGAATTTACATTATCTTTGTATGTATATTTGGAGAGATTAGTAATCAAATTGGACTATTATGGAGTATAATCAGAAGATTAGACTACAAATGAGATGGAAGTGGTAATATTATTTGGTCGGGGGGACGACTAACTACAACTGAGATGGAAGCGGTATTAATATTAGTCGTGGGCGTCTGACGGCAGATCGCATACTCACATTCAACAATGTACGTTTGAAAATTATAGTACTAGTGTACTGCAGGTTCTTACAAGTTACAGGGAGGAAGGGGACTCCCACAAAGGCCTGCATTACCAATAAATGCAGTAACATGAATTTTAGACTTGTGGGGTGGAATTCTGCCACTTAATCTGTTCCTTGCAACATCAAATGCCTTCAATATTTCCAAATTCAAAACATTACTCGGGATAGTTCCACTCAACTTGTTCCTCAACAGCAAAACCGTCATTAGTTCCTTAGCATTCCCAATTCCTGGGGTATTCTCCCAGAAAGACGATTATTAACCATCTTAAGTACGTGTAACTTTCTCATGTTACCGATTGACTTTGGAATGGAACCTCCCAACGGATTGTTAGACAGGATAAGAGAATTGATGTCGTTCATGACGCGCTTATTACCAATGTTGTTGGGGATCGGGCCGGTGAACAAGTTACCAGAGGCATATATAGAGTTATAACTTGTAAGTGCCACCTTGTTCATCTATCTTCTCGTCAAAAATCACTCCCAAAGGCCCAGAGAACTTGTTTGAGTGTAGATCAAGGTCAATGAGCCTCGAAAGGTGCTAAAGTTGTGAATTGTATCTTGTGTTATTGCTTAGCCTTAACCGGCTTATATAATTACATACGTCCTATTGGATTGGGCCTCATACAATACGATAATAATTATGTGACGATATATATTCCTAATACCCCTCAAACTGGAGCATGAAGATTTGCCAAATTGCGGATAAGGTAAGTAAACTGTGGAAGATTTAAAGCCTTCGTAAAAATATCAGCTGGTTGCTCAGTGGTAGAAACATGTGCCGGAAGAACAAGTCCGGCAGCAATGGCATCCCGAATGAAATGACAGTCAATCTCGATGTATTTGGTCCGCTCATGAAAAACTGGTGCAACACATTATGCTCTGACCCAAAAAAAATCAATAGGTCTCCTGAGAGACCGCCTCTCAATAAGCCTATTGGGAGACTATTGTACAAAATTTTAAAAAATAATACTAAAACTAATATAATAGGTACAAATCATTATTAAAAATAAATAAAATAAGTACATTTATTATGTAAATAAATACGAAATTACTATGTACGATCAATGACAAAAGGGTCACAAAATATAAATAAAAGGATAAAAAAGGAATCATCTCTCAATAATTTATTAAAAGATCGCCTCTCTTAGTTTTCGTGAAAAAAAAAATCATCAAATTTTCTCTTTGTTTTTACTTCAATATTCATATCTATCATCGTCGGAATTTTTTTGATTTCGCGACGATTTATCCCCTCCAATCATATCATATCTTATCTATATAAATACTGAATCATTTCTCAAGCCGTGGTTGCGCCACGTCATTCATACAAACTTTAATTTTTTTTTTTTTTTTAATTTACTCAGGTGGGTCCCGCATAATATTTGATGATTTTCCTACACCATAACGGCCAAATATTCTACGTATTCCAAATAAATGCCTAAAATCGTAAATTCAAAAATATTACGAACATCTTATACCTATATTAATACAGAAACATTTATGGAATTCTGGTGAATCCACCTCATTAATTCATCATTTATTTTATATTTTTTTTTTAAAATTCAATTATTGTGGGGCCCGTATTGTTGTTTACTGAATTAATTATCGAATAAATGTTTGTGTTTCATTAGTTGTGTTATTATTACGTACTAATTCTGATTTATTTCGTAAACAATAATTTATACGTAAATGATTATATTTATAACGTCTATCTTATATATCATATATTAAAATATATTCTCGATGTCGATTTATACATAATTATTAAATAATGAGTTATGACTAACAATCAATATTACAATAAATAATACATAATTATAATAAATACTAACCAAAGTTACAGTAATTGATAGAAAAATGTAACAAAATACAGAAAATGATAAAAACACGATCCAAATTTCAAGTACAATTTTCATGACAGTACTAAATTAAAATAGCAATAAGAATAAATTAAAATAACAATAACGTAAAAAAAAATACTTACAATGTCAATGATATTACAAAAATCTTAATTAATTATAGCATGTAGCCTAAAATTTCATCATCAAAAATATATTCGGATTATTAATTGAACTATTTAAAATAACAATATTATTAAAACGACCCCGTGCATTTTTGCACGGGGCTAAAACTAGTATTATAATTATAATCATATATTATATTAAAGCAAATACCAACTAACATGTACGTCGCCACGTGTCACACCTCATTCGAACGCCACGTGTCACACCTTATTCGAACGCCACATGTCATTTTTTGGTGTATTAATGTGATATATTATTGGCGAAATAAGTGGAGCATTAATATTTTAGTCTTAAATTTAATCATCTTACATGGGAATTCCGAAATTCTTATATTTAATTCTTCAGTTTCCAAAATCCATGCCTTAACAATTATATTAATTGTCTAATATAAATGACGTAAATGATATGCTATATATTTACATATTTTTTCCTCAAATATATACCGATTCCGAAATTCATACTTTTATATTACCAATAATGAAATTCATGTCAAATTTAAATATTTTTCCTCAAATAACTCCATTTATAAATAACTTTTTCATCAAATAACTCAATTATATCACATGCCAAGTTTAAATAACTCAATTATATCTGAAATTCATGCCAAATTCAAATATTTTTTAAAATTTTATTGCATTTATCTGCTCTTATGCGACTATACCACTAAATGTGAAGTGCATTGTTCATAACACCAAATATCTAGGGTATATACAATAATTATTATATATAACAGATTTGATATAAATGTAGATGAGATATTAAATAAGCTTGAATTTACCATTGATAGTAGATTGTTAGCATGATTTTAGGAGTAAATTATCGCCTAATTATGCCATTTACAGTATTGCCATAACTAAAATCCTAGAATTTAAGATTCGAGCAACTTTAACAATAATATAATATCAAATAACATTAAATAAAGGTAGCTTATTCTAGATAATGTAATTGAATTCATTCCTAAATTGATAAATTTTAAGATGTCATAACTCATAACCAATTATTGAATGTAGTCAAACATGATTACATGAGCAATCAATATACATTTTTGGAAAAGATTTTGTATCGTAACACCATATATAATATTAACCCCTAATAATATTCACTTAAACAATTGGTGCTGGTCTTCTAATCGGATTTGAGTTTAAGGTTTCTCATATATAAATAATGCTTTTCTTTTTTCTCAGTTTGTCTATCGTTCATATACATGTTCTGCATGATATTGTTTGATCTGTTTGTGTATCTATTTATGTTTTGATGGTGTTATTTGTCGAGACGTCATCATTCACAATAACAACTTTGTGAATGTACATATTTTGTTTATATATGATACTTATCAGTGGGTTGACTCATTTGGTGTTGTGTCTGATTCCGATTTGTTTTGTTGAGTCATTTTGGCTCCTTCGGATCGGACCTATTCGAGCCGGTTTATTTCTTGACAAGGTTATGAGTTATTTTATATGTTAATTTTGTAAAACATTTTTTCTAAATTAGGGTTGGTAATTGATTTTCTATTTTTATATAAATAATGCCAACTGTACTAAATTACTTATTTTAAGTCATTTTAGGTCCATTTACATTAATTATAAATAATACCAACTATCATTAATTTGCGAAGATCCTATATAAAAGTTGAAGAGTTACGAGAATCTGAGGAATGGATCAAGAAGGTTGGAGAAGGTACAATAGAAGGAATTAGTAGGAAAAATGCAATTTACATTCTGAATTTGAAAGATAATGAGTATAAGGTGTCGGGGAAAAGAACTTTATCCAATTTTGATTTCGATTCTCACATACTTCGTAATAAAAATTCGAGGAAAAAGAAGAATATATTTCGAATAAAACGGACATAACATAAAATCATCAAAATGTTTGGGTAGACAAAGTATTTCCAAAACTTTGTTATTTACTAAATTTAAAAATTACGAAAGTCTTTATTTTTAATAAAATTTTCGTTAACACCCGTGTATTGCACGGGTTCAAAACCTAGTATTATATTAAAACAAATACCAACTACCTTGTACGTCGCCACGTGTCACACCTCATTCGAACGCCACGTGTCACAGCTTATTCGAACGCCACGTATCATTTGCGGGTGTATTAATGCGATATATTATTGGCGAAATAAGTGGAGCATTAATATTTATTTCATTCTTAAATTTAATCATATTACATACGAATTTCGAAATTTTTATATTTAATTCTTCAGTTTTTCCATGCCTTATCAATTATATTAATTGTCTAATCTAAATGACGAAAATGATATGCTATATATTTAAATATTTTTTTCTTCAAATATACCAATTCCAAAATTCATGGTTTTATATTACCAATACCGAAATTCATGCATGCCAAATTTAAATATTTTTTCCTCAAATCACTCCATTTATGAATATTTTTTCCCTCAAATAACTCAATTTATATCATATGCCAAATTTAAATAACTCTATTATATCCGAAATTCACGCCAAATTTAAATATTTTTTTAAAATTTTATTGCATTTATCTGCTCTTATGCGACTATACCACTAAATGTAAAGTGGATTGTTCATAACACCAAATATCTAGGGTATATACAAAAATTACTATATATAATGTAGATTTTATATAAATGTGGATGAAATATTAAATCAACATAAATTTACCATTGATAGTAGATTGTTAGCGTAATTTTAGGAGTAAATTATCGCCCGATTATGCCATTTACAGTATTGCCATAACTAAAATCCTGTAAATTAAGATTCGAGTAACTTTAACATTAAAATAATATCAAAATAACATATAGTAAAGGTAGCTTATTTTAGATAACGTAATTAAATTCGTTATTAAATTGATAGTTTAAAATGTCATAGACAATTGTTGAATGTATATCTTTCTCCTTCCTAAAAAGTGAGCAACACAAGTTACTATTCATTATGAATAGTAACTTGTGTTTTGTCTTCTATTACATATATATTGGATCGGATGTTCAAATTTGTATTGAGCCGGATGATCAAACTTAATGCATTCATTTTTTGGCCCGTTCCTAAAAAGTGAGCAACACAAGTTACTATTCATTATGAATAGTAACTTGTGTTTTGTCTTCTATTACATATATATTGGACCGAATGTTCAAATTTGTATCGGGCCGGATGATCAAACTTAATGCATTCACTTTTTGGCCCGTATGATCAAATAATTTCGCAAGTTTTCGACATACGACTTAGCATCCTCGAGAGGTTGAGAAAACCCGTCTTTGGTTACGAAACTCTTACTATACGATCAAACTTATTTTTTGTCTTTTATTGTATTTGGACCTTTTGATAAAAAAAAATGCATTCACTTTTTTGGGTCGTATAATCAAACAATTTCAATATTAAAAGGCAGGTTTCTAACATACAACTTAACATCCTCAAAACGTTGAGAAAACTTGTATTCGGTTCCGAAACCAAAAGCTTGAGGTTCAACACATCATGTGATATATATGAATACCCATCTATCAATCTCAATACAATATAATCAATTTGGTCATTTGATGCATTCACACTCCCTACATATATTATTAATTGACGTCCTATTTTTAACGCTTATTTTCAGACAATACTCATTTAATAGTAATTTAAACCTTATTATATTATATGTACGACAAAAAAAATATTCTACGCTCAATTTAAGACAATACTCGTTTAATAATCATTTAAACTTTATTATATTATACGTACGAGTACGACAAAAACAAAATATATTCTACGCTCAATTTACGACAATACTCGTTTAATAGTCATTTAATCCTTATTATATTATACGACAAAAACTATTCCCCTAACTAAAATATGGGTGATACAAATTACTACTCATAATGAATAATAACTTTTCTACCCTACTTTTATTGTTCGTATTTCATGGACTGTGTTTATTTGGAGTTTTCTTACTTTTATTCACTCATCTTTTATGGGTCGTGTTTATTTAGGCTTTTCTTACTTTCATTTGGATTGCCTTTTGTGTCATTAATTAACACTCTAACAGTACTGCTCTTTGTCTTCCACAACTACGTTGTTACATTTGTCTTGTTCCCTCATATATCATATTCACAATACTCCTCTATCTTTTCCACAACTACATCTCCCCTCAATTATTCACACAATTTTATTTTTTTTACTTTTTATTGATGGGAGACACTGATCGACATATTAATTATATTTGTATTGTACCCGTGTTCATTTGTTATTGTTTAAGTGGTTACGAAGTTGTGTACATGATTGAAGGAGAGAATCACACTTAAGTATTTATCTAATTTCTTGTAGTTTACATTTGAATTTGCCTTTAAATTTCATCACTTTTTTCCCCTTGAAAACCCACAATTTTATCTTCATTTTCCCAAGGAATTTGTATATTAAGATTATTAACTTGTCAGTCGAGACAAAAGTACAAGTTGTCATTATATGGATTTTAGGGCTATTTGCTAGGTAGGGGCATCTGGGTATCGCTCCTTTTGATACGATGTTTCTATTTTTCATTTAGGTTTGTTCTATTTTCGGTTAATCATCTTATTTTCATAAAAAAGTTTGATTCATTTTGGTGTTTTAATAATAATAATAATAATAATATTGTAGAAATTGAGATCTATTTTTCATTTGGGTTTGTTCTATTTTGGATTTTCATCATGTTATTTTCAAAACTTTGTTTTATCTAATCCTTTATCATTTTATTATTTATTTGGTTTCCAGGGGTTGGATTGATTAGGCTTTGACAGAAGGAGTTGATATATTGAAGCGGATGCCATTATAAGGGTTATTTGCAGAATGCGCACGATGGTTCATCTCAGAGGTATACGCCCACCCGACATATTTGGAAGTTATAAACAATAACCAGAGACCTAAATTTGAAATAGCTTGTAATTGGATCATGACCGAGGAGATTAAGGTAATCTGATAAATGTTCAATTCCTTTAGCACCGAAATATCATGTAAATTACTCTTTTGATGATGAAAACTACACTTTGTGTTAGAATTGAGCAATGAAATTGATAATGATCTTCTTAGCGAGGAATCGAACAACATTATAATATAAATTATCCAATTTCATATTCCAACTTAGCCACCAATAAAATTAGAATTATTTGTACCAAAATTAAATGAAGACAAGAAAATTAAATACTATTACCCCGAAAATTCCTAAACTTCTATTGAGAGGAAAAAAGAAAAGTGAAAACAATTACTATATATCTCTTATAAATAGAGGGATTTACAAAGAGAGCACGAAACTTACATTTGTTTCATTCATAGAGGGAAATTCAAAGTGACAATCATCCATCAAACCCAAAATCATAAGATAATATGATAATTCTAAAGCCATCATCCACTGAAAGAGAACGAAAAAATCATAATGATTTGATAGGAATCATCAAATAATTACTCCCAAAAAATCCTAATCCAGAGCTTCACATGGTGCAAGTTTACATAGAAATGAGGATAGTGATGTAGGCTAGGATAAAACGTATAATACACGGTTTTCGGGATTTAGGGTCCCGGAACAAAAATGTCCATAAATTAGATAGACGATTCCCGGGCTGGCCTTGAAAGGTTTGAGGAGCAATGGATGACATATAACGTTGTGGGTGTGCGATAAACTTATCTAGGGGGAAAATGGTTGGGTCGAATGAGTAGTTGCAAGGGAAAGGAAAGGACAAAGAAAATCCTGTTGATTTCCGCATGATTCTAAGTAAGGAGGAAATGAATGAAATAGGAAAGAGAAAAAGAGGAAAAGAAGAGAACTAGAAGCGGGGGGAAGAGGCTCAAGTGAAAGTGAATTAGCGAAGGAGACATGAAGAAAAATGCGAGACAATGAAGGGAGAAATCGACATGGTTTGCTAGGTTTTGTTCAAAATGACGGGGAGACGGGGGATGAGAGATCACATATACTTTATTTTAGACATAAGGCCATTGGTGGGATAAAGGATATGAAATCGTGTGTGCTTAGTTTGGTTCAGATTGAGGGTGGCGAAGGGTGTTGAATAGAAGGGAGAAGGATGAGGGTGAGGATGAGGCAAAAGAAAATGGGAAAAAGGAGGAGATTGTATAGGAAATGCAACGAGATACGGAGATGACGGGAGCGAGAACAATGGACTAATTAAGAGAAAAAGTAATTGAAATAGGATGATAGTTCAGAAACCCATTAATTTCAACATAATTCAAAAGTAAGTTATTCATAACTTTCTGGAAAGTTTTGTAAGATTTAAGTACTTTTTTTTTAAAATAAATAAAAAGGTTTATTGCACAATCTTATTGCTTTCTGATCTATTGAAATTTTGGAGGGTGACGGGAATGAGAAGGAGAAAGACGAGGGTGGTTTCGACTCGGTAAAAGTCTAGATTATATATGCATAATTACTCTTTTCTTCGACATGAAATTTTGCGAAGGAAGCTAAGTTGAAAAAGAAGGGAAATGAAAGATAAGGAGAAAGAGAGGCTAGAAGGAAAGGAAAATGGAAGTAGAGGCAGGAAGAGACATGTAAGACGGGGTAAGAGGAGAATCCAACTCTAAGGAGAAGACGCTAAGGAAAGGGAGAAGCTAGAAAGAGAACTCATTTGACCTTCAAACATAGAAAATTGTGTAATGTGGTTACAAAACGAAACCTTCTATGGAACAATAATGATTATGGACGTCGCTATATGTCACCAAAACAACGAAGATAATAACCAACCTTGACGGTACAACAAACAACAATACAACCTACATAAAACGATACTAATTATAATAGATGAGTCACACTATCTTGGGGTATGGCGCGAAGCGCGCCAAACAACAACTAGTATAGTCAAACATGAGCAACATACATTTTTGGAAAAGATTTTGTATCGTAACATCATATACTCCCTCATATTCTGAATAACTGTCACATTTTGGGTTGGGCACGAGAATTAAGGAATTCATTTGTTTAATGTAAAGTAATGTGTGGGGTGGGAAGATTGGAGAGAGTGAATGTATTATTGATTATTATTGTGAGTAGAGATGATTAAAATAAGTAGTGTTGTGGAGTAAGGTGGGGTATTATTGTGGGTTAGAGTGAATAAAATAAGTATAAACAATGTCCCAAAATGGAATATGTGACATTTACGTGACTAGACGAAAACGACATATGTGACAGTTATTCAGAATAGAAGGGAGTATAATATTAACCCATAATACTATTCACTTAAACAATTGTTGGTGATCTTCTAATCGGATTTGAGTTTAAGGTTTCTCATATATAAATAATTCTTTTCTTTGTCTCAGTTTGTCTATCGTTCATATATTTGCTCTACATGATATTGTTTGATCTGTTTGTGTATCTATTTATGTTTTGATGGTGTTATTTGTCGAGACGCCATCATTCACAATAACAACTTTGTGAATGTATCTTATTTTGTTTATATATGTGATACTTATCAGTGGGTTAACTCATTTGGTGTTGTGTCTGATTTCGGTTTGTTTTGTTGAGTCATTTTGGCTCCTTCGGGTCAGACCAATTCGAGCCGGTTGATTTCACAGCAAGCAATTAGTGTAAAACCCCTCGCGAAAGCGGAAATATAAACACATAAAAGTACCAAAAATGCAGCGGAATTAAAACTTTTTAGAAGATAAAGCAACGTGCGAGAAGTCTTACGCTAAAACGTAAACTGGAACTGAAACCAAAATAGATAAGTAACGGTACTAAGTATCAAACTGAAACATAAAGTAAATACATCAGCCGGGGATGGAACATCCCTACCGGCACCAAAACAAAAGTAACGAACTACGAGTCCAGCTAAACGACGTAAGGTAAATCATGATGAACGGATCATCGCTCGCTAGCTCTCGTGAACCCATCTCCAACCAGCATGTACCTACATACATGAAAACATGTACGCCACAATCAGTGGGGAGTGACTAGAGTTCTCCTAGCCACCTTTTGTGACAACACGTAACATATAAAACAATACAGAATACTCCAACATATACCAACATGTGAAGCATAAACAACTCATCATCTGATCTCTTACTATCATGCGATTACCATGCACGGCTCTCAACTAACTTCATAAACAGATAAGAAGGAGAGCCGGTTTCCCTACTGGTTACCCAGTCGGGGAGTCTTTCAATCTAATCATTTATGAAACCGAACTAAGAGTCATCCAATGCCTTGGATGATTTAACCACAAACCATATAACAACAACAACATACCAAGCATATCTGACACTGTACCATCATCAAGGCAAGCAGATAAAAAACAGCAAGTACAAAGGTTCAGAGGCGACATCTTAACGCATAACCTAGGTACTAAATTATTCAGCAAGTATAAAGGTTCAGAGGCGACATCTTAACGCATAACCTAAATACCAAGTTCACATTATCAAGCAAGGACTCAGAGGCGAAAACTCAACGCATGGACCGGCTATCACTGAACATTAGACTCAGAGGCGAAAACTCAACGCATGGACTAACATTCAATTCACTATCACAAGTAAGGAACTCAGAGGCGAAAACTCAACGCATGTTCCCCTACCACATTACAAGATACTAGACTCAGAGGCGAAAACTCAACGCATGTTCTAGCACCAAACACCTGCACTCCGGGGAAGGTATGACAACCTGACCGCCCCGTCGTGCAGTTGCTCTACTCGTCAGACTCAGAGGCCAGCTTAAGGCATGTCCTGACGCGATCACACATACATGTCTGGACTCAGAGGCGAAAACTCAACGCATGTCCCAGACACGACAAACAGACATGTATGGAACTCAGAGGCGAAAACTCAACGCATGTTCCCATACACGACAAACAACTCACGTATTAAGTTCAGAGGCCAGCTTAAGGCATAACTTAATACGCATCAATACAATATCAACCAAAGCCTATGAACTACTCTATAGTTCTACCTTTAACTTCTAATCAACACTTAATTGACCTCGAGAACTAGGATGAGGGAGAGCCGGTTTCCCTTTCGGTTGCCCGACCGGGGGGTCTCTATCCTTACCCTATTCCCGAACCCAATAAAATGTTGCCCATCCTCCGGGGACCTCAAATATATGTCAAAGGTACACAAAACAAGTTTCAAGTAAAACCGATTAACCATTTGAAAGTTACGATCAAATTACGAAAAACCTCAAAATAGCCTACAGGGGTCCCCAGCCGGTCGGCAGGCAGCCGGTCGGCCGGCTGGTGACCTCTCAGCCTTTCCTCTTTCTTTTCCAAGACGAGACAACACAAGGGACTCCCAGCCGGTCGGCAGGCAGCCGGTCGGCCGGCTGGGACTCCATTCCCTTAGCTTTTACAAACTCGTAACCAAACCCCAAAACACTCCCAGCCGGCTGGCAGGCGGCCGGTCTGCCGGCTGGGCTCCCATCCTATCTATATTTTCGCAGAACATACCCATTACACAATGACCACCAGCCGGTCGGCAGGCAGCCGGTCGGCCGGCTGGCAGTCCAAGGCCATTTTTCCAAAAATTACGAAAATCACACATATGCTCTCCCAGCCGGTCGACCGGCGGCCGGTCGGTCGACCGGCTCAGAGAGCCTGATCGTCAAAATCGTAAAAATCGCAATACAAGAAAACTTCATGAATCGACCTACAAACTTCAAAATTGCTATACATGATGTTTACCCGACAATACCAATCATTAATTACTACTAATCTACCAGCATAAAATTCCCATAACAATCCTCAAACAATAGCATCAAGTATCCGTCTGAACTTTGAGAAAAACTGAAAATCACATATGAACACATAACAACATCTTTAGGTATGAATTCTCCACATATCAAACATCCTAAACATATTACTATGTCCATTGATCAATGAACAACAATAAAATCAGAAACCAAACCAAAATCACAACAAGTATGCTAATATACACATAAAGGCCGAGTTTCTCATTATCGTCACCTTTAAGCTTATTCCGGCAGATGATCCTCCTCTACAATGTAAGAGTCCACGTCGGGATTGTCGAGACCAACTCCTACAACGAAGAAAACGGTTCAGAATCACTAAAAACGAATTAAAGGCAAAACAGCCTGTTTTTCGAAGTTGGCGAAATGAAAAATGAAAGTGATGGATGATTAGGAAATCGAACAAGGATTCCGAAAATGTTCTTACTTTTGCGTTTTGATGAACGGATGATGAAGATCTTAGCAAAAGAAGAAGAGGTTTTAAGGAGGTTTTGTGAGATTGGTTTACTGTAAAATGAAAGTTGAAGGAGATGAATTATGTCGACATATTACTTATAAGAGGACAAGTGAGTCGTCCTTTCCGAATAATTACAATGGAACGGATATTTAAAACGGTTATCGAACTGAATACTTGAGTCGGATATTTAAACTATGCCAAGTTGTATTCGTCTTAAGAACTGGAGGTTCTTAAGACGGATCTTATTTATTTCATAAAAATTTCCGAATCAAATTATTAAAATATTATTTTGTTACGTAAAATAATTCAAAACGATCAAATTGGATTTTACGAAAATACGGGATGTTACAATTAGGGGTGATTTTATTTGTTAATTTTGTAAAACTTTTTTAAATTAGGGTTGCTAATTGTTTTTCTATTTTTATGTAAATAATGCCAACTATGCTAAATTACTTATTTTAAGTCATTTTAGGTCCATTTACATTACTTTTTATAAATAATACTAACAATCATTAATTTGTGAAGTTCCGATATAAAAGTTGAAGAGTTACGAGAATTTGAGGAATGGAGTAGTACAATAGAAGGAATTAGTGGGAAAAAAACAATTTACATTCTGAAACTGAAAGATAATGAGTATAAGGTGTCGGGAAAAAAACATTTTAAGAAGGTCTGCTGGTGGTTCTCGGGGTAGTCGGTCAGTGATGGCGAACGCTGCTTCCGATCCTGACGTCTAGGCCATGGTGGATGGAAGAAGAAATGGGAGTGGAGGTAGAGAACTGAGTTACTGAGAGGATAACAAACAAGAGTAGAGGAGACGGAGAAATAATATAATAAAAAATGTAAAACAATGAGTAAAGTTAATTACTTATTGCGTAAATAAAAATGTTCTGAAATGTACAATACTTTTATGTCCACAGTTTCGATTTCGCTTCTCACATAGTACTTCGTAATAAAAAGTCAAGAAAAAAGAAAAATATATTTCGAATAAAAAGAACACAACATAAAATCATCAAAATGTTTGGGTAGACAAAGTATTTCTAAAACTTTGTTATTTACTAAATTTAAAAATTACATAAGTTTTTATTTTCAATAAAATTTCCGTTACCACTCGTGCGTTGCACGAGTTCAAAAACTAGTATTATATTAAAACAAACACCGGCCTCCCCATTCGTCGACACGTGTCACACCCTATCTATCCGCCACGTGTCACGCTTTTTTCAAAATCCACATGGCGTATTCTGGTTCGATGTTTTTAATATGTGATATTAAATTAGACAAATAAGTAATGATATATTCTACTATTTTTGAAATTGATATGAAATTGATACTCCATTTCTTTTTGGTCATTCTTGATTACATTTTTGCTCAACTGACATTTTTGGTCAAATGATATGGGAAAATTGAATTTTAGGCAAAGTAATTAAGAATGGTAATTATCGACCATTATCGTTAAGATTCCATATCACGCAGATATTAATGGAATATATCTTAGTATTAAAAATAGTTAGTCAAACATTCTATTACCTTCTATTCAGGATAACAATCCCTATTCGATATTGGCACAAAATTTAAGGGTTTGATTAAAATAAGTACGTATTAAGTATTGTTGTGGAGTGAGGTGATTGGAAAGAGGATGAGTATGGTGGGGTATTGTTGTAAGTAAGGTGATTAAAATAAGTATAAACTATGAGTATTGTGGGGTATTGTGGTCGGATTAGGTGATTAAAATATATATAAAACTTACAAAAAAAGGAAATAGGGAAGGTATTGTGAATTGACATAAAATGAAATAGCGAAAATTATTATGAATAGGAGGGAGTATATAATATATGTGAAAATTTATATTTAATTATTGACCATTATCGTTAAGATTTAGGTTGTATTATTGACCATAATCACGCGGATAAATTTGATATATGATTGAAATAAATTATTGTCAAAGTGAACATTAATGTGTGATTGAAATGTAAATTATTCTCTGTCCAATTAATAAATTATTCTCCTTCATAATCATACGATAATGAATACTTATGAAAATGGAAATTAGTTGTGAATATTAAGTTGTGAATAATTATGGAAATGGAAATAAATTGAATAATAAAAAGTCAGGTGTGAAAATGTAGTAATAAGTGCATAATTATCTACAGCATAAAGTCAGAATCTCTTTCTATAAGTAGTTACGAAATTTAAACGGAAGTGAGATGATTAATGAATAATCGTATTATACGCGATATTTATGCTACGAAATTTACGTGATTTCCATAATTATCTAATTAATTGTGAATAATTTTGAAATAAATTTGATTGAAAAATTGATTAAATTGAAGTTTTCAGTTTTCATAAATTGATATTGATATATTTGCCTAATTTGAAATGGTATTATACGCGTTATTTAATCAAGTTTATTTCATTGGTTTCTAACCCTTCAGAAAATTCATCCAATTATTTCTAAAACTTTTTCTTCTCAAAACTCAACTGTATACTATGGCTCAAAGTTCTTCAACTTGCTAATACTAATGGGTATCATACCAGATAGTTTGTTCCCATCCAGAATCAACTCAGTTAGAGAAGTTAGGTCACCAATGGAAGACAGTATAAGACCAGACAACTGATTGGTTGACAAAGATACTGTCGAAAGAAACCTCATTGATCGGAATAAATTAAAGAGCTAGGTATAGGTCCTGAGAGCTTGTTTCGATCAAGGTAAAGCTCCTGTAGTTTATGGAGCTTACCGAGTGAAACAGGTAACGAGCCGTTTAGGTTGTTGGCTTGTAGGAAAAGATGTCTCAAATTAGATAGCTTACCTATTTCATGAGGGATTGGACCACCTAGTGCCTCAAGGTTGCCTAAATCAAGGAGTTGGAGAATGGTAAGGTTACCTATGAAAGGGGAGATGGTAAACATGGAAGTGTCTACGATCTCGTCTCCAAGTGCCAGGACTGAAGGGACTGTAAGGTTGGTGATTCTTCCGGTGGCTAAATTGCAGTCCACATTCCACCGAGTACAACAGTCTGTGCCCGGAACCCATGTGCTGAGGAGCGTTGAGAAATCAGCCCCAATTGTTGTTTTGAATTTGAGTAGTGCTTCGTTGTCGATTGGATTACATGGTTTTGCAAATAGTGGGCAAAATGCATTGGCAAATATTATAGGATAAATTGATAACAATAATCGCAGCTTTTGCCTTTCTTCCCATAATAATCCTACCTTTTAATAATCCCACCTTTATACCTCATCTTCCTCAAATATACCACAAGACTTGTTACTTGTTTAACCGGTTGATTTATTTTTTTATCAAGTCATTTCCTTTACCTCAACCCTCGTACTCCCTCATTTACCAGTATCTTCATCTTCCCCAATGTTTCTCTCACCTTTCTCCTCCAACTTTACCAAACTAATCCCGCTTTAATTCATGCACCACCATCACCAGAGTCATTACTTAGCTTTAGAGTAATCACCCATGTAATTGGATATATTACCATGATCTGCGTACTAGGAGTACAAGATATTTTAAGAAAATTAGAACTTTTGTGGGTCCCTCAACAATCAATATTCTTGATTATCAGACTATACTAATTGAAAAGTGTATGTATTAAACTATTAATCATGCGCTAGATTAATTAGAAAGTCAGAGAATTTTGTACAAGCCTACAAGGATTGATAATTTGTATTGATTATTTTTGAGGGGATTATTTGGGATGATTTGTAATGAGTTGAGTATTGTAAGCCAAAAGTCGGCTTGAAAAGAAAGATGATTGGTATTGGTGGGTTTTGGCAACCAATTAAGAGAGTGGGGAGAAATATTGAGGAAATAGATTCTGGGAAACATCTTAGGCCCTGTTTTTTTGGACTTCAAGTCACTTAATTTAAGTTCACTTCAGATCCTATAAGTTCAGTTCAGTTCAGTTCAGTTCAATAAGTTCAGTTCAGTTCCTATAAGTTCAGTTCAGTTCAGATCCTATAAGTTCAGTTCCTATAAGTTCAGTTCAGTTCCTATAAGTTCAGTTCAGTTCCTATAAGTTCAGTTCAGTTCAGTTCAGTTCTTATAAGTTCACTTCAGTTCAGTTCAGTTCCTATAAGTTCAGTTCAGTTCACTTCAGTTCATATAAACTCAATTAAGAAAAGTTGTATACGGAGTATTATTTTTAACAACCGATACAAACATTTTGTTTTAATTATTCGATACACGTCATCTATAAAAAAACAACTCATTAATAATTTACCCGTCTTTTACTCTTTAATTGATGCCAAACTATCATCCTCGTTAATGGCAAAAAAAAACTACTCATTATACGACACACTCACCCTCACCAATTGTCACTCTCCAATTAATCAACTTCTTCATTACCATTGTTAGAGAAAATAAATGGTTAGAGAAATTTGTAATAGTGAGTATTTTTTATCGTAATGTAATCGTAGTATAATGTATGAACTATGAACAAACAATTATATATAAAGTTGAAAATATTTTAAATTACCATGTATTTTAGACTATTTTTTATCAATGTCATATAATAATAATAACAACAACAACATCAACAACAACAATAATAGTAATAATAATAATAATAATAATAATAATAATAATTACAACAACAACAATAATAAAAATAATAATGATAATAGTTAACTGAAATTAAAATAAAGTTAATTAAGTTCGGGTTTTATAAGTTTAGCTGTTTAGTTCAGTTCAGATCCTATAAGTTAAGTTCAGTTCAGATCCTATAAGTTCAGTTCAGTTCAGTTCCTATAAGTTCAGTTCAGATCCTATAAGTTCAGTTCAGTTCAGTTCAGTTCCTATAAGTTCAGTTCAGTTCAGTTCCTATAAGTTTAGTTCCTATAAGTTCAGTTCAGATCCTATAAGTTCAGTTTAGTTCAGTTCAGTTCAGTTTCAGTCCAAAAGAACAGGGCCTTAGTTAGCCAAATGATCATTGTCTTGAAGTATTTTAAACGTGTGTGGCGAACGAGGATGGGTATGCTGTAATGGCCTGGTGAAGATGGAGGTGTGAAAACGTTGAGTAAGTTGTAGTGGAAGGTGATTGAGGAAGATGAATTGAAAGGGAGAACGAGAATTGACCTGTATGGCAGGTAATATTCTTATAAGGATTGTTTTAAGAAGATAGGAGATAAAGTTGTGATTATTTTGAGATTAATAATAGGTGTGATTATTTTGAGATTAATAATAGGTGGGATTATTTTGAGATTAATAATAGGTGGGATTATTGTTGTCAGTTTTTCCAATATTATAAGGAAAAGGAAGATATGAAAACTTGTTATTTTTCTTCATGATTGTTGTTATGAATGAATCATTAATTAATGCATTCATATTTATAGAAGTGTAACTTGATACTGAGTATATAGAACGGAAGGGTGATTGACTTCTGCTGGCGAAGTCGTCTTAGATGATGAGTATAATGTTGGCAAGAACTTGGCTTCGAATCCAAGGCTTTTACCACTTGAAACAATGGGTTTGGGTCAAACTCAACAGCTAATAACGAGATTAACTTTCAATTTAGTCTCATTGAATTTGCAAAATCGAGGGCAGTGGATAATTATATAAGCCTCGCGCGAGCAAGTAGCGACTCTGGCAACTGCGATTCTAAATAATCTCGTTTTTCTGTTGTTTATCCTACCCTCCAATGGGGTTTTCAGTAATATATCTGCAGTTTTTGCGCGTTTCACGTTTAAGAATAAAAAGAAGTATTATATAGCCATTCTTGTGAAGATGGTACGAGTATATTATTGCATAATCTATGAACCTTGTAGCTAAAATGGGAGTGAATTAAGATCTGTTTCGAGATTTTTACAGAATTCTCAGACCATTGAGTTAAAATCATGGTAATATAAGTACAACTGACAACAAGTTTTGTTAGTCTATAGTTAACCTTATTGTCGCGGATTAAGTAAAATCCTGTACGGGATCCTTTGAGTGATGTGAAGTCGTCGTTGATCAGAACCAGGCCAGCATTCGTAGTTGGCGGTGGAAACAACTGGCGACTATACGAGTACCCTGTTATTCGAGCAATGGTACTTATGGTAGCCACCAAGGAACTCGGCGAGAGTGATCGAGGCTGAGAACAGTATTTTTAGGAGGAGAGAATTACTGGACACTGTGAGGTTGCTACTTGCTAGGCTTTAACGAGACACTTTTACGGAACAAAAGACGTTTCAAGAAACCATTTTTATTTTACAAAAGACGATTCACGAAACCTAATAACATTTTTTTCTGCAGTCTAATTATTGATCGGATCTAATCTACACTACAGACGCTACAGATCAAATGTGATAAGGAGCATTTCTAATTAAGTTTGGAGAACTCAGATGTTTTACAAGGGGGAAGGGGAGCATCACACAGGCCTAAATTATACGAAAATGCAGAAGCAGGAATCAAAGACATATTATGAGCAGGAATCTTCCCGGTAAGTCTGTTCCTCGAAACATCAAACACATTCAACATCTTCAAATTCAACACATTACTTGGGATACTTCCTCTAAGCTTGTTTTTCGACAGTAAAATTGTCTTTAGTCCCTTTGCATTCCCGAGTTCTTGGGGTATTCCTCCAGAAAGGCGATTATCAACCATCTCCAGCACGTGGAGTTTTCTCAGATTTCCAATTGACTTTGGGATGGAACCTCCTAACGGGTTGTTTGACAAGATTAAGGTAGTAATGGAATTCATGACACTCTTACTGCCAATGTTGTCTGGAATTGGACCAGTGAACATGTTGCCAGACACGTCAATAGCCTTGTAATGTCCTCGTGGTTCATCAACCTTCTTGTCGAAAATCACACCCAAAGGCCCCGAGAACTTGTTTGAGTGGATGTCAAGGTCGGTAAGAAATGAAAGATTCTTAAACTCATTTGGAATAGTCGAGTAAAATCCATTGTTCGATATGTTTAAAGACCAAAGATTGGTCATGTTCGCTAACCATGAAGGTAACCTCCCTCTGAGCTCATTTCTCGACAAGTCAAGCTCTCCTATTGATGACGAAGATAGCCATCGAGGTAGACCTCCTTTGATCCCAGTCCCAGCTAAAATCAGGCCAATCAAAGGCGGCTTGGAGAGCCAACTTGGTATATTGGTTAGCCCAAGCGGATTATTTGACAAATCTAAATACAGTAATTCCGGTAATGTAGAAAGTTGAGAAGGGAGTGGCCCAACTAGCTGATTATTTGATAGATCTAAGGACACAAGCTGCTTGAGATTCCCAAAACTCGCAGGGATTCGGCCAGAAATCCGATTGTTTGAGATCGTTATGTCAATTAAATGAGAAATATGTCCTAAACTTGATGGCAGAACGCCAGTCAAAAAGTTGTCATTAAGATAGATGTTATTCAAAGAAGCGAGTTTTTCTGTGAAACGAGGAATGGAGCCAGTGAGTTCGTTTTTATAAAGGTATAGACTGCCTAATTGAGAAAGTTCACCTATGGAATTCGGTATACTACCGGAGATATGGTTCCTCGACAAATCCATGTACGTGAGGTTCTTTAACTTGCCGATACTTTGTGGAATACTACCGGATAGTTTGTTATTTTTAAGTATCAACCCATTAAGGGAAATCAGGTTACCAATGGAAGACGGTATAGGACCGGTAAACTGATTTTTCGAGAACTCTATACTTGTAAGAAGCCTCATAGATCGAAATAAAGAGTCAGGAATGGAACCCGTGAGCTTATTTTCAGCAAGGTAAAACGACTGTAATTTTGTAAGGCGACTAAGTGAAACGGGTAAGGAGCCGTTTAGCTTATTAACACCCAAGTAAAGACGTCTTAAATTAGATAACTTGCCTATTTGAGGTGGGATTGGACCACTTAGTTCCTTAAGGCTGCCTAAATTAAGGAACTGAAGAGAAGTAAGGTTACCTAAGAAAGGGGAGATTGTACCTATCAAGTAGGGGACTATGTCTCGTCGTTGTTCGATGCCAGGAAGTGAAAGAGTGACTACTCTTCCGGTGGTTGAATCGCATTCCACACCCGACCAAGTGCAACAGTTTGTACCTGGGATCCATGTTCCGAGGAGCTCGGCTGGGTCCGCCTGGATTTTTTTCTTGAATTCGAGTAACGCTTCATTGTCAATTTTGTTACAGGTTTTTGCTAATAAGAGGCAAAATGCATTGGCCAATATTAGAAGCAGAAGCAAAATAGTAAAACTGTTGATTTTAGTGATGTTCATGGTTTGGGAATGAACTGTGAAGTGATTGTTAATATGAAGTAATATATATAGAACCAATGAAACTAAATCGTGAATATTTATAATGTACACTTGGAAGTGTAACATGATAATCTGACAATTTGCTGAAAGTCAAACAATCTTAGGAGTATAGAACGAGATAGGCCTCTGTTAAGCAAGTAGCAATTGTAATTCTAAGCAACCATCCATGCTCATGAATCCTTAATTTAATTGAGTAAAGACGCTTGAGAGACCGTCTTTCAATAACCTTATTAAGAGATTATTAAACAACTTTTAAAAAAAAAGTGGTACTAAAAGTAATAAAATGGACAAATTATGATTTAAGATAAAATGAGTACAGTTATTAGGTAACAGGTACGAAATTACTATGTACGATCAATGACAAAAGAGTCACGAAATATAAATAAAGGGGTACAAAAGAATGGTCTCTATAATTTATTAAAGACCGTCTCTCAAGTTTTAGTATAATTCAATTTGCATATGAAGAGTTAGAAACAATAAACTTCATGGGGAGAGGGTGAATTACGTGTAGCTTTTTAAAAAAAATGTTCTCAACTTAGTTATTTGATAACTTAACTAAGGAACTTTGGAGTACAAAGCTTGAGAAACTTAATTGAATGTAAGTTCACAAGAAGGCGCAAGTCGTCAAGGGTTGTTAACGAGCCGAGCTGAACTCGAGCTTGGCGTTGCTCGGCTTGTGCTACATAACCAAAACTCGAGCTCGAGCCGTTTTTTAGCTTACCATAACCGATTTCGAGCTTACTCGAGCTCGAACATGATCAACTAGCAGACACTCTAACCAAACCACTCCAGAAACCTCGCTTTCTGAAGTTATCTTCCAAGATTGGTCTCCATGTCCCACCGTCCATCTTGAGCGGGAATGTTAATAATACATAGGATTTTTGTCAAACACAACCTTTAAAAAACCTTTTTTTTCCAAACACCACCTTTAAAAAAATAAATTGTCAAACACAATCTTTCATATTTGAGCGCTTGTAATGGGGTGACTTTCAATCGATGTTTGAGATAGCAAGCGAGGTCGGTTTAAAGTGTTCTTGAACTCGTTGGAAAGGTTGGAGTATAGGCTTTCCAGCGATTGTCAATACGGTGATCAAAGTTTTGAACAAACTGCGAACTCGTCTTCAACAACGTTATTTACGTCACAAATTCAATAATTCAATTATTTACTTCTTTAATTTTAATTATTATTGTTCTTAGTTTGATAGATTAGAAACGGAATTAAGATAGATTCCTTAATTTGTGACGGAATTTGGATAGATTTGTTGTTTGAATGTCGGATTTCTCTTCTTGGATTGCGTTTTATGTATCTTAGTTTCCCGGATTTACGTTTTGATTGTTGAATTTTGCGGAAGAAAAAAATTGGACGAAGATGTTTTTTGTCTGGCCTAGGTGCTGGATGAAATTTTTTTGTCCCATAGGGGTCTTGGACGAAAAAGTTTTTCGTCCATGGTAGGTGTTGGCCGAAATTTTTTTTCATCCATGACCCATATTTCGAAAATTAAATTAATTACATGGTTGATATTTAAAACAAAAAAAACTAGACAAAGAACTTTTTCGTCCATCACGGGTCTTGGACGAGAAAATTTTTCTCCAGCCTAGGTACCAAATGAAAAACTTTTTCCGTCCAACACCTGTGCTGGACGAAAAAAAAAATTGTCCAGCGTGGGTGCCAGACAAAAAATTGTGCCGGTCGAAACAAAAATTTGTCTGGCACCCATGCTCTAGGAGAAAATTTGTCAAAAAATGTTTTTATCCAACACCTATGTTGGACAAAAAAAAAGGTTCTTTGTCCAGCCTATTTCCGTCACATTTCTATTTTTTTTTCGAAATTTCTAATCTGATTCGGGAATCTAACGCTAATCATTATCCGTTCTACTATAAAACGAACTAGAAATAATAAATTTGAATCAAAATTATAAACAGTTGTAAAATCATTGTTTGAACCGCTTCAAAACCGTCTTTTATTTGTTTTTAGAAATCCAACATTTTTTTCTTTGAGATTTTTAAAATCGTTGTTTGAACCGCTTCAAAACCGTCTTTCATTTTTTTTAGAAAACCGACATTTTTACTTTGGAGATTTTAATTACAATATCAAATGGGTTGAATAGGAGGGCAAAGTTGAAAGTTTATATAAGTATCGACCATAATTAGTAAAAGTGTCGATAACATGCCCATATAAAAACATGCTGGATCGATATCCACACCCGACCAAGTGCAACGGTTTGTACCTTGGACGGTTGGACCCCATGTGCCAAGGAGCTTTGATGGGTCAGACCGTATTTTTTTCTTGAATTCGAGTCATGCTTGATCGTCAATTCCATTACCTAGGAACCCATGCTTCATTGTCAATTCAATTTTGATGCAATTGCTATTATGGGACCCCATTTTCCTAAGGAATACTCCATTTTTGGACTGAGTCAAGATATGTAAGGATAATGTGAATGTCGGGACATTATCAGGTGATAATAAAGCGGGCAAGACTCGGTTGATTATAAGGTATTATCATTATACAATTATCTTGTGTTTTCTATATTTAATTGGGTTAACATAATAAAGATAATTGTAACTCAACCTTATAATTATCATTATTAAGCTAATTCATGGAGTACTAAGATTTCTTGCAAGGAGGAAGGGGAGCATCACACAGGCCTAAATTAGCTGAAAATGCAGAAGCAGGAATCTTCGACTTATGAGCAGGAATCTTCCCACTTAGTCTATTCTTCGAAACATCAAACACCTTCAACATCTTTAAATTCAACACATTACTTGGTATACTTCCACTAAGCTTGTTTTTCGACAGCAAAATCGTCGTTAGTTCCTTTGCGTTCCCAAGTTCTTGAGGTATTCTCCCTGAAAGTCGATTATCAAGCATCTCCAGCACCTGGACTTGTCTCAAGTTCCCAATCGACTTTGGAATGGAACCTCCCAATGGGTTGTTGGACAATATTAAGGAATTAATGGAGTTCATGACACGCTTGTTACCAATTTTCTCCGGTATTGGACCAGTGAAAAGGTTGCCAGACACGTCGAGAGAGTTGTAATATCCTCGTGGCTCATCAACCTTCTTGTCGAAAATCACCGCCAGTGGCCCAGAAAACTTGTTTGAGTGGATATCAAGCTCCGTGAGAAGCGAAAGGTTCTTAAATTCATTTGGAATTGTCGAGTAAAATCCATTGTTCGATATGTTTAGGAACCATAGATTGGTCATGTTTCCTATCCATGAAGGCAACTTCCCTTTGAGCTCATTTCTCGACAAGTCGAGCTTTCCTATTGATGATGAAGATAACCATCGAGGTAGACCTCCTTTAGTCTTTGTCGCGGCTAAATTCAGGCTAAAAAGAGGCACCTTGGATAGCCAATTTGGTAAATTGGTTAACCCAAGTGGATTATTCGACAAATCTAAATACTGTAATTCCTTTAACTTAGAAAGTTGTGAAGGGAATGGCCCAACTAGCTGATTACTTGACAGGTCTAAGGACATAAGGTTCTTAAGATACCCAAAACTCGCAGGAATTCGGCCTGAAATCTGATTGTTTGAAACGATGACATCGCTTAAACCAGAAAGTTTCCCTAAACTTGATGGCAATTCACCACTTAAAAAGTTATCCTGAATTTGGATATATTTCAAAGAAGCAAGTTGTCCTATGGAATTCGGAATGTGGCCGGTAAGTTTGTTTCCATGTAAGTATAGATGGACTAGTTTAAATACTTCACCTATAGAATCGGGTATATTGCCAGAGATACTGTTCATGGACAAATCCAAGAGGCTGAGCTTCTTTAATTTGCCAATACTCACTGGAATACTACCAGTAAACTTGTTATCTTCAAGTATAATATGAGTAATAGAAATCAGCGCAGCAATGGAAGACGGTATAGGACCTGACAGCTTATTCATCGACAAATCCATTGTCGAGAGAGACCTCAGTGATCGGAATAAAGCGTCTGGAATGGGACCCGTGAATTTGTTTTCACTAAGGTAAAGCCTTTGTAAGTTATACATACGACCAAGTGAAACGGGCAACGAGCCATTTAGCTTATTAGTGTTTAAGAAAAGATGTTTCAAATTCGACAACTTGCCTAATTGAGATGGGATAGGACCACTTAGTTCCTTAAGATTGCCTAAATGAAGGAGCTGGAGATGGGTAAGGTTACCCAAGAAAGGAGAGATTGTACCTAACAAGTAGGTGTCGATGATGTCGTCTCCTTGTTGTTGGACTCCGGGAAGTGAAAGATTGGCTACCCTTCCGGTGGTTGGATCGCAGTCCACACCCGACCAAGTACAGCAGTTTGTACCTGGGACCCATGTGCCAAGGAGCTTTGATGGGTCAGCCTGGATTTTTTTCTTGAATTCGAGTAATGCTTCATTGTCGATTCGATTACAGGTCTTTGCTAATAAAGGCCAAAATGTATTGGCCAGCAGTATAAGCAGAACCAAGATAGTAGAACTGTTAACTTTAATGATGTTCATGATTATTTGGTATGATTTGATTGTTATTATGAATTCATATTTATAGAACAACTACACTAAAGGATGGATGGAAATGTAACATGGTAATCTTACAATTTGCTGAAAGTCATAGCAGTTTAAGAATATAGAATGTAATAGTATTTGACTTTTGGTAAGCGATTTCTGGTAAACTCGTCTTAAACGAGTACAATAATTATTGTGTAAGACAGTCTTACAGTGTGAGAGTTTTTTTTTTCTATATTCACTTATTTATTGATAGTAATAAATGAATGTTTAACCAATAAAAAGACCGTCTTTAAGGCGTGAGACATGAGTAATGTAGGCAAGTGCTTTGCTTAGATTGGATTTGACTTTTACCTCTTTAAACAATGTGTTTGGGTCAAGCTTAACAGCTAATAAGGAGATTAAATCTTAATTAAGCCTATCTAAAGTCTAAGCCGTGTATATCTTCTAACACTGAGTGTTTAAGTCTGCAATTATAAGCAACCATTCTGCTTGCAGAGCCTTTAGGTTGTAAGGTTTCCGATTCTCCGTGTTGTTCGGGCTGTTTATCAGTTATCACACGCGTTTTGGTGTTATTGAAGATTATTGGCATAGTTATAACACTAAACTGTTACTGCTGTGCGATGAGAAGTGCACTTATTCACTATAGTTTTGATGAAATTTACGCCATGGATCATTTGGAACGAAAGAACCAAGAGTGCAATCTCTATGTATAACCAGCAGAAATATGGGCGATGTGAGTAAGGTTGCATAATTTCCTCGGAATGGGTATGATCCCTTTAGATATTGGGCTCTAAAGGTTATTAAAAGAGATCAAAAGACGAAATGAAACAATTAGTGAATCAACCTATCATTCGGAAACATTATGAGCAATTAGCAGGGGCGTCTAAGACCCCGGGCCACCACGGGAGTGGGACCGGGAGCTTTGGTCACCGACTTTAAAAGCTTCATTGATGAAATAAGATACAAACCTCGAAGTATAATATACTTGTGCATTATTTGGGCCCTCATTTTCTAATTTCGCGCTGGACCTTCATTTGTTCTACCAAACTTATGACAAATAGTGATGTTTCTCGAACTATGGCCTTACCTAAATTGATACTAATCCGTAAGATGCGTTGTTGCTTAGCTCTGATTTGTGTACAATGCATAATATTTGCATATATGATGTGGAGTGCGGACTTCACATTGTTTCAGCTAAGCCAACACATGCAGACCACTGGTGCACCTTGTTGGTATATTGGTTTCTTGGCAATTTATCTATCTTCTACTTAAATTAAGCATAGATAAAAATATAATCTTTCAAGGATAAAATCTGAAATTCACAACTTTATTTGAAAAACTTGTATTTTACCTTATAATTTTCAAAAAAAAATTAATAACTTTAACCAATTTGAATAATTTTTCTACTTCAATGCACCACGACATCTTTCTTGCCTACATTCATTAATCCAAGAGCGTCTTTGAACCCATACGGGTCGAGCGGCTGCAAAGGGCCCCTAAAATTCCTTTAAAAACCTCATTGAAAGCTAGTGTCTTGGTTGTTAGTAAATAGATTTTTAAACACAATACCAAATTAAAACCCACATTTATGTTTTCTGTTTTATCTTTAGATTTCGTACAAGGACCCAAAAGCTCCAAGACGGCCCTTATTACATCCAAAGTAAAAAAAAAAACATTTTATTTGATATTTGTAAAAAGACAAGATGGGATTATTACATTTTCACTAATGCTAAATGCTAACAGCTAAGAATCTAAAATGATACATCATCGCATAACATACTTGTAATTCCTAAGTATGAATAAACTAGCACATAAAAACATATATAGTACTACTTCATTGCTTACTATGTATGCTTACAAGGAGGCAGAGGAAAACCACAAAGTTTCGGATTACCCAAAAATGAAGTAACCGGAATCTTAGCCTTATGATTCGGGATTTGCCCACTTAATTTATTGTATGATACATCGAATACTTGCAAACTTTCCAAGTTAATCACCTTCGCTGGAATATTTCCACTCAAAGTATTGTTTGACAGCAAAATCGTGCTTAACTCCTTGAGGCTTCCAAGTTCCGTTGGTATACCGCCATTAAGTCGATTACCAACCATTTCCAACACTTGCAGTCGAGTCATATTCCCTAGCGACTTTGGTACACGACCTCCCAATGGATTATTTGACAAGATTAAGGATGTAATTGAGTCCATGACGGGGTTGTTACCAATGTTGGCATCAATTGGACCGGTAAACATGTTGCTAGACACGTCGATTGAATTGTAATGTCCTTGCGGCTCAGAAGTACTCTTGTCGAAAATAATATTCAAAGGACCGGAGAATTTGTTCGAGTGTAGGTCAAGGTCCAAGAGGTGAGAAATATTTTTTAATTCAATCGGAAGTGTCGAGTAAAACTTGTTATTAGACACGTTAAGTGACCATAAGTTGCTCATGTTACCTATCCATGACGGTAACTTACCCGTTAGCTCATTGACCGATAAATCAAGCAAGCCTATCGTCGATGAGGACAGCCACTGTGGTAACGGCCCTTTGACACCAGTCCCAGCTAACCTTAGGGTAAATAGGCCGCTTAATCTTGCAATCCAAGACGGTATATTCACTAATTTAAGTGGATTATACGATAAACTTAACGTTTGTAACAAATTTAGTTTAATTAGTTGGCTAGGAAGCGGTCTAACGAGCTGATTACTCGATAAATCCAAGAGTTGTAGGCTCTTAAGATTACCAAAACTCGCGGGAATTTGGCCTAGAAACTTGTTATTCGACATTGACAAATCGGTTAACGTAACAAGATGTCCTATACTTGAGGGTAATGTTCCTGTGATCATGTTATTATCCAAGTACATTCTTTGAATTTGTGGAAGATTGCCTATGGAATTTGGTAACACGCCATTCAATTTGTTATCAGCAAGTTGAATGAATTGCAAGGAAACTAACTGGCCTATCGACGAAGGTACCGGTCCAACGATTTTATTATGGTTAAGGTATAATTCTCGTAACTTGGGGAGTTCGCCGATGGTATCCGGTATATTACCACCAATACGATTTATGGACAAATCTATGTAAGCAAGGTT
Source organism: Silene conica (assembly GCA_029255685.2). Taxonomy (NCBI): domain Eukaryota; kingdom Viridiplantae; phylum Streptophyta; class Magnoliopsida; order Caryophyllales; family Caryophyllaceae; genus Silene; species Silene conica. Next base: position 6,190,499 of record CM055315.2, on the reverse strand, counting down.
TTTGAGTTTGGTTATACCAATTGGAAATTTACCAGTAAGTCGATTGTCATGAAGATCAAGCTTGGTAAGTGAAACCATGTTAACAATCGAAGGCGGTATTGGGCCGGATAACCGGTTTCCGGATAAGCCCAATTCCAAAATCAAACCCCATGATGTGAAAACAGAGTTTTGTATGGCGCCAGAGAGTTTGTTATCACTAAGATAGAGCTTTTCTAGCTTAGTGAGGTGACCAAGAGAAACGGGTATTGACCCAATTAACTTATTAGTGTCTAAGAAAAGATGGGTCAATTCCGTCAACTTGCCTAATTCAACCGGAATTGGACCGGTTAACTCTTTGTTATTGCTAAGGTCAAGGAGTTGTAAAAATGTGATGTTACCTAAAAAAGGTGAAAGTGTACCTGTCATGGTAGTATCCAAAATGAAATCATCCCCAGACTCGAGGCCCGACCGGGAGATGTTGACCACCCGGCCGGAAGCATGATCACAGTCAACACCGGCCCAAGAACAGCAGTCAGTGTTAGACACCCAAGTGCCTAGGAGTTGGGACGGGTCGGCCGTGATCCTATGCTTGATATCAAGTAATGCTTCTTTGTCGATAGCATTACATGATTCGACGGGTATAGACCAAAATGTGTTGATTGTGATTATGAGGTAAATGAGGGAAATGGAGTTGATGAAGGTTGACATGACAGAAAATGTTACCGTTGATGATTGGGTATGGATGTGTTTAGGAGATGGTTATGATGAGTGTGTTTATATAGAGGAGTTGAAGTAAGTGTATAATGTGATGTTATAATATTGGGAAGTTGGATCGAAACTCTGACTCTGGTGCACATAACAATCTTTCGTAATCAATGAAGTGTGTGGTGGTACCCGCGGAGTTAGGAGGTCAGAGAAAAATACTCCTCTCTGTTTTCGTTTGGGAACTCTCTCCGCTTCTTTATGGAGAATGATAAAATTCTATCACAAAATATCGAGTTTTAATATCTCATTTAGAATGGGTAATTCATTAAGGATTTAAGGTCGGAACTCTTCACACTTACTTCATTAATTAGGAGTAGCATATCAGAATTGATATTATACGATATGGTACCCAAATCTTTAGTTATTGTAATCCTGAATTTCTTAGTGATTGTTTTCTAATTTTCACAACGATAATATTTTATAACCCTTATATAGAGGGAATGATGTTGAAGTAATGACCAAAACAATCAAATAATATAATTCCTTATACTATTCTCTACTTTGTATTTCTCCAATCGTACTGCATTTACGATTGCGGGAGGGTAGTAGGATATTAGGCCCATTAGTTTACGATTAGCTACGACGGCTATCGTCTAGGGTTTATGGTAGTATGGTTTATTATATATAGACTCATGTATCCTTTCATAAGCATGACAACTCAATCAATAATATTTCTACCTTAATTATACAATTCCCTCTCTTCTATATTCTTAACATCATTGATCAAGGATCAACTAAACGTTTAATAAATAATTGAGACTTGCAATCTTTCGATACCTTAATATATTAAAAATGATAAAAGCAGTCCTTAGGGCTGTACTTAAGGTATAAAAAAAGGAAAAAAAAAAACTAAATCAAACATTAAGGACACCAATCTACGTGTATTTGGGTGATAAAATCCTAATTCAATTTAAATTTAAGTAGTAATTTAGTTCTTAAATACAACCTTTATTCAGATGATATGAAGTCGAGAACAAAAGTTAGCTCAAGTGGTAAAAGTTATCTTACTCTAACTATGAAATCGGATTCGATTCTCATCCGCGACATAGTGCGCTCATTTGAACAAAAAAAAAAATATGTATGTCATCATAGGAGTTTTACTTTAACTTTTTCGTAATGTATTAAAATATGATTATTCTCACATTTAAAATTAAGTATATATTAGTTCGTGATACATAACACTAATAATGTACATTTAGGACAGACACGATACTCCTATAGTGACTTATTTTTTTCATCTTTTTCTTCTTTTGTGCCGTATATAAGTTTTGTAGTGATTTATGAGTGGTTTAATATCTACTAGTTTCTTGTTTTTCCCGAGTTGTAATGTCTAATGACTAGTCTGAATACTCGTGAATTGCCTTCATCAAATCGATACTACTTAATGGTGGTCCATCACTATCCATCGAATATTAATGAAAACCTAAACTGTTGGAATAGGAGATTGCTTCAAACTTTAAGTAGGAAGTTTGTTCAATATTAGTAGAATAGTGGGGGATTCCTACTTTATATGGGAGCAAGTCATCTAGTGTTAACTAGATAATAGTGGAGAGGCTCAAGTCTTCCGACGCGCGCGCCGCCGCAAGTTTGTGACACGTGCTGGGCGGGGCTATATTTTTGCTCCAGGTCCAAACTAAGTCCTCGAATTCTAGTTGTTAGATTTCTGGTTGTTGGAGAATTTATTCACAACAATATCTCAATTTATTCTCTGGTTTATAACGATTTATTCTCTGCTTTTAATTGTCTTAAATCCCTGAGATTTTATGACTGTTAAAGTATCCTTACACACCTATAAATTCTAATCTCCGCCACGCAGTTTCATTATCATATAAACTACACAAATATCTTCTCTTCTCATCTCTGTTACAATATTTTCAGTTAACTGAGAACAGTTCTCACTTCCGTCTGTGGAGTGCACCATTGTGCGGAAGGAGGCATTAATCCTGGAATCGGTGACCGCGAAACCCAAGGAGCACCTGTGTGGGAGTCTAACTGATTTAGGGCAGTATTTTACACGGCGTCTCGATTAATGTTATTTCTAATTAGTTTTGTTCTTATTCTTTCATAAACATTTTTTTGTCCTAATGGAGCAAATCTACTTAAATGGGAATGCATCAAATTGTGTAATCCAAATAATCATAAGTTAAAGAATAAAGTTTTGTTGATGGACAAAGTAATTAATGAAACAACGGTCATCATCCATCTTGCTCTAATTTGGTCGATATAGTTAATAAGAAACATTTGGGGATTGTAAAACAAATAAAATAGAAAGTGATTAAGAGTAATAATGATGAGGAATGTTATGTTGTACACGATAAAAAGTTAACGTTGGATAATTAAGGAGTGAGCTGTGGAATTGAGTCAAAGTGGGAGGCTACTAGTGCAAGTGTAATACCTCTGTAATGTCACGTGACCACGTTCAAGTTGCGATTCTTGTTGATGACGAAACATGGTCGCATTATGACTTATGAGAAAAGTAGTTTCAACGTTGTTCGCCCAATATGTGCTTCCACAAGTTATCACTTAAGGTATGCCTCAAACTACCTTCTCCTTCTTGTCAGTCATTAACTCTCGCTTAAAATGGAGTATCGTTTTAAATGTAATACGGCTTAAGTATTACTTCGTATTATGTGATGGTAATAAAAATAAAATTTGTATGTGTTTGACATATTCGTAATCAAAGAGTCTTACTTGTAATCCGTCATAACTTGAAGATGGATACACTCTTCTGAGTTCTCACAATAAAGCAAGTGGAAAGTTAAATGGGAGAAAATGGAGCATCTCATGGACCGGGTATTGCCACTTACATGATGTGAGAGGGTTATTATCTATTTCCAATTTGTAACGAATAATGTCTGTCTTTAATAAAAAAATTGTGATTATTAGTTTAAAACGAATAGTGTTACTTGTATTTGCGCCTAGAGGGCAAAGGCTAGAGATTAATACGGAGTACTTTTCTAACATAATAATTTGTGATTTAATGGTCCATGCTTTAATTTGTGGATAATGCCAGCTATATTTTCCTCTTTACCCAAGTAGTGCCTCCTAATACTTTTCTAACATCAAAACCATAGTTGACTATGACTTGGGTCAAACAACCATGAGACGGTTGGATGATGGATGATATTTGTGTAAATGTGTAATTGTGTTAACTAAAATGGATGACTTAGAGCAACTTTAATGGACAAAACCATAACCTGATGTGGTTTGAATTTTCAACTCATCATTTCAAGCAACCTTGCTTTGTGGCTACAGAGTTGTCCAATGGTTAGCTACAATATAGATCCCACAAGTCAAATTAATATCATCAAATGTATATAATTTTGCAATCACTAGAAATACATAATTTGTCATATAAAGTGTTTTAAATAATATAATTATTTGCAATTATTTTTTTTAAAAGACGATACGAAGAAAAAAATATATACTTCATATTAAAGAAGGTTAATTTTGAAAGAAAGTTTCAAAAATCAATTTTCAAATTAAAAAAAATAGTTTGAGCATAGCAAATGTAGTCGATGTCTTGGAAAAGCAGAGAAAAATAGGAAGTGAATAATTGTATCACAAAAAATTGAATAAGTTGGTTAAATTGAGTGACTTCACGCACCAATCGAAATAATAGTTTACATCAATCTCTTATTTTCACATTTTCACATTTTCAAGTCTAGCTAAGCTAGATTATTACTGAGACTCTGAGAGTAATCGGTTATTAGTGGCATAGTCACAACTCACACACTCACACATTATAACTTTATAGGTTTACTTATATGATTTTCTTTTATGTTATATATTAGAAGTTCTGTCGAAAATTTACTCGACTTATAAATAGTGCGTTGCTATAAAATAAATTGTATAAAATTGATTGGAATGGAGAAAGAAATATTTTAGACTATTATACACGGTTATATTTTATCAATTAGTTTATTAACAAACTTTTACTTATTTGATCTCACTCAATTTAAATAATATTAAGAAAAAAAAGAAAGAATACTTTGGATCACAAGTCAAAAGCAAAATTAATGATAATTTATTAAAGTAAGTTAATGCTTGATCAATGTTTCAACATTTTGTAAGAGTTGAAATTCATACGAACAAGTTAATCTACGTGTTTGTCTGTTTGATCGTCTATTTAAGTGGGTCTTATAATATAAGAAGACAATTTTATTGGAAACTTACTAAATATATTCCATATCTTAAATTGGTGTCATAATTCTCTATTATTCCGCATCATCCACAGCGACATAAACCATAAAACAAGGCATAAGTCACGGCCCATGGGCCCTCTACTTGGATACAAAATTATTAATGGGCCTTTCTATCATCTGTTCTTTACAAAGGTCGCCCGCTTCACAAGCTAAACAACCACGTTGGCCAACGTTCATTTTTTCTTAGCCATCAATTTTCAGCAACAGTTTTTAATTTTTATTTTTTTTAGAGACGCCAATGTCTCCAATTCTCCATACTATGACACGAAGGAGAGTCACACACTCACACCTCCGCTAAAAACTAAAAGATACGAGATATTTTGTTGTTTTCAATTTAATCTTATGTGCATTACTCATTTACCCGCTGAAAATTTTCAAACCCCACGCCCCTGTTAATGCAAATTTTGATTTCCCCCACCGCGTCTACACCCATGAGAATAACTTCATATCCAACTTCTCCGTGAGAGCTCAACAAAACATTAGGATTTAAGAGAGTATTAGACCAGGACATGGAGTGAGCATGGATCAGGCTATCCTAACCCTCTACCCAGACCGGACTATGAGAGAGGTTGACCTTGGTATAGTCGTGTTAGTTCAAGTGTGAGCCCACTCAAACACTTAAATGGTTTGGACTAGACGGGTTAGATCATTTTTAGTTTTTGTGCCTTTAGTATCAGTTGGAGTTCATAACATAGGTTCTAATCCAAACTGCAACACACATGCCTTTTAATAATCAGATGAAAAGACAAGACGAATTTAGGAGTACATTGCTTAATGGGGTTTAGTGGGGTGTAGAGAGAATGGCATAAGCTTGGCCAACAAGCCTAAATGGCCAAGTCTATGAAGTACTCATTGATTAACCTTCCATTGTGTATTAGGAAGCCTAAGTAACACCAAATTAATTAAATTTGGATTGCATTTAGCTAATTTTGTTCATGTAGTTTAATTTTGTTCAATTTTACGATCAGTAAATTTTAGATTGGTTTATTTATATCTTTTATTATTATTAAATTTAATATAGTTCAATACCAATTAGTTAAGGGTATTTTATTGAAGAATATTTTAGCTCAAGAAGTCTCCTATTATTTACATTCAAAGCACCGACAAATGTTGTGATACACTGATACATGTAAAACTCGTTCAGTCTTCCTGCAAAATTGTTTAGGTGAGATTAACACAAATAAGATTATACATTCAGATGTATATGAATATCGTACATCATCTAATACAAATCTAATTGAGCATATACGTAATTTTTTTGAGCTTTTAACAATTTTGTCTTGCACTATAATTTTACAGTGTTAAAATTATAATCTTTCAGTTTTATATGTATTATTTTTGAGTTTCAATATAATATTTTAAGTTATGATGTTTTTATAAATACGCTCAGCTTATTTTCAATAAAGCTCGTAAAATATATGCATAAGCTCAAATTCTTTGTTAAAAAGCTTGAAATCTCTACTATCAGACACTACTGGTTGTATAATCCTCTAACTGTTGAGATTTGGTTTTAAATAATGAGTGAAGTAAGCGGAATTCCATGAAAATGTAGATATTTGGGATGGAAAGAGCTTAATTACGAATTAGAAAAATCAACGGCACTAATACATACTTATGATTATTTGGAAATATTCGGCTTTTCCTCTCTTCCAAATGATTATTTGGAAATGGAAAACTTGATTTCCCTTATAAACAAAAGCAAAATAAAATCAAATTCCAAAAATTAGCTCACGGGATAATAGGCCCAATATTATTCCTACACTCTACCAATGACTTCTGATCACCACCTTGACAAAAAAACAACGTAATTGGACACATAAACAAACAATTATCCACTAAATTAATATGGGCCGAACCCGGTTCCATCCTCATTAACGGATCCGGTATCGGCCCAAACAAATAATTTCCCCCTAACAACAGCCTATCAAACTGGGCTATCCCCGGTTCGGGCCAAACCGTCTTTAAAGCATACTGGATCGGTATCAAGCCTATCAACTTATTATTCTCAAGTGATAAAGATGATAGCTTCGGCATCAAGCCCATAAACCCCGGTAAAACCCCATTTAACTCGTTATAACTCAAATCCACCGCTATCAAACCCGAATCCAAACCCGTACCAAAACCGTTTGGCACCTCGATTGACGTGAAATTATTGTAGGCGAGTGATAGCTGTTGGAGACTCGGCCGAGTGAACAAACTCGCTGGGATTGCCCCACTGAGTTGATTATAACTCAAGTCTAAAACCTGTAAAAACCCCAGTTTTACCACACTCTCAAACGGTAAATTCCCGTTTAATTTATTATTCCTCATCGAAACCTCCACCAAACTCGCCGGTAAACTCGTCGGGAAACCGCCGGAAAACGAGTTATCCCCTAAATCGATAAGATACAAGCTACTGAGTCGACTTAGGTCAGGTAACTCGCCACCGAGTCTATTCCCCTGCAGTTCCAACCGCTTCAATCCGACCAACCCTGAAAAACTCCCGGGTATGGGACCTATAATAGCATTATTATCAAGGTAAATTTCCTCTAGCGAGCTGAGTCGACCTAGTGAGTCAGGAATCGGACCAGATACCGAGTTGCGTGACAATGTCAGCTTGATTAACCGGGTCAACCCGGAAAACGAATCCGGAATGGGACCCGAGAAGTTGTTACCCGTTAGGTCGAGTGCGGTAAGAAACGGGAGTGTCCAGGTAGTGGCAGCGACTTGAGCAGAGTAACCGGGTGAGTCAAGAGCGAGCTCGGTGACACGTGAGATGTTCTGGGCCCCAGCGAGGGTGGTGCAGGTGAAGCCGCACGTGAACTTGTCGGAGGAGAGATGGTCGCAGGGGTCGTAGGTGAAATCCCATGTTGAAATGCAGGAGGCAGGGGGGATGGATGTTGGGGAGATGGATAGTTTGAGTTGTTTGAGTACGAGGATGTCGCGCCAGTGTGTTTTTGAGGTTGTTGGTGGGATGAAGGTGGAGAGTGTAATTAGGAGGAGGATTAGTGAGATGGGGGTTGGAGTTGTCATGGTCTGGAATTTGATTATTTGAATGAAAGTTGGTGAAAAGTGTGAAAAGTTAGTGTGTTTGATTGAGAAGAATGATAATGGAGCCTATGAAGGAGGAGGAAGGGATATTAATGGACAAGAGTTTGAAGTGGTGGGGATTGAGGTCTCAGGATTGTCACGGGGGTTGTCAGATAAAATGATGAATGTTGGCAAACTTGGGATGGTCCAAACTCACAATACACCTCGTTAACTTTACCCGATTCTAATCACTCCGCTCGATTCATTCTTGAACCGATGATCCGAATTAGACTCTTTATCGGTAAATAGTGAAATAGGTGAGAATGTTTTTAATCAATTGGAATGTTAATTGTCCTACATTGGACTCAAAATCAATATGATCTGAACCAAATTCATGAGACTCTTTATCAGGTCTAGTCGAGAAGTGTTAAAAGCAGAATTTGAGTTACGAATTGAGATTAAGGGGAACATGTATACCAAGTATTAAATATTCAGATTTATCTCTTACAACAAATTCAAACAATCATTTAGGATTTCCAACCAAGGGACTATATATTCTTTTGTTTACATTTTTTTTTGTGAGCAATAATAATTGTTGTTAGACATGCTTCTTTTTAGCTTAATATAATTGTTGTTAGACATGTTTCTTTTTAGCTCAAGTTCCAAAATTATATTTTCGGACAATAATTTATCTTCTAATTATATTGACGGATTCAAACTTTAAGAATTCAATGATAATTTATGTTAACTGACCCTCTTTATATTGAGACTAGGCTTTGTTGTTACACTAAAACCGACTTCAATACTTATTGTGTCACTGACTGAGAGGAAAGAAAAAATGAGGTCTTTGTGATGGTAGCACGGGGGAGGCAGAGTGAGGCACTATATGGTGACACGGAAGCTGCTGTAGAGCGTGGACAGTTAACAGAGCAGAAATGTGGATAATTAAAAAGCTATTTAACATATTAGTACCTAATAAATCTAATATTTTGCATATTACTACCTAATATGTTGAATTATTCAAATAACAACCCAAAATTTGCAAAACCTTACACGATTACTACCATCATGACGGAAATTTCTAAAAAATAACGGAAATCAGTTTATTTCGTCTTTTTTTTATTTTAAACTCAAATTAATACCTATTCTACCCTTCCCCTCTCCTTCCTCCATTAAAACCCATTTTCCTCCCTCCTCCATTAAAACAACAACAATTCCTAGCATATTTTATGTCATTTTGCCAGCATATATTCATCCATTAAAACCCCTCTACTTTCTCCATTTCATCTCCTTCGATTGCTACCATTCCAGATTTCCCCCTTTTGTAATGTTGTTGTGGAATGCAAAATGAATGTCGGAGTTACAAAATGTGTTGTAAATTTCTTCCATTTCAATTTGATTTGCAATCGAGAAATGACGGCAATCCATAATGTGACTGGTGTACCATTCTAATGGCTGATATTGGACTTAAAATGACGGCAACAAAAAAAAGCATCATTAATGAAAACTGGGATCACATGAACAATATGCACTACATCTGTGATCTGTCGACACTACAGTGCAAAACAATTTTCAAGTTTACACTTGCATTTTAATCGAGTAAACATAGACAAAGAAAGAGGACAACAACAATAATTAAATATAAGTGAACAATAGAAGCAAATAGAAAAAAGACACAAGAGGAAATAAGAAGACGAGGAAAGTGAAGGATAGCAAAGCTAACCAGAGTAGAATTAAGAACATGGTATTTTGAGATTCAAGTTGTAACATCAGCCATTTATAGATGGTTTTTTTGGTATGAATATGAAATTGAAATTGAAATTGAAATGGAATATGAAATTGAAATTGATTGTTTGATGCATTCAGGTATTTAGGCTCTGTTCTTTCTGGCTTTTTAGAGCTGAACTGAACTGAACTGAACTGAATCGGGCTGAGCTGAACTGAACTGAACTGAACTGAGCTGAGCTGAACTGAATCGAGCTGAGCTGAACTGAACTGAACTGAACTGAACTGAATTTAATCGAGCTGAACTGAACTGAGCTGAATGAAGTTGAAATTAATAGAAATAACTTAAGTTTAATATTAAAGTATACTAACTAATAATAATAATATAAAAAAATGTTTGATTAATACAAATTTGTGATTTTTCAAAAAACAATTATACTAATAATATATTAATTTTTAAGTATTTTTTTGTAGTAAACTCTAATGGATTTTGTTTTTTTTTTCTTTTCTTGTGTTTTAAAATTAACAAAAGCAACATTGGAATATTTTACGTCTAATTAACATTAATTATTCTTTTTATTATCTAAACATTTTACATCTAAATGTGGTAAATGTGGCATGTATTTCATTTTTTTATTATCTAAACATTAATTATTTTTATATATAAACATTTGTAGGTAAATATTATTTGGTGGATTCGGGATACCCGAATACACTTGGTATTTGTCTCCTATTAGCCATCTAAACGTGAGAAACCATGTGCCTGAATATAAGCATGCACCTTCTAGCGGAATATTTGAACATTTTAATTATCGACATTCATCTTTGAGGAAGAAGGTTGAAATGACGTTTGGTCAGCTGGAGAGAAGGTGGAAGGTTTTAAAAAACATGCCACAAATGACAACGAACTATCAAATGTCAATTATTGTATCCGCTTTTACACTTCATAATTTCATTCAGATGCATAAACCTGATATTCAAGTTATACAACATCAAAGTATTCAAGGAAGAACAGATTCAAACATGGATGATAAAGAACGGAAGAAATTCATGAACAAAGTTCGAAAAGAAATTGAAAAAAAAGGGTGCGATATTGGTGTCCGTAAGGACCTCGAAGATAAAGCACATCAAGATGATAACAATAATAATCATAATAAGAATTATTAATTAATAATAATAAATAGAATAATAAATAAATAAAGATAATAATAATAAATAAAAAAAAATCCCGGTTCACAAATTTCGCGGGTGCCCACAAATTTCATGTAATTTCTCCATTATTTCTTTTAATAAAAGATCCCGGTTTATAATAAAAAAAATAATAATAATAATAACAAAAACAATAATAATAATTATAATAATAATTATAATTATAATCTCCTTATTTTGGAAATATATGATTAATACCTTTCTTGCAAAATAATAATAATAATAATAATAATAATAATAATAATGTGCGATGTATTTAATAAAGTCGAGCTGAACTGAACTGAAATGAATTAAATGAAGCTGAGCTGAACTGAACTGAAGTGAACTGAACTGAACTGAACTGAATGAAGCTGAGCTGAACTGAATAGAGCTGAACTGAACTGAACTGAACTGAACTGAACTGAAACGAGCTGAGCTGAACTGAAACGAGCTGAAAATAAGCCAGAAAGAACAGGGCCTTACTAGTTTAGTGGATTGATTTATGTTGAGCTTCTGTACTAAGATTAGTTTGGGATTAGGGATATGTGGTTGGGCCATTGATTGATATGAAACAATAGATGGCAGGCCATTGATTGTGCTTCCTCATTGAGTTTTTCTATGAAAATGGCGGCAGAAGTTTAATGGGAAGGAGACTAGGAGAGATTAAATGTTTGATAAAGTTAACAAGTAGGGAATGAATAATATTAGGGGGTGAAATCGTCCTTTAACATATTCCAACAATTTAAAACTAACTTAAGTTCAGTTCTGTCAAAAAAATAGCAATTTGATTAATTAGGTATGATTTTAGGTAGTTAGTTGCAAAATTAATTATATTAGGTAGTAATATACAATTTTTTGCACTTATTAGGTAGTAATTTGCTATATTTCTTAATTAAAAATACTGAGCTTCCAACGGTCTTATCTTTCAGTAGACCGAGTAGACCGACGCAAAGACTGCATTTTTCGTACTCCCAAGAGTTGGTCATGTTTATTCAGTTTCCCGTTGGTCTATGACAGATTACAAATTGTGACGGGTTTAGTGTTGGTCTATCTTATTATGACGAATTATAAATTGTGACGGGTTGCACAATGAACGACAACTCAGAAGTTGAAGAAGAAAGAAAAGACATTCCTCTATTTACCAAAGTTTCGAGGAGTGAATACAGGCAATGCCTTGAAATTGCGTCAACAAATGTAATTATTTAGTCTCGGTTTTTGTAATCTACTTTAGCATTCTGCTTTTTCAATGCTTAATACAACAACTTTATTCTGTCCTTAGTATAGATTCTCTGACTTCAGCTTCTTGGTATTACAATATTGTACAAAGTTAATTAACATTATTATTTCCGTAACATATTAAAATGTTGGAACATTGAGTAAAGTTTCAAATGCGACAAGTAGAAAGTCTTGCTTGGATAATCCAAAATGTAGATTATAAATAAATCTACTTGTTCCAACCGAGTAGAAATCGCAATCAACTTCGATACGGTTATGTCGGATTAGATAAGTTTCTAGTACTTCAGTATTGAGATTGTCCTACGAGAGTTAATACAAAAACTGTCATAAACTACGATTTACTAGACGAACAAAAAGTGTATGAAGATCCAGTACTTAGGCATATACGGCTGATTTTTAAAATGTAGGTTACTATATCGCGTTACATCCTTAACATTAATTTCTTTACGTTTAACACGACACTGTCAACTGCAACATAGCAAAACAACAGAGTTCAGGCTATTATGAACGAAGGACACATTTAGTCATAAGTCTCAAACCAGTAGTTTATACTCGAGATAACATGGCCTAGTTTCCATCACACGAAGCATCGATCCAATTACACATAGTTAGAGGGCAAATAAGTAGAGCTCTAATTTATGAGAAAAGCACAAAGTCAAGCAAGGTTGCTGCAAATCATGATCAAAGATAAGATAGATTAGTGAGGGTGGCGACTCAAAGCAAATAAATTGGCTGCTGCACCTTCATTTCCATACACACTTGCAACGTCGTAATTCCTCTGTCCGGCTTCTCCTATCCCAAAGTGTGCTCCTCTAAATTTCGCTTCCTTCATTTTCAAGGTGACAACTATTAGTTAAACTCGCGTGTAGACGTAATCAGTCACGTAGCAGAAGAGCTTGCAGTGGCAATGTAATGTTAGTAATGACGAAACAAGAAAGCACAATTTCAAAAATCTGATGCGGCCATATTGACAACTTCTATTATACATAAGTTCAGTACTTCAACCAAGTGGTGTTAGTTCAGTGGTAACTGAGTTAAACCTTAAAGCCTGCAGCCCCGAAGGGGTGACTTACATGGTCCATGGGGCATGGGGCCGGGGATTAAACCCCTTATTATCAAAAAAAAGTTCAGTACTTCAGTAGCAAAACGTCAATTAGTTTAATCGCTAAATTCATGGGATATGGTAGTCATGACATAAGTTTATATCCCGTCAGCATTAAATTTTCTTTTGTGACATCTTAAAAAAATTGTAAGGCAGCAATTCTGGATTTGAAGATATTTTAGGGGTAATTACTTACAAGATCCATGAGCAGATCTCCATGCCTTTCTTCAAGGTTCTTTACCTTCTTCCTAGTTGTCCCTGTTTGATTCTTGATCGCATTGTACTGCAACAAACATTTACCATAAATTAGAAACCGAAGATGTCTTAGCCTACCGATTAAGAGTTAAGACTGTACGTATCAATGTATCATGTCCCCGAATCAGTCATCGTCTCCTATATTGTAATACGCCTGTGGCTTATTTAACAGACAAAAAAAAGAAGAGACGATGCACTAGGAGAACTAGACCATGTAAAAGTAACATGAAACCACAACATTAAGCGAGCTTGTGACCAAATTACAGAAGTTTTCGAGTCTACCAAAAGCGTGTTTTGATACGTATAGGGTGTATGATTTTGAACACAAATTCTTGTTTTAGACCGTCACTTTTGGCCTGAAATAATAAGACGGGATTTTCTAACCATTTTAGAGCCAAATGTAACCACAATAGTATGGTCAATGTTACAGCTTATGATAACTTATTTGTAAATAATGGTTATAATTGGCTGTAAAATGGTTACAAAATCCCGTCTATTATTTCAGACCAAAATTGTGGTCTGAAGCAAGAGCTACTGGATTTTGCAGATGAAAGAATTTAACCTTTCGATTACGAATTTCAGTAACGGCTTCCTCCATCTCTTGCTGAAGACCGCGGAGCTCTACAATAGTTAGACCCTCCAAATCGCCCCCCATCCTTTGACTACAACACCGCAAATTAAACTCGAATCAGGATCATTTTTGTGAAAAAACTAATTCAATTAACATAATAATTGTAATCAAGTAACATGACAAGTTACTAGGAGTTAATAGTCTTTGAATAGTCACCTAATCTCCGTCCGTAGCATACTATTGAGCTCTAGCAATTTTCTCTGCTGCTCTTGCATCCTCTGTGGTGAAAACCAATAACAACATTTTACAAATTCGAGCTTAATTTTCGTTGCAATCATATATACGTTATAATCATTTGTTACTTTCGATTAAATACAATTAACAAAACAATAAAATAAAATAAATGGCTGAAACGGAGAGTATCTCCCGAGTTATATCTTTGATCTAGTCTAATACAAGCCAAACAAAACTTAACCAAACTCGAATAAAAACACATGACCTGATGACCTGATTGACTTCGAGTACCTAAAATAGCTAAACAAAGTATCATATAACACGATCTATCGCGATAATAGGTCACAGGTTCGAATGTTTACCTCCCAATGTTTCAGCCAGAGATCAACACCCTTAATCTTCTGATACTCATCGTACATCTTCTTAAGCCTTAATCATAAAAAAATAGTAATTTGAGTTCGAATTAGGGTTTCGATAACAAAAACAAAGGAAAAAGCGATAGGGCACCATCGATTGGTTAGGAAAAAAGACGTACGAGACACCGGGACTGAGGAAATGGTGTAATTTGTGAGTACTAGAGATCATAAGAAGAGAAACCTTAGCATCACATAAAACAGTAAGCTCTTGAGCTTTTTTCATGATCCCATTTCTTCTCTTTGAGAAAGTTACTTGCCTATTTGTTTTGTTCTCTATTTTCTTAATCTCTAGCTTTCCTCTTCCCATTTTTTTCACCCAAATTGTTTCTCCCACTAGAAAAATAGAGGAATTATTAATAATAATAATGTAAAGTGGGGTTTGATATGTTTTGTGGTTGTCATGAGTTATAAGAGTAAAGGTTAAAAAAGTTGCTAAAAATGGAAAGGGAAAATGGAAAGTATGAAGTGGAAGTTAACTAAAGAAGGAATGCTTAATCCGTGAAAACTAAAGTGGATGCTTTGAGTCTTTTGATGTGTTTATTAAGATGATTAGACATTACGTTAACATATTTATTTTGTGTGGTTGCTTTTGAGTGTGACAATGGGTCTTTCCTTTGTTTGAGTGTATTGCTTGTTGCCTTGTTGAATTGGAGCTAACTAGTTGGATCTTATCTATGTTCATATGAATCATATCTACTCCCTCCGATTTTGTGTTGTTCTTTTTTCATTTTGGTCTAATAACATTGATGTTCTATCTTTCTTCTTTTGGACAACATTGTGTGGTCCAAAATCAATTTCATGTGGGGTCATATGTATTGTGTCGTCCAAATTAATTACCTTATTTCTTGTGTTAAAATGAAAAGGGAACAACACAAAAAATTGAAGGGATATTGTTTATGATAATCATTTTAGCCAAACTTATAATGCTATTCTTAGATTTTTTCCCTCAATAGTCTGGTTGATGCAGTTTAAAAATCTCGCAAGTGAACGACGGGTATCGTTGTGCTAATTTACAGGTCGAGTTTACAAAGAGCAATGTGACTATCAATCGTTTATATGCTTGTGTTTAGCTAAGTCAACAACATTTTCAGTGAATGATTATTGATCGGATAAAACTAGTCGTCGTTATATGCGCTAATTATCCTACCAAACAAATAAATAAAACCTAAACTAGACTCTATTAAATTCTAAGCAACAATAGTAAAGCGGAAGTAAAAGGTCGAACACAAGAGAGAGGTTTAAACTAAAACTTGTTTTAAGACCATTAATTATGAAGTTAAAGGCGATTAAGACTTAATGACAAACAACTTATCAACATACAATGATTATTAACAAAGGATAATAAGAAGTATGACACAAATCTGTGTTTATGTATTGTGACGGCTATGTTTTTTATTTGATATCACTGTACATTGTTACTGGAATTGTTATATTGGAATATGTGTGTGGGACTGTTGTGGAAAACGACTCTCACTCCTACGATCGCTCTTCGTGGGACCCGCCACAGAGAGGATGTGCACATTAAGGATCTAGGTACCCCTAGCCGCGAGCAAGTGGGGGATGAATATGGGGCTTGAGGTCGCCATGGAATTTATGATATCAATGGTTGTGGTTTATGACAGTAAAGTGTTTATATCAGTTTATACTTAATGTTGTCGTTATGAGATCGTCCCATATAGTAGTATCTGATGTTTGTGGTGTTTCTTACTGTGATGATCCATGGTTATGATGAGCATACTCTCAGGTACGTCATGGTTGATGATTGCTAGCTTTGGGATGGACACGATCACGCGTCACCTGCTAGAAGATTCTCAGTCTTAGCTTCCACACTTTTGTTTTTGTTGCTGTTAGACTTATGTTGAGGCAGTTTTGGTTGTATCAGACTTTTCACTTGGTTAAACTTTAAATAAAGGTTTTGAGTATTGTTATTTGATATTATGCCTCGGGAAACTGAGATGCTAATGTTCTCATAGTCTGATGGTCCTTCCTAAATGCCTTGAATTATGAGGGTGTTACAATACCTTCGTGCCCAACTGCCCATTATATTTCCACTGATTGTTTTTCAAAGTCCCATAAATGTTTCCTTGCAAAGATTGATGAACATAGGGAACCACATTCATATTCCGAGGCTGCTAAAGATGAGCGATGACGTGAGGCCATGCGAAAAGAAATTGATGTATTAGAAGCCAATGGGACTTGGAGGATTGAGAATTTGCCGAAGAGAAAGAAAGTCATTGGATACAAGTGGGTATACAAAATCAAATACCATGCTAATGGAGAAGTTGAACAACGATACAAAGCAAGACTTGTAGATAGCCCAAGGATTCACTCAAGTATAAGGTATTGACTTTCATGAAACATATGCTCCGGTTGCCAAAATGACGAGTGTAAGATGTCTACTTGTTGTCGTCGTAAAAAAAAAAGGGTTGGATTATTGAGCAATTGGATGTCAACAATGCATTTTTGCATGCATGTCGATCTTGAGGAGGATGTATACATGCGTATTCCGCAAGGTTTTGAGCGAGACAAAGGTACGAAAGTTTTCAAACTACTCAAATCAATTTACGGTTTAAAGCAGGCATCACGTAATTGGTTTGCTAAGCTTACTTTGTCCATGAAAAAATACGTTTTTGTACAATCAATGGCAGATTATTCGTTGTTTACACTAAATCGAGACAGAATATTCATTGGAGTTTTAGTGTATGTTGATGACCTCATTGTGGTTGGGAATGACTGATTGGCTTGTGACAAATTCAAACAATTTTTGAATAAGAAATTTGGCATCAAGTACTTGGGAAAACTTAATTTTTTTCTTGGTATAAAAGTTGCTCATGGCACACATGGTCTATTCCTCAATCAATATTGTCGAAGATAATGGCATGGCAGGAGCAAAACCGGTCTATACACCAACACCATCACGTCATAATTTGGGCCTTACGAAAGGTCCTATATTGAAGGACATCATAAAATATCGAAGGTTGGTTGGTCGGCTAGTATATTTAATTATTACTAGGCCGGATCTTATTTATTCCGTACATATTTTATCTCAATTTGTCAATGAACCAAAGACGGAGCATCGGGATGCGGCATTGAGAGTAGTTCGTTACATCAGGCACAATCCGAGCAAAGGTATTACGTTCACAGCCACTTTAAGTTATCAATTAGAGGGGTGATGTGACTCAGATTATGCTAATTGTCCTCTCACGCGACGATCTTTAAGTGGCTATTTTGTGTCGCTTGGTGGATCGCCAATTTCATGGCGGGCAAAGAAGCAAGTCACAGTGGCCAAATCCACGGTAGAATCAGAGTATAGGGTCATGGGTGCAGTCAGTAGTGAGCTATTGTGCTTAGGGCTGAGCAAAACCGGTATACCGCACCGGTTTAACAATCCGGAGCGGGACCCGGTTTTTTAAAAGTTGGATCTCTAGGATCCGAAACCGAACCGGTTTGAACCGGTATACCAGTTTTTTCAGAAATTGAAAACCGGATTTGAAAAACCGGATTACCGAACCGGTTTTGAAACCGGTTTGACCAAATTTTCCTGTTTGACTTATTTCTTAATAAATGTCCAAAAATCCAAATAGGGTGATTATACCATCTTAAAAACAAGTCCTTACTCCTTAATACACATACAAAAGTCCTAAAATGCAAAGTAACTACTCCTTAGTACACATACAAAAGTCTTAACAAATTACATCACAACTGAAAAACTTGCTCTTGAACAGCTACACTCGTTAACAATTTTCTCTAGGCCTCCAAACAAACTGAAAAACTTGCATCTTCGAGAAAGAGATTAACCATCCGTCTCATCAATAATCATGAGAGGTTGTTGCAACACCAAATCCTTCATACCTACAATTTGAACAAAAGATATGAGGAGCAATAATGAGCATAACAACCAACATAACAACAAATCCAGATAACAGCCAGCTTTCGTTTTCCTTGCTCGCTGTATTTACTTATCGCGAGAAAGGGAGTATGCAAGTCAGCAAGTGTTTCCTAGGCATAATAAATAATAATGTCAACAATATTTATATTCTAATGCCTGCAACGAATGCCAAAATGCAAGAATGTACAGCCGCCAAAGTAAATCAGATTAATGAATGCTTCGAAAGATACAAAAAAGGACGGAGTACAAAGAGATTAAGTAAAATAAGATTAGAAAATACCAGACAGAGAACTTAAGTAGAATGTCGAATGCTACCATCATTCTAGTTACCACAGCTAATTGACTATGTCAAATAAACTTGACCAAGTATTAGGGGATGAATGACACGATTACATATTATCAAATAAACAGATGGAAATATATATATAACAAAATACGAACGAAACAATGAACTTGCCTTCGCCTTCTTCAATATTCTGCATCTGAAGTAAGATCTCGTCAAGATTAATTGGAGTATGGGAGGTACGAAGCCAATCTTGGGCACATATAAGAGCTTCCACCATTCTTGGGCTCAAAGAAGTACGAAACGAATCAAGAATCCGACCTCCCGTGCTAAAAGCACACTCCGATGCCACTGTAGAAACGGGAATGGCTAACACATCCCGGGCCATTTTAGCAAGTGTAGAGTAACGTTTTTGGTTATCCTTCCACCATTGCAAAATATCAAATTTACCTTGCCTACTTTCCCGTTCATCACTCAAATACTTCTCCCATTCACTTTTTCTTTCACTTTCCCCATCACCTATTTCCATTTCATATTCATTCCCAAAGAGAGCGCTAAAGTTAAAGGTGTCATCTTGGTTATTTGTTTGGGGTAATGCATTAGTAGTGGCGGATGAACAAGAAGAGGCACTATTTGAAGTTTTAGGAATAGAGGAAACATAAAAGTCAAAGAAGCTTTGGAAGAAGTATCTAATATTCATGGCCAAAACACGACCTTTCTCATTACCAAATATTCTTTTGACCATCCATTCTACATAAGCCAATTTATATCTTGGGTCAAGAATAAGAGAGACAAACAAAAATAAATTGAGATTATCAATGTTGCCCCAATACTTATCATATTTCAACTTCATTTTAGAAGCCATTTTCCGAACTCCTTCATCATTGTGGGTAAGATGTTTAGAAACCACTTCACCAACTCCAAATATGACCTCCACATATTCATTACTAGTCACATAACGACTTCCGGACAGCTTCTATGTTGCATCATAAAAAATTTTCAAAAAAGGCAAAAAGTAAGAAATTTGTTTCCACTCCTCAATTGTAATCTCGCCACCAACTTTGTGCATTTCCTTTTGAAGATTGGAATCTTTTACATACAAACACCCAAAAGCCTTCTTAAAATTTACGGCAACATTAAGCATTAAGTAAGTAGAGTTCCATCTAGTCTCAACATCCAAACATACTTCACTCGTACACTTTATTTTCTCTTCCACAATACAAGCTTGGAATTTTTCTTTTCTAGCGGGTGAAGCTTTCACGTATTTACAGAGGGTACGAACTTTAACAATTGATGTCGCAAGGTCATTCAAGCCGTCTTTAACAACCAAATTCAAAATATGAGCTGAACACCTCATGTGTAAATATTTCCCACCCATAACATCACATTCCGAAATATTAAATTTCCTCTTCAAATAATCAACTGCAACATCGTTTGCGCTAGCATTATTGTCGACAGTGATTGTCAAAATGTTCTTTAGGTTCCACTCACTCAAACATTTCTCAACGGTTTTACCAATTATCATACCCGAATGACCAGAAAGTTGACAGAAGTTGATGATTCTTTTATGCAAAACCCAATGATCATCAATAAAATGAGCCGTAAGACACATATAGCCTAAATTTTGACCTGATGACCAAGCATCTGTGGTAAGACAAACCCGAGAAGAAAGCCTACCAAAGAAATCATGCAACTTTTTTCGTCGTTCTATAAATAGACCATAACTATCTCTAGCCACTGTGAATCGTGAAGGAATAACAAACTGAGGGTTCATGTCATTACAAAAGGCTTTAAATCCCTCTTTCTCAACAGACATAAAAGGCAATTCATCGATAATTACCATCTTAGCAAGTGATCTCCTACAATTTTCTTGATTAAAAGACCATGTTTTTGGAACACTAATAGTTTTAGTGGAGCCATCCTCATTAATAACAGTGGTCGTCTCAAAATTTATCAACTCCTGTTTCTTATCCAAATTAAGAGGTGCTTTTGGACATCTATTCGTATGAGCATTCAAATTAGTTGTCCCATTTTTTGAAGCGCAAGCAAACGAACCTTCACAATAATTGCATATAGCATGTTTCTTGTCATCAGCTCTAGTAAAATGATTCCAAACATTAGATGCATTTTTTCTTTTACGAGAAGAAGGCTCACCCTTTTCGGTACTTGTCACTTTGGGAGGTCGTGGTGGTTTGAGATTCTTTCGGATTTTTGAAGCTTCACAATGAGTAGTCTCAACTTCATCCTCTTCACTAGTGTCTTCCAAATTGATTAGCCTTTCAATATCTTCATTTTCATCAAAACTCGAGGACATCTACAACAAAATTTAATGGTTTAGAGTTAAGATGATAATAATTAATAAAACAGTAGCTAATAAATTGATAATACCATAGCTAATAAACAGTAGCTAATAAATTAATAAAGATTAAGGCAGACTCTCCTCTACTTTCCTTCTTCTCTTTCGTGAAGTGAAATACCAAAAAACCAGAGAAGTAAGTCCAATAGCAGGAAGACATGCAATGCAAAGAGGGCTTTCGGTCCGGGTAAGCTCTAAAGTTCAGGCTACTTATAAGCTCGAAAGGAGTCAACAAAGGTACTTCGCTGGAGGAAGCTCCCACTTACTACGTTAACCTCGACCTCCCATTTAAAAATCGAAAAAATGAACAATAAATCAATAATCATACAATAAATCAATCGAAAAAATCGAAAAAATGAACAATAAATCAATAATCATACAATAAATCAATCGAAAAAATCGAAAAAATGAACAATAAATCAATAATCATACAATAAATCAATCGAAAAAATCGAAAAAATGAACAATAAATCAATAATCATACAAAAAATGAACAATCGAAAAAATCGAAAAAATCGAAAAAATCGAATTAATCAATAATCAATTAATCATACAATAAATCAATAAAAACTTTAAAACTAAAAATATATATGATAAAAGGATGAATATACGAACCTTAGTTGCTAAGAACTCGAAATCTCGATGAGTAGACCGTAGATGAAGATTGAAGGTTGCGTGAAGAGTGAAGAGTTGAAGAGTGAAGACCAAAGATGAAGGCTGCTGATGAAATGTTGTTTGGTTTTAGGGTTTTTTGGTTTTAGGAATTAGGATGAATAGTTGAATACTGAATAGTCTGTGACTTTGTGTTAGGCTTTTTTTAATTTTTTTTTCAAAAATTGTAAACCGGTTCAAAAACCGGGTCCCGGTTTTCTGATACTAATATCCATATCCGCACCGGTTTTGCATTATAAAATGCGGTCCGGGTACCGCTTTTGGAAAAAAACCGAATTTTCGGTTTTTATTTTACGGTTTTCGGTCCGGATTCGGTTTTTTAAATCGGATCCGATTTTTTTGCTCAGCCCTAATTGTGCTGGCTTAAGTCGTTCCTTGGATCGAAGCCAGCCCTCTGACCAGGAAGAAGGACATGCACAACCACGTCATCGCCGAAATGGAAGATTTCCCTCACAGAGGCCACATCGTGGGGGCTAAAGTTGAGTCGGAAGAATGAATGGGGGGGGAGTACATGCTGAGAAGGGAAAGTACCACCCACCATGAGATAAAGAATAGGAAATTGTTACCGTGGGAAGAAACGGAAAAAAAAGGGAGGACGACGGTTGGGATTAGAGCAGTTTTAAGAAAGAGAAAAGATTTGGAAAAGTGGGAAAGGTAGGAAGTTTAGAAGGGAAGTTAAAGGGTTTAAATAAGAGAATTTCGAAATTTGAAAGGGGGAGTAAATGGGCGGTTGGTGGTTGCTTAAAAGACATGCGATGTGATTGATATAGGTATGTGTCAAATCATCTCCTCTGGACCCAGGAAAGAAAAATTCCCGCGGGGGCTAATGTTAGGCTTCCCAAAACAGTCATGTTTTATCCTCTGACACGTGGCATCACGGGAGTGGATAATCTTCCAATAGGGAGGATCAACGACGTGGCATGCCCCTAGCCGATAGATCAAAAGCAAACAAACACAAAAGTACACAAGTCACGTGAAAGGGAGAAAAAAAATGGCGTGTGGGAAAAGCCCAATAATAGCCCAAAATGGCTATCAGCAGAAGATGCTCAGAAGAAAGGAAAAGAGGAAGGAAAGCTTAGAAGGGAAATCTGGGGCCAGAAAAAGGACAGAGTGTTAAGGCTTGACCAACGATCATAAGCAGGGAAAAAAAGGCATAAATAGGAAGAAGGGGAGCAGGGGAATATCATTCAATGTATTGCTTATCTCACTAAAACACTTATGCTTCTTCAATATTTCTAACAATGTTGGCACTTATAAGTCGACTTTTATAGTGGATTTGGTGGAACATCGATTCTCCCGCGGTTTTTCCCACACAGGTTTCCCGCGTCATCAAAAATATCTTCCTTTGTTCCTTCTCCTTCATCGTTCATTACACTCAGAACCTACCTCTAATCACACAAAATAGCACCTAGGATCATTATAACCCGATAACATAAACTTGGTAATTTTTGACCAAAACAATAAGTATCCAAGTTTATATATATTTATTCTGAGCTAATTCAAAGTTTATATTTTTAATGTGTAAATGAATAAACTCAAATACTTTCTAATAAAACTCTTACTCTTTAAAATAAAATTCGAATACCTTATTACAAAACTTATATTTTATATTGTACAACTGATACAAGTTGTGATATGTTCCATCAATTGCATTTTCTTTAACAAAGTACAAGAATATAAAACCAGTTTTCCACAATGTTTTATTGTAAATTCGTAATGCATGCTACCGTTCTAATAACGAAATTTAGTAATACACTTAAAGTCTTGCAGCCATTGACATTTTCGTAAGAAAATATTGGGTGAGACCAGGAATGTGAATATTAGTAAAGTAATCTTTCCAATTGATGGATTTGAAGTTGAAGTTAAAGATGTCCAACTCTTCTAATGACATTTTTCCGAGTAAATTCCTTGTATTCTTGTCGTCAAACCTACATGATCATTACAATTACATCATTATTCCCTCATTTTACATCCTTTTAAACTTGCTACTTTTTAGAATTTCACTTGTATATTCTAAAAAAGTATGAACTTTAGAACTGCATCGAATAATAAAATAAGGTAGTATATATGAGTAAAAGACGGATTGGAATTGTACGTGGCCATTCAGTTGACACGTCTCACAACATGATCCATTTTGACACGACAAAGAATTGGCACACGCCAGCATGCCTATGGGTGTGCGTCTGCCTTACCAAGGCCAATGTTCTAAGAAAAAATTTGTGCATATAACGAGTATGGCCCGGTCTACTTTTATCCACGTAAAGGGGTTTTTAGATAAAACTAACTCTTTAATTTCGATCAACAAGATAGATTTTCAGAAGACTTGTAAACAATAATTAAGATGATTAATTGTACAAGAGTATAGATTAAAAGTGGTACCACATAGTAGCAGTCAAAGGTAGCTCATATATAGCAGCCATTCGCAGGAAATTGGTTTTGAGCTTTGCGTTATTTCTTGTAGCATCTGCTCCAACAATTGTTGTCAATTCAGACATTGATTGAAAATATTTCATGTCTTTGACGATGATATCTTTCTCATTTGAGTCCTTGAGTGGATTCGATGTGAAGTAATTAGTCGAGAAGTTGAAGAAATCATGACATAAAAGAGGATTTAAACGGGACGAGGTAATATTGTATATCTCCAATCCATGCTTTCCTTCGTTCCCATGCTTGGCCATGGCCGCAATCATGGCATTGGCAGCCATGTCTACGGGTACCTTAAATTTGAAGCATGAATCAAATCGGGTTAATTACTTTGAAAAAACACTAGTGTAACACCCGTGAAAAGATGGCTATAGATCATTATATAACCAATTCCATTTATTTGAACCTGTGTACTTTTTAAAAATAATAAATAAATAATATAATATCATTATATATATATATATACGGATTTTATAACAAAGTTATTAAAAAAAAAATCAAAATTAAGATAATTAAGTTATATATACTACAGAAAATGAAAATTATAGTCAACATTGTGCTTATATTAGTTGAATCAAATTGTTAGATTTATAAGACGAATAGTTAGAAGAATGAAAGAACTAATAAATTAAAATAAAAGATAAATTAACTTACAAAAAGGTTCTAATATAAATTACAATAGAATACTGTATCAAATAAAGAAAATCTAAGACAAATTTATAGTCTTAAACGAATTGTATAAAAATCGAATATTTTATTTCCTAAATATGAGTCTCAAACGGATTGAGTCGGTCAAATAATTACATACATTGCTTCTGATTAGTTTGTCGAAAAAATCCTATTTTGTGGAGGATTATGTTTTGGAAATATTACTTGTAAATCGTAATAGTGAAAAAAGTCTTAAATTTCAGTTTTATACAAATTTTACTAAAATGAAATCTTAGTAATTAATTTAACTCATTAATAGGGTTTTATTAGAATTTATTTTATATACAGTACATATTAACGGAAAACTGTCTTATGCATATAATTCGAAAAAGAGAGTTTTTATGAAAATTGGAAAGTATGTTTACGTTTAGTAATTAATTTAACTCATTATAAATCTCATTGTCTCATGAACTTAACCTAAATATTAAGATTCCGTGATTACGTTGATTAGAAAGAAATATTACGTTTAGTAAGAATTGACTTAAATCGAAATCATATGATGTTATCAATCACGAATTTTAATATTTAGTAAGAATTGATTAAAAAAAGAAATACTCCCTCCATTCATATCCACTTTGCACCTATTCCATTTCGGTCCATTCGAATCCACTTTGCACCTTTCCTTATTTGGTTGTACTTTTAATACTATAATACTATAAAAACACTATTAAGGCCCACTTTTTCAACACAATACTAACACTTTACACCTATTTGTTGTACTTTTATTAATATTTTAACAATGCGTAAAAACCCGTGCATAAAGCAAATGTACCAAGTGGAAATGAATGGAGGGAGTATTCCTTTCTATAAAACCAAAGTGGCATATAGTGTGGTATTTAAAAAATATTACGTGATATAAGGCAGCTATATCACGCCTCGACAATCACGCATGAAATTATCACGCAAGAAATATTTCCTTATTAACAATTGATTACGTGACATATTGATTAAAAAAAGAAATTTTAATATCACGGTAATTTTAATATCACAGTTGCCGACATGGCTAATTTTAATTGGCCGAGAATCAACGAAATCTCGTGACCCCAAAATGGAATAAGGCCAAATCGCAGGGTACCGAAGTGGAGTTATTCCTAAGAACAACTTTATTTGAAGTCCACCATCTTAAAACTTGTCATTTGAAAATGGAGGGGATTCCAATGGATTGGAGTACTACGTTGTTATTAAACAATCACGCATGAAATTATCACGCATGAAATTATCACGCAAGAAATCTTTCCTTATTAACAATTGATTACGTGACATATTGATTAAAAAAAGAAATTTTAATTGCGGAATAATTTTAATATCACGGTTGCTGACATGGCTAATTTTAATTGGCCGAGAAAAATTGAAATTGTGAGAGTGAATGAGAGGGCTTGAAAGATGGTTTTCTGAAAACACATTGCGCCACCTAAGCGGTTATACCTAATTCTTTAATATATATAATGATAATGATAATGATAATGATGATATATATAACGATTATGATATTGAAACGACACAAATAATTCTTGTACAAGGTACGATAAATTAACAGGGAAGACTTAAAAAGTATTTGGAGACGTTGTGATTCTTGTTAAATAAATTAATAATTTAGTATTAAACTGCTTTATATAAGACTTATTGTTACAATTATAACAAAAATCATCTCATGTATAGACCGGATACAAACCTGAGTTTCACTAACAGGACTTATCTCCTAAGTCTTTTTGTTTATTTTTTAATATACTTATCTTATACCCAAAAAAATCATCTCATAATATTATTGATTTGTGAAAGTAATAGAATATAGGTAAAGAGGATCGTATGTATCTGAAACTCACCACATCTAAAACTGTATGTGGGTCTGCAACAAATCCTTCGAGATTTCCAGTTCCATAGCTTAAGATTATCGGGTCCAGCGACCTAATTATTCAATGGAGATTTTTTTGTTAGGACTTAATTACTTATTCATAGTGTACATTTTAATTCATGTCATGGTTCAATATATACTTGTGTTATTTTTCAGTCATAAAATAAAGTAAAGGTAAATTATTGACAAAATAAAATAAGTGTAAATTATTAACTCTAGATTAAGCGGAATATAAGTATCGTCCCATCATTTCAAGCGGAAAATAAGTATCGTCCCATCATTTCACATGTAAACTTACTTGTATCCTTCAACCCATCCAGGAAATGGTTCTTTAATTGTGCTTTCCATTAGACTGGGACGTATAATGACGACCGGAAGTTTTCCACTTAGTTTGCTTGCTAGCATTTCTCCCATAGCTTTTGTAAGTGTATAACTGTTGAGCATTTTGTAGAATTTTGCCCTACAAACGTTACGTACCATGATGTTATACGAGTGAAAAATTAAAATAAATTATTCTGTTATAATTATAAAAAAAAATGAATAAATAATTGAGAGGTGTGGATTAAGTTGGCTGAAATTAAATAATATAGCACAACACAATATGACATACCGACGCATGGCTAGTTTCTTCATTTCAATAGTTTGCTCTTCTTCGCAAAACTGACGAGCTAATTCCGAAACCATCCTCATTTCGCTATTTATGATTTTTTCAACCGGCAAGTTCGTGTTTTGTTCATCTTCTATATAATAACGTCCCATGTTCATAGGTTTCTCAAAAGCAACTCCGGGCAAATCCTGGCTTGCATACGCTGTATAAATGTATAATTCACGCCCATGATAATTGATCAACCACGTCATTCCAATGTAATAATTCCTCGAATCCATTTATACTATATGTTTTACACTAGTTTTATACCCGTACAACAAATGTACGGTTCTGTTTTTAAATATTGGTTACTCATAAATATGTGACTAATTAATACAAATATAATTTAAAATAAAAATTAAGTAGATAATATATAAATTATTATAAATCATGAATTACTAAAATAAACCATTTTTTTTCTATAAAATTCGACCTATTTCATTAATAATGTAAAAGGCAAATTTTATTTGTTATGGTTTCAGAACTAACGGATTTTTTATTGGAAATACTGATCATATCCCGTGTTTTTTTATTACCTACTTGTGTGTTCTTTATAACTGTCAATTATTTGATTATTATCAATATCGTCTCAATTTCTTAGGAGTAGATCTACATGAATAAGATTAATTTGCAGTTTTTTTTGCATAATAAAATTATATTTTTCAGATTTTCAGTTTATTTTCAGTATTTTATTAGTATTAGTATTATACTTAGTATTATCATTAATCATTACTATGCACCTGATTAATAAACGTAATATCCCCACCTGAATAATTTTTAGCTGACTTTGAGTTATTTAGGTTGAAATTCCCGTTTTGTTTATTTTTTGTGCTGATTTTCAGTTTTTTTTTCCTAATATACAGGATTTTTATTACGACATTGGCGAAAACGTAATAATTTTGATATATACTAGTCTTAAACCCGTGCAAATTGCACGGGTTTGTTATTTTATATTATGTTATTATCAAGTTGTTCTATTGGGATGATCTTTAATTGTGTTTATGTAAGATAATATTTCACATGCTCGTTTATGATGTTGTCAATGACATGTCTCACATATCTTGCATGAGACACTCTTAGAAGAGTTACTCTGCTTGTATCCTAATATGGTCCAATAAAATAGTAAAATGTGTAGGTACATTCATTTCTCATAAGATATGTTCACCAATTTATGAATGTATTACTCCCTCCATTCTTTTTATATCACCCAATTTCATTATTCACGATTGCTGATGTTCATTTTGTTTTGATTATATCTTTAGCTACATACTACTAAAAATTATAAAAGTTTGATATTTTTAATCCTCTTATCAAGACAATCCAAAAAAGATCTCACATGAATATATTTCCTTGAACGGATTGAGAGAAAACCGACATTGAATACTCGATTGTGAATAGTGTCAAAACAAAAGTTGGGTGATATAAAAAGAATGGAGGGAGTACAATTATATCTATTTAGAGATGACTTGTTCTCGTAAATCCAACCTAGCTCGACTCGGGTTTTCAAATTAAAAACCCGCCAATCTGATATTGACTAACACCCGATTAGTCCAATCTTGTATTGACCCGTTATTTTAAGTTCAAAACCTGATTCGACTTGGGCTCAACTGGTTAGATCGATAATCCGGATTAAAATATTAATATTTACCCTCTCTATTTTTTTATTTTCACCCTAGATACTTCTTCAGTGTCTCCAAGACGGAACTTTAACCGCATTTTCCAAAATGGAAATGTTATTGTTTTTTTGTAAAAAAATAATATTTTATGAATAATGGTTTGAAATAATAAATGGAAATGATTTAATTTTATGTATCAACAATTTTTTCTCTATATATTTCCCGATTAAAGTTTGGTTGGTCTGGACTACAAGAAAAGAATTGAAAGAAAATTGGAAAATTGAAGAGTTATACTCTCTCCGAGTTATAATGTTGGTTCCCATTTCCCTTTTGATGCGAGTTTAGTGATGGTTCCTCGTTCATTTTTTTAGTAACTTTTGTGTGGTCCAAAATCAATTCAGTATAGGGTAGGGTGTTTTGTGCGGTTTAGAATCATAGTATATTGAATTAATAAATAGAAAAATACGAAGTAAATATCTTAGTATATTTAATTAAAAAATAATAGAAAAATTAATTTTACATACAATTTAGTTGCTTTAATATAATTACATTAATTAATAAATATAATTATATTTTTAATATTACATGTGATTTAATTCTAGAAAAACGTTTTCTAGCAAAAAAAAATATGGTAAAATAAAAGATGATATAATTTTTAAAATTTATATTCTACTCTGATATGATCCGTGTTTTGATCCAACTTATATGCAGTATTCCACTTGTTTAAGCGGCTAATCACAATAGTACTCATTTTTATATCTAAAAAGTTTCATGACCAATAACCTCTCTCGTTTAGAAGGCAAATTCTTGTATCAAACGGACAATTTTCATTTAAAATTAAGACGGACCACGTGTTACCATTTATGTCAAAATGTAAATATTTTCATATAAACTGTTGCCTTTGTTTTTTTTTTGTTAATTTAGTTATATTAAAAGTCGTGACATTTCATGTTATTAATATAAGATTCTATTAAAAGAAAATAACTTGGTTTAAAAATCTCATTGGGCTTTATATAAACACGCATTCTCATTTAAGATGGTCATTATCCGCCTTAAATTTAAAACTGGTCAAATTAGACTCCTCCGAATATGAACCCTACCCACCATTGCTTTTACATGAATTGCAATCAAGCCCTCTTTCTCGTTTCCTTCCCTCTTACTAAATACACAAATAATATATAATTTCACAAATTACATCCATTCTAATTTTACCAATTTCTTGTAGTAAAAGAACTCTCACAAATGATATCTCTCAACATTTTACAAATTTCTTAGTTTAGATCGGTCGTCAAAACTTTCGTCCATGTTGCAATTGAAGGCGTATATTTTACAATAATTGTTCGTCATTTTACTATTTTAACATTTTACATTGTATATGTGATACTTTCATAATTATTAAAATATCCTTAAGGTTTTTTCCCAAAAAATTATTTATATTTGTTAAGAATATTCACTTTTTACTTTATAATATTTTTTTTATGTTTCCTGCCGTTTAAATTAATTTTCAATAATTTTATAAATATAGGTTTATTGATTTACCAAAATTATGTTTCACAAATTTACAATTGTGTCGCTCTGTAGATCTAGAAAATTAGTGATTTTGTAAACCATTCCTTTATTTATTTATTCCAAATATCTATTCATTATTTTGTCAATAAACGACTGGTAGTTTTATCATTCTTTATAAATTATTTCGTCTATAGTCAAAAAAATTTGTTTAAATAATTCTTTTTTCACTCTTTAAAATCTATTTTATGTGATAAATGCGACATTATTAATAATAAACATATTTTCATCACATTTTCAGGTCTCGTTCATGGCTGTAATTATTTAAATTGTCATACTTCTTACGTTAATTTTTTAATAATATGGATTACGGTTAAATAATTTAGTCATATTTATATGAATTTAAATATATATCTATAAAACGTTGCTTAATTTAAGTGGATTATAATTATTGAGAAAAATAAATTTTGATGTTTAAACGTAAATTGTGCTCTAAATTAAATTAAATGAACTACTGCAATTAAATGGTGTACACATTATTGTTGTTTTATAATAGTTTGAAATAAATAATTAACAAAATAGTGGTGGACCCCTAAACTTCCTACTTTTAAGGTAGATGTGACAAATAAGCAACCTGGTTGTTGCTTTAATAAATTGATTGGACCGTTGTATATCGTATTTTACCGTATTTTATTTTGTTTGGTATCTTAATTTATACTCCCTCCTATTCAACATAACCTTCCCTATTTGGGGAAGGCACGGAGAATAAGGAGGGGATTATTATATAGGAAAATATTGGTATGGGGTTGAGTAATTGGAGAGAGGGTATGTATTGTGGGGTAATTGTTGTGAGTAAGGTGATTAAAATAAGTATAAAGTATGAGTATGGTGGGGCATTGTGGTGGGGTGAGTGATTAAAATATGTATAAAAACTTTACTAAATAAGAAAATATGAAAGGTATTGTGAATAGACGAAAAAAGAAATAGGGAAGGTTATGTTGAATAGGAGGGAGTATTTGATTTGATTGAAAAATTGGAGAATATAATGTAATTTAATTTTTGGACTGTAATTATTTTTCGTCTTTGTAATTTTTTGTTTTTCGGATTTGATTTTTTATATTTGGACCGTTCTATATCGTATTTTATTGAAACGTTGTATACTGTTATTTATATTTTCGATGAAAAATAATTTGATTGTATCGTATTTTATTATGACAATGACGAAATGTAATACTGCAATGGATTACGTAATTAAGAATGCGAATTCTGAATTTAGGAGAGAGGGAAATTAAATCAAACTAAAAGTTAGTGGGTAGTTCTTTTTTTCTGATTTCAATGAACCAATCAGAATGAGTTAAATTCTACTCCTTTTATAGAGATAGATTTTTAAAGTGTTAGTTAAATGATATTTTAGTTGACTATTAATCCCGTAGAATTTTCCGGCCTAAGTTTTGTGTCTAAGACATATTCTACTACTTAATACTTTCCTCCATTCAAATTCACTCTACCACTTTACTTTTTTTACATTTGTCAACGCGTGTTTTACGCGCTAAATATCATTAACTATCTATTTGTGAAAATTATAAAAATTAGATATTTTTAATGCTTTTGTAAAGACGAATCAAACAAGATCCCGCATGAATATATTTTAACTTATGAATTGAGCGGAAATCGAAGTTAAATGCTTACTCATAAATAGTGTGTAAAATTGAAAGTGGTAGATTGGATTTGAATAAAGAAAGTATTTAACTTTTAATTAAGTTGAGTCATAATTTCACATTACAATATTTACTCATCTCATTACACTATTGAGTTTATACCTTTGACATTTCCTCTTTATTTTCTCTCTCTAATTTCTCCCTAAATGTATTCCTTGACAACAAAAAATTTGAAAAATTAAAGGCCCTTGATCCCACATGCATGCCCTTCTAATGAAGCTTGGATACAATCTTGGTTGTGTAAGAATTGGGCAAAAAAATTAGAAAAACACAACATTTCCTGTACTATATACATACAAAGAATAATGATATAGCGACACCGGGTGTTACTCAATTGAGCGACACCCGGGATACTATTATAATTTAGTTACGTATTTTAAATTCCCTCCATCAACATTCAAATTTTAAACTTATTGGTGGTCAAAGGTAGTTTCAACAACTCACTGTCTCGCTATCATTTCTGAATCAGCATACTTAGGCCCTGTTCTTTTGGACTTCAAGTCACTTAACTTAAGTTCACTTCAGATCCTATAAGTTCAGTTCAGTTCAGTTCGGTTCCTATAAATTCAGTTCGGTTCCTATAAGTTCAGTTCAGTTCAGATCCTATAAGTTCAGTTCCTATAAGTTCAGTTCAGTTCAGTTAAGTTCAGTTCCTATAAGTTCAGTTCAGTTCCTATAAGTTCAGTTCAATTCAGTTCAGTTCAGTTCAGCTCATATAAACTCAATTCAAAAAAGCTATATACGAAGTATTATTTTAACAACCGATAAAAAAACATTTCGCTTTAATTATTCGATACACGTTAAAAAAAATAACAAATTATTAATAATTGTACCCGTTTTTATAATATCATTAATACCAAACGATCTTATACACACTCACCCTAATGCCATATACCCGAATACAAGCATAGACCACCTGAAGGAATGGTAAAATACTTCAACTATCGACATTCATCATCGAAAATGAAAGTTGAAATGACGTTTGGTCAATTAAAGAAAAGATGGAAGGGGTTAAAAATCATACCCCAAATATCATTTAAGTATCAAATATCGATCACGATTTCTACATTCACCCTCCATAATTCTATCATGCTCTTGAAATTATACAACATGATATGAACATTCAAGGAACATTAGATTCGGGCATGTTTGATAAAGCGGAAGACGGTCATGTATAAGGTACGAAGCAACATAGTCAAAAATATTTGGCGAGGCTATGGATTGTTTGTCGACAGTGATATTGATAATGAAGATGAATTAGATGAGGATTATGATTATATGGAAATAAATGGTTAGAAAAAATTGTAATATATGGATTATTTTTTATCGTAATGTAACCGTAGTATAATGTACTATGAACAAACCATTGTATATAAAGTGGAAAATATTTTATATTACCTTGTGTTGTAGACTACTTTTTATCAATGTCTTCTCTTTCATAATAATAATAATAATAATAGTTAACTTAACTTAAATTAAGTTAATTAAGTTCGGATCTTATAAATTCAGTTCAGTTCATATCTTATAAGTTCAGTTCATTTCAGTTCAGATCCTATAAGTTCAGTTCAGTTCAGTTCAGATCCTATATGTTCAGTTCAGTTCCTATAAGTTCAGTTCAGTTCCTATAAGTTCAGTTCAGTTCAGTTCCTATAAGTTCAGTTCAGTTCAGTTCAGTTCAGTTCAGATCCTATAAGTTCGGTTAAGTTAAGTTAAGTTTCAGTCCAAAAGAACAAGGCCTTAGCACTAAAATATATTTTCAATCAATTAAAACTATTTTAGAGTTGCATAACTCATAAATTTATCATTAATATATTTTTCTATGAGACCGGGTATATCTTAAAATTACAACGAAATAAATTATGAGACAAATTCACTACTCCTACTATTACTGTAATATTTTACTTAGATCGATTACTAGCTAATTTTTCATATATACCTTATTTTGTTCTTAGATTTGTTACTTTTATTACATTCGTTATTACTATTGTTACTTTCATTACATCCGATGTAATTATTGTTACCGGGTTAATTTTATTTACCATTTAAATTTGACTAAATTGTTACTTTTATTACATTAGTATTTTTTATGAAACATGATTTGTTAAATTTGGTTAACATATATATTTACAATATCTTGAAGTTATGATGAGAACAAAGTAAAATTATGAGACAAATTATGAGACACGTTCACCTATCTCTTTGTTAATATTAGTACTTTCATTACATCCCTTGTTAATACTATTACGTTCACTACTTTTTCGGTTACTGTTGTTTGTATAACTCATACTATTTTTACGGTTAACTCGTTAGTTCTATCAAACTTATGTATTTAAAAAAACTAATATTTTCTTGAAATCGAATTGTTAATTAATTTTTTATACTCTCTCCATTGTTCTTACTGTTACTTTCGTTACATGTGTTGTCACTGCTATTACTAGGGGTGTTTATTCGTGGTTCAGTTCACCGAACCGTATATTTAATTCGGTTCGAACACGGTTCGGTTAGGCAAAACAGTGAACCTAAACCGCACCGTTCCCAACGGTTATAGACAGTTCGGTTAACCTCTTTAAATAGTTATTTGCGGTTCGGTTACCGATTAATCTATAAACGTGCTAAATATACTTTTTCTTTAGTTTTCTTAAATATTTTCTATTTGTTTAATTAAAATTTTATTATATATTATAGTCAACGATAAAGTTAATTAGTGAAACTTTAATATTAATCAGTTTAACAATTTTTGAATTTGAAACCACTTCAAAAATAAAACGAAAAAACAATTTATATAATATTTTAATTTTTTGCTTATTGTTTGGTGAAACGATTCGGTTCGGTCAACCTCTTTTCTAAAATTGAGAACCTTAACCGAACCGTGTATATGATAAATTTATAACGGTTCGGTTCACCGAATCGTTTTGTCATTACGGTTTGGTTAATCGAACCTTAAAAATGTACGGTTTTTCGGTTCGGTTATTACGGTTCGGTTTATTCTGAACACCCTTAACTATTCCTTTCACTTCTCCCGCTGTCAATATTTTTTCATTCACTACCCCTGCATTTATTATTGTTAATTTTATTACCATGTTGCTGCTAGTATGACTTTCACTACTGGAGTTGTTATTATTGTTGTTTTTACACTTACACGGGTGATTAATATCATAGTAGTTGATTACCTAGTTGTATTAGAGTTATATATTTAAATAAATCTGAAAGATTAGATTAGAATATTGTTTAAGAGTAATAATAATTATTTTATTAATTAAATTACAAATTTAATGAATTATGGAATATGTTATTTTTCTGGAAATTTGAATTGATTTACTTACCTTTTAATAGTTTCCAAAATATAACATATACTTATTTATACTCTAAGAAAACTCACAAAAAAAAAAAAAAAACTTCATAACTAAAAGATATCGCTCGTTACCAACTATACCAAGTTTTAAAAAAATCACCTTTAAGAATTATATTGATTTTATATTGAAGGTACATTGATTATAATTTTGTAAGTTATAACTTATAAGTACATGTAATAATTATTATATGTATACATTGTTTTAACTCAAGTTTTAACATACGTATATATACCAAAAGAGATACAAATTTATCAGAAAGATCCTTGTGGCATACTGGTATTAGTAATTTTATCTCAAGCTAGAGGTTATGTGTTCAAGGCTTCAATAACATTTTTGAGGTTTCATTTGTTGGTTGATTATCTTATGGCTGCCAACCATCGTAGACTGGCGGCCAAACCTCCACCTTTGACCGGCGGCGTTGACGGCCAACCACCGTCGACCTCCCTTGATCAACCATCTTATTGTCGAGTTTTAATTATTATTATCATTTATATTTTATTTTATTAATATGATAAATTTGTGAATTATGGTTCTACCCTTTCGAAATTGGAGCAAATACGAAAATTTACTTTTCTATTTTCTATTTTTTTCTATTTTTTATTAGGGTGTTACCGAAAATCAGTAAACCTGGTGTCGCCCTAGCACCATCACATACAAAAACAGTAAATTGAAACAAAAAACAAGACCAGAATACTACGCTACTTTCCAATTTTCATACAATTATACACCACCAACGACACCAACCACCAAACACACCACCTATGTCGGTTAAAGGCCACCCCCCATTGGTTAGCTGTTTGAACACGTGAACCACCATCACCACAAATCCATCGTCTAACCACCGGACCACAGATCGATAACCGCCCAACTCTCACGTCGGCAACATAAACAGTCCAACCACACTGGTGACGCTGACCACTATCAAACCACACCATTGACGTTAACCACCGTTAACTCCACCATGCAATACTAATTAACCTTAATTAATTTAGACATAAATTCTAATTAGTAAGGAATAAAATTGTATAAAAAGGAGTGAATTAAATTATTAATATGACTATACTTGGTTGATGATGTCAAGTTTCATGCTATTTTAATGATTCGTCTCTTAGTTACTTGTGTTAGAAAGTGAAGCCACAAAAAGATATCCATGGTGGAACAAGATTAATCAAAGAGAAAGAATTCAAGAAGTTAAGTCATAAATTGTAAACGAGGTAGTGTAAAATTAACATGTTTTATTGAAAGCAAAACGATGCGACTGTGCAACGCACTATGATTTTTTATACAACGGGTGGAGAAGATTTTATAAGAAAAACAAATTTTGAAAATCATCAGTTCATCACTTGCCTCGAAAATTTCTGTTTTGAAAAAGATACCTTTTTACAAAACTGGAATAAAAAATATATACTTTGGAACAAATTGGTAGTTACCAATCTTGTTTAGGGAAATGGACTTTAATATCAAAAATTAGTCTTTTGTTTTTTTCCTTTTTTTTTTTGAAGATTCATTAATTCCCATAAATTTTGTGTAAGACACTCTTTGTCTTGGAAAAATTGAATTCAGTCTTGAGCCTACAAACTGAATTATATTCGTTAATATGCTTAAGTTATATACCATTACCTTGTGGTTTATATGAAGTAGAAGGTACCTAAGGACGGTTCCTTAATACCCCTCACTTCTTGTAAATAGCCCTCTCCAATCTCGTTTATTGCTAAGGCTTTAATAAAAAGCATTTATTGAGTATTTTGCAAATCATTTAGCTGAGTTCAAATTTTTGTTTTCAAAAACATTTGCAAAATCGTTTTAAGTCTTTGTTAAAAGTGTTGTAAAATCTCCATGTGTCAGTTTGTTGCACTGTGACATAATAAGTTTGTTCCATAATAGTTCTCGTGTTTAAATCTTAATTTTAATCTCCATGTTCTTAAGTGAACCACTGAGATTCTGATCAGGTAAACCTAATAAGAGATAGAAAACTTTAAACTCTACTTAGTTTGAGTTGCAGCCAAAGTTGGCTGACGAGTCATTTTAATTGTAAAAGGTTTAGTATGTTTGAATAAACATCTAAACAAGCAATAAAATAATGGGTGGACATAGACTTGTTGCTTCACATTGTGTACTCATGTAATACCCAAGGGTATGAGAGGAAAGTTGTCTCACATGGGAAAAATATGAAATTGTGTGGAGATTTGTCTCACATCGGTAGAATGTGTTGCTTGTGATATATTTATAATAACTTTCATCCATCACTTAGTAACAAGGTCTTCTGCTTTTGGGCTTAAGTGGGGACAATTAACGGGCCCAAAGTGTACTCCCATCGTATTGGGTTTGTGTTACAATGGTGACGGGTCGGGTTGTTACAACTCACCATCAATTGAACTACTCAATTTGTGAACTTCACGGCCATTACCTGATGAAAATTATGATTAATCGAATCTCGGGTGTTGCACATTTGCCAAAGAAATTTGGGACAACCTAAGCTTAGCTTATGAGGGAACGTCACAAGTGAAAAAACAAAGGATGAGTCACCAGTGCTGATGGTACATCTTCTCCTAAAAATGAGGATAAATATGTCGAATCTGATTATAGAAAGGTTGAAAAAAATTCAAAAGCAATGTCAATCCTTCAGTATAGGATAGGTGAACAAGAGATTAATCGAATCTCGGGTGTTGCACATTTGCCAAAGAAATTTGGGACAACCTAAGCTTAGCTTATGAGGGAACGTCACAAGTGAAAAAACATCGTATTGATCTTCTCATGCAACAATATGCGATGTTCAATATGAGTAAGGATGAGTCAATTAACATTAAGTCGTCTCGTTTCTCGAGTATTTTAAATGACCTAAAGAGTTTAGAAGAAACTTTGAATCCAAGGATTTGGTTCATATAATCATCCTTAGCTCACTCATGGCTCATGACCTAACCGTCATGAAGCGCTCTAGTTAAAGTTCTAAAGGGAAATGACTTTTTTTCAATGCTTTTTCAAGTGATGAGGAGGATGGGGATGGTGAGTTTGCAACTACAACAAATTGGCCCTTGTGCCACGAATTATGCCACGAGAATTTATAATCCGTGGATAAATTTTTTTTAGCCACGGAAAAATTTTCACACTATCTTTGAAAAAATTATACTACGTGGCAAAATCTCAATTACGCCACGATTTTGGCTACGGCCGTGACTAATAATAATTTTTGCCATGAACTATGTCATACCCGTGGCAAAATTATATTTAGCCACTAATATTAAGGAGGTTTAAAAAATGTTAAGCTTTTGACAATGAAAAGAAGGTAGTGAGAAGGCTTAATAGGGAATTAGGTATATGTTTTTTTAGTAAATGTAACAAATGAAAACTTTAGTGCAAAATATATTGAGATGAGTAAAATTCATACTGTGAAAATAAATTACGTTAATTAATTGGTCATAACTAATCAATTTTTCCTATGGTACATTACTATATCCTAATTAATTCTATATCATAATTATTTTATGCCTATATTATAAGGTGTACACAAATGCAATTGTCATTTACATAAATATAAGAAACAATTTTCATTCAAGCTTTATTTACTTAAAGGCACCTTTACTTAAATAAAGAACAAATAAACATAACTGATATTAAATTTATGAAAATAAACTATTATTAAAATAGGTTGAGAAAGTTTACCAAATGAAATTATTAACTTTTGCGATAAAAAAACATTAATATATACGAATATATTTTATGATATTTTAAATGTGAAAATATATTAATAACAACATTCTAATTACAACTTTATCTACCAAATTTTAATTACTTAGCTGGGTTCTCCTTTCATACGTACCAGATGATACTTGCATGAAGAGGGCGAGCTTCATGCAGCCCGAAGCAAAGTCAACAAGTTTTGCAACTCCGCTCACATTAGATTCAAGGGAGAAATCATACCTGATATATACACATATAAGAATAGAAGGAAATCATTGTGAAAATCAATTAAGAACATTTCACATTATTAGAAGTTACCGACTTAACGCTAAATTTAGTAAGAATACCTAAATTAATACGATTAATTGATAAGAATACGTTGAATTATGAGTGTCTTAATCAAAATATTACGAACTGTATTTTAACTACCAATATAAAAAAAAAAAACTAATGTTCTCATTCGCTTTTATTATAATATAGGACCCGTTATCTGCTAAATAAGTGAAAAAATTTCTAACCCTTCTTTATACGGTCTTTCTCATTTTATTCTTTGTTAATATATTCACTTAATCACACCATTAAAACATGATATATTAAGTTAGCAAATGAAGGCATTAGTTGGTTATATTGGTAGTTAAAATAAAGTTTAGAGTATTTTGAGTAGTTCACTGATAATTTAGAGTATTCTTATCAATTAATCCAAATTAATAATAGTAAGGGTATTTACTCATGGTTTAAACAATAAAGAGTGATCCAAATATATACTCCCTCCTATTCATAATAATCCTCCCTATTTCATTTTTCATCAATTCACAATACCCCACACTAATACCGCACAACACTCATATTTTATCCTTATTTTAATCAATTTATCTCACAACAATATCCCACAATATTTTTCCTCTCTCCAATCACCTAACCCCACTACATTACTTTCCTCTTATTTAATTTATTTCCTTATTTTTGATCGATTTCCTCAATAGGGAAGGTTATGTTGAATATGAGATAGTATAATGAATGAGTATTATATACTAGAAATATTTGACCCGTCACAAGCCTATGACGGATATGTCCGTCACAAATGAAAATTAGTAATGTTAATATGCGTAAATCCCTTGCTTATCATTCTCAAAGGAGTTACAATATATACAGCCTTATATTCCTAGATTCCAGGAAGTTAATCCTAGGAATTGATAGCTAAATTAATAACTAATAAATAGTTACAATGAATATGCAAAGTACATGGAATATAGACGAATGAATATAGACAAATACTATACAACAGAATATCGACTAACACGCCCCCGCAGTTGGAGCGGTAGGAGACCGAACGCCCAAACTGGATCGAAAACGGTCGAAGAGATGTCGAGGCAGACCTTTAGTGAAAATGTCGGCATATTGATACTCGGAAGGGACGTGAAGGACACGAACCTCGCCTAGCTTTACTTTATCGCGTACGAAATGGATATCTAGCTCGATATGGTTGGTTCGTTGATGCTGAATCGGGTTTCCGGATAAATAAACCGCGGAAATATTGTCACAAAAAACGAGAGTACTGCGTTGAAGTGGGACATGAAGCTCAAGAAGTAAGTTACGGAGCCAACTCGTTTCTGCAACGGCATTAGCAACCCCGCGATACTCGGCTTCGGCATTGGACCGAGAAATAGTGGCTTGACGTTTGGAGGACCAGGAGACCA
The DNA here is from genome assembly GCA_029255685.2 of Silene conica. NCBI lineage: Eukaryota > Viridiplantae > Streptophyta > Magnoliopsida > Caryophyllales > Caryophyllaceae > Silene > Silene conica. The sequence goes on along the minus strand of CM055315.2, from coordinate 6,149,416 downwards.
AGTTGTCACCCAAGAAAACACAATATCCGGAGGTGGAACGGCGCGAATCAGGACATCCGGCCCAATCAGCGTCAGAATAAGCAGTCAAGGCCAGGGACTGATTTGGACGAATAGTAAGACCACGAGTGTGAGTACCCTGAATATAGCGTAAAATACGCTTCAAAAATTGGAAGTGGGAAGCTCGTGGATCATGCATAAATAAGCACACCTGTTGAACCGCATAAGAAATGTCGGGACGTGTAATGGTAAGGTACTGTAGCGCACCAGCAAGGCTACGGTAAAGAGCGGGGTCATTAACTTTGGGACCCGAATCTGCACTCAATTTTGCACCGGTTTCCACTGGAGTATGACATGGCTTACAAGTAGCCATTTTCGCTCGAAGTAAAATGGCTTTGGCATATTGACTTTGAGATAAGAATAAGCCATCTTGGGAGCGAGTAACCGAAATTCCTAAGAAATGATGGAGAAGACCAAGATCGGTCATATCAAATTCTTGGGAAAGTCGAGAAATAATAGACCGAAGTAGGGTGGTACTCGAGGCCGTAAGAGCAATATCATCAACATAAAGGAGCAAATAGGCCGTGTCTTTGTCCGATTTATAGATAAATAAAGAAGAGTCACACCGGCTACTCGTAAAACCTTGTGAGAGAATAAATGTGGCAAAGCGATGATACCAGGCGCGAGGCGCTTGTTTGAGCCCATACAGTGATTTACGAAGCTTGCACACATGATGAGGAGCGGAGGAGTCAACAAAGCCCGGAGGTTGATGCATATAGACGGTTTCTTCTAAATTACCGTGTAAAAATGCATTCTTAACATCAAGTTGGTGTATGGGCCATGACTTAGATACCGCAAGGCTTAGCACGGTTCTGATAGAAGCCGGCTTGACAACCGGGCTAAATGTTTCGTCGCAATCAATCCCAATTTGCTGAGTTTTGCCATTGACCACAAGGCGGGCCTTATAGCGCTGAAGGGAGCCATCTGCATGAAATTTATGACGAAACAACCACATACAACGAATAACCGACGCATTAGTAGGTCTCGGGACCAACTCCCAAGTATGATTGTCCATTAACGCGGAAAACTCGTCCTGCATAGCATGTTTCCAATTCGGGTCCTGGAGGGCAAGGGTAGGTGATTTTGGAATAGGGGATATAGGAGGCGAAGTTATGAGGGGCTTTGGGTTTGAATATTCCATTCATGGCGCGGGTGGACATGGCATGAGTAGGGCGTGGTGGTGGGGGTGGGGGCGGAGGAGGGGGGGAGAGGGAGTGGGGGTGCGAGTGGCAGAGGCTGCTTGGGTGGGGGTGGTGTTAGGCGGGGCAGGGGAATGTGGTGAGGCAGGGGACTGTGGGAAGGCAGGCTGCGGGTTGGGTGATACAGAGGGGCGGGTAGGAGTGCGAGGTGGTGAGTCAGAGGGACGAAGAACGGGGCTGTTTTCAGGGGTATTTTCAGGTGGGGGCTGATTTGGCGTAGGGGAAGGGGTGGTAAGGGTGTCAAAAAGGAGAGGGTTATGTGTGTCAGTGGTGGGGTTTAGAAAGTCATAGGTCCGAGAGGTATGCTGTGAGGGACAAGCGAACGGGAAAATGCTTTCATCGAAAGTAACATGACGGGACACATAAATTTTTCCGGTGGTGATGTCAAGACAACGATAGCCACGTTGATTGGGAGGATAACCGAGGAAGACACATTTAGTGGAGCGAGGGGCTAGCTTATGAGGACGTGTGGCGGACAGGTTGGGGTAGCAAGCACAACCAAAAATGCGAAGGTGATCATAGGAGGGGTGTTTGAGATAGAGAGCGGAAGTGGGTGTATGAAATTTGAGAGTCGAGGTGGGGAGGATGTTGTGAAGGTGAGTGGCTACGTGTAAGTCATCGACCCAATAGGAGGGTGGAATGGACCCGTGTTGAAGAAGCACATGGGTAATGTTGTTAAGACGCCTAATCATGCGTTCGGACTTTCCATTTTGTGGGGATATTTGTGGACACGAGAAACGGAAGACAAGACCGTGTTTGTGGGCAAAATTAGTAAATGAGTTGTTATCAAATTCTCGACCCATATCACATTGAAAAGACTTTATTTTGGTGTTAAATTGAGTGTGCACAAAATTATAAAACTGTAGGAATTTTTCAAAAGTTTGGGATTTATATTTGAGAGGATAGACCCAAACAAATTGGGTAAAATTATCGACAAGTACCATATAATATTTATAACCGGTATTGCTTAAAATCGGTGAAGTCCACAAGTCACAATGTACTATGTCGAATGGAGCAAGGGAATGCGAAAACGAATGAGAAAAAGGCAAACGAGTATTATTACTGATTTGACAGGAGGAACAAACACTAGATAAAGTTGTCTTATTACAGGAAATACGACTAGTTGACCTTAAAAGACCTAGGATGTTGGCCCCGGGATGACCGAGACGCGAGTGCCAAATATCATGACCATGGACCAAGAGAGCACTGGGAGGACTATTTTTGTGAGGAAGACGACTCGAATTTGGGATGTTGGACACGGGGTAGAGCTCGCCGTCACTGTCACTCCGCAAAATCATTTTCCCAGTCGGAATATCCTTCACAGAAAAACCAAAAGGATCAAACTCAACACTGACGTTATTATCTTTGGTAAATTGTCGAACGGAGATTAAATTTTTAATGATATGAGGTGTGTGAAGGACATGGCGTAAGTGGAGGGTGCGGTCAGTGGCATTTATCGTGGATGTGCCCGAACCCAAAACAGAAATGCTATTGCCGTTACCGACATAGATAGAACGAATTTTACTCGTATTAAATGGACTAGTAATCATACCTTGGTCGGAGGTGAGATGTGAGGACGCGCCGGTATCCATGTACCATGGCCATGGGTCCATCTGATGTTGAACCGATAAAGCTTGGAAGGCCTGAGTTAAATCAGTGGGTTGGGGTGCTTCATTTTCCATAACATAAGCTTGGCCATGGTGACGAGAACCCGAGGGAGCACGCATAAGTGAGGGGCGTGCAGACTGATGAGCGGGCCATGGCTGAGTCCAGCCGGGGTATGTCGGGTAAGGGCACGGTGGGGGGTCCAGGGCATGGGCCAGGCAGGCTGTTGTGGCCACGGGGAAACAGGGAGTGCCTGGTTTGGTGTGGTTTGTTGTTGACGAGAAGACCCCTGGGAATTGCCCTTATTTTTGTTATTATTATTGCGACGATAATAACGATTATTATTATTGTTATTACCTGACTGTCGAAGTGCCTGGTTTGGTGTAGCAGATGGGTTGCTATCAACCCAGTTTTCATTCGGAGCAGGGGAGGCCGGGGCTGCCAAGGCAGTGGCCGGCTCATCGGTCGCATGTTTGCGATGTAATTCCAACTCGAGCATACTACGAGCGGTTTCAAAATTAGGTGATGATTGATTAATATATGAAGCAACTGTATCATACTCACCCGGAAGGCCACGCACCAGTTGAATGACGAGACGACGTTCGTTGACCGGAGCATCGACGTCCTTGAGCATACCAGCGAGTTCTTTTAGGCGTTGACAGTATGCCTCGAGAGATGACATATTGGCGAGACGAAGAGTGTTAAATTCGTGCTCGAGGGCAGCAGCGCGAGCCCCTTTATTATTGTTGAAGATGTTTTCGACCCGGACCCAAGCTTCACGGGCTGTAGATTCGTCTTCAAGAACACGCGGTAAGAGATCGTCACTAAGTGTACCGTATATCCACTGGAGGACATGAGCATCTACTTCGACCCAGGAATCATAAGACTCGTGAGTCTTGGCCGGGGCAGCGGTTCCGTCGATGTGTGACAGAACCTTGTATCCACGAGCATGAAGTTTGAATAGGCGAACCCAAGATGCATATGTGACTTTCGTGCCGTCGAGAACACGAACCTTGTGTTGGATATTTGTGACGGTATACACGGGATGCAGTGGTGGTTTGGGAGGAATAGAATCGTTTGTCATTGCGTGAGGCAGGAACTAAATTTTCGAAAAAAAATAGAGGACAAAACGAGACAGGGAAGCAATTCAAGATCGAGGAAAAAATCGAAATTTATTCCTTAGCTCGATACCATGTTAATATGCGTAAATCCCTTGCTTATCATTTTCAAAGGAGTTACAATAAATACAGCCTTATATTCTTAGATTCCAGGAAGTTAATCCTAGGAATTGATAGCTAAATTAATAACTAATAAATAGTTACAATGAATATGCAAAGTACATGGAATATAGACGAATGAATATAGACAAATACTATACAACAGAATATCGACTAACAAGTAATATTAAATAGTGTAATTCTCTTTTTAATCAATTCAATTACGCACCTGTCATACCAATTTGTATTGGCACAAATATTTACTATGACATTAACCTCCTTTCTGATCATGTGAGCTGAATCAGTATCCATACCCAAATACGGTTTGCAAACATCTCCAGCAATTGGAACAATTTTGTTCCACATAAACTCGTCGTACGATTGTCCATGTTGTTCTCTCAAAATCATAAAAAGCTTGGAATCTATAATCTATAGTTATAAACAAAATGATTGATTAGTTACACACTCATGACTTAAACGAATCATGATATTTGTATATATTTGATTCGTTTCACATAAAGTTAATATAAAGTGATTTTTACCGTTTCTTAAGAAACATACACTTATTATTTTAGTTTTTCTAATATATGCTCTTATAGCACACAATAAAAAGCTATAAGAGACAAAATTCTAAAGAAAATTTCATAAGAAATTAAAAAATGAACTCAATGTTTTCATTTTTAATAAATAATCTTGATAATTTTTCTTTTAAGACTTCCGAATGTTTGTCCTTAAGTCACATGTTATAGTAATCAATAATTTTTGGATAAAAGTTTTACGCAAAGTATCTTATATCTATATTAATACAAGAACATTTCGTGCGTCTACGTCATCACATTCATTTTCTTTTATTTTTTATTTTTAAAACTAGGACCCATGACAAAAGATATGGGATTAATTTATGAAAAACCAATTTTGTTAATAGAATTTTATCGAATAATCAATACAAAATTTCAATGAACCACCATCCTTAATTCCATTTATATTGCATAAATAATACAATATGAAAATGTAAATTTTTCCCAATAGTTCATATAGTCTATCAATAATAGAAAAATAAATTAAAAGGGATGAACAAAAAACATTATTAGACAATTTTATCAATATTAGTACAAGAACATTTCGTGCGTCCACGTCATGACATCCATTTTATTTTATTTTTTATTTTAAAATAAAAGTGAGATCCACCGCAAAAAATATGGGATTAATTTATGAGAAATCAACTTTGTTAATAAAATTTTATCGAATAATTAATACAAAACTTCAATAAACCACAATCCTCAATTCCATTTATGTTGCATAAATAATACAATATGAAAATGCATAATTTTTCCAATAGTACATATAGTCTTTCAATAATAGAAAAATAAAATGAAAAGATGAACAAAAAACCTTACTCGACCATGAAAATATAAATGATAAAAAAAATGGTAAAACAAATAACGTTATTATATTATTTTACAAAATTCTAATTCTAACATTTTGGCCATCTTAATAGCAAATTTTCGAGATATTACTAAATTTGACTAATTTTTTTTAATACAAAATAGTTTTCAACAAAAAAATGTTAATAAATAATAATGTTTTAATTTTCAATTTAAAAAATGAGATCTACAAAAATTTAACAAAATAAATGAACTATAAAACTTTGTTAAGTAGATTTTATAGCATTCCGTTAAATTAATACTCTAAAGGAATTCGTTATTAGTATTGAGCTTATCCACTAGAATGAGTATATTTGAAAAAAAAAATTATCATATTTTAAAACCGAATTTGTGCATTTTTTTACGGATTTGAAACATGTGTAAACTTTAAACCCTTTTGTAATTTTTATACACGTATTTTAAACCATTATCATTATAAAAGAAAAATAGAGTATAAAATATACATGTATTTTGATTTAACATTTTTAAATATTAATCATTATATCCATATTCTTAAAACTATACTAAAGTAAAAGCTAATAATATTTTGTTTACGTAACTGTACTAAAGTAACTTGTGTCAATCACCAATTCACCAATTTTTCATCAAAAGGACATCAAAGTCTCTTGTAAACGGAGTATAATTTTATGTTGTTTTATTATAAAATTGTTTTAAAATTGTTTTATAAGAGACTTTTATTCATAAGTAATTAGTGAAATTGATCTTACTTCTCTTTTTATTCTTTGCTTGGCAGCTTCCGCGTCGTTTGCCCTCACCAATAGATAAATCTTTTGTATTGATGGCATTGCTCGTAATAGCTTCTCTACTAAAACTGTCATTTGACATGCATGGTGTATCAATGATTTAGCATACAACAATAATGTCAAAGCCTTAATATGAAAATAGTTTGGGTTCCGCCGAGCAATAATTTAGAATAACGAAATCAAATTTTCATGGAAGACGGACACTATCCGCAGTGTCGGACTGAAACATTGGGAGGCCCTCGGCGAAATTGTAAAATTTGGCCCTAACTTTTAAAAAAATTTGTTCTAAATATTCATGTGTTTATCTTATACAATTTGATAAATGAAACAAATGATACAGAAAAACATTTGAATTAGATGATATTGATTTTTGAAAAATTTTAAGAAATTAGAAGAAAAAATGATATTGAATTTGGAGAATTGAATAGGGCATATCTTATAATTCAACATTTTAATCGTCAAAAAATTGCAAAATATAAAAATTCTTTTAAAGTTTAGATTTGGCTTTATTAGAGTCTACTAAATGAGTAATTTGGACAAATCAAAAGCATAATTTGCACAAAATCTCATAAGTATGGAAAATAATTTAAAACTCAATTGACCCACTAAAATATATATAAAAAAACATTAATTTTATGGGTCTATGAACATAGTGTATGCAAAAAAAGAAATAGTTGTGAATTCTAAAAATAAAATATTAAAAATCAAGAAAATAAACTTTATGGGGAACAGAACACATAACCACTAGATATTTGATAAGATGAAATAGCACTAGACTAAAGTATAGTTTACAAATAATACACATCTATTTTCGCATTAATGGACCCCTATCAGACTTGGACCCTTATCAATTGTCAACCCCAACACCCAGTTTTGCCCTGATTATCCGGTCACAAGCTGAAGACGGATAATGTTCATCTCACATCATCTAAGTGACACTATCCATGACATACTCAGTTTTTTTCCACTTGCTTTATCGTGAGAGCAGTATTTCTATCTTCAACTTATGACGGATATTACCCGTCACAAGCAAAACTCATTAAAAGAAAAAAAAAAATTCTGATTCCTACTTAGTTATCTAATTTCTAATATAACGAAAATTCAAAATTCTAACATAGTCGAAATACTCCCTCGTTGTATCAACTTATGAAAATTTCGTCATAACTACTTTTACAAGGTTATTTAGATATTCCGCAAAAATCAAACTAATTTTACGATCAAAATCCTGTTTATAAGAATTGTATTCCCTTGAGATTTCTTATTCATCAGAAGAGTTAATATATACACAAGGCTATTAACTAAATACAGCAAACATCTCCTAGAATCATGGAAACAATATACGGACTATCAGCTAAGAATATTTACCATGAATACAAACAGAGAATATACAATAGGATATTCTAATACTGTTAAACAACTATTCCGTAATAATACAGTAGTAATTTACAAGGTTATTTGAGTATATGTACCTTTTCCTAGAAAACCAGTAGATCCTGTTATAAAAATTGTTTTCTGCTTAAAAAAATTAACGATGCCAACATTTTGATGATCATTTGCCTTATCGAACGACATTTTTTGCTACACGAAAAAGAAGAGTGCAAGTTGTATATTTGTATTCAATTTTGTAAGAAGTTAGGATAATCCTCATGTAGTTAATTGCATCTTATTTATAAGAGATATTTAGGTAGGTATGGCCAAATTTTTGAGTTTAGTTTGATAAAGACAAATGGTAACATTTATTTATTGACGCTATTGAAGGTAGTAAAGAGTTTTTAGATTTACTGGATTATAAGACAAAATATAGTCATGTGAGATTTTGTTTGATTTATCGTCATGTATGCAATAAAAATATTCTATAAGAATATTAAATTTTCATTATTTTTAATAATTTGTAACTAAAGATATTTACGTTGCAAAACGTGTCTCGACAAATGTGATAAAACAAGTGTTACTATTAGTGTGGACCGAAAACAGTATCATAATTTATACTTCCTTCATTCATACTTGTATTTATTGTGTAGTTATGTTATATGCAAAAGTTTTAAAAGGATATTACAATATCAATTAAGGTACAAAGGGAAGTGTGTAAGATGATTTTAGGTTAAGGAAAATGTTTTTTATTTTTATTTTTTTAGATTCTGGGTTATTAACCCTTGGTTTAGTGACTAATTTTTCCAAAAAAAACATACGAGTATTTAAAGTTTTTAATTTAGGCCCTGTTCTTTCTAGCTTATTTTCAGCTCGTTTCAGTTCAGCTAAGCTCGTTTCAGTTCAGCTCGGTTCAGTTCAGCTCAGCATCATTCAGTTCAGTTCAACTCAGCTCAGCTCAGCTCAGCCTCATTTAATTCAGTTCAGTTCAGCTCGAGTTTATTAAGTTCAGCCACATTATTATAGATAAGAAAAACAAAGTTTACAAGAAATTAGTGGGCACCCGAGAAACAAGTTGGGCACCCACTCCCTTAGTAATGGCAAAGCTAAGTCTAGAAAAAATATAAGCGGCAGCACGAGCCCCGGTATCCTGAGATACAGAGAATTTCTGAATCCGCTTGAGCAAAGTAACGACCCCCACATCTAGCTCTCCCAAAGACGAGAATGAGAAGGGGAGGAAACCGTAACCCGCCGCCATGCACAAATCCCGGTACTTGGCACACTTACGCTGAGCAGCATCTATAACAACCTGACCAGGCACAAAAGCAGACATCCCAGACTGAGTCAAGGGGGAAGAACCCGTCAAATCGATACACACGTCACGCCCCAAGTCCCAAGAATAAAGCAGTAAATCCGCCGGACGAAGAGACCTGCCATGCCCATCAATCAAACCAATATCAACCTCCCGGCCAACAGAAATCCCAGACCTAGAGCAGATATCCAACAGTGTGTCCCGAACAAGGTTGTGACGATGTTTGACACCCACAGTACCAGTACACGAAACAGCATGGTCACCAAAAACATCACCCTCAAAGACCCGGGAACAAGCAGAGCAAGGCTTAGACACAGAAAACAAAGGGACACCCATGCGATAACTAAGCACAGAACGATAAGTCCTTCCGTTCATTGTCTGACCCAACCCAGAAATAGGAACAGCACGTAACCAGTCCGAAGAGTGGGTTCCCTGCTGAGACTTCCATAAAACCACCTGACGAGAAGTCAAAGAAAATACAGACTCTGCTGAATCAGCCACTCGAGTGAAATATATATCTGCCAGTCCCTTCATGAGTTTTGGGGCAGCGATTTCACTTGAATCACGGAGAAAGTCAGAACCTGTGGTTTCCCGGAAAACAAGCAGAGCAGCATCGAAAGCGGGGCCAGGAGCAACAATAGCAGAAGGGCGTAAGAGATTAGCCTGCAACTCGGCAGACTGCAAGCGAGAAGCCAAGAAAGCATAATGCAAGACGTCCCCAGCAGCATAGACGCCTAATCCACCCAAATGAAAGGGGAAGGTAGCAAGCCGCCACTGCCAATCACCAAAGCTCGGCCCAGAGGCAGTAACAATACGCTCTAGGCTAGACCGAAGGGCAGCATCAAAGGACAACTGAGCCGACCCAAAGACACCGGGAGGACAAGTACGCAAAGCAAAAGAAAGTTTAGAAATACCCGTGCAACCCCGAAGCAGGAGCAACTCAGACTGTGGATCATCAATCCTCGCAACCAGATCCATAAGCGCTATGGTCTTAGATACTCTCTTCACCACGAGAGCACCACTGAAATCGGAGCACGTACTAACAGGGCCACCCAGAACCGTGACACCAAGCAGAGGTCGAGCAATAAAGGGGGGGGGGGGGGGAACCCCAGGAAGACGACTCCGAGGATACTCAGTGGGCCAAAACACCTCAGTCTTATCGACATTAAGATGGAGCCCAAAACGAGGACCATCCTCCATAATTAACGCCAAGACCTTCCCCACAACTAAAGTGTCCCCAACCACGGTGTCATCATCCAAGTACCAAGCCTGCAAAGCCAAATCAAAAGAATCCCGAATCTTGCACACTAAAGGATGCAGGACCAAAGCAAAGAGGAGAGGGCCCAATGGATCACCCTGTTGAACCCCACGACACGACCAAAGGCTATGCTCCCCATAATAGAGTCGGGGAGGGCGAGAGTAACAAAACTCCACCCATCGGGAAAGAACCGGGCAATGACGCCGAACCTCCTGTAATAAGGTCCCACGATCAACTAAGTTGAAGGCATTCTGAAAGTCAACCAACAACATAGAGAGACCCACATCACCTCCCCGAGCCTCCACTAGCCGATTCAAGGCATGCAAAATAGCCTCTCCCCCACCGGATACCCCAACTCCAAACTGAAGACCTGCAAAATAGCCAGACAAAGAAGGACCAACAAGGCACGCACCAACCTTAGAGACAAGACGCCTCCAAATAGTGCCAACAGCAATAGGACGGATACCACCACCTGGCTTAACAAGTGGCGTGAGCGGGGCACTAGCAATATATTCACCCAGAACAGAGGGACACCGGCCCTCAAGAAAAAGATTAACCACCTTAGTAATGGAGGCGATTAAATCATCAGAAAGAGCAACGACAGCCCCACTCAAACAATCCATAAGATGTTGGGCACGAAACCCATCCCTCCCACATGACGTCCCCCTAGGAAAACTCCGAATCATATCCAACACAACAGCCGAGGAAACCACTAGGGGATGGTGATCAACAGGTAAAGGGGGTAAAGAAGGAGATGGGGCAATAGGGTGCTTATCATGCAAAGCAGCCAAAATGACAGCAGAATAAGGGGCAATACCTGAAGAAGAAAGCACCCGAACAGCAGCAGTATAATGACCATCACAAATCTTCCGCCGGCATTGCCGGAGGTTAAGCTCACTCAACTCGAGGTCCTCCTTAACCCCAAATGAAGGGGGAACCTCAGCTAAAGTCTCTAGAACTAGCTGCAAACTGCCACCAGGCATACCCCAAGCAAGAATAGCACTAGAAATACTCTCCTCATGCCGCTGTCGCCTAACAGCCGTCCGACACTCAAGATTGCTCTGAGGAGAGAAGGTCTTAAGCAGACAAAGAGGCAACACAAGCAAGCGAATCCAGGAGGAAAGGTCACTAGGAGAGCCAACCACATCATCCAACGCCCCTTTAAGGACCCGAGAGAAACCAAGACGACACTTAGGAGGGATAGATTTAACAGTGCGCAACCCCAAAGAGAACAACTGATCAAGCAGAGAGATAGAGAAACCAACAGGTACCACCCCAACATCGGACGAGGGAACCGATGGAGACGGAGCAGCGGGTCTGGAAATAGCATAAATAATAAAGCGAACAAGGTCATCACCACAGTCCGGAGGAGCCACGAAATCATTCCGACTGTGTCGACACTTAGAACGAAAAGCGTGTGTTCTAAGACACACCCCGCATAACCAAACCCTCATACGCTTTAAGGTAGTCTCCGCAGCGGAAAAAACAGTCAAACTATTAGACAGAGTTTGACGAGTAAGAACCTGAGCATCCCCACTACAATGTCGATCACGAAGGTGCCGAATCAAGGCTGTTTTGACTAGACCACGACCACCACCATCTTGACACCCACTACAGCCCACCAAAGGACAGTGAAACCGTTGTAGTTCAGGCATGAAGAAGTGGCACGATAGAAACCACCACCCACCCGACTACAACCGGCAGCAAGTACCAGCGGAACCGAAAGAACACAGAAAAAGCGTGAAAAACCAGAAAGAAAGCAACCGAACCCTACCAGCCCGACAAACCGGATAAGACCGACGACCACTGCCCGGAAACCGACGACGTAGAATCCGTCGATGACCCCTGCAACCGGCGAAACACCTGACGAACACGCAAAAGGAAAAGAAAAAAATAAAAAAACAACAGACAAACACCTGACGCCGGCGACTGCACAGAGAAGACCGACTACTGAGACCGACGACTCAGAACCGGCGAGCACCCCTGTTACCGCCGAACCCAGAATCGGAACCCGAAACGTAACCACTGACGCGAAACCACTACAAAAAACACGCGTTTTTCTGACGGAAAAAATCCGTCACAAACAGCTAAAATCCGTCAGGAAACAGCATTCCTGACGGAATATCCGTCAATAACTTCCGTCACTAAAATTCGTCACTAAAAATCAATTACTGACGGAATTTCCGTCAGTACGTTATATTACTGACGGAATTTCCGTCACATAAGGTCAACAAGAATATTGACCATAGTGACGGAATTTCCGTCAATAATATAAATACTGACGGAATTTCCGTCAGGAAAGTCAACAAGAAGTTTGACCTTACTGACGGAAATTCCGTCAAAAATATATATTACTGACGGAAATTCCGTCACTATGGTCAAACTTTTTGTTGACTTTACTGACGGAAATTCCGTCAGTATTTATATTATTGACGGAAATTCCGTCAGTATGGTCAATATTCTTGTTGACTTTCCCGACGGAAATTCCGTCAGTAATTTGTGCGAGTATGGCCGGGAACAGCAGCCTGCTGTCCAGCCACAATGTTATTGAAACATTGTTTTACATATTCACGCGTTTATATCAAAACCTGCAACAAACAAACACACTCGTCGACCGCCAAGCGGGAATCCAATTTCCACATCAGCCGCGTATCATGATCCAAAGGTACTTAATAAATAAAGTCAAATAACATACAATGGTCCATAATTTGTTTAAACTACCACACAAAAGCTCAACATGATCAATTCTTTAGCTACATATTAATTAACTTAAGTCATAAACTAACACCAACTAGCTAACTAGCATTAAACCTAAAGCATAATCTAACCTATGGGGGCTATACTACCGTCACCTCCAAAACCAAATCCATCGTCTGGAGGGGGATCTCTACTGTTAGGAGGGGGAAAACCTGAACAGGTGTTCGGGGGCAAATGTGCTTGCATTTGTGCCCACATCTCAGCCATGCGCTGTTCCATTTCCTTCTTGTTGTTGTTGACTTGTTGCTGAAGATCCTCTCTCGCGGCGCGCTCCTTACCCAACTCCTGTTGAATGCGAGTGTACTCAGTGGGTGCGTAGGAGCAGGATCGACGGCCTTTGTTTTCTGGAGGCTCGTACCAAACTGTTTATACTCGTAAATAGTAGTTATTGTTTATACTCGTAAATAGTAGTTATTGTTTATACTCGTAAATAGTAGTTATTAATATTATACTCGTAAATAGTAGTTATTGTTTATACTCGTAAATAGTAGTTATATATATATATATATATATATATAAATCTTTTTTTTGTAGCTATTGTTTATACTCGTAAATAGTAGTTATTGTTTGCTTATACAATAATATAAAGTTTATTTACTTTTTTTATTCATTATATATAAACTTATAATATTTCGAAAAAAAAAAACTGAGAATACTGACGGAAATTCCGTCACTAAAGTAGACATCTGACGGATTTTCCGTCACAAATTTCCGACGGAATTTCCGTCACTAAAGTGCATTTCTGACTGAATTTCCGTCAGTTGATATTCCGTCACTAAAGCAATGTCCTGACGGAATTTCCGTCAGTAATCCAGTTTTCTGACGGAATGTCCGTCAGATGCCTTTACCGCCATTGACTTTGTCAACGCGCCAACATAATCTGACGGATTCTGACGGAATTTCCGTCAGTAATTTTTACCGCCATTGACTTTGGTCAACGCGCCGGATTTTACTGACGGATTGTGACGGAATTTCCGTCAGGAATTTCTTCCGTCAGTATTCCGTCCGAATTCCGTCAGTCCTTTGAAAAAAACTGACGGAATTTTTATTCCGTCAGTATGTCGCGTTTTTTTTGTAGTGAACGCTCTCACTCACTCACAGGGAAACACCACCACCCACAATTTATTCGCCGGAACGTGAGGTTGCCGACGAGAGGATGGGTTGACGGCGGCGACGTGAGGTCACCGTCGGTGGGTGTGGTGTGAAGGCGGCAGCCGCAATGTGCCCTAATTATTATTATTATTATTATTATTATTATTATTATTATTATTAGTAGTAGTAGTAGTAGTAAACATGAGAGAGTGGAGAAAAGTGTAATTGAAAAGTAAAATTTGATAACATTCAAATAATAATATTTGTTAACACAATCGAAAATCATACCTTTTTTTTTTTTTTTTTTTTGCAAGAAAGTTATAATCTTTTTATTCATCCTTGAAGGGCAAACAAAAACATACGATCATACAAAATGATAACCCCTATAGCCTAAAAAAGATAGGCTATTGTCTATGAAGAGCATTAAGAATTTTAGCATCATATTGAGGGAAATTCCCATTCAATAGGAAAGCACATATTGTAAACTTAAGATTGCGGATAAGCTGATCAGCAGTAGTATCATGCCTTTGGAAAAACATACTCTTGAAAATATAGATATATATCATTAACAAAGACATCATCTATGTTGCCTCGTTATTGACTTCCGTATCTTCTTGATGTGCTTCATTGTCGAAGGGTACTGTATTTTTATTTTTTCAACAGTTTATAATATGGAGAATGGATATAGGATTTGCTAGTTATATTAACAAAATAGAAGGGTAGTTGAGGAGAAATTAGGTCTTGGAAGTGGGTAACAATCTTTTAGAATTTTTTGGTGCAAAAAACTAAAGCATGTCTGATGTCTTCATGCAGTAGACATAAAGAAAGTTGGAAATGTTGATTTTCGTTATTTTTAAAACACAAGAAAAGAAAAAGCAAAGTCCACTATAGTTGATTACAAAAAAAATACCTAAAATATTAATATTTTTTTTAATATAATTATTTTTTAAAAAACTGCAAACTTGTATTAATCAAATATTTTTTTATATTATTATTATTATTATTATTATTATTATTAGTTATTACACTTTAATTAAACTTAATTTATTTCTATTAATTTCAGTTTCATTCAGCTCAGTTCAGTTCAGCTTGATTAAATTCAGTTCAGCTCAGTTCAGTTTAGTTCAGTCAAGCTCAGCTCGATTCAGTTCAGCTCAACTCGATTCAGTTCAACTCAGCTCAGTTCAGTTCAGTTCAGCTCAGCTCAGCTCAACCTCATTCAGTTCAGTTCAGCTCTAAAAAGCCAGAAAGAACAAGGCCTTAGTGGAAAACAACCAACTTTTTTTCCTCCCAAAATCTAGTTTGTATAGCCTTTATGTAGTGCATCATAGAGTTTTTTCAGTCACTCATTGTCAATAAATACCCTTGCTTTTACTTCATTTACTAACAAAACACCAAAAAAACTTTTCTACTCGTTAACTTACAAAAGTCCAAAAAAAACTGAAAAATCCAACAAAATTACTTATAAACAACTTTTCAGCCAAAAAAAAAGTATTACGTAAACAGAAAATGGTCTATAAATGTATGTCTGAGACACTGCGTAGTGAAGTTGTAGTTCACTTGCAGGAAAAGTCTGAAAACAAGAAGCTTCACCGCGGTGAAATCCAAAAAACAGCAATCCGGTTCAACCTAAAAGAACGCAGCGTATCTAACATATGACAACTTGCCAAAAAACCAAGGTTAGTCGGGGAGAAACTGAATGTGAAGAGCGGGAGAATGGGGAACACAAATAAGAAGAGGGTACTACTTAGTGTGGAGCATATCAAGTCACTTATTACAGCCAAACGAGATACTATCAAAAGAGTTCTAGAAAATTGTTGGGTTTCTGTTGGCACTGTCCACTCGTGGGTGAAAGAAGGTCTACTTAAACTTCATCATTCCAGTTCACTTCATCCTAAACTCAGCGACTTACACAAAGAACGAGGACAGACTACTTCATTCACTAAAGATTCTAGTCGTTAATCAAGTTATTCATGATTTCTTGGATCTTAATGCAAAAATGCCGGAAACATAAATCATATTCAGCGAGATGAGCAACACAATTCACATGGACGAGAAGTGGTTCTTTATTACCGACGACGATCAAAAAATTTACGTCGTCAATGGGGAGGAGTTGCCTTACCGAAACTGCTAATAATCGAAAAGGTACATCACAAAAGTGAAGTTCATGTGCGCGGTCAGCAGACCGGTCTAAACGGCAAACGGAGAATTAATTTTCAATGGGAAAATAGGGATGTTCCCTCTTACACAACAAATACCAGCAGCAAAAAAATAGTAGAAATAAGCCAAGAGGAATAATGAAGACTAAACCAATTGACTCAATCACGAAGCAAGTAGTTAAAAAATGTCTAATTGAGCAAGTCATACCAGCAATCAAAAGCGCCTGGCCAGAAGGATTATGCAAGGAAATATACATACAACAAGACAACGCAATACCAAATATAAAGAATGGCGATCCTGATTTTATGGCAGCTGCAAATTCAGATGAGTTTCACATTCAACTAGTTTTTCAGCCACCAAACTCACCCGACTTGAATTGTAATGACCTTGGTTATTTCAGGGCATTAAAATCTTTACAATCATCAAAAGCGGCGAAAATAGTAAACGAACTAGTTAATCAAGTCATGCAAGCATTTGTGGATTACAGTCCAAGTAAGCTAAACAACATATTTTTAACATTACAATAGGTAATTGTCGAGATAATGAAGTATAAAGGTCACATCAACTTTTCAATTCCACATATTGCCGGGGAAGGGTCATCTAGCAGCCATTGGTATGTTACCAAGAAATCTGGTGGTTTGTGAGGCTATAGTAAGGAATGCATTGAATATTTAGGTGAAATAGGTAAGACGCAAAGGCTAGAGTATTTAATATCAGAACTACACTACTACAAAAATCAATATAGACATCACTTAATATGCATCAGATATTTTAAAAAAACTGATGTATAAACATATACATCAGAGATTTTAAGAAATCAGATATCTATAACTTTGAATATACATCATTGTTTTAAAAAACTGATGTCTATTAAACGCATCTTTTAAAGGACATCAGATATTAAAACACTGATGTTTTTTTGATTCCCAAACTAATGCCTACTTAGCTTGTGTTTTATACTAAAATATTAACATAACAATATCTTTCATATTTTCCCCCAAATTTTAAAGCAACCTTAATTCCTCAATTTTATTTCTAGATTTCCTTCGATAATTTCTCAAACTCACCTACACGACCTCATATTCGTCAATTACACAGGGTAAAATCCATCTACTGCTCATCTCATTTGCAAAAACCATTCATCGTTACTCACAAAACCCATTATCGGTGCTCCATTATCTGTGCTTGTCATCTCCTTTAAATCGTATTTATCTTAATTTAGGGCTTTTTTCTATTTGGATTTTGATCAGCGATTTCAATTTATCAGTTGTATTATTTAATTTTTTAATTTAAGATTACTTCATTCTGTTTTTAGTTTATCAATTTACCGAGTCAGAGAAAAATTAGGGTTAACTCCATTGTTTATCAATTTTTAGTTTGTTACTTAGTTTTCTTGTTGCTTATTTAGGGTTTATCTAGTTTTCTTGTTTTTATTTAGGTGTTTATTTATGCCTTGGATGTGAAACTGCATTAATCGATCATCACTTTGCTTTTTTGCAGTTTTTCTTGGGCTCAATCGCGCCAAAATGCAAGTTTTTTCCAGGTATTGTGCGCAAAACAACTCAAGCTTTCATGTCATTATCTGTAATTTATTGTATGAAATGAGAATTAATGTTGAAGAATTGAGTGTGGAGGATGCACGTTTTTTACTAAGAGTCTACTTGTTCTTATTATAATGAAGTATAGACTTTTCTTGGAGAAGGGAAAAAACTTCCTAAGTCAACAGTTCTAGAATTCTAAATCTATGGTGTGCTTGTGAAGTTCATCTCTGAGTATGTCCAACAAAGCTTGGCTCTTGGATTTTTGCTGTTGGGATACATACCAAAAGTGCTGTTCATGTTGAGCCTTGCTCGAGAATATGTGAACTCCTCTATTTCTCATGAATAGAAACTCATACAGTCTTCCTAACCAACTTGAGCTTGGCTTGGCTCATTTAAACAAATTAGAAAACATATTAAAACGTTATACTGGTAAAGAATTGAATCAGAGTGGGCATTGGAGTCGCTGGGACGTAGCTCACTGATGCTGGGTCAACTACGTGGGTGGTTGGATTTTCAGAATGCAACAATCTGCAAATAAGAAATAAGGCAGGCTTATAGAGTCTGCACTAGAACAGCTTTGTATTAGAGTACAATGGGGTTTTGAAGGGGCTGAAAGGTCTGGAATCGGATTTTCGGGACTGGCTGGTGCGCTTTTAGTCGGTTGCTGGTGTAATACCCCGTATGTTAGCCTCGGCCAACGACAGTCAAACCATATTTTATGCACGTATTTTCAAAAGAAAGGTTTATGAAATATTTTACGTAACTGTAATTATTTTATAAATCGTATTTTTACGATTATTTCTTATTTCTTATTTCATAATCATTTTTTTGATATTTGATGATTATTTCGTAAAATGACATTTCGTTCGTATTTCTTTAATTTTAATAAGATACTTATTATTAAATATATTTCTTATTTAATATTTATTTATCGTTAATATATGTTCATATTTTTGTATTTAAGGCATAATTTCTTTTAAATCCTAATTTGTGTTAAATTTGTAAGTAATTTCTAATATTTGTAATCCTTATAAAATTGATGTTATAAGAACTCGATAGTTTTAAGTTATGAGTTGAGAACGGAGTATAGATGTTAGGGTGCCTCGAGTTGCGTGATGGGCCAAGTAAGTATAGTGTTTGACTCGTACTTAGAGGTAAGAAACCGAGTGAGCAACTTAACCCTAAACCCTACCTTATACACTACATCGACAAAAAAAAATACACGTTTCAACCCTAACACAAAACCCTTCCAACCCATCGACATCTCAGCCTCCCTTCCCCATCACACGATCTTCCATTCAAAAACCCTATTCTACAGCCACCACCGTGAGATGGAGAATAACGAGAGAGACATCAGACCACCTTCATCATCACCATCGTCACTGTGACGAGTTGAGGTGAAATATTCTGATTGTGATTGGATTGCTATTTGGGTTACATTGCTATCGAGGTAGGATATACCTACTCAATCTCGGTTTAATATGATTATCTTGGTTGACATTTTACATGTGATGTGATGATATTGGTTGGATTGAGTAATGATTATTGTTATTGGCATGGGCATTTCATTATTTAATAGCATGATTGATTAAGAGTATTGTTGCATTCATGAGCACGGCATATGCATTGGTTGCTGAGAAAGATGTGAATCAGATGTTGTTCTGATATAAAGCCCAGGGTGGTTCTGCAGGCCAGGCCTGGTGTCTTATCAGCTATTGAGCTGGTGTTCGGTGACGACCGATTATAGTCTGCCGGCAGGTTCGGTATGGCTTGGTGTTTCGGGTTATGATTGGTGTTTCGGGTTTGAGATTGAGATTGTGATTGAGCTCGAGTATATCATGGCATTTGCATATCATAATTGTTGCATTATTTATTATTGTGTTATCCTACTCAACCGCGAGGTTGACAGTGTATTCGTGTACACCTACGATGATCCGGAATGGGGAGTAGATTTTGACAGGTCTCGAGTTAGCTGTTTTGGGAGCTCATGGGGAAGCATGAGGATGTTGACTTGCCTACCTAGTGATTAGCCCACTTAGTCAGACTATCACGATGCAGCTTTGTAATTTAATGTTTCCGCTGTAGTAGTTTTTGTATTTTGGTACTTCGTTTTGAGTTACGTAAGTTGTAATAATAAAAGTTTAAACTTAATCACTTTTCATATAAAGTACCGTGGTTTGTTTACTTTGTTATTCACTACCTCGGTCATTCCGAGATGGTAACAACTCTATTTATTTGAGAATGTCTTGCTAAAGGCTCTTGAATAAATGGGGGTGTTACAGCTGGGATCTCAGATTTGTGGCAGAGCATTTACTCTGACTGCAGCGCTGAGAATGATCAGCAAGCAACAGAATGTGTAGCACGGGTTCGGAATTCAGTACAATACATTCTGTCTTCTGGCATGGTGCGATTAAATGGGAACTGGGCATTGGGTATTTTGTCTGGTGCACAGTTTTGTATGTTGTAGGGTCTATTCTCGGTCTTCAGGGAGGCTGGAAGCTGGTGCGTGCAGTGCAGGAGGACTGTGCAGGTCTGTTCTGTAGTGCAGCAATCAGGTATTGCAGGGAATTTGGGTCTGCGCTTAGCTGTAACTGGCAGAGCAGAAATAAGAAGAGTGGAGATGGCAGTTGTGTACTGCTATGGTTTTGGGCACAAGGCAGCAGTGCATGTAGTCGTTTTCAACAGGGGCAGAAGGTCTGGACTGGCTGGAATACTTACTTGGGTTTGAAAGATATGTTGACCTGAACTAACCAAGTTTTTCTCTTTTGTTTGACGTGGTACATTGAACATCACCAAATTATCCGAGTTTTTTTTTTCGAATGTTCAGTAATTTATTGTAATGTAGTTCATTAGTTTGTGTGGATGATGGGTTGGTTGTACATAAACAATAATTGTATGTATACAATATTCAGTTTTGAATTGATGAAAGGAATGTAACTTAGGTGCTAATAAACCTATTTATTCATTTTTTTTTGAAAAAAAATAGAACAATATACATCAGACTTTACTTAAAACTGATGTCTATTTATGCAATAGACATCGGCTTTTAGTGAAAGTCTGATGCACATTCATGGAATAGGCATCAGATAAAATTAAAACTGATGTCTATTTTCCAATAGACATCAGACTTAAGACCGATGTATATACAAAAAGAATATACATGTGTGTCAACTATGCATCGGTTGCAAATCTGATGCATATTGATGAAAATATCCGATGTCTATGATGAGTTTTTTAGTAGTGCTAGGGTATAATGCTGAATGAGTTTAGTTGTAATTTATAGACTATTTAATGTTCAGTTTTAATGTAATGTTCAGACTTCATGCAAAAAACAGAGTAACAATTTTAATGATCGTGTTCAAACAAAGTAACATAGTTAATGAGCAGAATTCATGTGTAAAACAGAGTAAATTATTGAATGATAAGGTATCATTTCCAAACAGACAAACAAAATTAATGATTAGTTCAAAAAAGAGCAAATAACTTAATGATCAGGTACAAAACAGACATAATAACTTAATGACCAACTTTCAAATTCAAACAAAGTAAACAACTTACTGATCAACTATCATGTCCAAACAGACAAACAAAGTTACTGATCAGATATCATATCCAACCAGACACAACTCTCAGAGAATTATGGCTTCATCATTGAGTTGTGTTAGGTTGATACGCCTCCTACACACACAATCTAAGTAGACCATGCTACAACCATTAAATGACAGTTAACAAACATACAAATGTTATCAGTAAGCTCTATAATTAAGTACTTAAGTTACTGCCATTTAAATGGTTGAGCGCACACACCTAAGAATTTGTGGACCAGGCCATGTGGTCGCTTATCCACTATAAGCAACAAGGCGACATATGTAGTCCAACTAATTATTGTTTTCAAACCATTAAGGTTATTCATCACTGAGCTACTACACGATTTCAGAAACCCAACCCCTCAAATACCCAACAAACAACAACTCTCGGGCCTATCTGGCCTCATCATTGAGTTATCTGAAGGAGAAATGCCTCATACACATACAATTAAGGTAGACCATATCATGTGGTGGCATTATTACTTAAATGACCACTAACCTATTTAATGTCATGGACACATGTTGCTCTCAAACCATTAAGGTCTTTCATCATTGAGCATAAAACATATACCCTCTATGTCCACATAGGACCTTCACTAAGGTACATGCATACAATTCAGATTAGGTGAAATAATGATCACGTTTTAAATCATTTATTTTTATTCACAACTCAAAATCATTGTGGACATACAAATCAGATTAGGTCAAACAAGAAGTAGAAGTTCAAATCAATGTTCAACTTTTAATCATACAAGTTTTATTCGAAATTCATCACACTCAATATTTAATTTTTAATCAATTTAGTCCAAAATAAAGTCAAGTAACAATGTTCATGTTTTAAATCATTTATTTTTAGTCACAACTCGTAATCAATGCCAAGATCCAAATCAGATTAGGTCAAACAATATTCATGTTTTAAATCATTTATTTTTATTCACAACTCATAATCAGTGCCAAGATACAAATGATATTAGGTCAAATAAGAACTAAAAGTTTTGAGAGGTTCAAGAACTAAGTGGAGTTTGTTGTCACCTTTGTGTGAGTTTTGTCCTCACCTTTTGGTGAGTCCGTCCTCATCGTGTGGTAAGATTTTCCCCTCTATTTGAGAGGTTCAAGAATTAAGTAGAAGATCGGCGTCTTCATTGTTGATCCTATGGAGATAAAACTGCTGTCAGATTGCTCGTTACAAACTTTTTGGTCAAAAGAACTTGATTCTTGTCAATGTTTTAGAAAATTTGGAGACCCTCTTGTGAAAAGCCGTAGAAGGCGATATGTTAGAGGATGTACAGAAGCGTCTCACGAGTCCATCAAGTTTAGAAATTTTCTGTTGATCGAGAATGTAGTTTATTTGATTTTAATGGTTTTGTGTCCTGTCATTCTTGACATATGTTAGAACTACAATGAGACTTTTGATTAATGAAACGATTTTTCCCCTTAAAAAAAATGAACTAAAAGTTCAAATCAGTGTTCAATTGTTAACAATGTTCATATTCTAAAGCAGTCAAGTCATTTATTTTTATTCACAACACATACTCAATGTCAAGATACAAATCAGATTAAAAAAAAAGAGCTAAAAGCTCAAATCAGTGTTCAATTGTTAACAATGTTCATGTTCTAAAACAGTCAAGTCATTTATTTTTATTCACAACTCATACTCACTGTCAAGATATAAATCAGATTAGGTCAAACAAGAAGTAGAAGTTCAAATCAATGTTCAATTGTTAAAAATGTTCATGTTCTAAAGCAGTCAAGTCATTTATTTTTATTCACAACTCATACTCAATGTCAAGATACAAATCAGATTAGGTCAAACAAGAAGTAGAAGTTCAAATCAGTGTTCAATTATTAACAATGTTCATGTTCTAAAGCAGTTAAGTCATTTATTTTTATTCAGATCTAAACTATCAGGAACACAAACAGTTGGAGGTGGTTATTATGAGAAAGAAAAAACACCAACCTCCTCCCATTCTTCTTCATCCTCAGACGAACCCAACCGGTACCCATTAAGAACACAATGAAGGCATCCTTGACCACAGTTAGCATGTGGTGGTGCCATTATAAATAATGTAAAATGCAAGAAGAAGATGAAAGCTCTAAGGTTTTTGCTAAATAGGAAGAAAGAATGGAAACTGGGGGAGGTTAAGGTGAAGATGAAGATGGACGATTTAGGGTTTCTGTGAAGATGTAGGTTTCAGTTTTAGAAGATTCCAGATTCAGGGTTTGAGCTTCAGAAGATGAGGAGGTAGAAAGAAAGAGAGGCGAAGATAAACAGAGAGGGGGAAGTGAGGAAATAAGTTGAGGGTTAGGAATTGTGGGTATATAATGTAGGGTTTGAGGGAGTATTGGGTTGGATTTCTAAAATGGAAGCAAGGTTTCTAGTCATTCGGTTGGGTATTTAGGGAACATGAAGTGGGTTGGGATTCAAATGGCATTGTGGGGTATATTGGGTTGGTTATTATTTTTTGGAGGGAATGATTAGTTTAATAGTAAGTCTTACTTGCGACGGGTGATTATTTGTGATGGATATTTTGTGAGGTAAAATGGATATAAAATGAGTTAGTGGAGAAAGGGGACCACAGAAATAGTGTTGCATAGAGAGAAAAAGTGGGTATTTTGTGAGAGAAAATGGTATCCGTCACAAGCTTGCGACGGATAGTGTCGTTGCAAATAAGAATTTGTGTTA
This sequence comes from Silene conica, assembly GCA_029255685.2. NCBI lineage: Eukaryota > Viridiplantae > Streptophyta > Magnoliopsida > Caryophyllales > Caryophyllaceae > Silene > Silene conica. The sequence goes on along the minus strand of CM055315.2, from coordinate 6,125,392 downwards.
GTTTAATAGGATTGAGTTAGGGGTTCTTAATTGGTCCAGATTAGGATTAGGGAGTAGTTTGGGGTGGATTAGTGATGGGTCATGCAATGACATTTTATGTAAATAGATGGTGTCCATAATAACACTTTGGTCATTTCGATTTCTTTTTTAGAAAAGTGATAGAGTGGATATGAAAGGATGAAAAGGGAATATATGTAGGTTGGATATGAATGAAGATAGTAGTAACAAAGAGGCTATCTAAATAGAGGAAACATTGCACGTGTACATTTTTTACCGGAATTATTTTTTGACGTACAAATTTTAATATTTCACATACAGTTTTTCATAAACTTCATATGCCATGCCATGCCATTTTTCTAAGGGTTTTTTGTCTAACACCACCTTTAAAAAAAAATTCTTCCAAACACCACCTTTAAAAAAAAATTGTCAAACACCACCTTTAATAAAAATTTTTTGTCAAACACCACATTTTGGCCAAAGTTTCAGCGTTTGTGATGGGTGTCTTTCAGTCGATGTTTGAGATAGCAAACGAGGTCGGTTTATAATGTTCTTGAACTCGTTGGAAAGGTGGGAGTACAGGCTTTCCAACGGCTGTCAACACGGTGGTCAAAAGTGTCCTTATGTGGGGTAGATTGATGTGTAAAGTAAGGCTAGTCACATAGGGTTAATGTAAGTTGAAGTAGGATTTTTCGTGGGTCAATTAACTCCCGTTGAACCACCACTTGCACCAATGACCACCACAGTGAACACAATTGTGACATACATTGCCCTCCCCTCAACCTACATACCAAATTTCAACCCAAACCAAACATTATAACCTCATTTAAAGACCCTTGAAAACCCCTCTAACAACTCGTTGTAAACCCAAATTTCTAGCTATTTCTCTAACCAACCTTACTTTACACATCAATCTACCCCACATAACGACATCTTTGACCACCGTGTTAACAACCATTGGAAAGCCTGTACTCCCACCTTTCCAACGAGTTCAAGAACACTCTAAACCGACCTCGTTTGCTATCTCAAACATCGACTGGAAGTCACCCCATCACAAACGCTGAACTTTGGCCAAAATGTGGTGTTTGACAAAAAAAAATTTATTAAAGGTGGTGTTTGACAAATTATTTTTTTAAAGGTGGTGTTTGGAAGAAAAAGTTTTTAAAAGATGGTGTTAGACAAAAAAACCCTTTTTCTAATTAATCTAATCAAATTAACTCAAATCTATGGCTTTTTCTTTCAAATTGAATTTAATTACTCTACAAACTTGAACAATGAATCTATCTCCTATTAGTGAAATTATTAGTTTTTATCAATAAGTAAAATTAATTAAATTCATTTGTTTTGTGTGTGCACAATCATTCGCAGAATAACTTTGGTCCATGCGTTCGTCGCCTAACTTTCACATTGTTTGAAAATTAATTTCATTTGTCAATTGTCAATAAACTCGGCATAGCATGGGAAGGATTTGTCGTTTTGGTCGTATTTGTCTTTCTTGTTATGTATATAAGATAGTTTTTATCCGTTTTTGTTTTGGTTGTATATATGAAACAGCTGGAGTGGGCAGTGTGATTGGGTTTAGGACGATTGTAGTGGTTGCATTTGGGAGTCGGAATGGCCGAAAGCTGGAGTGGGTGCGAGTTAGTGGTCAGTTTGTCGGCTGTGAAAGGTTGGTGGTGTTGGTGGGGAAGGGAATGAGAGGAGGGACACAAATTAATTGAGTGAACCAATGAAGAAAATGATAAGGGCAAAACTGTAAAAAGCGTATATGAATCAATAAAATCCGTATGTAAAAAAATTATGTCCCTTAATTATTTATGACGATAATATCCGTTTTAAATTTAAAACGATTAAACATAGCAAATTTGATAAGATTATAAAGGGAGAATAGCATGACAAATTATATTATTGATTGGTGGCTTACATTGATATGTGACGATGTATTTATAATACCTCGACACTTACTAAAACCATAGAATGATAAAACCTAATGATAGATGGGCCTAGTATAGGCCAAATATCTAATAACCTCCCGCAATCGTAAATGTAGTACGTATTACGAACTTTACGATTGGAAAAATAGAAGAAAAACATAATCAATAAAAAAGAAAGTCTTCTCCTCATCTTGATCTTCCTTCAAAACATTTATCATCAATCTTTTCCTTTTCACAAGTTGGTTGGTAAGTGTGCGTATAGCACTCGCCAAACAAATTTTGGTGCATATAGGACTCACCAGACAAATTTTGGTGCGTAACTCGCCAGTTTTTTTTTTCCAGTACGTAACCCGCCAGTTTTTTTCTGTGCGTAACTCGCAGTTTTTTTAGTGCGTAACTCGCCTTTTTTTTTTCCAGTGCGTAACTCGTCAGTTTTTTTTCATGCGTAACTCGTCAGTAAATTTAATAACACCTTGATTAAGGAAATAAAATTACTTAGATCTGTCGTTGAATTGAAGAAAAAAAACTTTTTTTTTTTAAAAAAAATAAAATTAATATCATCCTAAAATCCAGCCGGAGGGCACCATAATTAATTAGTCTCTCCGGCTGGACAGCGAAATATCGTTTTTAGGCCTCAAGAACATGAGGATAAAATTAGATAAGACAAAAGGTAAATAAATGATTTAGGATTATCAAAAAACTAGTTTTACTCCCGTGCAATTCGCACGGGTTCATTATTAAAATTATTGTCAACTAATTTAATTAAACATGTATATTATTTCTATAAAAATAGTTTTATTCTCGTTCAAATTGCACGGATTTATATTTTAAAACATTGATATATCTAAATGTTAAATAAATTCAAATATTAAGTTTTATACGAAGTATTATGTAATAGTGTTATTTATTTCTTGGTTATAAGTTATATGTGTTGCATTATGAAAATGTTATAAGATGGAATAAAATAACTACTTTTAATATGAATATGTGATACGAATTAATATTACTTGTACTTCACTTATTTGTTATATTTAAAGCTGGACAACAATGTAAGAAGTACACCATCTAACCCAACTTATTTATTTTAGTGTTTTAACTACGGTTTTATTTGAGTTTTTTATATATATTTTTCGTCATATGAAAGTCCGTTATTTTTTAAGATATATACGGTAACATATCGAGTATTCATTTGTACTCCAGTGAACCACATTACCATCTTGAAAGTTTGGTCCAATTTTTACTTTTTACATAAAATTAATTTAAAAATTGTTTTTATTTAAAATATTTTAATAACTAAATTAAATAAGATCAGTTAATTACGTGTTTTTCTTGCTTTTTGAATTCTCACCATAAAAATTGATTTATACAGGATATTTTAGATCCATTTTATACTTTTAGTTCATATGAGTATGTAGTTATATTTTATTTTTAAAGTAATTAAACATTGATTTTTAAAGAATTTAGACGATCATGTTATTGTTTTTTCCTTTGAATTTGTGTTTTTAACAATATTGTTATTATATTTATTTATAGAACAATTATTTTTTTTAAAAATTATAGAGGTAAAAGTCTAAGAAAAAAAATTAAAGACAGTTAAATGTCGAGGAAGTAATTGTAAAAAAAACTGAATAATATTTGTGGGGTTTCAAAGACTGGCCCACCAGGGAAAAAAATGCAAAAATAAAATAAAAATTGTTGATTAATGGCGTGGCTTAATGTGGATGCATTAAATATTTATGTATTAATATAGATAAGATGCCTCTCATATTTGTTTGGGTTTGTAATTGTTGGCTCATAATGTTTTTCGGAGGGTTGAGGTTGTTGGTTGACCCATATTGAAATTCGAAAAGCTGGCCCTTCATTTGACGTCGGAATACTGGCCATTTTTTGAATTGACAATCGATTGAAATGACGAATAGTGTTGTCGTTCTAACGAATTTGTTGTAGCGGAATGTTCCGGTAGCCTATCATTGTCACCTTCCCGATGGAATGGCGGCTCGTAGTTAGTTGCTGAAATGTTTTGCTCCAAATCAATTCTCAGTGATGATTGGCTATCGTACCAGATCTGAGAGAATTTTTACAATTTAAATATTTTCGGAAAATAAAGATCAATTTATATTTCGTAATCATTGTCTTTACTGAAACAATTTATAATTAAATACTTTTGTTTCTAATAAAATTATTTAATTATATTTAATAACAATTTGCTTGTATATATATTTTACGCACATAATATATACAGCATGCTTTTATGCGTTTATTGATTTTTATGAAGTATATAATTAGTTACATAAAGGATTTTATAATATTTTTTATATTTGATTTTAAGTATATAACCATTCATCAAAAATCAAATAAGTTTTTAAAAAATATATATACAAAATTACGCCATTCATGATTCAAATAAAAATGTTCGTAATGTTTCAGAATCTACGATTTTGGACATTTATTTAGAAAACGTAATATATTAAGCTGTTATTGTGCAGGAAAATCATCAAATATTATGCGGGATCCACCTGAGTGAATTAAAAAAAAAATTACGCCATTAACTCATAATCAGATTATAATTTACGTGGAGGAGTTTATAATTTTTATTACGCCATTAACTCATAATCAGATTATAATTTGCGTGGAGGAGTTTATAATTTCTTTTTCCTGATTGTATATTAATATTACGTTATTTTAATCTTGTTTAAAATTTTGTATGTTCGGTTTTTTATCGTTGTAAATTTTGTATTAGGCGGTTATTGTGCAGGGAAATCATAAAGTATTGTGCGGGACCCACCTGAATGAATTAAAAAAAAAAAAAAAAAATTAAAACTTTGATGAATGACGTGGCGCAACCACAGCCTGATAAATGTTTCAGAATTTATATAGATAAGATTGAAAATATTTGTTTACCAGTTTTTTTTTTTTTTTTTTTTGTACATATGAGGGACAACCCCCATTTTTACCGGTTTTTATCTTAAAATGAATATACAGTGGTCCAAGATCAAAGACGTTACGTTACACTTCGATATTCCTTTGTCATTACGTAAAATACTTCTTATACAACGATTTAATTGACACTTTAATTTTGGTACCAATCTATAATTGTACCCCCCCCCCCCCCCCCCCCCCCCCCCCCAAATAAAGTGAACCACCTAAATTAGGTGTAAAGTATACAAGACTGTATGCAAAATACCAAATACCAGTGGTTAAGAATTTCGACGGACCAGCCATTTGCCGTCTTACAAAACCATTACCATTTTCCTTTTTCAAACGAAAATAATTATTTCCTAGACAAGGGAAGTGAATACAAATTTCGGTTTTTATTACTTATCCCAGAGACGAAGCATAACCTGGGCTGGATGGGAATGGCCCAGGCTGCTTCGAATACATCAAAGATATTTATTGTTGGTGAATTAATCACTAGTTTTAACTTTTAACTTGGTAATGATGGCAACTCTGGTTCACTTTTGGCTTTGGTACAGATAGTCTGAGACTCTGAGGTTCAGTTCTCGGATCAGACTATTTTGTTTTGAAGGCTATTATTTTTATTCGGCAATAAACCACTTGTGTTAATAGGGATGACAATTTGTTAAGTACCGATCCAATGAAAATTTATCGATCCAAATCCATGACTTGAAAACCCATATCCATATCCATTAGTTAGAACTAGAATCCAAATCCACCCAAAAAGTACCCGAACCAAATCTATGCCGATCCATTTCATAACCATAACCGACCCGATCCATCTAATCCACTCAAGATCCATCACCGACCTGAAACCGATTCATATCAACCTTTAACCCGATTCAAATTCGATCCATATCTATTTTTTTCCAGATTTAAACTCATTAAAATACAAAATTGACCTGTATTCTTTTCACAAGCAAAATACCAATCTTAATTAATCTCATTCTCTTTCTAAAATATATTATTACTACTAATAATTACATTGACTAGATATTGATTTCGTCCAACTCCCAAAGCAGGTCTATACTCTATACTACATATCTGCATTTTAACTATTAGATTTTTCGAGTGGTTCTTATTGGAAATATTAGCTAAACCATCTCAAAGATTCTTTCCTAGTTTTGTTAATAATAGAATTTCCTTATGACTACACTTCCTAATTGTGAATATTTGTATTACATTAGGAAAACGATTACCCACGTGAATATCTTGTATTAGTATAAATAGACATCTTGTATCACATTGTTATTTATGTAATTTCTCAATAAAAACATATATTTCCAATATACTTTACATGGTATCAGAGCCTTGTGCTCTTGATAGAGGGTAACACCTCGGAGTAGATCCTTAGGTTGGAAGTTAAAGTACCCACCCAAAATCCGACTTTGTTCGGCCATATCAAATACTTTCCTCCGCTGCCACCACCTTGGGAATTGCATCAAACTAACTACCATCTTTATGGTCACCAATCTTTTCAACAATAAAATCTGGTCGGAACCCTCTAAGCCAGCAAACCTAGCCACCCACGATTCGTTTGGCTATTATCAAATATATTACCACCGTTTCGGCCACCCACCTTGCGAGTTACTTCTTTCATTGCCACCACCTTGGGAATTGCATCAAACCAACTACCATCTTTGTTGAAACACAATATGTTGATGATGACAAGTTACCTTGATTAATCTAATGTTTGCTTGATTATACAAAAGATTAGCAAAATGACATAAAGCCTATTGAAGATCACAAGTTCATATGTCAAGATACAAGCAAAGACAAGAGAAGGCCAAGTCTAGGAATGTGTTGTAAGCAAGGTAGTCAACATTCATTCGTATTTGTTAGAGGTGCAAAATCCTTGCAACAGTCCAACAGACTGTTGCAACTGGGGTTTCTAGTACGGTCATGGAGATTATATTTCGTAAAATATTTTTATCAAAAGTGTTGGTGTTTTGGTTCATTTACATATTTCAAATGTTTTACAAACTGAAGGAAATTAATTTGAAAATCAAAAGCTCAACTTGCACATGAGGTCTAAGGGTTAGAAAAAGTAGAAAGTTTACTTTTTCCTTTTTTGCCAATTAGACCTACAAAAGGAAGGTTCCTTCTTACACTCTTTCCTTAAGTGGGTTGCTTTGAGCCTTGAGTAGTTTACCTTGAGCATTGCAACCATGTGCATTTTCAGTTTGTAAAAGACACTTCTATTTGAACCCTTGGGTAAAAGAGTTTGATAACACCGTAATTTACCGATTTTTAACTCATATTTTATCTCTTATTTGAACGAAATAATAACCTGAGTTAGTATTATTAAGTCATTTTAGTATTAAATAGAATTGTAATCGTCTAGTTTCATACAATGCAAATTACATTATCTTTTGGTATTTCGGTACTACTTTCTTCTTTTTATTTTATAGGTACCAAGTCCGGGTATAAAAGTCGGTTCAAGACGATTTAAAAAAGGACGGGAAGTAATTGACCAACATGAAAATTAGACCCAAAACACGTGCAAAGTGGGTATTTTATTTTTGGAGGGTTTCGGGGCAGCATTTCGGAAAGGGAGAGAGAAGCTAAAAGGCAGAGAGTAGAGTAGATTAGGTGAGTTTAGTAAAATCAAACAAAAAATCCATTTTTTCTTCCTTTTTTTAGTTTAGATTAGATTATAGTTTTAATTTACAACATTAGTATGAAGATCTATCCTTTTACTTTCACTTAATTACAAATTGGTATGGAGTATTTTTTCCCTTCTCTTACTTATTGCATTTTTCATTATTGTTATGTTTACTTAGTTTAATTACTTTAATTAATCAAAGTTTTAGTCTTTTAACAATCTTACCATGTTTAGTATAGTTTATCATGTTTAGTTATCAAATTAGTTTAAAGTTGTATTCTTTATTGTTCCATTATGCTTATTTTCATGTTTAGTGGAGTTGTTAAAGTGTCTTGTGTTAGATTAGTAATGATTTGTGAGTAGTTTATCATTAGGGTGCGATTAGACTCCGACATGTGTAGGTTACCGAGTTAATTCCACCAACTTGTTGTCGAGGGGGAGTTTATTTGGGTTAATTAAGGGGGTCTAATTGTCATTACTTTATCTTGTTTGTACTTTGACCTTGAGTCCTTGTCCGTCAACGAGAGTTGGCTAGACTTGAGTCGGGACATCTTGTTGAGAGTAGTAGCCTCATTGAGTCGAGCCCGGGAGGGAGGACTTGAGAGGGGTGCCCTTAATTTTCGGTTTGAAAGCGACCCTCGGGAGAGGGAGTGGGATGACCGGAGTGTAGCGTGGACTTAGAACCTTAATCTTGGGGAAAGGGGAGTCAAAATAGGCGTATTTTGGTAAGCTTTGACCCTTGACTTAAGGAGTTTGATGCATGAGCCCGAGAGGGAGTTGTGTCGGCATAGCTAGTGTCTCATAGTGAACCCGAGAGGGAGTCTATGAGCGAATTAGAGGCGTCTCACCATTAACCTTTCCCCTTGGCAACTTGTTATGGGAGTTAAGTGGTAATTTACAAGTGTTGGAAGTCGAAATCGCGCCCTAGGCTTTTCTTTATTGCTTTTATCTTTTTTTCTATTGCTTGTTTGCTTCTTTAGTTTAGTAGTCATAGTTAATTTATGTTTACATTTTTAGTTTATTTTCTATCTCATTATTGATTCGCGTAGCTAACTATAATCTAAGACAAGACTAGTACTCAAACTTAACCTCCCTGTGGATCGACCTCGACTACCCTACTACATTAGTTTAGTAGTTGAGTTTTATAAATGTTTGTTTGATCAGGGGAGGGCGACAAAACCCCGCTATCAGAGTTATGCAAACAAAATACACAACTTGAGAGCTCCTCTCACTCGCCCAAACCCTCTATAAATACCAACCCTTTAGCTCATTAATTACTAAGACTTTCTAAGCATTTATTGTAAAACTTTGCAAAACCTTTTCAAGCATTTACTCTTCAAGTTTATTTTGCTAAAGTTTCTGTTTTAAAAGAAGTCTTCAAATTGTTTTCGAAAAGCTATGATCTCCTTGTACTAGTTCGCACTTCTAATGAGTATAAATGTTTGTTCGATGAACCTTGTGTTTAGATCTTAAAAGTAGTCTCCATGTTCTTTAAGTGAACTCTTGAGACATTGATCTTGTAAACCAAAGGTAGAACAACAAACTCTTAGAGCGGAGTAGCTTTAAGTTTGAGTCAAGTCTTCGAGCGGAGTAGCTCTTAGCAAATGCAACCGGAGTATGTTGGGGAGTTGTTTTGTTGTAATAGTTTTAGTTAAGCGGAGTAGCTTCTAAACTTTCAATAAAATAACGGTTGGACGTAGGCTCCGGAGTAGGAGCTGAACCAATTTTTATATCGCTTGCTTATTACTCTTTCTCGTACTTGTTCTCGTTTCTTGCTGTACTTGTAATAGATCTGCTCTATGCAACCGTTCCTTATACTGTTGCTTAGTTCCTGATCTTGTTGCCTTAAATCGTGAAACACTTAAGTTATTTCTATTTTTTTTTTAAAAGGTCACCTAATTCACCCCCTCCTCCTCTTAGGTGCTAAACTCGTTTTTGATTCTTCAATTGGTATCAGAGCCTTGTGCTCTTGATTAGGCTTAACCACCAAAGAGAAAGATCCGTAATCATGGACGAGTCTAAACACACTAAGTACCCAATCTTTAAAGGTGAAAACTATGCTTGGTGGAAACACCGCATGGAACACTACGTTAAAGGGGTAGATTATGAATGTTGGATGATAATAAAAAGGGGCCCACTTAAGATAGAGGTGACAGATAAGGATGGAAAAACGACACCAAAAGATGAGGAAAAATATAATGAAAACGATTATAAAAAGATCGAGAAAAACTCGAGAACCATGTCCATTCTTCAGTATGGCATTGGCGATCAAGAGATTAATCGTATATCGGGTTGCTCTTCGGCCAAAGACATTTGGGACACCCTAAGCTTAGCTCATGAGGGCACGTCTCAAGTGAAGAAGTACCGTGTTGACCTTCTCATGCAACAATATGAGATGTTTAACATGGGAAAGGACGAATCAATTAATAGTCTTTCTTCTCGTTTCTCTTGCATTGTTAACGAACTTAAGAGTCTTGGTCGTAACTTTGAATCCGAGGATTTAGTCCGAAAGATCCTTCGAAGCTTAACTGAAAAGTGGCAACCGAAGGTGACGGCTATTGAGGAAGCTAAAGATCTTGCTGTCCTTTCCCTAAATGAACTAATGGGGTCCCTCATGGCCCATGAACTTTCACTCACGAAACGTTCTCAGGAGAGTTCAAAGGGAAGGGACTTGCTCTAAATGCTCTCTCCAGCGATGAGGAGGATGAGGATGTCGAGTTCGCCATGTTTACCAAAAACATGGCCGGCATAATAAACGGTCGAGGCTCACAAAAGTTTAATAACAATGTTGGCAAGAAACGTTTTCCAAAGAGGAGATCAAATTCCACCTTTGGTTGCTTTAAATGTGGTGACAAGGGTCATCAAATAAAGGAATGCCCAAAGTGGGATGATATCAAATCCAAGGAGAGACGTGATTTTGCCAAAAGAGATTACAAGAACAAAGTCATGAGTGCTATTTGGGGTATGTCTGATTCCGATGAGGATGAGTTCCTTGAGGAAGAATTGGATGCAAAGTTGAGCATCTCATCAAAATCAAAAACAGAAACGTCAAAATCATCAAAGAAAGAAGCTGCCATATGTCTCATGGCCCACTCGGTTGATTCAAGTTCCGACTCCGAAAGCGAGGTAAAATGTCTAAAGAAGAAGGCCCGCGCCTTTTCTAAAGACAAAATCTGTCTTCTTTTAGATGATTTTATTGATAAGTGTCGTGTCCAAGGAAATAAACTCATTGCCATGCAAGATGAAATCGAAAGTATTGCCGAGGAAAATGTCAATCTAAAGGAGAGTCTAACAGAGGTAGATCAAACATGTACAATAACCAAACTAGAAAAGGAAGTCAAAATGCTTCAAAAACAAAATCAGTGTCTTGTGAATAAAGCTGAAATAACTCATGCAACAGTCCCATGCAATGTTGAATCTGAACTAGTAAAAGAGGTCGAGTCTCTAAAAGGAAAAGTTTCATCCCTTACAAAGGAACGTGACTCCCTCTTGGTTGAATTTACTTCATGCAAACTCGATAACAAACAACTAGAGGAAGTTGCGATCTTATTAAGTGATGAAACCAGTCATATAAAAGGAAAAGTTGATAAACTTGAAAAAACGAATCTAGATCAACTTAAGGAAATAGAAACCTTGACCAAAGAATTGGCTGATGCAAAGCAATTCTATCTCAAATGGGAAGGAAGTCAGAATGTCTTAGAATTCTTGTTAAAGCAATCCAAAGAAAATGAAAAGGCTTTTAAAAAACTCTGGACTTGGTTTCAGATGCAACAGTAGCACACACTGTTGCAACCAAAACCAAGACCCAAGTCAAAAAGATTTCAGACGACGTAAGTATGCTGGACTACCTGAATACATTATATGCTATTACTGTGGAATGACCGGTCATGAGTTCAATGGTTGTCCTAAAAGAGAACTTGACCTAAAAAGAAACACCAAAGTTGCACAAGAAATATGGGTCAAAAAGGACTCGGTGTCTAGTGTTAAGAAGGGACCCAAACTTGTTTGGGTTCCTAAACTAACTGTTTGATTTGCGTAGGCATTAGTGGGGGCAGCAGCAATTGGTACTTAGACAGCGGATGCTCTCGTCACATGACGGGGGAATTAATTCGAAGAAGACCAATTCCTCTCACTAGAGGCCTACAAAGGAGGCATGGTGACTTTTGGCGATAACAAACAAGGTGAAATTGTTGGTATCGGAAAAGTTGGTAAGTCAAAATCACTATGTGTGGACAAAGTGCTGCTTGTCAAAGGATTAAAACACAATCTACTTAGCATATCACAATTGTGTGATCGAGGTAATATTGTTGAATTTCATGCTCATGTGTGTAAAATCCTAGATGGAAAGACAAAGGAGTTGGTTCTTGAAGGTAAACGAGTCAAGGATGTGTATATGATTGATTTATGTTCTTTATCCGGTCAAAAACTTTCGTGCATGAGCGTCCATAAAAATGATCCATGGCTTTGGCACAAACGTTTGGGCCATGTAAATGCTAGAACATTAAACAACCTTAGGAGACTTGACTTAGTGGAAGTTTTACCAATCATAAACTTTAAATTCAACTCCTTGTGTGATGATTGTGTCAAAGGGAAACAAGTTAAGAGCTCTTTCAAGTCCAAGAAGTGTATTAGTACATCTCGTGTCTTAGAACTTGTTCACATAGACCTCTGTGGACCCATGCGTATATCAAGCAAAGGTGGTAGTAATTACATTTGTGTTATTGTTGATGATTGTTCTAGATATGTGTGGCTATTGTTTCTTGGAACTAAGGACAAGGCTTTTGGTGAGTTTTTAATTTGGCTCAAAATGGTCGAAAACAAATTTTCTCTAAAACTTGGTGCTTTAAGATCCGACCATGGAACCGAATTTGAAAACTTTGCCTTCGAAGCCTATTGTAATGAGAATGGTGTTAACCATAACTTTTCGGCCGCCCGAACTCCGCAACAAAATGGAGTGGTGGAACGAATGAATCGAACTTTGGAAAATATGGCTAGGATCATGCTCATTAGTTCTCAAGTACCAAGAAACTTTTGGGCCGAAGCCGTAAACACTTCGTGTTATGTCTATAATCGAGTCACGATTAGAAAAATCACCAACAAAACACCCTATGAAATTCTACGTGGAAGAAAACCCAATGTCTCATATTTAAAATGCTTTGGTTGTAAATGCTTTGTTCATAACAACGGGAAAAACAACTTAGGCAAATTTGATGCCCGTAGTGATGAAGCAATCTTTGTGGGATATTCAAACCATAGTAAGGCTTACAAAGTCTTTAACAAGAGGACTATGAAAATGGAAGAGAGCATTCATGTTGTATTTGATGAATCTAGTCTTTTTGTGTCTCAGGAACAGGAAAAAAATGAAGAGGATGATGATGAGTTCGAACTTGGGATGGTGCGTCATGACATGGACCAAGTGTTGGAAGCTGAAGATCTGGAGCAACAGTCAAAAGGACTGTTGCATGGGGAAACAGGCCACAACTCAGGGGGAACCAACGATGCTTCATCCTCAAATGAAGCCAACACGTCAGGAGTGGAAAAAGAAAACCAAGGCACAACCATTGATCCACCAAATTACAATGATCAATCCCCCACACAAAATCAACCCCATGAAACAGTCTCTGAAACTGTTGCATCCGAACAAAATGAACAAATGATCGCTTCCAACACCACCAACACCACCATACCAAAAAGATGGAAACACCAAAGCTCTCATCCTCTCGAAAACCTAACCAGTGACCTTGACTCACGGGTAAAAACCAGATCCTTCCTCAGAAACTTCTGTGCCTTCAATGCTTACCTCTCACAAATTGAACCCGACCACATTTCGAAAGCTCTCGAGGATCCGTGTTGGATCATGGCTATGCAAGAAGAGTTGGATCAATTCAAAAGGAGTGAGGTATGGCATCTGGTACCTAGACCTTCAAATCGTACAGTGTTGAACCATATATTCAAATATATATATAGTATATATGTTTATGTTTTGATAATGACAAGTCTAGCTATTTATATATTATATACTCGTATGTATAATCGTGTGCTAAGTGTACAGAACATTAGTAACAAGATCTAATCAATCAAGTATAAAAGATTCAAGCATATTAGTCAATGAATTGACTAAGTCGAAGATTGATAGAAGATCACAAGCGCGCATAATGAACTAAAGTTATATTCATCAACTATAGCTTTAGTACAAGATGGATTCAAGTTATAGCTCGTAGCTATAACTCTATATTATGAAGAAATGATCGGGATTTATGTGTGTTTTAGTTGAAACGTTTGTTTCCTAATTTGTGTCGTGTAGTATTAGTGTTTAAATGGTATTCTATTCTAAATATGGAATTGTTAATCTTAATAGGATTATATAAAATATCTTTTAGTTAAATAAGAAATAAATAATTATCTTATGAGATAATTATTTATTACTAAAATAAACTAAAGATTTTTATATGATTTTAATTGTCAAAAATATATAATCTAAATATAGTATGTTTCGACTTTGGGAAACGTGTAATATGACACGATTGCCATAAGTCGTGTAAGGCTTACTTAAATAAATATTATGTATTTATTTAAAGTCCTAAACAAACTAAGATTATATTATGGTAATATATTTTATTATCTTTGACATGGTTTAGGAAGTTGATTTAATAAGAATACTAATTGTTTATTATATAAAGATCTTTCCTAAATATGAATTAGGAAATTGATTCCTTATATAATACATATAGTATATTATTAAATCTTTCCTAAATATATTAAGATTAGATTTAAGGTAGTATTACTAAAAGACTAGTATTCTAGTTTAAGTAATATTCCTAAATCATCTAGGGTTTAAATTACCTAGATACATATTCTATATAAATAGACTACCATGATACATTAAAACACACGAAATACACAACACACATACACGCAAATCAAGAGAGAGCCGTCGGTTATATTCTTCAAGTTCGAGCTTTTCATTGTCATATCCGATTCAAGATTCAAGTGCTCAAGCATTGATCTTATTCATTCAAGATTGTGACACCAAGAAAACATTGAAGACTTTATCTTATTTACGTAAGATAGATTGAGTATTTAGCGGTACTCGTTGTAAGACAAATATTTAACGGTATTTGTCGTAGCTAGATATTTAACGGTATCTAGATTGAGTTGTGACTAACATCAAAGTCACACGAGTAGGGTTGATAAAATTGTAATCCAGAGTTGGTACTAATTTTATTAATCGAGAATAGTGGACGTAGGTCTCAGAGTGTGAGACTGAACCACTTCAAAATATCGTGCCTCTACTTTATTATTGCTCTACTCAACAATCATCATACAACTACACACACATCGAAGAAGATTTTAAAAAGAAGGCATACTCAATTCACCCCCCCCCCCCCCCTTCTTGAGTATATTATATCAATAGACTCTTCAATTGGTATCAGAGCCTCGTGCTCTTGATCGCCTAGCCGCGTGAGTTTTGATCCTTCTATTGATTCTATATTATATACTCTTTCATCAATGGATTCCAAGCATCTCAAGTGCCCTATCTTCGATGGCAAAAACTACAGTTTATGGAAAAATATGATGACTCATTACATCAAGGGTTGTGATTGGGAATGTTGGAAGATCATCCAAACTGGACCAAAGAAGATCTTGGTCGCCGCAGCCAATGGAACAACCTATGAAAAGATGGAAAGCGATTATGTGGAAAGTGACTACAAAATTGCAGAGAAAAACTCTAAGGCCATGAGCCTCCTACAGAACGGTATGATAACATCAGAATTTGATAGATTCTCATCTTGTAGTTCCGCTAAGGAAATATGGGATAGTCTCGAACTTGCTTATGAAGGAACATCCGCAGTCAGGAAACATCGTATAGACTTGCTCGTTCAAAGATATGAACTTTTCAATATGGAAAAGAATGAATCTATTGATAGCATGTCTGCACGATTTTCTTGTATTATTAATGAACTGCGGAACCTTGGCAGAAAGATCAATTCTGAGGATATCATTCGTAAGATTCTTAGGAGTCTCACTAAAAAATGGCAACCTAAAGTCACGGCCATAGAGGAAGCACGTGATCTATCTAAGATTACTTACCAAGAGTTGATTGGATCCTTAATGGCACATGAGATCATACTAAATAAAAACGATGATGATCCCAAAGGAAAGGGCGTCGCTTTACAAGCCTCCACAGGTGAAGTAAGCGAAGAAGAACTTGAAGATGAAACAGTTCTATTCGCTAGACGATTTAAGAAAGCAGTTTTCAAGGGTAGATACAAAAACCCTAACAACAAAACATTCGACAAAAAGAAAACTGACTCTAAACAAACATTCTTCAAAAGAGGATGTTTCAAGTGTGGACAACAAGATCACATGATCAAAGATTGTCCAAGTTGGGACAAAATCAAAGACAAGTCAAAAAGAGAAAAGACCAAAACAGAATTCAAGAAAGTAATGCTTGCGTCATGCTGGGGAGAATTAGAATCTGAAGATGACGAGGACTCTGAAGAAGAAGAGGTAGCAAACCTGTGCCTAAGCAATGTCAGCTTAGATCTAATCTCAGACAACAATGATGAAGGTGAAGCATCTCTTATGTGTCTCCTTGGAGAATCCGACTCAGACGACGACGACGATGAAGAGGTAAATTTTCTTCAACTCAAAAGTCAAGTTAAAAACTTATCCAAGGCTATGTTAATTAAATATTTTGAGAAAACCCTAGACCAATGTCATGAACAAAGTCTTGAGTTAGATGACTTGAAAGAACAGATCCTCGATATTGCTGAGGAAAATCAACTTCTGAAAGCCAAAGCTAAGAAACTGAAATCCAAAATAAGCATTGAAGCAAATGCTAAGTTGGAAACAGTTATGTCTGAGAAAAAGGTTCTTGAGTCTAAAGTTATAGCTAATGAAGCTATAACCTCAAAACTAAAACTCAACATTAAAGAGCTTCAATCTAAAGTTATAGCTAATGAAGCTATATCTTCAGAATTAAGAAAGGTTAATGAACGGCTTAAGTCAGAATCTTCGACTATGGTCGAAGATGAGACTCATCAAGAAGAAGTTGAGATTCTCGAAAGCAAAATCATGGATCTAGAATTCAGTATATCTAAAATCAAGAAAGAACATGCCAAAATTGTGTCTGACTTCCATAAAGACATTCAAAACCTAAAAGAGTCTAGCAACACTGACCATAGTGAATGTAAGAAAGAAATAGACTCCTTGAAAGACCTCCTTCTTCATGCTCGGAAAGTTCACGATAAGTGGGAAGAAAGCACTAACGTTCTAAACTTCCTAACTGAACAATCCGACAACAACATGAAGATGGGTTTAGGTCACGAATGTTATGGAAGAAGGGATCACTCAAAGTGTAAACAAAGTCCAACAGATAGAGACTTTAGAAGAAGAAAATATGCCGACCTTCCTGAGTATTTAATATGCACTTATTGTGGCCATACTGGACACCTCCGAGAAAACTGTGTAAAACACGCACAAGATTTTAAAACCGGAGTTAAGTTTGTTAAATCCTTAGGAATTCCAAGCGACACTAATTCTGTCTCTGATAGTGATGGTGACAAAACTGAGGAAAGAAACATTGACCACAGATGGTTCTATGACATGACATTTGACTACGAAGAAAAGAAAAACAGTCCAAACAGACTCCTCAAACATCACACAAAAAATGGTCACCAAGAGTCCAAACTAAAACCTACACAAGAACATCAAAACCCAACCACTACCGATATAGAAAGACCTATGTAAGACAAGTCTGGGTTAAAAAGGAAGATGTATTTGTGATTACTAACAACAAAGGACCCAAGTATGCTTGGGTACCTAAATCCTGTCTTTAAAATTATTTGTGCAGTTTGTCGCCAAGGAAAATAACCTATGGTATCTCGACAGTGGATGCTCAAGACATATGACAGGCGACGTAAACCTATTCCAAACCCTAAAACCTTTTGACGGAGGTAAAGTCACATTCGGTGATAACAAAAAGGGAAAGATCATCGGAATTGGTAAGATAGGTATTTCATCCTCTCATGCTATAAATGATGTATACCTTGTAAATGGTCTCAAACACAATCTTATCAGTATATCTCAATTATGTGACAAAGGAAATAAAGTGGTTTTTCATTCAGATATATGTCGTATAATCTTAGAAGGCACCAGTAAAGTGATACTTGAAGGTCACAGGATGAAAAACGTTTATATGATTGATTTAAATGTTGTACCTACTGATTCTCTATCATGCATGAAAGTTACGTTAGATGATCCATGTCTATGGCACAAGAGATTTGGTCATATTAGCTCACCTATTCTAAGTAAGCTAAAAAGATGGGACTTGGTCGAAGGTCTTCCAAAGATCAAATTTGATCAAGAAAAGATGTGTGACACATGTGCACGATGTAAACACGTCAGATCGTCTTTTAAGCCAAAAAGAGTGGTAAGCACAGAACAAGCTCTTGAACTAGTACACATGGATCTATGTGGACCTATGAAGGTAAGAAGCAGAGGTGGTTCCAGGTACGTTTTCGTTCTAGTTGATGATTACTCTAGATTTGTTTGGCCAATCTTTCTTCACTCCAAAGACGAAACTTTCGATGAATTTGTTAGTCTCATGAAACTTGTCCAAAACAAATATAAATCAAACCTAGTAACAATCCGTACTGATCATGGAACTGAGTTCGACAATCATGCTTTTATTGAGTTCTGTAAAACCAATGGTGTTGGTCATAACTTCTCGGCCCCTAGAACCCCACAACAAAATGGAGTCGTAGAACGAATGAACAGAACGCTAGAAGACATGGCTAGAACAATGCTTCTTTGTAGTGGCCTACCTAGAAACTTTTGGGCTGAGGCTATTAGTACAGCTTGCTATATTCATAACCGTGCTATGATTAGACCTATCCTTAAAAAGACTCCTTATGAACTTCTTCGTGGTCGCAAACCAAACATATCACATTTAAGATGCTTTGGTAGTAAATGCTTTGTTCACAACAATGGTAAAAACAAATTAAGCAAATTCGACCCTAGAAGTGATGAAGCAATCTTTATAGGATATTCAGATCATAGTAAAGCCTACAAAGTTTTTAACAAACGTACTTTATGCATAGAGGAAAGTATTCATGTTATCTTTGATGAGAATAATGTCTTCGATAAGCCATTACAGGATATAGAGGAAAACCTAGACGAACCTGATTTCAGGTTATCAAGGGAAGATCCTCCTGAAATGGAAATTGAAGAAGGAGAACCTCAAGGAATTCATGATGAACTCAACTTGGGAGAAAATGGTGCGAGAGATGAAACTACAGTTGATGATACTGTAGATAACTCTCAAACCAATGACTTGGAACCCAGAGTTACAGCTAATGAAGCTGTAACTTTGAATCAAAACCAAAGGGAAGAGGCCAGAGTTATACCTGACCCTACTATAAACCCAGGTTTGGATTCAGGGGGAACAAGTCAAGATCCCGAGTCAAGTTCAGGGAATGCAAATGATCAATCAAGGAATTGGAGATACAAAGGCTCTCATCCATTGGACAATGTCATAGGAAGTCTAACAGATGGAGTTCAAACTCGAAGGAGCTTAAACAACTTTTGCTCATTCTACTCCTTTCTCTCCACCATTGAACCTTCAAATATCAAGGAAGCTCTCGCAGAACCAGACTGGATAGTTGTCATGCAAGAAGAACTCCAGCAATTTGAAAGAAACAAAGTTTGGCATCTTGTTCCCCGACCTAAGGACAGAACTGTCATTGGAACTAGATGGGTATTCAGAAACAAATTGGATGACACTGGAGTCATTGTGAGAAATAAGGCCAGACTAGTGGTTCAAGGATACAACCAACAGGAAGGGATCGATTATGATGAAACCTTTGCTCCTGTTGCTCGCCTTGAGGCAGTAAGACTACTCATTGCATTTGCAGCACACAAAGGAATGAAGCTTTTTCAGATGGACGTTAAGACTGCATTTCTTAATGGCTATCTCCAAGAGGAAGTATTTGTTGAACAACCTCCTGGATTCCCTGACAGCAAACTCAAGGATCATGTATTCAAATTGGACAAAGCTCTCTATGGCCTGAAACAAGCACCTAGGGCATGGTACGAAAGATTATCAAAATTCCTATTGGAAAGTGGATTCAAGAGAGGATCTGTAGATAAAACCTTATTTCTTAAAATTGAAAACTCAGATCTACTAGTTGTTCAGATCTATGTTGACGATATTATTTTTGGATCAACTAATAAAAGATTGTGCAAGTACTTCTCTGAGTTGATGACCTCTGAGTTCGAGATGAGTATGATGGGAGAACTAAAGTTCTTCCTTGGACTTCAAATACAACAAACTGAAGAAGGAATCAAGGTTCATCAACAAAAATATGTCAAAGAGTTACTAAAGAAATTTGGAATGGAAACTTCTCATGCAATGCCTACTCCAATGGTTACAGATAAGAAGTTAACCAAAGACGAAGATGGTAAGTCTGTAGATGAAACGACTTACAGAGGTATGATTGGCTCACTTCTTTATCTTACAGCAAGTCGTCCAGATATAATGTTTAGTGTCTGTGTTTGTGCGAGATTCCAATCTGCACCAAAAGAATCACACATGATTGCAGTTAAAAGAATATTAAGATACCTAATCGGAACCTCTAAATTATATCTATGGTATCCTATGGACTGTAACTTTAACTTAGTAGGATATTCAGATGCGGACTATGCAGGATGTTCTTTAGACAGAAAAAGTACCTCCGGACTTGCTACCTTTGTAGGTCCTTGTATTATATCTTGGGGATCCAAGAAACAAAATTATGTCGCTCTCTCAACTGCTGAAGCAGAATATATTGCAGCCGCACTGGTATGTTCTCAACTTTTATGGTTAAAGCAACAGTTACATGATTATGGTGTTGATGTTGGATGTGTGCCTATTTTATGTGACAATACGAGTGCTATTATCATATCTAAAAACCCAGCCCAGCACTCGAGAACTAAACATATTGAGATTAGGCATCACTTTCTTAGAGACCATGTCGAAAAGAAAAATATAAAATTGGAATTTTGTAGTACGGAAAAACAGTGGGCAGATATCTTCACTAAACCATTGGCTAGAGAACGCTTTGAGACTTTGCGATTGGAAATTGGTTTAATCGGTGGCACCTAATCAAATCTTAAAAGCAAAAATAACCCAATGATTGACTACGGTTTAGATGAGATTATATGACTGTGTCCGTATACTCCGCTGCATGTGTATGTATATATTCGATGATAAATTTTGTAATTATAGATATGTTATATAATTTACATATGGATGTGTACACAATCGATCGTACAATAATATTACGTCACATATTACAATTATCCTACAACATACATATCACAATATATACAAAATAATAATATACAAATAATATAAAATCGAAAAACACTTACCCAAAATTGAAAACACACACAATGTGTGTAATGGTCCCCCCATGTGCCACGTCTCCCGCCAACCTCATCCCACACTCAACTGCCACGTACCCCTCCCCTAGTCCTAGCTTTTGACCTCTTAACCCCCCACAATTATTACCCCCAACTTAACCCAACTCACCCTCTTTACTCCATTCTTACCATCCTCCATCCAAAATTCCATAAATCTTCTCATCAAAACCCAAACCTCCATAAAACCTCCGTAAATCTCCGTCACAAAAACCACCTAATCAAAACCCAACACCACCATTCCAACCAACCATGCCTCCATCTCGTGCCACCCGCTCTCATCAAAAGAAGCCTTCACCTCCTTCGCCAACTCTGTCACCCCCACCGTCTCCAACACCCATAGCCACCGCCGCACCACCATCTGACAAAGGCAAACGACGAAAACTCAACCGCTCGTCTCCTTCCATCTCCGATGACATGCATGAAATGGGTTTTACATCTAAAAACCCGCGCCCTCTGTTTTCCGAGTATTCGATTGAAGCCACTAGGGAGGGTGTTGAAAGAGTTCGAATGACCAAGAACGAAGGTATGTTGATCGAACGTGTCCTCCCTTATGCTATACATGCGGGTCGTTATTACTCACGAACATGGGTCGAAAGTTCGAAGTCTTTAGGTTTCTTTAAAGAATTCCTAAAATATCAGGGATGGGAGTACATTAGAAGCTTTTCTGGGTTGATTTTCCCTATTGAGATGGTTCAGTTTCTTGCTTCGGTTAAAAAGTGTGTCAATGGCATTGTGGGTGTCGTGAATGGAAAGGATGTGGTCATAACCAAATCGGATATTTGTGATATCTTCAAACTTGATCAAGAAGGGTTAAATCTTGACCCAAAGTTGGAGTGGAACGTAGTTTCTAAAGAACAAAAATTGGTGATTAAGAAGTACTTTGATGCGGATGCCACTAAGGTAACACCCCTGCTTACTGTATCCTTTAACCCCAAATTGAAATTCTTCTTGAATTTTTTTGTGGAACACTGTGTTGCCTCGCCGGGGTGGTCGGGATAAGCTTGCTAGTGTCGAAGCCGTGGTATTGTATAGTTGGTTGGAGGGACAGAGAGTCGACTTAGCTTCCTTATTATGTCACAAAATTTGTCAAGTTTCGAATGTGGTTGTTAAGGAGAAGTTTTGCTCAACCGTCGACATTCCATATGGAATGTGGATATCCGAATTGTTGCTTAAAAAGGGTGTGGTTGATGATAATAGTTTTGGAATTAAGCCAAAAGATGTTATGAATGATCGTTTGTTGAAACTAATGAGAATTTGTTTTGATGGGGTTGATCTCGCGTTTGGTAAGAACGAACCAACTCTGAACCCTTCACCATCTTTTGCGGGTCTTGAAGCCAAGATGGACAAAATACTTGGTCTCTGTGAAATCAAAACGGAAAAGAATGAGGCTGGGGGTAGTTGTAAGAAGAGGAGTCGTGGATTTGAGGACGAGGTCAAGGAGTGGATGGAAAAAGTTGATAAACATTTGGTAAAGATTGGGTCAGAGGTCTCGGTGGCATGCTCGGAATTGTTAGCCGTGAGTGATCGTCTTTCCTTCTTAACATCTCAAGGAGGAGCTATCGTACGAGATCATGGGTTGTTGCGAAAGGATGCTTCTAAAGCACTTGAGGCCGTCAAGGCACTCTCGCTCAAGGTCCTTAATTTTGAAATTGCACTCAACGCTCAGGGAAGGAACGTGACCAGTTGCCTCGATAGATTGGAGACCCTCGAATTTCGTACCCGACCCGACTACGTCAATCCTTATGCCAAGAATCCGGGTTCAAGCTCTCGTTCTTGATGCTCCATAACCCGTCCCTGTTCTTGTTGGATTAAGGTTGTGTTGTTGTTGTTTTTGCTCTAAGTCAGGTGGACTTATAAAACAATTCTCTAATTGTGGCCCAATTTGATTTCTAGCCCATTAAGGAATCCGAAGCTTATCCTCTTTTGCTTCTTCGGATTTCCTAATCTTACCAGGCCCAACCATTATCACAACCGGCCTTGCTTTTGTTTTTGATGCGGCTCATCTGACATTACCTTATTTTGGCCCATCTTCTATTAATATCTTTTGCAGGCCCAGTTGTCCGATTCCACTAGCCGGCCCAATTTTCTTTAAACACTATTACTTCTTCATTCGGCCCATTGGCTTAGTATTTTGGATTGTTTGTGTATATTTTTAACATTCCGTATGTGGTTATGTGATATTTTCTATGTTCATATTATTTCGACTCGTTTATATGCTTGCTTATGCTTCGTACGTATATTATTCTAGTCGTTTCATGTCTTTGTTCTCATCTTTTCGATGATGTCAAGAGGGGGAAATATGCGACTTAGATTAGAATTTGCCTAAGCTTGCTCCTTGTCGTAATTCATTGTCTCTAAGGGTCCTTAAAGGATATGGGATAGATAGAAGATAAAAACCCCAAGTTGATCTTTGCTATGAATGACCATTATTATATTGAGGGGGAACATACACTTAGACACGAAATCTAAGAAAGACTTGCCATCATCAAAAAGGGGGAATTTGTTGAACCATATATTCAAATATATATATAGTATATATGTTTATGTTTTGATAATGACAAGTCTAGCTATTTATATATTATATACTCGTATGTATAATCGTGTGCTAAGTGTACAGAACATTAGTAACAAGATCTAATCAATCAAGTATAAAAGATTCAAGCATATTAGTCAATGAATTGACTAAGTCGAAGATTGATAGAAGATCACAAGCGCGCATAATGAACTAAAGTTATATTCATCAACTATAGCTTTAGTACAAGATGGATTCAAGTTATAGCTCGTAGCTATAACTCTATATTATGAAGAAATGATCGGGATTTATGTGTGTTTTAGTTGAAACGTTTGTTTCCTAATTTGTGTCATGTAGTATTAGTGTTTAAATGGTATTCTATTCTAAATATGGAATTGTTAATCTTAATAGGATTATATAAAATATCTTTTAGTTAAATAAGAAATAAATAATTATCTTATGAGATAATTATTTATTACTAAAATAAACTAAAGATTTTTATATGATTTTAATTGTCAAAAATATATAATCTAAATATAGTATGTTTCGACTTTGGGAAACGTGTAATATGACACGATTGCCATAAGTCGTGTAAGGCTTACTTAAATAAATATTATGTATTTATTTAAAGTCCTAAACAAACTAAGATTATATTATGGTAATATATTTTATTATCTTTGACATGGTTTAGGAAGTTGATTTAATAAGAATACTAATTGTTTATTATATAAAGATCTTTCCTAAATATGAATTAGGAAATTGATTCCTTATATAATACATATAGTATATTATTAAATCTTTCCTAAATATATTAAGATTAGATTTAAGGTAGTATTACTAAAAGACTAGTATTCTAGTTTAAGTAATATTCCTAAATCATCTAGGGTTTAAATTACCTAGATACATATTCTATATAAATAGACTACCATGATACATTAAAACACACGAAATACACAACACACATACACGCAAATCAAGAGAGAGCCGTCGGTTATATTCTTCAAGTTCGAGCTTTTCATTGTCATATCCGATTCAAGATTCAAGTGCTCAAGCATTGATCTTATTCATTCAAGATTGTGACACCAAGAAAACATTGAAGACTTTATCTTATTTACGTAAGATAGATTGAGTATTTAGCGGTACTCGTTGTAAGACAAATATTTAACGGTATTTGTCGTAGCTAGATATTTAACGGTATCTAGATTGAGTTGTGACTAACATCAAAGTCACACGAGTAGGGTTGATAAAATTGTAATCCAGAGTTGGTACTAATTTTATTAATCGAGAATAGTGGACGTAGGTCTCAGAGTGTGAGACTGAACCACTTCAAAAATATCGTGCCTCTACTTTATTATTGCTCTACTCAACAATCATCATACAACTACACACACATCGAAGAAGATTTTAAAAAGAAGGCATACTCAATTCACCCCCCCCCCCCTTCTTGAGTATATTATATCAATAGACTCTTCAATTGGTATCAGAGCCTCGTGCTCTTGATCGCCTAGCCGCGTGAGTTTTGATCCTTCTATTGATTCTATATTATATACTCTTTCATCAATGGATTCCAAGCATCTCAAGTGCCCTATCTTCGATGGCAAAAACTACAGTTTATGGAAAAATATGATGACTCATTACATCAAGGGTTGTGATTGGGAATGTTGGAAGATCATCCAAACTGGACCAAAGAAGATCTTGGTCGCCGCAGCCAATGGAACAACCTATGAAAAGATGGAAAGCGATTATGTGGAAAGTGACTACAAAATTGCAGAGAAAAACTCTAAGGCCATGAGCCTCCTACAGAACGGTATGATAACATCAGAATTTGATAGATTCTCATCTTGTAGTTCCGCTAAGGAAATATGGGATAGTCTCGAACTTGCTTATGAAGGAACATCCGCAGTCAGGAAACATCGTATAGACTTGCTCGTTCAAAGATATGAACTTTTCAATATGGAAAAGAATGAATCTATTGATAGCATGTCTGCACGATTTTCTTGTATTATTAATGAACTGCGGAACCTTGGCAGAAAGATCAATTCTGAGGATATCATTCGTAAGATTCTTAGGAGTCTCACTAAAAAATGGCAACCTAAAGTCACGGCCATAGAGGAAGCACGTGATCTATCTAAGATTACTTACCAAGAGTTGATTGGATCCTTAATGGCACATGAGATCATACTAAATAAAAACGATGATGATCCCAAAGGAAAGGGCGTCGCTTTACAAGCCTCCACAGGTGAAGTAAGCGAAGAAGAACTTGAAGATGAAACAGTTCTATTCGCTAGACGATTTAAGAAAGCAGTTTTCAAGGGTAGATACAAAAACCCTAACAACAAAACATTCGACAAAAAGAAAACTGACTCTAAACAAACATTCTTCAAAAGAGGATGTTTCAAGTGTGGACAACAAGATCACATGATCAAAGATTGTCCAAGTTGGGACAAAATCAAAGACAAGTCAAAAAGAGAAAAGACCAAAACAGAATTCAAGAAAGTAATGCTTGCGTCATGCTGGGGAGAATTAGAATCTGAAGATGACGAGGACTCTGAAGAAGAAGAGGTAGCAAACCTGTGCCTAAGCAATGTCAGCTTAGATCTAATCTCAGACAACAATGATGAAGGTGAAGCATCTCTTATGTGTCTCCTTGGAGAATCCGACTCAGACGACGACGACGATGAAGAGGTAAATTTTCTTCAACTCAAAAGTCAAGTTAAAAACTTATCCAAGGCTATGTTAATTAAATATTTTGAGAAAACCCTAGACCAATGTCATGAACAAAGTCTTGAGTTAGATGACTTGAAAGAACAGATCCTCGATATTGCTGAGGAAAATCAACTTCTGAAAGCCAAAGCTAAGAAACTGAAATCCAAAATAAGCATTGAAGCAAATGCTAAGTTGGAAACAGTTATGTCTGAGAAAAAGGTTCTTGAGTCTAAAGTTATAGCTAATGAAGCTATAACCTCAAAACTAAAACTCAACATTAAAGAGCTTCAATCTAAAGTTATAGCTAATGAAGCTATATCTTCAGAATTAAGAAAGGTTAATGAACGGCTTAAGTCAGAATCTTCGACTATGGTCGAAGATGAGACTCATCAAGAAGAAGTTGAGATTCTCGAAAGCAAAATCATGGATCTAGAATTCAGTATATCTAAAATCAAGAAAGAACATGCCAAAATTGTGTCTGACTTCCATAAAGACATTCAAAACCTAAAAGAGTCTAGCAACACTGACCATAGTGAATGTAAGAAAGAAATAGACTCCTTGAAAGACCTCCTTCTTCATGCTCGGAAAGTTCACGATAAGTGGGAAGAAAGCACTAACGTTCTAAACTTCCTAACTGAACAATCCGACAACAACATGAAGATGGGTTTAGGTCACGAATGTTATGGAAGAAGGGATCACTCAAAGTGTAAACAAAGTCCAACAGATAGAGACTTTAGAAGAAGAAAATATGCCGACCTTCCTGAGTATTTAATATGCACTTATTGTGGCCATACTGGACACCTCCGAGAAAACTGTGTAAAACACGCACAAGATTTTAAAACCGGAGTTAAGTTTGTTAAATCCTTAGGAATTCCAAGCGACACTAATTCTGTCTCTGATAGTGATGGTGACAAAACTGAGGAAAGAAACATTGACCACAGATGGTTCTATGACATGACATTTGACTACGAAGAAAAGAAAAACAGTCCAAACAGACTCCTCAAACATCACACAAAAAATGGTCACCAAGAGTCCAAACTAAAACCTACACAAGAACATCAAAACCCAACCACTACCGATATAGAAAGACCTATGTAAGACAAGTCTGGGTTAAAAAGGAAGATGTATTTGTGATTACTAACAACAAAGGACCCAAGTATGCTTGGGTACCTAAATCCTGTCTTTAAAATTATTTGTGCAGTTTGTCGCCAAGGAAAATAACCTATGGTATCTCGACAGTGGATGCTCAAGACATATGACAGGCGACGTAAACCTATTCCAAACCCTAAAACCTTTTGACGGAGGTAAAGTCACATTCGGTGATAACAAAAAGGGAAAGATCATCGGAATTGGTAAGATAGGTATTTCATCCTCTCATGCTATAAATGATGTATACCTTGTAAATGGTCTCAAACACAATCTTATCAGTATATCTCAATTATGTGACAAAGGAAATAAAGTGGTTTTTCATTCAGATATATGTCGTATAATCTTAGAAGGCACCAGTAAAGTGATACTTGAAGGTCACAGGATGAAAAACGTTTATATGATTGATTTAAATGTTGTACCTACTGATTCTCTATCATGCATGAAAGTTACGTTAGATGATCCATGTCTATGGCACAAGAGATTTGGTCATATTAGCTCACCTATTCTAAGTAAGCTAAAAAGATGGGACTTGGTCGAAGGTCTTCCAAAGATCAAATTTGATCAAGAAAAGATGTGTGACACATGTGCACGATGTAAACACGTCAGATCGTCTTTTAAGCCAAAAAGAGTGGTAAGCACAGAACAAGCTCTTGAACTAGTACACATGGATCTATGTGGACCTATGAAGGTAAGAAGCAGAGGTGGTTCCAGGTACGTTTTCGTTCTAGTTGATGATTACTCTAGATTTGTTTGGCCAATCTTTCTTCACTCCAAAGACGAAACTTTCGATGAATTTGTTAGTCTCATGAAACTTGTCCAAAACAAATATAAATCAAACCTAGTAACAATCCGTACTGATCATGGAACTGAGTTCGACAATCATGCTTTTATTGAGTTCTGTAAAACCAATGGTGTTGGTCATAACTTCTCGGCCCCTAGAACCCCACAACAAAATGGAGTCGTAGAACGAATGAACAGAACGCTAGAAGACATGGCTAGAACAATGCTTCTTTGTAGTGGCCTACCTAGAAACTTTTGGGCTGAGGCTATTAGTACAGCTTGCTATATTCATAACCGTGCTATGATTAGACCTATCCTTAAAAAGACTCCTTATGAACTTCTTCGTGGTCGCAAACCAAACATATCACATTTAAGATGCTTTGGTAGTAAATGCTTTGTTCACAACAATGGTAAAAACAAATTAAGCAAATTCGACCCTAGAAGTGATGAAGCAATCTTTATAGGATATTCAGATCATAGTAAAGCCTACAAAGTTTTTAACAAACGTACTTTATGCATAGAGGAAAGTATTCATGTTATCTTTGATGAGAATAATGTCTTCGATAAGCCATTACAGGATATAGAGGAAAACCTAGACGAACCTGATTTCAGGTTATCAAGGGAAGATCCTCCTGAAATGGAAATTGAAGAAGGAGAACCTCAAGGAATTCATGATGAACTCAACTTGGGAGAAAATGGTGCGAGAGATGAAACTACAGTTGATGATACTGTAGATAACTCTCAAACCAATGACTTGGAACCCAGAGTTACAGCTAATGAAGCTGTAACTTTGAATCAAAACCAAAGGGAAGAGGCCAGAGTTATACCTGACCCTACTATAAACCCAGGTTTGGATTCAGGGGGAACAAGTCAAGATCCCGAGTCAAGTTCAGGGAATGCAAATGATCAATCAAGGAATTGGAGATACAAAGGCTCTCATCCATTGGACAATGTCATAGGAAGTCTAACAGATGGAGTTCAAACTCGAAGGAGCTTAAACAACTTTTGCTCATTCTACTCCTTTCTCTCCACCATTGAACCTTCAAATATCAAGGAAGCTCTCGCAGAACCAGACTGGATAGTTGTCATGCAAGAAGAACTCCAGCAATTTGAAAGAAACAAAGTTTGGCATCTTGTTCCCCGACCTAAGGACAGAACTGTCATTGGAACTAGATGGGTATTCAGAAACAAATTGGATGACACTGGAGTCATTGTGAGAAATAAGGCCAGACTAGTGGTTCAAGGATACAACCAACAGGAAGGGATCGATTATGATGAAACCTTTGCTCCTGTTGCTCGCCTTGAGGCAGTAAGACTACTCATTGCATTTGCAGCACACAAAGGAATGAAGCTTTTTCAGATGGACGTTAAGACTGCATTTCTTAATGGCTATCTCCAAGAGGAAGTATTTGTTGAACAACCTCCTGGATTCCCTGACAGCAAACTCAAGGATCATGTATTCAAATTGGACAAAGCTCTCTATGGCCTGAAACAAGCACCTAGGGCATGGTACGAAAGATTATCAAAATTCCTATTGGAAAGTGGATTCAAGAGAGGATCTGTAGATAAAACCTTATTTCTTAAAATTGAAAACTCAGATCTACTAGTTGTTCAGATCTATGTTGACGATATTATTTTTGGATCAACTAATAAAAGATTGTGCAAGTACTTCTCTGAGTTGATGACCTCTGAGTTCGAGATGAGTATGATGGGAGAACTAAAGTTCTTCCTTGGACTTCAAATACAACAAACTGAAGAAGGAATCAAGGTTCATCAACAAAAATATGTCAAAGAGTTACTAAAGAAATTTGGAATGGAAACTTCTCATGCAATGCCTACTCCAATGGTTACAGATAAGAAGTTAACCAAAGACGAAGATGGTAAGTCTGTAGATGAAACGACTTACAGAGGTATGATTGGCTCACTTCTTTATCTTACAGCAAGTCGTCCAGATATAATGTTTAGTGTCTGTGTTTGTGCGAGATTCCAATCTGCACCAAAAGAATCACACATGATTGCAGTTAAAAGAATATTAAGATACCTAATCGGAACCTCTAAATTATATCTATGGTATCCTATGGACTGTAACTTTAACTTAGTAGGATATTCAGATGCGGACTATGCAGGATGTTCTTTAGACAGAAAAAGTACCTCCGGACTTGCTACCTTTGTAGGTCCTTGTATTATATCTTGGGGATCCAAGAAACAAAATTCTGTCGCTCTCTCAACTGCTGAAGCAGAATATATTGCAGCCGCACTGGTATGTTCTCAACTTTTATGGTTAAAGCAACAGTTACATGATTATGGTGTTGATGTTGGATGTGTGCCTATTTTATGTGACAATACGAGTGCTATTATCATATCTAAAAACCCAGCCCAGCACTCGAGAACTAAACATATTGAGATTAGGCATCACTTTCTTAGAGACCATGTCGAAAAGAAAAATATAAAATTGGAATTTTGTAGTACGGAAAAACAGTGGGCAGATATCTTCACTAAACCATTGGCTAGAGAACGCTTTGAGACTTTGCGATTGGAAATTGGTTTAATCGGTGGCACCTAATCAAATCTTAAAAGCAAAAATAACCCAATGATTGACTACGGTTTAGATGAGATTATATGACTGTGTCCGTATACTCCGCTGCATGTGTATGTATATATTCGATGATAAATTTTGTAATTATAGATATGTTATATAATTTACATATGGATGTGTACACAATCGATCGTACAATAATATTACGTCACATATTACAATTATCCTACAACATACATATCACAATATATACAAAATAATAATATACAAATAATATAAAATCGAAAAACACTTACCCAAAATTGAAAACACACACAATGTGTGTAATGGTCCCCCCATGTGCCACGTCTCCCGCCAACCTCATCCCACACTCAACTGCCACGTACCCCTCCCCTAGTCCTAGCTTTTGACCTCTTAACCCCCCACAATTATTACCCCCAACTTAACCCAACTCACCCTCTTTACTCCATTCTTACCATCCTCCATCCAAAATTCCATAAATCTTCTCATCAAAACCCAAACCTCCATAAAACCTCCGTAAATCTCCGTCACAAAAACCACCTAATCAAAACCCAACACCACCATTCCAACCAACCATGCCTCCATCTCGTGCCACCCGCTCTCATCAAAAGAAGCCTTCACCTCCTTCGCCAACTCTGTCACCCCCCACCGTCTCCAACACCCATAGCCACCGCCGCACCACCATCTGACAAAGGCAAACGACGAAAACTCAACCGCTCGTCTCCTTCCATCTCCGATGACATGCATGAAATGGGTTTTACATCTAAAAACCCGCGCCCTCTGTTTTCCGAGTATTCGATTGAAGCCACTAGGGAGGGTGTTGAAAGAGTTCGAATGACCAAGAACGAAGGTATGTTGATCGAACGTGTCCTCCCTTATGCTATACATGCGGGTCGTTATTACTCACGAACATGGGTCGAAAGTTCGAAGTCTTTAGGTTTCTTTAAAGAATTCCCAAAATATCAGGGATGGGAGTACATTAGTAGCTTTTCTGGGTTGATTTTCCCTATTGAGATGGTTCAGTTTCTTGCTTCGGTTAAAAAGTGTGTCAATGGCATTGTGGGTGTCGTGAATGGAAAGGATGTGGTCATAACCAAATCGGATATTTGTGATATCTTCAAACTTGATCAAGAAGGGTTAAATCTTGACCCAAAGTTGGAGTGGAACGTAGTTTCTAAAGAACAAAAATTGGTGATTAAGAAGTACTTTGATGCGGATGCCACTAAGGTAACACCCCTGCTTACTGTATCCTTTAACCCCAAATTGAAATTCTTCTTGAATTTTTTTGTGGAACACTGTGTTGCCTCGTCGGGGTGGTCGGGATAAGCTTGCTAGTGTCGAAGCCGTGGTATTGTATAGTTGGTTGGAGGGACAGAGAGTCGACTTAGCTTCCTTATTATGTCACAAAATTTGTCAAGTTTCGAATGTGGTTGTTAAGGAGAAGTTTTGCTCAACCGTCGACATTCCATATGGAATGTGGATATCCGAATTGTTGCTTAAAAAGGGTGTGGTTGATGATAATAGTTTTGGAATTAAGCCAAAAGATGTTATGAATGATCGTTTGTTGAAACTAATGAGAATTTGTTTTGATGGGGTTGATCTCGCGTTTGGTAAGAACGAACCAACTCTGAACCCTTCACCATCTTTTGCGGGTCTTGAAGCCAAGATGGACAAAATACTTGGTCTCTGTGAAATCAAAACGGAAAAGAATGAGGCTGGGGGTAGTTGTAAGAAGAGGAGTCGTGGATTTGAGGACGAGGTCAAGGAGTGGATGGAAAAAGTTGATAAACATTTGGTAAAGATTGGGTCAGAGGTCTCGGTGGCATGCTCGGAATTGTTAGCCGTGAGTGATCGTCTTTCCTTCTTAACATCTCAAGGAGGAGCTATCGTACGAGATCATGGGTTGTTGCGAGAGGATGCTTCTAAAGCACTTGAGGCCGTCAAGGCACTCTCGCTCAAGGTCCTTAATTTTGAAATTGCACTCAACGCTCAGGGAAGGAACGTGACCAGTTGCCTCGATAGATTGGAGACCCTCGAATTCCGTACCCGACCCGACTACGTCAATCCTTATGCCAAGAATCCGGGTTCAAGCTCTCGTTCTTGATGCTCCATAACCCGTCCCTGTTCTTGTTGGATTAAGGTTGTGTTGTTGTTGTTTTTGCTCTAAGTCAGGTGGACTTATAAAACAATTCTCTAATTGTGGCCCAATTTGATTTCTAGCCCATTAAGGAATCCGAAGCTTATCCTCTTTTGCTTCTTCGGATTTCCTAATCTTACCAGGCCCAACCATTATCACAACCGGCCTTGCTTTTGTTTTTGATGCGGCTCATCTGACATTACCTTATTTTGGCCCATCTTCTATTAATATCTTTTGCAGGCCCAGTTGTCCGATTCCACTAGCCGGCCCAATTTTCTTTAAACACTATTACTTCTTCATTCGGCCCATTGGCTTAGTATTTTGGATTGTTTGTGTATATTTTTAACATTCCGTATGTGGTTATGTGATATTTTCTATGTTCATATTATTTCGACTCGTTTATATGCTTGCTTATGCTTCGTACGTATATTATTCTAGTCGTTTCATGTCTTTGTTCTCATCTTTTCGATGATGTCAAGAGGGGGAAATATGCGACTTAGATTAGAATTTGCCTAAGCTTGCTCCTTGTCGTAATTCATTGTCTCTTAGGGTCCTTAAAGGATATGGGATAGATAGAAGATAAAAACCCCAAGTTGATCTTTGCTATGAATGACCATTATTATATTGAGGGGGAACATACACTTAGACACGAAATCTAAGAAAGACTTGTCATCATCAAAAAGGGGGAATTTGTTGAACCATATATTCAAATATATATATAGTATATATGTTTATGTTTTGATAATGACAAGTCTAGCTATTTATATATTATATACTCGTATGTATAATCGTGTGCTAAGTGTACAGAACATTAGTAACAAGATCTAATCAATCAAGTATAAAAGATTCAAGCATATTAGTCAATGAATTGACTAAGTCGAAGATTGATAGAAGATCACAAGCGCGCATAATGAACTAAAGTTATATTCATCAACTATAGCTTTAGTACAAGATGGATTCAAGTTATAGCTCGTAGCTATAACTCTATATTATGAAGAAATGATCGGGATTTATGTGTGTTTTAGTTGAAACGTTTGTTTCCTAATTTGTGTCATGTAGTATTAGTGTTTAAATGGTATTCTATTCTAAATATGGAATTGTTAATCTTAATAGGATTATATAAAATATCTTTTAGTTAAATAAGAAATAAATAATTATCTTATGAGATAATTATTTATTACTAAAATAAACTAAAGATTTTTATATGATTTTAATTGTCAAAAATATATAATCTAAATATAGTATGTTTCGACTTTGGGAAACGTGTAATATGACACGATTGCCATAAGTCGTGTAAGGCTTACTTAAATAAATATTATGTATTTATTTAAAGTCCTAAACAAACTAAGATTATATTATGGTAATATATTTTATTATCTTTGACATGGTTTAGGAAGTTGATTTAATAAGAATACTAATTGTTTATTATATAAAGATCTTTCCTAAATATGAATTAGGAAATTGATTCCTTATATAATACATATAGTATATTATTAAATCTTTTCTAAATATATTAAGATTAGATTTAAGGTAGTATTACTAAAAGACTAGTATTCTAGTTTAAGTAATATTCCTAAATCATCTAGGGTTTAAATTACCTAGATACATATTCTATATAAATAGACTACCATGATACATTAAAACACACGAAATACACAACACACATACACGCAAATCAAGAGAGAGCCGTCGGTTATATTCTTCAAGTTCGAGCTTTTCATTGTCATATCCGATTCAAGATTCAAGTGCTCAAGCATTGATCTTATTCATTCAAGATTGTGACACCAAGAAAACATTGAAGACTTTATCTTATTTACGTAAGATAGATTGAGTATTTAGCGGTACTCGTTGTAAGACAAATATTTAACGGTATTTGTCGTAGCTAGATATTTAACGGTATCTAGATTGAGTTGTGACTAACATCAAAGTCACACGAGTAGGGTTGATAAAATTGTAATCCAGAGTTGGTACTAATTTTATTAATCGAGAATAGTGGACGTAGGTCTCAGAGTGTGAGACTGAACCACTTCAAAAATATCGTGCCTCTACTTTATTATTGCTCTACTCAACAATCATCATACAACTACACACACATCGAAGAAGATTTTAAAAAGAAGGCATACTCAATTCACCCCCCCCCCCCCCCTTCTTGAGTATATTATATCAATAGACTCTTCAATTGGTATCAGAGCCTCGTGCTCTTGATCGCCTAGCCGCGTGAGTTTTGATCCTTCTATTGATTCTATATTATATACTCTTTCATCAATGGATTCCAAGCATCTCAAGTGCCCTATCTTCGATGGCAAAAACTACAGTTTATGGAAAAATATGATGACTCATTACATCAAGGGTTGTGATTGGGAATGTTGGAAGATCATCCAAACTGGACCAAAGAAGATCTTGGTCGCCGCAGCCAATGGAACAACCTATGAAAAGATGGAAAGCGATTATGTGGAAAGTGACTACAAAATTGCAGAGAAAAACTCTAAGGCCATGAGCCTCCTACAGAACGGTATGATAACATCAGAATTTGATAGATTCTCATCTTGTAGTTCCGCTAAGGAAATATGGGATAGTCTCGAACTTGCTTATGAAGGAACATCCGCAGTCAGGAAACATCGTATAGACTTGCTCGTTCAAAGATATGAACTTTTCAATATGGAAAAGAATGAATCTATTGATAGCATGTCTGCACGATTTTCTTGTATTATTAATGAACTGCGGAACCTTGGCAGAAAGATCAATTCTGAGGATATCATTCGTAAGATTCTTAGGAGTCTCACTAAAAAATGGCAACCTAAAGTCACGGCCATAGAGGAAGCACGTGATCTATCTAAGATTACTTACCAAGAGTTGATTGGATCCTTAATGGCACATGAGATCATACTAAATAAAAACGATGATGATCCCAAAGGAAAGGGCGTCGCTTTACAAGCCTCCACAGGTGAAGTAAGCGAAGAAGAACTTGAAGATGAAACAGTTCTATTCGCTAGACGATTTAAGAAAGCAGTTTTCAAGGGTAGATACAAAAACCCTAACAACAAAACATTCGACAAAAAGAAAACTGACTCTAAACAAACATTCTTCAAAAGAGGATGTTTCAAGTGTGGACAACAAGATCACATGATCAAAGATTGTCCAAGTTGGGACAAAATCAAAGACAAGTCAAAAAGAGAAAAGACTAAAACAGAATTCAAGAAAGTAATGCTTGCGTCATGCTGGGGAGAATTAGAATCTGAAGATGACGAGGACTCTGAAGAAGAAGAGGTAGCAAACCTGTGCCTAAGCAATGTCAGCTTAGATCTAATCTCAGACAACAATGATGAAGGTGAAGCATCTCTTATGTGTCTCCTTGGAGAATCCGACTCAGACGACGACGACGATGAAGAGGTAAATTTTCTTCAACTCAAAAGTCAAGTTAAAAACTTATCCAAGGCTATGTTAATTAAATATTTTGAGAAAACCCTAGACCAATGTCATGAACAAAGTCTTGAGTTAGATGACTTGAAAGAACAGATCCTCGATATTGCTGAGGAAAATCAACTTCTGAAAGCCAAAGCTAAGAAACTGAAATCCAAAATAAGCATTGAAGCAAATGCTAAGTTGGAAACAGTTATGTCTGAGAAAAAGGTTCTTGAGTCTAAAGTTATAGCTAATGAAGCTATAACCTCAAAACTAAAACTCAACATTAAAGAGCTTCAATCTAAAGTTATAGCTAATAAAGCTATAACT
Source organism: Silene conica (assembly GCA_029255685.2). Classification (NCBI taxonomy): domain Eukaryota; kingdom Viridiplantae; phylum Streptophyta; class Magnoliopsida; order Caryophyllales; family Caryophyllaceae; genus Silene; species Silene conica. Next base: position 6,088,861 of record CM055315.2, on the reverse strand, counting down.
TCAGAATTAAGAAAGGTTAATGAACGGCGTAAGTCATCCTATGTTGCATCAACCGAGAACTACAACGTCTTGCCAACACCTATAATCCATCCTATGTTGCAAAATTAAAAATGTCCAGCTCACCATCTCAACCACCTCCTGCCTCACCCAAAGTTCCGGCCAAACCAAAGTCCCGTGCCAAAACCGCGGCCAGACCTGGCCTTGGCAAACCCCGAGGAAGAGGGCGCGGTGGACTTAAGCGACAACCTGCATTGTCCTTAGCTCTAGATGCTAGTGTCGACCACTCTGACTCTGAAGAAAGGGTTGATTTAAACGTTGAACCCGAAAAGGAGATACCCGAAGAAGAGGTGGAAAATGAGAATGTTGATGAGGGTGAAGCAAGTTCACCAAAGGATGCTCCTGAGAAAGAAAAAGAAGTGGAGGATGTTGTTGTTAAAAGAGGAAGCAAAAACAGAAAGGGAAAAGGAAAACCAAATCAAAAGAATAAAGAGAGTGAGCCAAGTGTTGAAACCGAAAAAGGAAAAGAGAGTGAAGTAAATGTTGAACATGAAAAAGAAAGTGAGGCAAATGTTGAGGAACAAAATGTAGAATCTGAGAAAAGCATTGAAAAAGAGCAAAGTGTCGAAAAAAATGTTGGGGGCACTGAAACCGAGGTCGAAAATCCGAACAATGTCGGAGAAGGAGAAGAAGAAGTGGCTGGGTCTGAAAAGGATACCACAAACGTTTCATCTGGTAATGTTGAGGGCAGAACTGATAAGGGAAAATCTGTCATGGTTGAGGAGAATTTGGATAATGCCGATGAACACCACGTGTCTGATGAAATACTTGAACCCCTTCACCTTGAAAACAATCCCTCCTCCTCCAAACGAAAACTGAACCTAGCCGATTTATTTGGAGACGAGTTTGGTGAGGAATAGGTGGTGAAGAGATTCTTTCCCACTTTGTCAAAACCAAGAAAAAGACACAACCAAAACAAACCAAGAAAACATCCACTCAAAAACCAAGGAAACGAGCCAAGATTGATAAAACTCCAATACCATATCCAAGTGAGAGTGAGGAAAAGGAGGACCCTGCCTCAAATGCTTGCCGTGACATCATGGCCACCCCATTCGAAGAGCCATTCAAAAATGAAGTTCTTGCTTATCTCAACACCTTGGAGCTCCCGGAACAAGTGCTCAAACTTTGCCGAGAACTCCTTGGGTGCTCTTTCCATTCAGGCAGGCGCTTTCCTCTTGATTGGTATGATTCCTCCCCTGCTTTTCAATTCTTTCATACCCATATCCTTGCCCAAAAATGGACCTTTCTACTCGACAAAAACTTTCCCACTTATGTATCCGAGGTGGTACAGTTCTATGCAACGGTTAATGTGGATGTTGCATCTGGAACTCTATCCGCCTATGTCAACAATAAACCTTTCATGCTTTCAATTTCCCAACTAGCCAAAGCCCTTGATATTGAACCTACTGGGCTAGCCATTTTCCCAAGGGGTACTTGGGGCGCACTTGACCCATCTGTTGTTGGTCCTCACTGTTTTACGTCCCCAAAACTCTCGCAACCGATCAAATGTCTATGCAACCGAACTCAAATCCAACCATCGGTTCCTCTTTAACTTTCTTCAGCGAACTGTTTGTCCCGGTAGCAATACTCGGGGTAGGTGCTCCTACCTCGAAATGCTTCTCATCCATCACCTCCATACCAATCAGAAAATCAACCTACCCGCCCTCATTTTTCATCGAATCCATGAAGTCTCCACGGATATCAAAAAGGGGGATTTTGATAAGAAAACCATCCTTCCCTATGACATGTGGCTTTCGATGATCATGCACAAAAAGAAGATGGTGAAAAAGGGTAGTTTGGCGGTTCAGTTGAGTGATGAGATGACAATGGGGTTACTGTCCCAGATGACTCTGGATGTTGTTAACGGGAAGCTGGCTCGGAAATTTGGAGGACCTGGGAAAGTTGCAACGGTCGGGGGAAATGTTGCTTTGGGTGCTATTAATGGGAAGCTTGACAAACTTACCGGGTTGGTTTCTAAACTCTTGGCTGAAATGGAAAGGATGAAGAAGGAGATGTCGGAGCTGCGAACTGTCAATGAGGATCTCATCGAGCGTGTGGGTGCCGCTAATGATGATGATTCCGATGCCTAAACCTTTCCTCCTTACCTTTTTTATTATGACTCCTTAAAAACTACTTGCATGTGTGTTATTGTTTCTTCTGTTTTTCAGACTCTCGTATTTTGCTTTGTACTACTGAATCCATATCTTTTGAACACTACTCTCCCCTATTGATGATGTCAAGAGGGGGAAGTACATCTAAATTAAGTTGTGTGTTATTTAATGACTCTTAGGCTAACGTTCACCGTAGAAATAGCTTAGCTTTTTATTAGACGTATTACTTAGGATTAGGAATGATTGACCCCTAGACCACCTTGATTATACATGAGTAATGTGTTACTTATCTTGGCCTAAACAGACCGACTCACCATGGGTTGAGGGGGAACTTGTCTCATAATTTTGATTGTAACTTGTCATCATCAAAGGGGGAATTTGTTGAAACACAATATGTTGATGATGACAAGTTACCTTGATTAATCTAATGTTTGCTTGATTATACAAGAGATTAGCAAAATGACATAAAGCCTATTGAAGATCACAAGTTCATATGTCAAGATACAAGCAAAGACAAGAGAAGGCCCAGTCTAGGAATGTGTTGTAAGCAAGGTAGTCAACATTCATTCGTATTTGTTAGAGGTGCAAAATCCTTGCAACAGTCCAACAGACTGTTGCAACTGGGGTTTCTAGTACGGTCATGGAGATTATATTTCGTAAAATATTTTTATCAAAAGTGTTGGTGTTTTGGTTCATTTACATATTTCAAATGTTTTACAAACTGAAGGAAATTAATTTGAAAATCAAAAGCTCAACTTGCACATGAGGTCTAAGGGTTAGAAAAAGTAGAAAGTTTACTTTTTCCTTTTTTGGCAATTAGACCTACAAAAGGAAGGTTCCTTCTTACACTCTTTCCTTAAGTGGGTTGCTTTGAGCCTTGAGTAGTTTACCTTGAGCATTGCAACCATGTGCATTTTCAGTTTGTAAAAGACACTTCTATTTGAACCCTTGGGTAAAAGAGTTATGCAAACAAAATACACAACTTGAGAGCTCCTCTCACTCGCCCAAACCCTCTATAAATACCAACCCTTTAGCTCATTAATTACTAAGACTTTCTAAGCATTTATTGTAAAACTTTGCAAAACCTTTTCAAGCATTTACTCTTCAAGTTTATTTTGCTAAAGTTTCTGTTTTAAAAGAAGTCTTCAAATTGTTTTCGAAAAGCTATGATCTCCTTGTACTAGTTCGCACTTCTAATGAGTATAAATGTTTGTTCGATGAACCTTGTGTTTAGATCTTAAAAGTAGTCTCCATGTTCTTTAAGTGAACTCTTGAGACATTGATCTTGTAAACCAAAGGTAGAACAACAAACTCTTAGAGCGGAGTAGCTTTAAGTTTGAGTCAAGTCTTCGAGCGGAGTAGCTCTTAGCAAATGCAACCGGAGTAGGTTGGGGAGTTGTTTTGTTGTAATAGTTTTAGTTAAGCGGAGTAGCTTCTAAACTTTCAATAAAATAACGGTTGGACGTAGGCTCCGGAGTAGGAGCTGAACCAATTTTTATATCGCTTGCTTATTACTCTTTCTCGTACTTGTTCTCGTTTCTTGCTGTACTTGTAATAGATCTGCTCTATGCAACCATTCCTTATACTGTTGCTTAGTTCCTGATCTTGTTGTCTTAAATCGTGAAACACTTAAGCTATTTCTATTTTTTTTTAAAAGGTCACCTAATTCACCCCCTCCCCCTCTTAGGTGCTAAACTCGTTCTTGATTCTTCAATCTTTATGGTCATCAATCTTTTGAAAAACAAAACCTGGCCGGAACCCTCTAGACCAGCAAACCTAGCCACCCACAATTAGTTTGGCTATTATCAAATATATTACCACCGTTTCGGTCACCCACCTTGCGAGTTACTTCTTCCGCTGCCACCACCTTGGGAATTATATCAAACCAACTACCATATTTATGGTCACCGACCTTTTCAATAATAAAACCTGGTCACAAACCTCTAGGCCAACAAACCTAGCCACCCACAACTTGTTTAGCTATTTTCAAATATATTACTACCGTTTCGATCACCCATCTCGCGAGTTACGCCCCCATTATGCACGAAAATCTACTGGCAAAATTTATCATTATCAACTACGTTACCAACCAACTTACTAGTCTAACTAACACCTCATCATCACTCATCTTGTCCAAGACTGCACTTACTCTTCGATCGCCTGTCTTGCAGGAGCGTATTGGAAATATTACCTAAACCATCTCAAAGATTCTTTCCTAGTCTTATCTATATAATTACAGAAACATTTAGGAAGCTCTGGTTGAGCCACGTCATTAACACAATTTTTTTTAATCTATTAGGTGGGACCCGCAATTTCTTTGATGAATTTCCTACGCGATAACTGCCTAATATTCGATATTGCATGCCTTACCATAGTGTTAAAAATATTACGTAACATTTGTGATATACTTTCGTAAACATTAAATAATGGATACACAAATACAATTTATATAATATGAAATTAAATATTATATAGTAATATATAAAATAATACATCTTTAGGTCATTTGTATTACATTAACTTTAGTATCTATCTATATATAATATTAAAAGGCATGTTGAGTGTCTTATTGTCAAGTATTTCAATTTTCTAGCATATTATAATGCCACCTCACCTCACAAACAATTACCAAACTACCCTTCTAAAATTTACTAAAAGTTAGTACAATAAATGTTATTATATCATCATTTCTTAAATTCATTGTGCATAATAGATATTTCATTTGTTAATGATATAATCTGTACAAATTATAATCCGAGTTTCATATTTTTTAATTAAATTGACATTTTAGTTGATTGTTTTATGTTAATAAATCAACTATGGTCCTCAAAGGTAACATAAATAGAAAAAAATATTATCACATGTCAACTTTATATAAGAAATCTATCTATCTATACAATATTATAAAAAAAAAGAAAAGCATGTTAAGCGATACTACATGCCACGTTGCACCTTTTCGACATATGATAATAATTCCACACTTTTCCTTTTGTAAATTAAAATGTCCATCCTTATCGCAAACTAATGCTTTAAATGAATGAATTTCAATGCGGACAATCCTTCAGCCTTCCGAATCTTATATTAGTCCAATTAACTTTTTTTTAAGATCATTTCTCTTTTCATCCCTTAATAACTTAAAATTTTTGAATTATTATTGTAAATAAAGTAGTTACGAGTATTTATTAGTAGTAATATTTAAACTCTTTTCACAGATTTGAGATTGATGTCATCATGCAAAAAGAATAAGGAGTCGTTTTGTTACATGTAGAAATTCGTATTGTCTAGGAAGTCGTAAAACACATGATTTTTGAATTTATGTGAATTAGAAAATATTGTTTGGTTGTCAGGTAGGAAGTGCAATTTATGTAGGCATTACCACTTAACTAGGGGGCCTAGATAAGTCACTTCCTCCATTATGGATATTGCAATTCATGGGAACTTCAAATTTATGTAAATTGGGGTACGTAACCAAACAAAAGGTCAATTTTGCAATTCACGTGAATTTAAATTATTACGTTTTTTAGTGGGTAAACAAACGACCCCACATTGTGAAAAAATCATCGATTGAGTGTTACCGAATGTTAAAAATTGTTGTCGCTATTTTTTTCTGTCTACTTTATGATTTTGTTGACATATATTTTCATGCGTTTTCTGACATATATTATTTTTCTTTGTAGGGTTCATTCGTGTACAATTTGTAAAGCATTCGTAGCACATGACAACATCATAAAATGGATGAGAGATAGTCGAAACACTAGCCAAGTATCCGTCTTTTTTGAAGCTTTTGATATATTTTTGTTATAATATGAATATTTCATTGTTGAGTTTTTGATTTTCTCCAAAGTTCATTTGGTAGTTGTTGTACAGAATAATATTTCTTTTTTTTTTCCTTCCATGAGGTAGCAATAAGGAAAACATATAGCGAAATATGGAATAGCGAGCTTGCAAATGAAAAACTCTGTATGAAACATGCATGAGCAAGCGAGTAGATGAGTTTGAAAGACAAACAATTGTGCGAAGAAACGAGTCCAAACCATTAAGTGTCCTTTTGAAATTACATAGCTCATTGCGTAGTGTAGTATTCTCTTAAGGGTGACCTGCAAATTAGAGATAACAACAACTTTTATATTTTTTTTCATTTCTAAAAAATCTCATTTGTCCCTTTGATATTACAATATCGCCCGCTTTCGCCTTTTGGTGTTCATGCGTTTTTGTCCCCGAGCTCAAAAAGCATCTTTTCTTCTATCTCGCCGGACATTACTTGTAATAAAAAAGGAAAAATGATGTCCATAACAAGCCCGTGATTTTCACGGGGGACAGAACTAGTTATATACTCAAAAAATAAAATAAAATAATTTTGAATAATGTCCTTCTAAAACTATTACATAACAATTTATATTCAATAAATAATTACAACAATATAATTAAGACCCGTGGATTTTTGCAATCGAAAAAAAATTGATTAAAGTTAAATAATAATGACACGTAAAAAAAATGGGATATTGAAATTCCATGAGGTAAGTTGAAAAATATACGAGTAGTGACGGGTTTTGTGGACAATCATATCTCTTTTTTATGATAAGGTAAAAAAATTATATTGATCTTCTGGATTAGGACCAACCTATTTCATTATTTTGAATGAGGTAAGTTGAAACCACCGGCTTTCAAACCATCTCCAAAAAATTCGACATGTTGACAACTCTGATTTATGAGTGAGTTGTGATGATGGAAAATGCATATATAATGAAGAAAATTTTGAGATTTTTGTATTAACATTTATTTATCATTGTATATTGTAATTCCGTTATGATAGTTCAAATTTATATAGATCATTGAGTTATGATATACTTTGAATATAGACAATGGTGTTAATATTACAATATTTTTAGTAAGTCGGTCATATGAAATTATATTACAAATCGAAAATCTTAAATACGACTAATCATTAATTTAAACATTATTCATAAATAATAATACTTGAAACTACAATCCCGTGCAATTTGCACGGGATTAAAACTAGTTTTGTTAATAATAGAATTATAACTACACTTCCTAATTGTGAATATTTGTATTACATTAGGAAAATGATTACCCATGTGAATATCTTGTATGAGTATAGTTATTTATGCAATTTCTCAATAAAAACATATATTTCCAATATACTTTACATTTCTATTATATCAATACTTGTTAGGTGAATCCTATGTCATTTTAACTATTAGAGAAAATTTTGTATTTCATCAAGTATACCAATACTTGTTAGGTGAAATACGTCATTTTATTAATAATTTAACTAGATCCTAAAAAGAATACAAATCCCCAAGTTCGATAATCTCACAATAGCATAATGAATGAAAGATCTCTAACATGATAGATTAATTTCTCAATAAAAACATATATTTCCAATATACTTTACATTTCTATTATATCAATACTTGTTAGGTGAATCCTATGTCATTTTAACTATTAGAGAAAATTTTGTATTTCATCAAGTATACCAATACTTGTTAGGTGAAATATGTCATTTTATTAATAATTTAACTAGATCCTAAAAAGAATACAAATCCCCAAGTTCGATAATCTCACAATAGCATAATGAATGAAAGATCTCTAACATGATAGATTAATGTGAAAAACCTCATAAATTTACATTAAAATTCATAAATTTTACAATAATAAAGCTCATAAACTATTCATAACACTAACGATACTACCAGTACTAAATGCTCAAATTATCTTTTAAGACGAACTAAACTATAATTAGGAAAAACCTTGTTCTTTTGAATTTAAATTTGTCGAATCAAACTTATATTTGCTAAATGAACTTACTTAGAGGAGCTGAGTTGAACTAAGCTCGTAGGAACTGAACTAAATTTATTGGAGTTGAACTAGATTTATAGAAGTTGAAATTGTAGGAAAATAAGTATGAATTGAACTAAAGTTTTCTGAATCGAACTTATAGGAGTTGAATTTTACATATATACGCTCAATTGAGCTGAACTGGAGTAAACTTAAAAGAGTTAAATTATATTAACTTTAACCTATAGAGTTGAACTGAACTTAAAGAGTAAGATTTCAAGTATAAACGAATAAGGTGTAACGACTAACGAAGTAAAGACAACTAAACTGATATGGATCGAGTTATGGATAGCAGAATTACAATTATAATGTGTGTGCTTTGAAATGGGTATGGATCTGATTTGAAATGGATATGGATCGAGATATGGATAGGGTTTTGGATTGGATCATGGATCGGGTATGGAAATGGATGATACAAAATTGTATGGATATGCTATTTTAAATGTTAGTGACAAATAGTATGCAAAAAAAAAAAAAAAAAATTAAAATATTAGAATTTTATCAAGTAATAATTACGATTAGCCTTTGAATTATAATAAATTCATTAGCATTCATTATCGTTATAGGCATAACAAAGATATTGTGATTTTAACTACACATTTTGCATCCAAATTATATTATTCCATACTTATCAAATTAAAATACGTAAAACATAAAATAAAATATTATGACATTGTTATAATTTACAATTTATATATTTTGGAAAAATTTTGGGTCAAACTTATTTAGTCTATCACATATGCATTTATTGCTGTATAAAATACAATGATCAACTATCTTACACGTCGAACTATAGGTCCCGTGCAAATTAAGATTATACGGGGTACTAATGTAACACCACTACTTACCAATGAGACTTAAACCAGAGCTTCCTTAGTAAGCGAGGGTGTTACTATCTTGGTTGTCCGAGGTAAATATATCAAATAGACCATCGTAGAACATTTAAAGTATATATATTTGAGTATTGAGGATTAATGAATGAAATAAGAAATATCACGCATTGAACTAATCAATATCCCGACAAAAAATTTCTCAAAACAATATTATGAAAAAAAATCTTTTCTCGAATTTTTTTTTTCTCGAAAAGTTTTTTCCTCAATTTTTTTTTCTCGATTTTTTTTTCATTACAATATCACAAGTTATTCAATACAATATCACAGGTTTTTCAAAACAATATCAAAAAAAAAAAATCGAAAAAAAAAATTCGGTAATTTTTTTTTCGTGATATTGTTTCGTATAATGTGTGATATTGTTTCTTGTGATATTGTATTGAAGAAGTTGTGATATTGTAGACTTCGTAGTGTAATACTCAATCCTCAAAAAGATAATGTATATTCACATAATATTTTATTATAAAAGTATTTTATTTAATTAATTATTTCGAAGTTTATTAATGGATTTCGGAAATATCTATATTCATAACTTTCGTCCTATATTTTATTATTTCTCATTTTGAACTATCTTTGGATTGATTAAAATGTCCTTGCACAATTCTACTATTTTAATTTAATAATTGTCCTTCTTATATGAGGTCTCCAAACGTTTTAATATGGTTCAATCCAATTTGTAATCAAATAATTTATTGTATGAACTAGTGGACCAAAAACTCATTAGTTAATCTCCTTATAAATAGATTTTAACATAGCAAGCAACGAGGTCAAAATCCCCTTTCTTCCTCTTTTATCTCTTTTGTTCTCTTTTTTCCTTTTGACTCTATTGTTGTTTATATCTTCTTCTCCCAAATTCAAAGATAAATTATATTTCCACAATCCTGCCTCTTACCTCTACAATATATTTTATTCATAAAATTTTATTGGAAATTATTTGTATGGACCTTTAGACCTACGTTTATGGTCTCTTGTTTTGTGGGTAAAGAAGATGTCCTTACCTTTGGCGTTTTCAAAAGAGTGATGGTTAGGTACAATTTCTATCACAGAAATTTGGATTTCCGCTTTCTTTAAAGTTGATTTTTGGGGTTATTGACACGTGTTGGAGACAAGACTTTGTTAGTCGTATTCTTTATGGACGTTTTCACAAATTGCTAAAAAGGTAATTAAGTGTTTCTCTTTTAATTGTGTTTATACCAATTGATGTGATTAATATGATTTAATGATTGTGTGTATGATTAGTATATGTTTGATTATGTATTATCATGAATTAATTGTGTTTCATATATCTATACATGTTTTATTATCTTAATTGTGAAGTATAATCCGTCTATAGTCGTTATAAGTGTCGTGTGCGCAACTAGGGTTCGCGAGGGAAACCCTAGAGGCGGCAAGGCTAATGGTCATGAGTATTGCTCAGGGTTATAGTTAAAGTATGTAAAACCTTGAAAATATGATTCATGGTTATAGCTGAAACTAGTACAACCCGAGTATGACTCAAAGTTACGGCTGGAAGAGGTATAACCTTGAGTTATGACTCAAAGTTATGGCTGAAAAAGGTATAACCTTGAGTTACGATTCAAAGTTATGGTTGAAGGAGTTATAACCTTGATGGAAATTAAGGTTATAGCTGATGTTAATATAACTTTGAATTACGAGTTAAAGTTATAGCTGAGACTAACGTAAACCCGAGGTATGACTCAAGGTTATGGTTGGTGCTAGTATAACCTTAAGTTCGTGTTAAGGTTTGGTAGAGGTTACTATAACCTTAAGTCATACGTGGAGGTTATAGTCAAGCCTAGTGTAACCTCGCACCCAGATTTTATGTTATGGTCAAAGTTGCTATAACATTGGTTGTTTATACTTGTTTCACATGTTAAAGTTATTATAACCTTGGTTGTTCGTACTCGTTTCACATGTTGAGTTATATTTTTGGGGATTCCATGATATTGTGTTTGCATATGTCGTTATATACTTATATGCATTTGAGTTGGACAGTCAGTTAAATTGTTCTACTGTGTTGAGTCGTGATGTTATTCACGTATAAGTTAGACAGTCAGTTAAACTGTTCTATTGTGTGCAGTCAGTTAAACTATGCATTTGTTTGTTGGCTAGTCGAATAGATGACGGTAGTATCAGTTAAATACTATCGGAATGAATTAGTGCTGCCATTCGGGGGTGGCCAGATTCGTCAGTTAAATGTTCTGGGTCCCGAGTGTCGTTCGATGTACAATTAATGCATTGAGAGGTCTGGCCAGGTTTTAGGCATATAGGCAGTGGTGCTACGCTATACATAGTACCGTGGAGTATCAGTTAAATACTTCACATCGACGGAGTTGTCAGTTTAACGCTCTGTCAGCTAGAGTCATTAGTTAAATGCTCTAGCGGCGTTCGCTATCTTCGTTATGATTTGATGCTAGCTTTGTGCCTTGTGTTGCTTTAGATCGTGTGCTACTTTGGGTTGTAAGTGTTCATAGTCTAGTGGCCGCATATGCTCTGGGTTCGTTTGGTTTCATTTGTCCGGTGTCGAGAATATCATGGTATGGTAAGTTTGCTCTCATGTCATGTTGTGCTGTATCCTCACATGATTGTCGTAATATGTCTTCAAATGAAGGTAAGTTTGATTGGACTTTCATGAGTATAGATGGTCTCACATGTTTACTGGTTTTACATTTGAATTGTTACTGATTGTTGGTTATATTCAATTGTTGTAAACATGACTGAGAGAGCATCTATTTACTCCCGACTGATTGTCAACCCCCTTCTCAGGTTGTTCAAGTGTTGTTGTTTGGGACTTGGGTGATGCTTGCTTGGGGAATGTGCGAAGCAAGATTTATAAATTGTTTAGGACATTTGCTTTAAATTTTTAAGAACCCTTGAATAATGTATTAGTTTGGTTTTAGTATCGATCCAGATTGGTTCAGATATTTCCCCCACTTTGACCCAATTATCATTGTGTTATACTATGATATTCATTTATATTATGTTTTTCCTTTATTTTATAATCCGAGTTGTTACATATAGTTTGTTTTTCTTTTCCGGAAGATGGTCGAGAATAATGGTCAAATCCCGACGATTTCAGAGCTTTTCTATGAACTCATATCAAGGTGGGAGATAATGGCAAAAGGGTTTTCACTGCGTGAAAGGACGCCAATTTATATGTAAATATCACGGATTTTCATAGTATTTTGATTACATAATATTTTATAACTATATATAATCTCTAATTTTTAACGTTCTGCTTCTTTATAATCGATTTAAAGTTCGTCAATCAAAGAACCCCGACATTCTTGAGAATGAGTTTTGGTTGGACTTGGTGGACGGTTTCAACAAGGATGGAACCGGGGCGGCAAGAGAGCTCTACTACGACTATCCAAATCCAAAAACTAAGAACTCTGGAAACAAAACATATGTATCCGGCCTTGTAACGCAACTTCAAAGTACTCTTGAGATCGAAAAAGAAGAAATAAAGGAGGGCCGAACAAAAAGCAAGGGACGAAAGAGAGGCCAAAAAGGGATGAAGAACTTAGGAGAATGAAGGAGCAAATGGACAAAATGACTACTTACTTCTCGACTTGCAACCCGGGATGGAATCCGTATAACCAAGATCCCAAAGATCCTTCCGGAGGAGGTGGTAGCTAGTGGAGCGAGTGCTACTTTGCCTTGTGTTTGAGTTATTATAGGTAACATTATTGTTGGGCATGTTGTATTGTTGTGTGTTGTCGAACAATTTAGTTATCTTTGTTGAACAATTTAGTTTGCTTTGTCGAACAATTTGGTTAGCTTTGTGACTTGTGTATGAAGTTTGGATTTCCGTTATGAAATGTGACGACATTGTTGGCCATCTTGTGTGCTGTCTTTGTTGTTGAATTCAATTGTTAATGCAGGTTTTACGTTTTACAATTTAGGCGCGAATAAAACAAAAAATTACAGACCATTAGAACACAAATTGGCGACGGGATATACTAAACTTGGCGAAGGGTCCGTAACGTAATAAAATTTGGCTATCGAAATTGAAAATGGCGACGAAATTTGATCACTTAGCGTCTGATCATGAATTTGAAAAGGCGACTAATTGACGACATAACGAAAAAAACCCGCCAATTTTAGCTACCGAATTTGGTCGCCAACTTTTGCGGTTCCATCTCCAATTTGGCGACTACTTTGGATTTCTTCGCCACTTTTTCCTACTGATTTATGTCGCTAATCCGTCGCCATTTGGCGACTACTCCATCGATCGCTATTTGGCAACCAAATTTTGTCGTCCGAAGAAAAAACGAATAGTGACCAGTTTCAGTCGCCCTAATCACTTTAGCGACTGATTTCTGCTGCTTAAATTGGTTTCCCGAATGCAAATTTCTTGTAGTGATTTGGAGTTTTGGACTAAATAAACAGGCCTATTGACTTGGCCTGGCCTCAATGCATAAGGTGTTTTTAACATGCAGTCCGGACTAAACCTTATCAAACTCGGCCCAAGTACTTTCACCCTTACTTATCAATAACTACGTCTTTTATGCATTGAGTAGGAACTTAGAAATAGTTAATTTGGTGGTTTCAAATAGCAATGTTTAAAGCTTTTCAATGACGCCAATTTTAAATATTTCAAGTTTCAACCTTCATTTCACGGCCAAGAAGTGAAATATGATCAGATTATGGAAAACATATACTCCATTTTTCTTTTCTTCCCATTTGCTTTTTCACATTTTCGTAAACAGTACTTTACCCGAAGTAAATGTTACTTTTTTAATCGAAAATAATATTCTGTGAAAGATGGTTGGATAATAAATGTAAATATTACAGTTCGTATTTAAAAAATTTATTCTCCTGTATATTTATTATGGTCACCTTCAAGAAAGAAATGGTAAAAAAAAAAGAAAAAGGAGGGAGTATTATTGTTTTTTTTACCCCATCATTATTTATATGTTTGTGTGGAATATGAATTTTTGAAATTTTCAAACGCTAACAAAGACGAGCATCTCTGCGGGTCTGCTTTCCCCCTCGCTTCACCGCTTGAAATCTAAACTCAGTTCTTTTTTCAATTAGTTTCATATTTACTTGGATTTACCTGATTGTTTTGGACTATAGGCTTACATTTTCAATAGTCTCACAATCTTACATATTGTGGTAGATACGTACAAACTTGTGACATGTCAATGCGAGAGCTACAATTATTGTGATGTCTGATTCTATCAAATTTCTGATTTCAGTACAGATCAAAGTTTGTCAACCAAATCAATTAATAACATGTTGATAACTTGATACCAACTATTTAGATATGAACCCTACAAATCAACTACATACTCTCAAATAACAATAATCTAATTTAAAAATGACAACAAAAAATTTACCACGATGTATGTCTCAGTTATATGTTTACCTTTTATATTCACGGTAATAAATGTTTTAATTAAAAATAAATAAATGATTTCGACAGAGAAAGTATATAATAACATAACTATAAGGGTCTGTTTGGCAAAACTAGCTGAAAAGGTACCTGAAACCTGAAAAGGTACCTGAAAATTAAGACCTGATAAGGTAGCTGATTTTTGTTAAAACTGTTTGGAAACTAGTTGAAAAGGTAGCTGATATTTGACAAAATGACGTAAAAGGACATGGTATTATTGATATCTTTTACATTTTTACTATTATTCTTGTGTTATTGTAAACAAATGCCCGAAACAAATGGAGTAGTAACTTCTGAATAGAATCGTGCACTTAAAATGGTACTGGAAAATGTCTGCATTGCTACTTCCATGATTTCTTCTTGCACACTGCTTCGAATGAATTAACCATTAAAATCAAGTTATAGGAATAGTTTCAACTATTAGCTTTTATATATACATGATTCATGTCCAAAGAATTTCACAAATTAATATAAAACTATTAGGTAAAAACAAAATTCAAACAATATCCTCAAAAATATACTATTGATATAAAATTAGTTTTTTTATTAAAGTCATACACACAAAAAAATTAATTATGTTTACGTAAGTATTTTGTATTATGTTTAATTTTGTTAATAAACGTCATAAAATCCGAGGGTAGAATAGATAAATAAAACTGAATCAGGTACCTGATTTGTCAAATGCTACATGAGGTAGCTTTTTATTTCAAGTACCTTTTTCACCATTTTTCAGTCAAAACAGGTAATTGCCAAACACTCCAAAAATAATAAGCTACCTGATTGTTTTTGCAAAAAAGTCATTTCAGGCAAATCAGATAGCTAAAATGGTTTGCCAAACGGAGCCTAAGTCCATAAGTAAACAAATAAAAGTAGAGATAGAGATAAAAAAACTTAGGGCTTATCTTTAAAAATACATGAATTGCAAAATCCTGTGATTTGCAAAAATATAAGTTGTTTGGTTGCCATAATTTAAAGAAAATGGAGGAATTAGAAGTTCCTATGAATTTTCAATGCCTACATAATGAAGGAAGTGACTTACTTACCTACCCCTTGGTCATTCGAAATTCCCATGGAATTCAATTCTTACATAAGCAACCAAACATTTTTGTCAAATTTACCCGAATTGGATGCAGAAACTTAATTTCTATGAAATTGGAGTTCATAGGAAAATTCAGTTACTTGATGAACCAAACGACTCCTTAATCTTTGATATGAAAGACGCAATACACAAGTTAAGTAAGCCACCGAAAAACCCTAGATTATTAGTAAAATTAAAGCTGATTTAAAGGAAAGGGGTTCATATTCTCGTACATTCCCCTATATATCCAAAACTAATTAAACCTTAATATATATCCTTCATTAAGGTTTAAGAGTCAACTAATTACACTTCATTAAGATAAATAGACCTAGGTCTTATATTGGTGCCGGTTAATTGATGGGTTCGATTACATTGTATTTTAGTTATCCCAAATTCTTATTTGCAACGGCACTATCCGTCGCAAGCTTGTGACGGATACCGTTTCCTCTCACAAAATACCCACTTTTTCTCTCTCTGCAACACTATTCATGTGGTCCCCTTTCTCCACTAACTTATTTTCTATCCATTTTATCTCACAAAATATCCGTCACAAATCATGACCCGTCGCAAGCAAGACTTACACTTTAGTTATATTCACTTGGGTGATTGTTAGCCAAAGTTCTTATTAGGTTCTATTCTAGTTTGTTTAGAGTTAGTTTTCTCCAAAATCGTCTTTAAACGTATAATATTATTACTTTATTACATTTTATTTATATATTGAGTATATATCATTAAAAACATC
This sequence comes from Silene conica, assembly GCA_029255685.2. Taxonomy (NCBI): domain Eukaryota; kingdom Viridiplantae; phylum Streptophyta; class Magnoliopsida; order Caryophyllales; family Caryophyllaceae; genus Silene; species Silene conica. The sequence continues at coordinate 6,072,723 of CM055315.2, read as the reverse complement.
ACATAAAATATAAAGAAGATTATCTTAAATATAAGACATCTAAAGTTAGATTTAATATTTTAATGCATAAATTAAATATGTTAGTTATCTTGTCCAGCGGTCTTATCCCGTATTTTTTTTTTGCAAAATGTGATCATTTTTTAGTAAAAAGTAACCATTTTTTTTATAAATAGTGATCACCTTGAAAAAAAAATAAGACATTTTTCTACCACATATGGTGGTCACTATTTAATCAGAAATAATAACTATTTATTAAAAAGTGGTCATTTAGCTATTGATCGCGCATAATATAGGTAAGTTATGTAATCATCGGCCTACGTACAACCCCCGGGAAACCTAATCACACATTCATTTGGGAAAATAGGGAAAAGTGTTGTTACGGTGGCCCCTACAAAATAATTGCCGTCACTTAATGAAGTTAGTTGGAACGTAGCAAGATATTGTAACCCATGCTCTCTACTTACAAAATATTGTTACACATGACTATCACTCTTTCTTGACCCCTTCAACATTTTATACTTTGCATTTTTGCTTGTTTTAGGCTAAGTTGCTTAATCATGGAAGAGATCGAAGAGCTCAGGGAGAGCTTTAAACAAGGAAGAACTAAGAGCTTCGCATGGAGGAAATCACAACTTGAAGCTCTTTTGAAGATGATTATTGAACAAGAAAATAAGTGTTTTCAAGCACTTCACGATGATGTTGGCAAGTCCAAGGTTGAAGCTTATAAGGATGAGGTAACATCTATTTATTCAATCCTTCTATATAGTTTTATCCCGGTGATTTAGCTATTCTTGCTCGTGACGAAAAGATACATGTGATCGGTTGTCGGTTGTTTATAATCTGCCCGTTATTAGTCATTAAATAAACTAAGACATTTTATTACAATGGATATTTCTTAGGTTTTCTTAAGTTTTCTTTGACGATCTCTTTCAAGTTTTGGTTCAATAGCACAAGTATTAATGCTTTGAAATCTAACGTTGATTTTAGTATATGCGACTTTCTATTTGATATAGGCATGACTCATGAACCTTCAAATAAAGTATTTTGAGTGCTTTGGTCGCTAATAAAATAAACTTTAATTAATTACTCCCCTTTTTTCCAAATATAATAAAGTCCCTAATTAATTTTGGTCTTCAATTTATTTGTTTATTAATTCAATTTGGAGAAAGTTTTTACAGGTAGTACATCATACCTCATTTGTTATTGAGCTAGTTATATTTTATAAGTTTTTTAAAATTTATAGGTTACATTTTAATTTATTCGTCAAAGTGTCGTATTGTCCAAACTTAGGTTTATTTTTTACCATTCTAAACTTACCTATTTCCGGTTATTACCCACCCATCCACCCTAACCCAACAAATCATAACACACTTTATCCAATATACATACTTCCACTCAACCAAAATATAGAGCTGATCATCTCTGGGCCAACCCGTCCAGCCCGCTATTGAAGCGGGCTTGGACTCATAAAATATCGTAAAAAATGCTAACGGACAAGCTAAAGTTGGCCCGCTATTTTAACGGACGGGTACGGACTAAATAAATATGTCCATGGGCATCCCGCTAAGCCGGCTAATACTTTTATTCTTACTTTTTATTTCCAATTCTCATATAAAATGACAATAAACTAATAATAAACTAATAAGCTAATATAATAAATTAGTAACACTAAAAAAGGAAGTGAAAATCCCTTCATATTCTATCCTATTTCCTACGTATAAGACTCCAAAATTTCTAGAATTCCTTCGTATTTCCAAGTACCAAGTACCAACTTTCTAGAGTTTGATACTTTTAAACTTCCTACCACATTTACGCCTCCTTATCATTTTATTATTAGATTTATTTATGAACTTTCAGCTACTTAGGTTTTAATTTTTAAGTTCCATAAGCCCGCGGACAGCCCGCCAATTATTAATGGGCGGATATGGACAGGGGTAATAGGCCCGCTATAGCGGGCTCGGACATGAAAATGAAGCCCGTCGGACACATTTTTATAGCTTAGGCCCGGCCCGCGTCCGCCCCTAGCCCGCAAACGATCAGCTCTACCAAAATATTAAACAACTAATATTTGATAAATTTAGTCTTTTCCCCACAATGAGACATTAGTTTCGGGTAAGAGGGAGTATAAAATAGGTGATAATATATTGGATGTATAATCCACGTAGAGATGGATTTGTCTTTAGATTGTAGAATTGTAGATCCATAGTCCAAAACTGATTTAATCATCTTTCGTCCAAAACTATGAACTGGAATGGGCAGAGGCAGATCCAAAATTTGAGGATTTGAGAATTTAAGGTCAGTTATGCAAAAAATTTGAGCAGGGGTGAAATGCTAATATTATAAGGCTGCCTCGACAAAATCTGAAAATTTTTACTAAAAATGGTCGAATTTTTCAAATGTGGGCGGGGCGAATGCCCCTGTTAGCTCCCTCGCTCCAGCAGTGCATGCGGGTGTCCTAACTTGGCCTCGATTATGTTCCTTTTAGAAAGTTTATCCTAAAATATTTTTTATCTAATCCAACAAATACCATTCAATATTACAAACCCGTTTACGTCTCTATTAAACTGAAATATTAAACTTTAAAATATACTAGCGTTGATTTTTTGGAATTACCCTACTTTTAAAGATTTGTGAGGAGTATTTTGATCTTATGCTGCAATTCTTAAGAATCGGATGGAATACTACAAATATATGATTGATACGAAGATAATAAGCCGACATGTAACATAAATGTTAATTATATTTTCTGTAAATTCTTAGTACGAGTGAATTAATAAGTTGAGTGTGATTGTTAGATCGGACCAGTGAAGAAATGTATTCAATATGCATTAAGTTGCTTGAAGAAGTGGATGACTCCCAAAAAGGTACGTACACCACGCCACTCCACTTAATCATCCATCAAACATACTCCATTTAATTATACAATTGTCACTAATTACTTACTCCTAATTAATGTTTTCCTGGACAACTGGTGCCATTAGTTATAACTAACATAGGCACTTAATCACATGAGCATCATACTGGTATATCAGTTAGCTTCTTGTCTATTATTAGGTCCCAAAAAGACGGTATTATGTCAGAGTTATTTTCCGAAATAGGCGATTCTCAACAATTAATTAACAAATAGGTAACTTTTCAAATTTATTACCGAAAATGGGGTCACGTAAGACTGGATTTCCCGTAGTTGTGGCCAAAGTCAAGTCGACTACCCCCATAGCGATTTGACCTTCAACAATACCAACCCAAACTGAACAAAAAGCAAAAAAACAACAGGTCAGCACCAAGTCGCCCAGCCGGGGAGCGACTTGGCGTCTTGACTCTGAGTCTTTCACTAAAATCAAGCAAAATTTTGCAAAAAGCTATCAAATCTCCCACCCCCATAGCGACTTCATGTCAAGTCGCCCTCCCCGGGCGACTTTGTTGAGAATTTATGCCTTGAATTTTTGTCGAAGACGGATATAAGCGAAGTGTCTTATTAAGACTTGGTTACTTAGTTTATTTATGGTAGGAGAATTTGAATTAGATTAGGAAACTATTATATTAGTTTCCTAATAGTATTTGGTTTCTAATTAGGTTAGATATTTTATCTTGGGTGGAATAACTATATAAAGACTCAAGTATTATTCTAGGTTAATTAGAAGAGACAAAGATGTGAGAGATTTGAGAGCATTTGTGAGGTTGCTTTTGGAGAAGAAAACTCAGTTTGTCTCGAGGAGTTTGTTTAGATCTTGGTTGGCCTCAAGATAATTTGTCCTCCGTCTTATTTGGGGTAGTCTTTTCTTATGTCTCTTTGAGACTACCATATCTGTTGGTAGAATAGGGTATACTTTTGGCTCATATTGAGCGCGTGTGTACCGGTCTACTGTTGTACTATTTTATCCATTATAGTGAAGTTTGATCTCCTTGCAGGGTGGACGTAGCCAGTTATTTTTACTGGTGAACCACGTAATTCCTTGTGTCAACTTTATTTACATTCGTTATTTATTGTTCTTATCACCTTATCAATTAACTATTTGGGTAACGGGACGCCTCCGTTACAACAGACTTGACTATGACTCCTTTTCAGCTTCGGTTTTTCAAATTTTCATACTTTATAATTTTATATATGGTCGTCTACCGGTAAGCGACTTAATACAATCCTAGCTTCGGTGATGACGTGGACCCATTTTCGATAATAAATTTGAAAAGTTACTTATTTCATTAATTAATTGTTAGAAATCGCTTATTTCAGAAAATAACTCATTATGTCAGCCAACCCCAAATAATTTGTCGACCACATTTTCTTAGTATTTCGTATAAGCTAGTGGATAATAAACACTGTCGAATATTGGTTTTAAGTAGCAATATTAGAGCATACAATGGTCTAAATATCTAATAGACGGTTTTATAGTAGACTTACTATTGTAAGAACTTATGCAGGTCGGAACAAGATTACTTTTCTTCCCAGCAAAAGGCGAAGTAATTGCTGAACCGTATGGATTAGTTCTGATTATGTCGTCATGGAACTACCCATTAGGTCAGTAACTATATTCCACCGCGGTAGACTCATGAGATGCAAAGAATTACCTGGTTAAGCGAGTTTAATTTAATGTTTGCATTGAGTATCAGACGTGGCATTGGAACCGTTGGTTGGAGCTTTAGCTGCCGGAAATGTGGTAGTCATAAAGCCCTCAGAATCAGCTCCGGCAACCTCTTCTTTCCTTGCAAAGACTATTCCTCTGTATTTGGATAACAGCGCGGTAAAGGTCATTGAAGGAGGGGTGGATACCAGCCAGCAGCTCTTACAACACAAATGGGACAAGATCTTTTACACTGGTGCGTTATCAAGTCTTTACTATTATTACCACTGGAATATGATGGAATAAACAAGAGTCGCTTGATCCATTCTCGTATTCCTTTTACTCGTAGGTCATACAGAAACGTCTTTTTATTTTTCTAATCTGGAGTATTCGCCATAAGTGGCAGGCTTGCACCAAACGACCAGAGTAATGATCATTTTGCAATGTAGAACTCGATTTTTTGCATCATTAAGGATTACCAAACTGCTAAGTGCTAACAGTTTACTTGCATTAGGGAGCACGGGAGTTGGTCGAATAGTAATGACAGAAGCTGCAAAGCATCTAACCCCTGTGACATTAGAGCTTGGTGGCAAATGCCCTATGATCTTCGATTACCCTTCAGTATCCTCAAACATGAAGGTATATTAGCCTTCTATAAGCTTGCTCAAGTACTAAATCAAGCTAATTCTCTGATTTCCGATGTTGGTTTTCTGCTGATTTGTTGTGTGACTATTTGTAAGGTGGCTATTAGAAGACTAGCATCCGCAAAGTGGGGTGCTTGTGGTGGCCAAGCTTGCATCGCCATTGATTATTTGCTCATTCAGGAGAAGTTTGCATCTTCATTTGTAATATTTCTATATCTGTTTTGTTTTGTATGAAATGTATGCGAAAAATGAGATAGTAGTATATGATAGATGAACCATCTCAACCAAAACTTTACGCTCCCTCACTCGAATGTCCATTGGGCTTGAAGAGTGGTTAGTTTGCACAGGCCCCCCATACCGTGTGCTGGGTTTCCAGCTCGTGAGTTTTCGAGGGGTTTTGAGGTTGCCAGAATTCGAACCCGTGACCTTCGGTCACACTGGCTCTGATACCATGATTGATGAACCATCTCAACCAAAACCTTAAGGTGATAGTTGAGGCCCAACTATTATTAATATTCTTATTAGTATACACCAGATGAGTCGAAAATGCTGATTTCGGTTGACATTTTAGGTTGATATTCTGAAAACTACAGTCAAGAAGGTCTATGGTGAAAACATTGAGACTTTAGGCATCAGCAGAGTCGTCAACAAGCGACACTTTGATAGATTGCGCAACCTGCTCAAGGACCCTCTGGTGGCAGCTTCTATTGTCCACGGTGGCTCATTTGACGAACAAAAACTGTAAGTTTAATTTGTCGTAACCTTAATTAAATATACAAATACAGAGGAGTTTCCGCGTTTTTTTTCTCTGTATGAATTTTCTGATATCATCATTTTTTAGGCTTATTGAGCCAACCATCTTATTAGATCCCCCACTTGATTCCGAGGTCATGAACGAGGAGATTTTCGGCCCAATTTTGCCCATCATAACTGTAAAAATCAAACCCTTTTATTAAGTTATTGGCATACATCTTCTGGTGTTCTACTGTTCTGAATGAAGTAATATGAAACATACTTCAAATTTGCAGTTGAAGACGATTGAAGAGAGCATAGACTTCATCAACTCGAGGCCAAAGCCGCTAGCTGTCTACGCATTCACTCATAATGAAACGTTAAAAAGACGTATAGTGTCAGAAACATCCTCAGGAAGTGTGACATTCAATGATGTTCTAATTCATGTAATGCTCTCTATCCACACTCTCCAACAGTTCACATAAAACTTTGATGATATCATTTTGATTATGGATGTTTTTGTTTCAGTATGTATGCGATGAACTTCCATTTGGAGGAGTTGGAGCGAGCGGAATGGGGAGTTATCATGGAAAGTTCTCATTTGACACATTCAGCCATGAAAAGGCAGTGCTGCGAAGAGGGTTCTTCCCTGATCTTTCCGCGAGATATCCACCATGGAACGCGTTCAAGTTGGAGTTCGTTAGGGTTGGTTACGCCGTGGAGTACTTTAATCTTCTACTTCTCTTGCTTGGACTTAGGAGATATCCAACAGATTATTAGAGCCTGCAATCTTTTACTCTTATACTTTTCCATTTAAATGTACAACAGCAACTGCTTCAATATCAAGAACTTGTTTGAACTTTATACATTAACAATCATAGAGTATGTCTTTCTTTCTAAGAAACTTATTTATGGTGTCACTGCTCTACCTAAATAATGTTGCTATTGCTATATAAATATATAATCACTCAACTCTTTATGCTTTAGTTTTGGGCATTATTACATGAAGTGTCTTTTTCTTCTTATAATTACAGTATTTATAAGTTTGAGAGAAATTTAATGAAATACTCCCTCCATTCATATCCACATTACACATTTGGATTTTGTACATTATTTACAAATCAACGTTCGGTACCTATTTTCTCCTAATACGTAATATAAAGTATATTCATGCGGGATCTTGTTTGATTCGTCTTCACGAGTACATTAAAAATATCTAACTTTTATAATTTTTGCAAATACGTAGCTAAAAATATTTAACACGTAAAATATGCGTTGGCAAACGTGAAAAAACAAATGTGTAAAGTGGATATGAACGGAGGGAGTAATTCAGAGACTGATAGTTAATTTAATACTCCCTCCAGTTCAGTGTTTCCCCTATTTCCTTAAACGGATCATTCAGCTTCTCTCCCACTTTCTTATTTTGGTAACTTTTAATTATATTTTATTCATCCATCTCTCCTATCACCCAATCTCACCGAACTTTTTTTTACTTGAGTTTTGAACACAAACCCGAATCTAAGATCATGTTTATCGGTCGTTCCTGCTGCCCTATCTAGATCGAGTTCCTACATTAAAATACTAATATATATACTTTTTAACCTATTTACTAGACCTAGTTTCTGATTTTGTTATTTTATTAATCCCTGGTTAGACCTATAAATTCCGACATCATTTTAAGTTAAATTAGAGTCACGTATGGGGACCACATGCAAATACCAAATTCCTAATCATGTTCCAACGGTTTCATTTCAGACCATTTGGAACGAAACTAGTTCCTACGAAATATAATTTATTTTACTTTATTTCTTTACTTTAATTAATTTTTGTCTTTATAGTTTATTCCTTATTAAATTTACCAATAAACGTAGTCAACACGAGTACAAAACCCAAAGATGGGTATCTAACTATCTGGGATATCTCGCCCAGGCCCCAACATGCATGAGTTTTGGGCTTTGTTCAACGAGTCAAATTTGACATCGTATTTTGTCCCAGAAACCAATAAGAAACCGCCACGTGTATCCTAAGTCTCCAATCAAAAACCGTCGAGACAATCCCAAAAAGAAAAACCCAAGAAAGCAGCATGTTTACGCCATTGAAATACCACCATTATTACAATTTCCATCTCATTCATCCCAGTTACGATCATAAAACAAACCGATATGTCCAGAACGACGCCGTATCAACCCTCCACCCGTCAATGATAAAGCTGACCCGGTTCAATCTCAACCACCGTCCTAATTCAGTTTTCCAGATCATCAAGCCTTTGTCCGTGACATCGCCGATGGCTGAACCGATGGAGACGTTTGAAACTCCACCGTCATCGCCGCCGCCAACGCCAACGCCGGAAGTAATGGAGAAGAAGGAAGAGAAGACGATTGAGCCGCCGACACCGCCGGAGAAACCCGAAGCTGGGGATTGTTGTGGTAACGGATGTGTACGCTGTGTCTGGGACACCTATTACGACGAACTTGAGGATTATAATAAGCTCTTACAGGAATATAATAACTCTACAAAAAATTCTTGATCTCTAATTTTTTCTTATGATTTATTTCTGCTTCTTGACTTGTGGTAGTTGTAATTTGATACTCCGTATTGTTTTGGAAAGGTTTTTGAATTGTTTGGGCGTAATTTCATATGAAGATGTAAGCATACTGGAATCACATAAACGCAAATCAATTGTAAAAACCTAGTATAGATCATATCTATTCATTATGAGGATTACCGTAAATAGTTCATCACACAATTTACATTCAAGCTTGATTTGTCCGCAACTTCCTGCAAATTGCTTTGTATCTCGCTTTGTATCTCTGATTACCAATTTGAGACCAATATGTTCTTCAAAGATGAATACATGATATATGGACAAATCGACAAGGATTGTTGATAGATAGTCTATAATTGACCGGTTAAGTGGAGATTTCCCCGTCAATAGGGGGATGCGTACATCTGGCATGTATCTATCTACTGACATAAATCGAAGCAAACCCAGTGAAATAATTTCATCGGTCCGCCATCTTGGTTCATGCCATGCATTCATAATCAACGTTTTTGAGTTTGCAGATTAGGCTTGCTCCTGTATGAACTTCCATCTCATCAGTCTGGACTTTGCTTTGCTGATTCAAAACAATCAATTACCTAAAACCTATTTGATGGAATAGTGTTGATGAGTGATATGCAATTTCCTGATTGATACGGAGTAGTTAAATAGAAATTCAAAGACCGTACCCGTCCTGCTGTCCAAATGTCCGCACTTTTTAAGCTTGCTTAGGATAAAAAGAAAACTGCAGGAAAAGAGGAGACGGGAATGCGAGATGGATGGGATGGAGAAAGTTTTCATTTGAAAACATCTTTATTGAAGGAAAATAATTTACAATGGATCCATTTTCCCTCACCTACAAATCCAAACTAGTATATGATACTGCTCAAAATAGTCTCCCTCCAAATCCTCTTAACCAAACAAAGGGTTGAGCTTTTGGCCGAGGTCTTCGTGGTTCACTTAATGAATGAATCAACCACATTGAAATGAGTCGCAAACAATTTGATAACCTGTTATATTTAACAGTCTATCAAAGTTTAGTGGCTTAGTTGAAAAAACAATCTCTTACCATCAAAATAGCCCAAGATCAAGCCCCCACAACAACATTTTTACCGCAAAAAAAAAAAAAAAAACAGTCTAGCAGAAGACTCACTTGGACTGTGTTTTGTATCTTGAAGCAAAACACTGGTGGGAGGGGGAGGACAGGGAGAATGCCGGAACATAGAGAATTGGAAAGAAATTAGGGACAACATTCTCATCGCCAAGCTGACTTATCTGAATGCTACATTGCTACTACTAGTTTATAGTCCTATTATGGAGTTGAACAAACCCTACAATTTGAATGCTGGCTTAATTACTTATAGGATATAATGCTCAACCAACTATTACATTGTCCAAGATGAAAATATAGTGCAAGAGTAACGGGATTTCACATTACTGGAACTTACCTAAGCGACTTCCGAATACTGAAGAAAGCAATCCCATGCTTATGATTTGCCAGACATGGGTGCATGCTGAAAAACCTAGTATTGATTATAAATTCATGTTCTGGGTATCAAATGTAGGGCTATGTTGACACTTGACAGACAGTCAACTGAAGATTGCGCATTTAAATTCATTAGCTGTTTTGATGTCAAGGATCATTACAGAAAGCTGATAATGCTCTAGCAATTTGAGCGAATATATGAATTTTGGTCAGTACAACTCCATTTAACACAAGATATGTACAGTGATTACAATTTACAACACGGTTTCATCGTCATCACATCATACCAGGTATCAACACCGATCACCATTGACAAACTAGATGGCTTCCTCAACTATCACCACAGAAATCTAACTAACTTCCTCACATGTAAACTAGCTTCCGCAACTATCACTACAAAAATCTAACTGAAGATGATCAACACATCCTAATCTTGACTACAGAAATCCGCAACTACAGAAATCTAACTGAAGATGATCAACACATCCTAATCTTGACTACAGAAATCCGCAACTACAGAAATCTAACTGAAGACCATCAACAAATCCTAATCCAAATAAGACCACCTTATTATTAAGTGTAAACAGGTTAACAATATACTCGTTTAAGACCGCCTTACTCAATGTAATCCCCAATTCCTGTCAAAACCATTAACATAACCTAACAACAAATTAACCAATCTCAAAATTCCCAATTGATAACAACAAAATGTATGCATAATTCACTTGTTCTTTAAGAAATCAAAACAAAATCACAAAATGCTTTTCAAAAAACGTACGGAATTCAAATGAAAAAACCTTCAGAAAAATCATCATAAGGTTAGGGAGAGGAGCAAAGAGGTGGGTATATAATAATATAGTATAGATAGAGATATAGATATAGATATAATGTTTCATGTTTGCATGTATGTATGTGTGTGTGTATGTATGGAGGAGAAGGAAGAGAGCGAGCGGCAAATATAAATTGATTTTCAGATTGAAAACTATTTTAATTCCTTCATCGTGTATTATTAATGTATATACACTCAGCTAAAATGATTGAATCAACATGTACTAATATTTGCCTGCTTCAAGCTCACTCCTTTCGCCATTGTTATACCCAACCTCTCTGCTTCTAGCTCTCCCTAATTTTACAGGTTTCTTCTTTGTACGGTTTTTATACTAGGTTTTGGCTTGGGTTGGGTTGGATGGGCTTATGTGGAATTGGGCTAGGTTGGATTATTAAGTAGAAATAAGCCCAACTTGGTTGCAGACTTGTAGTCCATACTCCATTGCGGAATATGGCCTCAGTAGTCGTAGACTTGAACAAGTGTAGGATTTGGAAGATTAGTTCGTTTTGTTTATAATCGTCTTAATAAAAATATTTGATCACCTCTCTTTATTTTTAAGCGTAAGATTATTGGTAGTCTTGAGCTAAGACTTTAGAAAATTTTAAGACAAGACTCACCCAAAACTACCAATAATCTAATAAAGTTTTACCAAAATATTAAATTGAGTCTTGAAAATCTAAGACTCAACTCAAGACTTTGGGTGAGTCTTGACCCTACTTTCATTAAAATTATCCAATGAGTGGTTAAGACGTGTCATTTCTTTTTTAAAAAAAAAAAAAAAGTAATGTAAAAAAAGTAGAGTCTAAGGTGAGTCTGACGGATAATGTATAAAGTTTTGGGTGGGTCTGAGGTGAGTCTGAACAATAAAAAAATAATAAAAATTAGTGAAAAACTGATGTGGCAGACTTTTAAAACTTTGGCCGATCTCACCAATAATGTTACCCTAACTCTATTTTAATTGATATGAGAATCGTCTTTGGTTCAAACGATCCTAAATAAGAACGTTAAGGAATATTAAGGTTTTGTCTCGATATGTGAACTAGACTAAATCGAGTGTATGGTGAATATATTTAGGTTCACGGTCTTCGAGTTTATAATCTTGGGATTTTGTTTTGTTTCATTTTTGTACAAGATTGGAATTATTAGTTATGGAATGAGGTCTTGAAATTCATATTTCTTTAAACAATGGACGGATGCGTACTAGTCAAATGTCGTTGTAAATGAGGAACTAGTTTAATTTTCCGTGAAAGTTCACAGGACTTCTATACTTTTTGTTAATGATTATTTAATTTTTTCCGTGTTGAATCATGTATTTATTATTTTGAGTGATAGTATTTTTTCTCGATATTGATGATTACTGCTTTGCCTTTTGTATTCTATTTTAATACTTTTTTAGAAAAAAAATTAATCTACCATGTAATTTTATTCCGTCGCGTGTTAGCTAGATAGGTAGAAGAGTTAGGGGTTTGAGACATAAAAAATAAATTGATTATGACGTCTTAATTAATCATCATATATTTACCTAATGCAGAAACCAAGCTGCTGACGTGGCATCACATGAAACAAGCTACGTCTTACGTGGCGCGATTTAAAGCCCGCTAACATATTACTAGATATAAATTTTAAAAATAAATAAATTAATTAATATCCAACACAAAAATTTTAAATTTCCTAAACTGAAAAGAATCAAAATAATTACTGAAAGATATGATTTTAAATATGGATTTTAAATAGCTTCCTAAACAAAATTTTCAGATTCCGTGAATTTTAAATATAGATTTTAAATAACTGAAAGATAATAATTTTCCTAAATATAGAATTTTCGTGAATTTTAAATAGCTTCCTAAACAAAATTTCAAGATTCCGTCAATCCATGAATTATGCACAATTAATCGACCTAATATGAAAATAATAATAACTGAATGATTTTAAATATGGATGAATTACGTTTTGAAATTAATTTACTAAACTAAATCCTAATGTGAAACAATAACTAAATTTACTTTTACAATTAAATTTCCTAATTATACAAATGATTTCCTAAACAGAATAATTCCGTATTTTATAATGATTTCCTAATTATACCCGTGGAAAATTTCCAAAACTAAAGTCGTGCAGATCTTTCAAACCTGCATATTTTATAATCCGTATTTTATAATAATCAGAATTTTATAATCAGAATAATTCCTAAACTAAAAGAATAATACCTGGAGGATTTATGATTATCATCAGATTTTAAAAGAAGCAAGAATCATGGATAGTAACTTGCAAATCATAAAATTCATATTCATATACAATCATACTACGTAGGGTTAAATTAATTAGTAAGTCTTGCTTGCGACGAGTCGTTATTTGTAACGGATATTTTGTGAGATAAAATGGGTATAAAATAAGTTAGTGGAGAAAGGGGACCACATGAATAGTGTTGCAGAGAGAGAAAAAGTGGGTATTTTATGAGAGGAAACGGTATCCGTCACAAGCTTGCGACGGATAGTGCCGTTGCAAATAAGAATTTGTATAAATTAATAACTATAATTATTCCTCATCTACAAGCTCAGAAATACAACATCTTCGAATATGGATGACGACATACCGAACGCCGGCGTTGATGTCGGTGTTTCGAACATTTTTCACCGTAACAAGATGTGTGATAGTTTGGGGATTAGTGAGTGAGTGTGAGATTGTATAATTAGGGGTTTTGAAAGGGGACGGGAAAGGTGAGTGACGAGATGAACATATCCCAGATAAACAATTGAATTTGATTTTATGTGATGAAAATGAAAATCTCAGATAAACAACAAATGATGATGAAGGTTTCAATTTGGTCTTGCTGATGCGTCGACAGTGAATTTTAGATGCTTAATATTGTTTTTTCATTTTTTTGTCTTTTAACTTATAAATATATATGTCGGATTAATTTAATCTGACTCGGTTTATATATTAATGTATGCAACTTAATTTATGCGAGCGCATTTTAGTTTTAATCTAACACGATTTTTCATATAACGCTATGTAATTTTTAAACTAAAAGTATTTATATTTATTTAATATTATTAACAATATTAATTTCATATTATTAAAGTACTAAATTAATCAATTTCTTTATCTTTATATTAATTTCATATTTTAAAATTCTAAAATAATTAATTTCTTTATATTTTAACTATTAACAATATTAATTTCAAATTATTAAGTTATAAAATAATTGATTTCTTTCTCTTTATATTATTAACAATATTAATCTAAAATACTAAAAACAGACCCGTGAAGTTCACGGGTTACAACCTAGTTATTAATTATAGGATTAAACAAAATCATTAAAACAACATTTTTCTAGGAGATCCTAAGATCGCCACGTGTCATAATCTAACTCTATTAAAGGAATAACTTTTAAATGATTGTGATTGGCTCCTTGGATTAAGGAAATAATGGGGCCCACTTTTTTTTACAATGAATTAATTACCTCTTACCTAAATTTAAATTAATTTTCCTCTCTTCCTCATTGCTCATCCCATAACTTTCGAATTAATTTTCTTATTCTTTATTTATATTATGCAATATTGTTATATGATTTACATATAAAATATGATATATGATCAAATTATTGTTAATTGAAAATATGAATAACGGTCCAATATACACCAAAATGATTCAATTAAAAGTCTTATATTCTGTAATACATTCGGCTTACATTTCGCCATCGTCGTAATAAAATTTAAATTTCAAACTAAAAAAAGCATATTCCATAAACAGAATTACTTTTTCACATACGAACTTTACTCTTTCACATACACTTTTTTCGTAAAATTTTCATCTCCTACCCTTTTTCCTAAACCTAAACTCTCCTTTCTAAATCAAAACTCTCATTCCTAAACCTAAATCAAAACTCTCATTCCTAAACCTAAGCAAATAGTGGTGTGAATGTTAAAAAATATGACAAGGGTAGGGTGGTAAAAATCGTATGTGAAAGAGTAAAATCCGTATGTGAAAAAGCACATCCCTTTAATAATATTCCGTTTATTACTAAGGCCCGGGTTGCATATTAATAATTAATAATAATACTAATAAAATAAACTCGAAATCTTTATACTATCAAATCTAAAGATTTGAAGAGATTATGATCGACTGCTTAAAATTAGCAGTCTAAAAGAATTTTCTTATCCGTCTACCCCACTGCTAAAAAAATTTCTATCATTTTACTTTCATTTTAAGGGTAAGTTGTTTAAGGGGTAAGTTATACAAGTACAATACAATTTATTATCTATTTTATATGGTTCAAATTTATTTCATAAAGTTTGATTATTTCCGTTAATAACATTAAAATTGAAAACTAATTTCAATTTATAATAATTTTTAAAAAAATAAATTAATTAATTCAATACCAATAAATCAACTATTTGGAGTTAAAATCATCCCCGATTGATAATTTATATATTTCTCATATAAATTCATATTGAATTATATTTGCACTAATAGTTACAAAGTTTTTAGAAACGGACCCGTACATTTTTTGTACGAGCATAAAACTAGTATGGTGTTAAAGCTAGACTTTTTATGTTATTACTAGTTTTGGAGCCCGTGAAAATCACGGTATTGTTAATAATTTACTGTGTTTAAGTGTTTAGTTTGTGAATAACTTATACGGAGTAGTCCTTCTCTCTCACTCATTTGTTTAAAACGAACACGACAGAGGGAGCGCCATTTTAAAACAAATGTTTAATACACCCCAATTTTTGATTCAGGATGATAGGCCAACCAAAATGTGAATAACTTGTTTGTTTTGAAGCGACGGTCTAAAAATTGCATTGAATTTTTTTTTCAACTCCATTAAAGAAGTCACCCTTCCATGTATGAACAACAGTGAGATTTATTTTCTACTCCCATATGTATTTAAAACCTCCTAACTTCGAAATATATGTGAAAATTTCTAATACTAAATCTCTCACCAAAAATTGAATGAAAGGAAAATAAAAAATATTGTACATAAACAAAGAGTATATATATAATATTTTTATTATGCTTATATTTATACAATATGATATGATAAAATTGATATATGTACAATTGTACATCTTATTTTAACACTTTGACTAAACAATTTGATTTCTAAGTTGTTTGACAAAATAAAAATAGAACATAAGTGTTACAAAGGAGACTAACGTATAGGAAAGAGTGAAAGACAATAATGTAACATGTCAATAACTTATTAAAGATTCTTTTACCTTTCGATGTTTCAAATACACCATTGCAGAAAGAACAAAAAACGGCAAAAATTAAAGAGTCATTCAAACCAAGAAAAAAAACTGTAAAAAAGATTCATAGCTATTATCTTCAATCTCGTGCATTATTATTGATATGTGAGTATGTCAACCTCATGTAATATTAATGTAAACACAAAAATAATAATTGGTAAGATCATAAATTGATTCAAACATACTTCAAATAAAAAGCGAATAATTAACTTAGTTCTCTGCGTATACTTTACCGAACAAATTTTTGACTAAAGTTGAAAATTCAACGTCCTGCAATATTAATATAAACACACAAAAAACTAATAAGATTCTAATAGATTCAAAACATAATAAAAATAAGAAGCGAATAATTAATTTAGTTCTGTAGGTATACCTCGCCTAATAATTTTTCGAGTAAAGATGAAAATTCACTCTCCTGCAATATTAAAACAAACACAAAATCACTTGGCCACTGCAGCTCCCGAAGGGGGTGGCTTACATGGTCCATGTGGTGGTGCGGGAATGCATGGGCACGGGGGGATTAAACCCCTCGTTAGCAAAAAAAATAAAACAAACACAAAAAATAATAACTAATAAGATTCAAATTAATTCAAAACATAATTAAAATAAAAAAACGAAATAACTAATTTACTTTTTTTATGTATACTTTAGTGCTAATTTTTTGGATAAAGTTGAAAATTAGAGTTGTTATAATAGTTACATATGAAATTTTTTGCAACTAATTCTCTCAAAATTTTATGAATAGAAGAAAGATAAAAAAATACGGAACATACAAACGGGTATCAATATATATACTTAAAGGAGGAATTTTTCGAGCGATTTTATTGGTTACAATTTTTGCACGATTTTATTGGTTACAATTTTTGCATAATTTTATATTGATTTAATAATATAGAAACTGTTTATCTATATTAATAAAGATTTTTTTTTCGAGCAATTACATAAAGTCCAATATATGAGAAACTCTTTAAGGTCTCCAACAATTAAAAACTATTAATGCAACTACCCAATCTCTAATCTCTATTTCTATACGAATTTTTTTTTTAAAAAAAGAACATTTGTGAATTGAGTTTTATAAATTCACTAGACATTATTAGAAAATGCGGTTAGTTGAGTTATTTCATAAGAATATAATATATTTCCTCACTCTTTCAACAATTTAACGCCAATTATCAGGTGGTACTCTCAGTTTGTTTTGATGCTCAATTGTTTTTCTGTTATATTGGAAGAAGTAGATGGGATGGCCGAAGTAAACGAAGATATAAACACATGCAATTTAATAATAAGCATACCAAAATCTATATATAAATTTTGATGATATATCAAGCGCTTAAAATAATATATATTATTAAAATAATACGAGTTTCAAAATACGAGCACAAATGAATACGAGTTAATATAAAAAGAAAACGGGTATATAAAAGGATCACGAACTTAATTACACGAGCACATAAAAATACGACCTACTAAGATGAGAATACGAACTAATGTAAAAAGAATACGCAAATACGAGCTAATTGAAACACTTCTCGAGCTAAAAAAGAATCAAATTTGCGAGACGTTAAATTTGATGATATATTAAGCACTTAAGTTTACGAGGTATAATTAAAAAAAATACGAGCTACGGAATACGAACACATAAAAATATGAGCTAATGTAAAAAGAATAAGAGTTTAAGCGAATTACGAAGTAAAAAATACGAGCATAGAGGAATGCGAGCTATTAACCTGAAAATACTAACTAATATAAAAAGAATATGAACTATTAAGCTAAGAATACGAGCTAATGTAAAAACAATACGAGCTATTAAGATAATACGAGTTTTGAAATACGAGCACAAATGAATACGAGCTAATGAAAAAACAATACGAGCTATAAGATAAGACGAGCTTCAAAATACGAGCATAAATGCATACGAATACGAGATTAAAAGAATCATAAATTTAAATATACGAGCACATAAGGATACGATCTATTAAGATGAGAATACAAGCTAATGTAAAACGATTACGAAAACACGAGCTAATTGAAACACTTCTCGAGTTAAAAAAATAAAACCAGATTTGCGAAACGTCAAATTTCATGATATATTAAGCACTTAAGATTATGAGGTATAACTAAAATAATACGAGCTACAAAATATGAATATATCAAAAAATACGAGTTAATGTAAAAAGTATAAGAACTTAAATAGTAAGTCTTGCTTGTGACGGGTCACTATTTGTGACAGATATTTTGTGAGATAAAATGGATACAAAATAAGTTAGTGGAGAAAGAGGACCACATGAATAGTGTCGGAGAGAGAGAAAAAGTGGGTATTTTGTGAGAGGAAACGGTATCCGTCACAAACTTGTGACGGATACCGCCGTCACAAATGAGAATTTGTGGAACTTAAAAGAATCACGAACTAAAAAATACGAGCACATAAGAACGCGAGCTATTAACCTAAGAATACGAGCTAATAAAACTATTAAATTAAGAATACGAGCTAATGTAAAAGAAAATATGAGCTATTAAGATATGAATATGAGCTAATGAAAAAAAAAATATGAGCATTTAAGAGGATCACGAACTTAAAAATGTGAGCATATAAGAATACGAGCTAATATAAAAAGAATACGAGCTAATGTAAGAACAATACGGGCTAATAAGATAAGAATACGAGCTATTAGGATAAAAATACGAACTAATGTAAAATATACAATTTAATAAGATAAGAATACGATTTAATAAGATAAAAATACGAGTTATTAAGATAAAAATACGAGTTAGTAAAAAGAATACGAGCTAATGTTAAAATAATACGAGCTAATATTTAACTAATACGAGCTTCAACTATCTTCATATATTGAAAATATTGGATAAAAAAATTTCTTTAAGATGATTCTCAAATGAAAAGTATACGAATCATTATAAAAATATATATGCTTAAAAAATTAATTTGACAGTAAGTGTCTTTCCAAGAACATTGAAACGGGGGTATATGTTTCCGTTTCCATGGAAGTTTAATGCACTTTCAACGTTCTATGTTGTTTTATTGAAGATGATACATCTGATGTTTCATTAGCCAACAAAAACAATCATACTTGAATTATTCTCTTTATATGTCTATTACACTAAGTATTTTTAGAAGATTAAATGTTACGATAATTACTTTGAAACCATGTTAAGATATTACCCGGGCAACGCCCGGGCATGAAATCTAGTATATATAGTAAATGAAAGGAAAGTTAAAAGGTCATTTCATTAAATAAAAGAAATAATGGTTAATTAATAAAGGTAAATAAATAACAAAAATCATGAGAGTATATCAATGGTTTATTTTTTTTATTTTTATCTTTTTCTTTGTTCAAAGCTTATATTTTTAATTTCTTTACTTATACTCCCTCCTATTCCATATTTTCTTCCCTATTTCCTAAAACCTCACCCAACTTTTTTACTCTTACTTTATTTTTTTTTAATGCTTTTGGCCCCACAATTTCTTATTTAATTCATAATTATTCATCCCTTTCTCCTATCACCAAACCCCACCCAATTTTTTACACTTATTTTATTCTCCACCTTAATATTTATGCCAAATACAAAGGGGAACAAAATATATAATAGGAGGGAGTATTTCTTTTTCTTAAATTGATTCCCTGTCACTTTTTTTCGCCATGTCACATTTAAAGTTGTCACGTCACATTTTATTTTGCCATGTCATATTTCTTAGGATACCCTTTTAATTATATTTTATAGATGATATGATTTTATATAAGGAAAATGGTTGACGTTTTTACATTCTCGACTGTTGGTTATCTTTGATTTAAGTTAGCACATAAACTTTTAATAATATCACTCCCTCAATTTATACATTATAACACATTTCCCTTCTTAATTATACAATAATTATTCTAATGATTTAGTGTTGCCACGTGTCACGATATTATGCTCAATTTAACCTTTTAATGTTATTATATAGATATAGATGTGGATTCTCAATTTCATTTATGGTGTGTTTGGGAACAAGGATTGTATTCCCAAATTTAGATTTGGACCAAATTGCTTGTTTGGCAAACCTATTACATTTTGGATTTTGATTTCATCCAAATCTCTACCAAATCCAAGTAAGGCTAAAATACACACATTTGAAATCCACTCTCTAACCCCCTCATTTTCAAATCATTATTTCACATTACTAAATTGAAAATGAGGCATTTCAAATTAAATCCTTGTTGCCAAACACACCATTCGGTATAGTTTAGTTCAATTTAGCTTAATTTAGTTTAATTTAAGTCAATGTAAATGAGAGGTTCGCTCATTAACTTGCACCGAATTCTGGGCCAAACCATGTAATTTGGGCTGGACTTGACAAGATTAGTATGGTCCACGATCTAATTTCTTACCCTTATTTGAGATTATGCCCACAAAATTTAGTGTGAACCTGTTCTGATCTGATGAACACCCCCACAATACAATTCAATTTATTTAAAGGATTTGTTTGATTGTCCATTAAAATTATGTAATCTTAAATTTCAATGAAGGGTAAAATTATGATTAGTAAGTCTTGCTTGCGACGGGTCACCATTTGTGACGGATATTTTGTGAGATAAAATGGATACAAAATGAGTTAGTGGAGAAAGGGGACCACATGAATAATGTTAAAAGAGAGAAAAAGTGAGTATGTTGTGAGAGAAAACGGTATCCGTCACAAGCTTGCGACGGATAGTGCCGTTGCAAATAAGAATTTGTAAATTATGATATTGTTTGGTTGTCAAGATCAGGAGAAATATAACTTTCCACATGAATCTACTTTCTTCATTATGTGGAAGTCACCCACCGAATCCCCTTGGTCATTGAAACTTTCCACATGAATTAACTTCTCACATACAACCAAACAGTTTTCGGGAATTCACATGATTCATGTGAATTTAAAGTTCTCGGGAACTTTAATTCTGCTATGTCAATCAAACAAACGCTAATTCTATAGTCGAGTTCATTTAATTAGTTTGAGGCTTTAAGACCAAAAGAGATCTATAATATAAATTTTTTTTTTGTCCTGGCACAGCAGAGGGAGCTTACGGCCGTTGTTTTTGGTGTGCACTTGATAAATTGTCAGGTATACGCAAATACGCAATAGTCTGTAAATTACGTATACTAGTTATGTCACCAAAGATAAACAAACTCGAAGTCTAAAGCATGAAGTCTGGCTATAAATATTTTACGAAATTACGCTTTAAAAGAGTTGAACCCGGAATTTCACACAATTTTTATTCCGTAGTTGCGTGTCATAACCAATTTTCCTCATATTTTTATAATACTTCTGTTTCTATCAATGCTTTCTCCACATATTTTTTAAATACCTTCCACTCACAAACACACAGAATCTAGAACTAGCATGATTTCTTTTTTTCTCATATTTTTATAATATTTCCACTTCCATTTAAAATTGTGTTGAAAGTGTTAATGTCTCTTTTGCTTTGAAAACGACGTTTATACATGCTCTAATTAAATCTCGTAATTAAAATGTCAGAAGTTATTATAATGAAGTGGACATGGACATTAACATTCAAAGGTGAATGTGACCCGAGCAACGTGATGAATGACTTCCAATTTCGTGGACCATAAACGCACATACATACATATCACACGACTTTATACCATGTCACTTTCAATTATTATATTCTCCAATTTAACCAACATTCTACAAGATTTGGATATCTACAAAGAGCGTCAATTTTTATTTAAAATAAATGTACATGTTATATAGTTAACATAGTTAAAGTGGGTTAAACGATGCTCACATATATACGTGAGATAAAGGAATAATAAGAAAATCTGCAAACGTTATCTTTTAACGTACACTTGACAATCCTCAAATATACATGATACTCGAGAAATCATACATATAAGGTTAACCACCATATTAAGAGGGTGAGAGATTCGAATCTAGAAGGTATAGTCTCTAGTCATTTTACACCCCCAGAAGATTGTTTTTGATAAGGCTTAAATCTGTGATTTTAAAAAGTTTTATTAAAGTTTTAACCACTAAAGTTCATCTTTACGGACCAGTAAAAAACCCAAAAGTCTCACATGTGAGGCTTATCCCACATTGATAGAAGAGGAGGAGAATTATTACTTATTTACTCCCTCTATTGCAAATTGGTTTTAGAGCGGAACCTCTTTGGTCTATATTGTGACTATTTCTCCTCCGTTCGAGTGTGGCACATGCCCATTGTTGAATTTAAAATGGTATCAGAGCTCATGGCTAAAGACCTGGGTTTCATGGGCCAGAGTTTGCAACCGGGCGAGCAAAAAATTGCTCAGTTGGACTTGTCCGATTAGGTTTGATACTGGTCCAAGTTTACAGCTAGACGAGCAATGTTGCTCAGTTGAATTTGTCCAGTCTCTATGTATAAGTGGGTCTCACGTGTGAGGAGGGGTGTGAAGAAATTCATCTTGATACAAGA
Organism: Silene conica; assembly: GCA_029255685.2. Taxonomy (NCBI): domain Eukaryota; kingdom Viridiplantae; phylum Streptophyta; class Magnoliopsida; order Caryophyllales; family Caryophyllaceae; genus Silene; species Silene conica. The sequence continues at coordinate 6,050,233 of CM055315.2, read as the reverse complement.
GATTACTCCCTCTATTGCCAATTAAATTTATATTATGAACTTTTTCTCTTCCATTAAAGTGTAACCCATGCCCATTGTTGAATTTAACAACTCAATACCTCTATTTTAGTGGGGAGTACTTGTACGAACAATGGCATGCGGGCTTATTCAGTTCATAGTGTAGATATTACGGTTGATAACGGCATGCATGCAGCCCTACTTTTACGACTTGTATATATATCCAAGTTGTTCAAGACTATCAATCAAAAGATTTAGTCGTATGAAGAAGGAATGGTTGTTGTCAAGATCTATGACGATGTTGAAACAAGCAAGATCAACATGCTTTTAATTGGGTGACATGCATACTTCATACTCCCTCTTACCCAAGATAAATGTCCCGTTTACCATTTTTCTTTATTCGTCAAAATGTCCCGTTTCGTACTACTTGGACGGTTTTATTACGTTTTTACCCTTCACTATTTATATTTATTACCTACCCACTCACCTTACCCCAATAGAATACCTTCTCTCTCCAATCTTAATACTTTTACCCTACCCAAAATACACAAACCATAAATCTTTGACTCACTACCAAACGGGACACTTATCCCGGGTAGGAGGGAGTACTTGTTTCAACAACTCACTGTCTCACTATCATTTCTGAATCAGCATACTTAGGCCCTGTTCTTTTGGACTTCAAGTCACTTAACTTAAGTTCACTTCAGATCCTATAAGTTCAGTTCAGTTCGTATAAGTTCAGTTCAGTTCCTATAAGTTCAGTTCAGTTCAGATCCTATAAGTTCAGTTCAGTTCAGTTCCTATAAGTTCAGTTCAGTTCAGATCCTATAAGTTCAGTTCAGTTCAGTTCCTATAAGTTCAGTTCAGTTCCTATAAGTTCAGTTCAGTTCAGTTCCTATAAGTTCAGTTCAGTTCAGTTCATATAAACTCAATTAAGAAAAGTTATATACGGGGTATTATTTTTAACAACCGATACAAACATTTTGCTTTAATTATTATTTTTTTTTTTTAAAAAAAACAAAGAACAATTCATTAATAGAACGCCATACGGCACTTACAGAGAATAAGTATAATTGAAAACAAATCTAATGGAAACCAAAGAAAAACAATTTTCTTATAAACTAGGGATCTCAAAACAGCATCTGACAATTCGGCTCGTCCTATTATCGCTATCTTCATGTAGCTTTTGAGGGGATCCTTCGTTTGATTTATGAGATAAAACATAAATCTGACTGGTTCCAAAGATCGTTGACCAATTACTTGTACCTTTTGAAAGAACACGCTACGAACCATCAACGAACTACTCTTGACAATATTATAGATGAAACTAAACCACGAATAAAAGGACAAAACCCCGAAATACAGGACGAAAACCCTTAAATAAGGGACGGAAAAACGATTCTCACCAAAAGGGAGACTTTTATTGAATAGATTAAAGATAGACATACTATTAATTGCAACTTAATATAAATTTGGGGCTTACCATCGATTGATAATCGATGGAAGCCCCCGAATTGGTGGAGGTTAGGGTTTTTAGAGAGTTTTTGGGAGAGGTTTTTTAGAGAGAGGTTTTTTTGAGAGAGGTGGAGTTGTTTAATTTTCCTGTTTCTATTTCTTTGATAACAAATCATTTGAACAACATTTTGCTTTAACTATTCGATACACATTTTCTATAAAAAAAAACAACTCATTAATAATTTACCCATCTTTTATTCTCTAATTAATACTCCGTATCAAACTATCATCCTCATTAATGTCAAAAAACAACAACTCATCATGACGGCCTCACCCTCACCAATTGTCATTGTCCCATTAATCAATTTCTTCATCACCATTGTTAGAGAAAATAAATGGTTAGAGAAAATTGTAATAGTGAATTATTTTTATCGTAATGTAATCGTGGTATAATGTATGAACGATGAACAAACCATTATATATAAAGTTGAAAATATTTAAAACTACCTTGTGTTTTAGACTAATTTTTTATCAATGTCATCTATTGGATAATAACAATAATAATAATAATAATAATAATAATAATAATAATAATAACAACAACAACAACAACAACAACAATAATAGTTAAGTTAAGTTCAGATTCTATAAGTTCAGTTCAGTTCAGTTCAGTTCCTATAAGTTCAGTTCAGTTCAGTTCAGTTCCTATAAGTTCAGTTCAGTTCCTATAAGTTCAGTTCAGTTCATATAAGTTCAGTTCAGTTCAGTTCCTATAAGTTCAGTTCCTATAAGTTCAGTTCAGTTCCTATAAGTTCAGTTCAGTTCAGTTCAGTTCAGTTCAGTTCAGTTTCAGTCCAAAAGAATAGTGCCTTAAAGTAAAAACTACATAAATTATTAAGAGTAACTCGTTAATTTATATTTTAATTTCGTAATCATGTTTTAAACACTACATACATGCTTTTTCCTTAGTCAAATAACCTAATTTTTTTCTTTTTTTCTTTAAACATTGTCAAATACCACTCATATTTCGTATTATGAATCTTAATTCGAATATCAAATAAGTAATTACTTTATTTTATTAACAATTACATTAAGTTTCGGTGTATTAAGTTAAACTTTAATTAATTTTGTGTTTGATTAGTGTTTAAATTTTAACTTTGGATTTTCACTTAGAATTTTTCAACTAAATTATTTATCGCTATTTCAGTTAAATAATGAATTGAAATCGTGCATATGGATTTAAAATGAAAAGATTTAAAATTAAAAAATGTGTACATAAAAAGGTAAAATAGGTACATATATAAAAACAATGACCTTGTTTAATTTTCATAAGCTAAAATGATCATAATCTAACATCTCAAATTAAGGAATAGACATAAGAAGTGTATTTACGTGGAACATGACCATGATAAAAAAGGTATTCATAATTTATTTGGTTTTAACGGTCATTATAAATTTTAGTTGATATGATTGTCTTCACGTAGTAGATAATGACTTTATTCAAATCCTAGAAGACTCCAACTATCTACAAGTGAAATTTCAGTATTTGGTATGGACGGGTATACGAGTGAAGACATATTAAGGTATAGAATAATTGATTTGGCCTCAATCAACCAAGTCATATTCAAATTTCGTAGAAAACTAATCTTTCAAAAATATTACGGTCCAATTAAATTAAGCTCACTTTACTCTAGTATCATCGATTTAAATTATAATTGGTCTAAACTAGGCATGGTCAATAGCACATACATACATGCTCGACCAACCTCTTCTCCCGGGTCCATATTTCACTAGTCTATCTCAAGTCCCCTCAAGCCGTTAGAGCTCTAAGCTGGTCGAGGTCCTAAAGAGTCAGGCTCACCCGCTAACTCATAAAAAACCAAAAAAAATAAAATAATGGATTCGTTTAGGGTTTAGGGCCAAACTTAAGCTAGTGCCCAACGCTTGCAACCCACACGGCTTAGGACTTAGCTAGAGTAGCCCAGCCAGCCTCGAACAAACCATAACCATGGCCAAGTCTGGTATCGACTTCCTCCATATATTCTCAGATCCAAATGGCCGAGTATTTTTAGTAACGGTAAGAAGAGGTATGAAATAAATATTTTCTTACATGAGCAAGTGTTGTTGACGACGGTGACAATCCGTCTCTTCAAGAAAACGGGCGAAATGTTATCATTTTAACGCCAAATGTAACCACTGCAAATTTTTAAATTAACAGGATGTTTTTTCACATAGTCACATTTGTCCTTAAAATGGTAACATTTTGGCCCGTTTTCTTGAGGAGACGGAATTGGTCCGTCTTCAATAAGAATTAACATTTTTACATATGGCTGCTACATTAGATATATTTTTTCTATGTAACTTATACTTATATGGTTAGTATAAAAAATAATATTTGTGACGGACAATATTGTTCCAGCCCGGTCAAAACGGCTTTGCTGAAATACTTTTTTAAAAAAAAAAAGATTGTACCAAAAATCACTCAATAGTTGAGCAATTTTGTTCCCAAGAGAAGAAGCTAGGAGGTACGCTAATTTGTGACAAGTTTGACCCTTAAACCCGGCCCTTTAGAGAGACATGCGGATAAATGCGTCCCCAAATGATCGAGGCATGGTGGTGTACACAAATTCTTATTTGCAACGGCACTATCCGTCGTAAGCTTGTGACGGATACCGTTTCCTCTCACAAAATACCCAATTTTTCTCTCTCTCCAACACTATTCATGTGGTCCCCTTTCTCCACTAACTCATTTTCTACCCATTTTATCTCACAAAATATCCGTCACAAATAACGACCCGTCGCAAGCAAAACTTACTAGGTGATGTAAATGCCCAAAAATGGTTGGGTATTTGATGGGAACGGAGGGTTACGACAAAGAAAAAGGAACAAATAGTTGAAGTGGTAGAAGAATGGCAGAGGAATGAAACGAGAGTCAACGGGGAACACACACTGGGCTCGAGATTATTTGCCAGACATGTCTTCTTCCCACAGATCGTCACTTATCATCGGGAGTACAAATCTTTTTATATCTTACTTTTCATTTTATATACTCCATCAAAAAATACGTCAAATGATTTTGGAAACTATTTTAGCATATGGTAAATCAATAATTGAAGGTGGAAAAAGTATGGAGAAATGTAGGCCAAACATTGTACTCCTGCCACGTCGGTCATTCTTTTTTTTTCCGTGGTGACGAGTAAAACTTTTCGACCATAAATATTTTGTAATATTGTTTTGGAGAGGCTTGAATCCAAATCTCTTAAAATTTTACTCAAATTTTACAATTAGACTCCGTCCTTTCGCGTTGGAAATTTATTATCTATTCATTTCAACATAAAGACCAAGAAACTGATAAAACGAAGAGCTAAATAATGATCAATTAAGATATGCACTCACATGTCTACCTGCTCACATACATGGCCACTTGTGTAAATCTTACCAAAAGTTGAAATGGATAACCAGTGACTCAGTGAGTAATACACCACAAAACGCCTGCTATATCGAGTATACCACTGTGCTCTCCCACTCTCCCATCCACGACAAACCTCTTCGCTGTTTTCGAGTCCTATGTTTCACCCCTACTACCCAATCTCCCTCTATCCAATCCTCTGTTTCACCCCCTACTGTCCAATCTCTCTTTAACAAGTCCCATGCCCCATCACCACCATCCTTACTGCCCCCACTGCCCCTCCCTGCGTTGTCACCCGTCTTCTCAACAACATTCGTAAACCAGATCCTGGATACGCCAAACTTGTAACCGTCCTTCCTCCCTCCAAACTTCCAAATACCACCAAGCAAGCCCTGGTTGATCCATTGTGGCGCGATGTTTGCTAAGTGAGTTCTTAGCCCTGCAAAACAACACTTGAACTCTCGTTCCCCTTAACGCATCCTTCAATGTTATTGGGTGTAAGAGGATTTATCGAATCAAATACAAATCTGATAACTCCATTGACAAATGCAAAGCCCAACTTGTTGCAAAAGTTTTTTTTACAACGACTCGGAGTTGAGTACTTCGAGACTTTTAGCCATGTTGTTAAACCCACTACGGTACCCACTCCCTTAATCCATTGCTTTCACCAAGGGTTCTGTTTACGCCAACTCGACAAACAATGCCTTCTTACAAGGAAATCTCACTGATGTAGTTTACATGTCACAACCACCGACCTTCACAAGTCCCGAATGTTTGCAAACTCATTAAAGTTATATACAGTCTTAAACAGGCTCCACGTGCCTGGTACATGACACTAAACAACATTTGCTTGGTCTTGGCTTCACGACCTTCATAGTTGAATTGACCCCTCACTTTTCTTATGCGCGACATCGTCGCACATTCTTTATTTACTTATGTATGTCAAATGACATTATTGTTACCGGTTTTGATTCATCACATTCGTCTTCCTTCATTGAGACTTTAGCTGCACGTTTCGCTTTGAAGGATCTAGGCAACCTATTGTACTTTCTCGGAGTCGAAGTCACCCCCAATTCCCATGGTCAATCTGCTCCTTACACAATCAAAATACATTAATGATGTATTGCACACTCACCACATGCTTGAGTCAAAACATGTTAACTCACCATTGGTTGTTCATCCCTCTCTTCAGCATGATGGCAGTCCTACTATCTCAAATATCACATGTTATCGCGTCATTTTAGGAAGTTTACAATACCTCTCTTTTACTCGTCCCTACATTGCCTTCTCTGTCAACAAACCAGCCCAATTCATGCAACACTCAACCAAGCGTCACTGGAATGTTCTCTTAAGCGTTTTCTCTTTGTACTTCCCACATTGGTCTTCAAATATATCATTCAACCATGTCACATCCTTATGCTTACTGCGATGCGAATTAGGCTGGAGACCGTGATACTTATGTCTCCGCCACTAGATATGTTACTTATTTACGCCGTAATGTTCTATCGTGGGCTTCGAAAAGGCAATGTGTCTTAGCCCGTTCTACAATTGAAGCCGAATTTTGAGTCGTTGCTACTGCTTGTTTTGAACTTACATGGCTTCGCTATCTCCTCACGTAACTTTGTGTTCCATTTTCTGCTCCTCCGTTTATCTAATGTGACAATCTAAGCGCTACTTATTATTCTGCTAATCCCGTGTTTCATTCCCACATGAAACGTTTGGCTCTTGCTTTTCATTTTGTATGAGAACAAGTTCAACAAGGTCAACTTCGTGTTCAACATATCTCGGGTGATGATCAACTTGTCGATGTCCTCACCAAATCACTTTTGATTCCTCGTTTTGTTTCATTGTTGACCAAGATCGGTCTTGCTTTCGGTAAGTCCGTCTTCCGGGGGCATATTAGACCATCCCCAAGCAAGTGTCACCTTAATTAGGTCCATACATATTTTTACTCTTAATTACACTTAATTTATATTGACCCATTTTCACCCTCCCCAGCAAAAGGTCACCACCTAGGTCATCAACCCAATTATTTTTTACTTTCCACCATTTTTAATTATTTTCCACATTTTTTACACCATTAAAAAATTCATCTCTCTTACTTTATCCATTACTATTACTATATTTTAAACTCTTCACATTTCTAAGCCAATAACAATCAAACAACTACTAGGTCAATAAGTGGGTCAATACTAACAAAAGAGGTCACCAATTGACCCTATTTTATAATGGGTCATGCTAATTAAGTTGCTAATATTTAATTAACTTGACCCACTTACTTATTGATCTCCCCATCCACCTTGCTTGGGGATGGTCTTAGTAATATCTCCGCATCATTCTAAGGTTTCCATATTCGATATATTGTACGTATCGTCAATTTTCCTTATTTTGTTAGCTAAATCTTAAGGAAAATATATTTAGAAACTCTTTTTTTTTATCTTTTAATAGTGTATATAAGCATTCGATTGTATCAATTGTAAATCATCAATAATAATTAACCTTTTTTTTAAAACCCTACATCTACCACCCGAAACTTTCTCCCGAATAGTGAGGAGTGTTATTTGGGAATGAGGTGGTGTTTATTGGATTAGGGAAACATTATTTTCGCGTGAAGGGGGAGGGGAAGAGAATAAAGTACGGACTAACTTTTACCAACTCGTAAAAACTTATATCGTGTAAAAAATTCTTTTGCAAGGCAAATTCTAAGTTTAAAATGAAATCTATTTCTTGTCTACGTAAAAATTTGTCACTCAACTAAAATATGAAGTCGTGAAAACATGAAGTCGTGAAGAATTGAAAAGGACACAAATATGAAGCTCTCGTGATAGCCTTGAGTCATGGTTAACAAAGCAAACTAAAAGACTGGTATAGTTCCCAATAAATGGTACCACAACCACATTCCACAACACATTAATTGGGTCTCATGCAAGTCACACCAAAATGATCATTTCTTTCAAACGCACCACCGGCCACTATCCTTCTCATTTGGCCGTATATATGTATATTACTCTTCAACCTTGTTACCCTCTTTATAGTATGAATGTAATCCTTACTCCCTTCGACTTTTCAAACCCTATCTATCATGGTCCTTTTCAGTATCCAAACCGTTAAACCTTATTTCTACTTGTACAATAAAGGAAATTAAATATAATGTTCGCATAAACTATATAGGAAAACAATATCAATTTTTATACTACATAATCTCAGACTCACATGTTTGGCATACACATCTTGGTTCCATGACATTTCTTGACCTTAAATGGTATTTTATGATCTTGTTTAGTGAACGATATACTCGTATAAGTTAGATGAGAGTAGTATAATCAGAAATAGAGAGTAGATTTTAAAAGGAAACAGTCAACCATATTCTAGGATAGAATTAGCGAACAATTTATCAAACTAAACAGCTGATTATCAAACACTTTTAAGAAATGTGTTGATTGAATATACTAATTAAATATGTCCATTAATCTGTCATTTATAATCTATAATAATGCATTTCTACTAATAGTAGTCTACAGAATGAAATATACTATTTGGAAGAATTGATGGCATTCGAAGATTATAACATAGTAAAAGCAAAGATTCGAGAGTTCATCGTGATGTCGTTACCATCTTCCCAATGGGCGCTTAGAAACGCAACCCAGCTGGTTTGATGTGTTTGTTACTCGCCTTTACCATAGCTGTGAGTAAAGGTGTTAATGAACTGAGTTGATCCCGAGCTTGGCCTTACTCTGCTTATGGTCATATAGTAAAACTCGAGCTCGAGCTTACCCGAGTTTGAAATATCAAACTTGTGAGCTTTAACGCGAACTCGAGTTCAACTCGAGTCTATATATAATTGTTGATTTTTTTCCTCTCGATATTTTCAATAACAAGGCTATAAGGTTTTATATAGAAATATTGGAAAATCAATGAGACATTTTAGATATGTGTGATACAAATATATAATCATGATAAAATATTTTTACAAAATATGAATAGTATCTTATCTAATTAAACAAGTTCAAGCCGAAGTCGAGTTACAGCGAGCCACCGATCTCATTTAACATTCAACAAACCTAGTTGTGAGGTTAAGACTTTAAGTGTTGAATTCACCCGTGATAATGAAATAAACTTCTTGGCCAACCATTTAACTATGCATAAAATACGGGTTTTGAAGATACCTGGTAGGCTTATACACACTAAATAAACTCAGAAGTATTATATTCCTTTCGCTCTAATAATTTATTTGGTTACTTTTGGTTTTGATACAAAGACTAATGAGAAGTTAGGAGACCATTTAATTGTTGTTACATGATGACAAGCGAACCACAACAAGCAAACCACAATTGATGTGTGTGATGAATCGCTTACCCACAAAAAAAAGAAAATTAATATAAAAGTGTAAATAAACGAATAAAACAACCTATAATAAAATCACAAATTCTCATTTGTGACGCGGTATCCGTCACAAGCTTGTGACGGATATCGTTTTCTCTCATAAAATACCCATAAAAGGTGAGTGGGAATGCCCATCTTGTTCTCTCTCCCTTTTTGTGAGAGGTCACAAGCTTTTGACGGGTTAACCAGTCACAAGTAAGACTTGCTCTAATAAAATAAGTTAACGAATGATCCAAAAAGAAAAATAGTAGTTCAAATTCAATAGAAATAACTTAAAATTTTAAAACACTTTAAAAAAATACCACAAATTCTTATTTGTGACGGCATTATCCGTTACAAATTTGCGACTGGTCAAATAAAATCCCTTTGAGAGATAAAAGACAAATAATTTGTTATTGTCTAATCAAATGGATATACTTAACCCGTCGCAAGTTTGTGACGGATATACCCGTCACAAGAGAGACCTCTTAAAAAAATAAACATAAACTAGAATTGCAAGATGAAATACTGTATTGGCCTTTTTTCTATCCCAAAGTGACCCGTCAAACTCGTACTATTGATTTAGCATTCTATTTAGTCTAAAACTCTAAATACAAGATGAAATTCCATAAGAATGACAAATGGCGATTCGTACAAATCACAAGCTTCAATATTGTTGTACTTATAATAAATAATAAATCATACTCAAATCCAGGATTAATTTAAACGAAACACTTTCCAAATGGTAGAATTAATTAAGGTGAGATGCCCTTGTAGGCTTGTATATATGATCGTACCAGTTTGGCAAATGGCAAGGTACTGGAATCATTGATAAGCTTTACTCAAACGGTCCCCAAACTAATTAGCCTAACCTGAACCAGTAATTATGGAAATTAAGTTTTTGGTATGGATTAATCAATTTTTTTCCATTTTAGTTCTCATCTTACTTTTCCAATTTAGTTGCCCTTTCAACCTAACCACCATTGGCCCCGTGAATAAACCCGTCGTGATAGAGGCATCACTTTCCGTTCAACTCCTTGCTATAATGGTAGGGACGGGAGAGTATCGATTATTGATACACTATAAAAATAATAATTTTAAAAAAAATTATTTATTGACTTATAAAAGACCGTTTTTCTAAATAATTTATGATTTTCTTAGTCACAAGTTTGTGTTTATTACTAACAGATAAACTAACATTTGCAACAAAAAATTTATGTGATATGATTTTTATTCAAAACATCATCAAAGAAAAATAGTTCCATTAAAGGTTTCGTGTTTGTAATTATGTATTTTCCCATCATTTTAGATAACATGATGCAATTTAGGAGTTACTTCTATGGATGACATCAATCATCTATAGATTATAGACCCACCAAGATGTGGCTAATCGTGTGGGTCGACTCGACCTTTCCCTGACCAACTTGCATGTTGAGTCTCGTAACCCAATCCGTCTGACAGCCATCTAGGTCAGAGTTGAACTTCCTCGAGCGACCCTGCTACCCGTAAGTTGTAGATATGCTTTTCAAAATATAATTAAACCGACCAAATTGTCCGATCCTCGTCCTAAACCCGTCCCATCGATGGTCCAGATTAATGCCTAAACTATCGGGCCAACCCACCGTTCCCTAGAGTTGAGCTAGGGTTTCTCGTTCCCATCTTCAAATATAATGTAGACAACGATAAACTCACTCATTTAAATTTTGAAAGCTTTCGAGATTTAACTTGAGACCTAATGTCTATCGAAGTTGCAAGACCATGTAAAAAAATCATGTTAACCAAAAAATAAAATAACAAGGAAGATTGATATCAACAGTTTTATTTTTTATTTATTTATTTTTGATGACGAGGAAACCCGCAATCGCTAATATCCTACTATTAGTTATCGAGACGTTACTTTTTTGAACTCTTTTATACATATTTTTTTTGTTTTATTGATGATATATAGTTCCTTATGTAATACAGTAACTCTTCATTTTACAAATGTTTTATACTTAGCTTTATTCAATCAATTGTAGATCTTGAATTTCCGATAACTTTTAACAAGCAACCATCTTAAATCGCTCATATTCGTTTTGTTACTTTTGACTCATTTTTACTCCCTACATTATTTATATTCATTAGTTTTTAAGGTAAAGTAAGTTTTGCTTGCGACGGGTCACCATTTGTGACGGATTCGTAGGATTATTATTCAACTTACATTCTTACATTTCAATCAATCGAGTTTAAACTACTTTCTCCATTTCATTTCAATTGTCTTCATTTTTTTCAATTCCAAACAATTAAGTCATACTCTTTCGATCATGTGTCAACTGAAAATGACACGTGATCAAGGATAATGACGAAACTATATCAGTAGACCTTAACCAAGACTTTTGAGCATAAAACTTGAATGACATATTTAGTAAAGTTTTGCAAAAGCTAAGACCATCCCCAAGCAAGGTCGCCAACCGGGTCACGACCTTGTTGGGTCGCCTTAATTACCTAATTAGCACGACCTTAGACGATAATTAGCTCGACCTTGAATAAGTCGGGGTCAATTGGTGACCCTTAACAAGAAGAGGTCACCATTTGGTGACCTTCCACATGGCAACACATGATTGGTTTACAATATAACTTATTTTTAATATTTTGTAAATAATAATAATTAAAAAAGTAAGAGAGATGTTTTGTGGGATAGAGAGTGTAGAAAATGATTGGAAAGGTTAGAAAGTGGAAAATTGATTGGGTGTTTCCTTGGTCGTGACCTTCTGCTTGGGAGGGTATAACTGGGTCAAGATAAATAAAGTGAGATTAAGGGTTAATATGTTGGTGACCCGATTAAGGCGACCTTCTGCTTGGAGATGGTCTAAGAAACAAAAATAAAACCGTGAACCTTCAACTGCTATGTACCGTGCGCGCCTCTATTCTGTGTCCATGAACTTGACGTAGAGTTGTGGACAAGGACATTAGTAATTCGTCTCCAATAGGTAGGAACAATACCTAGTTTGTTTTGAACTCCTTTGCCAACCAGAAAAATGCTTGATTTTTTTACACACAAAGACCAATACAAATAGGAAACATTTTTGTTTTTTAATTCGTCTTAATTATTGTAAATGTGTCAAAATAAATAGATAAAGACTACAATAATGTCTAGGGATTATTAAAATTTACCAAAATATTGGCTAGTTTAAGGCCTTGTTTTCTTTGCCTTAATGTCATCGCATTTCAGTTAATCTTAGCTATATTCTATTCAGTTTAGTTCAACTTAGATTCTTTTAGTTCAGTTAAGTTCAACTTTGTTGAACCGAAAAAAAAAAAAAAACCTAACTGGAATTAAATTTGAAGTCAACAATTTATGTAAATTTAAATACATTCAAATACATAAATTAGACTTGAGGCGAAATGAGCACAAACCTACAAAATAACAAAGACTCAATGTAACGGAAGGCTTTTCTACTCGACTCTTGAGAGTGATCTATATTAGAAACTATAACCCGATAATAACCATTTATCATAAATTAAGTCAAAAATAACATGATCCAAAAACTCGATGTCAATTATTATCCAACTTACATTCCTAGGATTTAGTTAAAAATATTCATCCTCTAATTAAAACGAGCGCTGCTGCGGCTTTAGTTAAACTAATTAGAGGATAAGTAATAATCAAACTTGCAAAAACTTGAATTTTGGGTTGATTCCATTTCTCCAAAGCATATTTCCACTTACATGGGATGAGACATTAAGTAAAGAATTAGGCGAAAATGATGAAAAAGCTGACAACCGACCACGTGGCAGAATCTGGACCATTAGATGCAAGCATGCAAATAGTACCCAGATATTGAGATTAGGACAATGCACAGTGAATAGAAAGAAAGAAAGAAAGAAAGATAATGGGGATAAACAAAGCAACCAAGAAACAAACAAATTACAAAACGCTAAAATTTCCTCAAAAAAGCTAATTTTACCCATTTTATTTTATTTCTTACTCTTTTTTCATATCATCACTCCTCTCACCCCCTAAAATAACAACATACTCTCACTCTAAATACACAAAATTAAAACATTTTTTTAAAAATAAAAATAAAAATAAAAATTCAGCTTTGGTCAGTGAATTTTAATTAGCTATGGCGGCGGTGCAGTACTAACAATTCCTCTTTTTGCTTCTCTCTTTAATTTCCTCCTTCATTTCTGCTGCTCTTTCTCAGTTTTTGTTCCCTCCTATTCATCTTTCACTTACACTTATTTATTTCTTTTTTATTTATTTATTTTATTTTTATTAGGGTATGTTATGGAGTGTATGTTTTTGTTAAAATTAGGGGTTTTTTGTATAAATAATGGCAGGGTTTTTCTCACCCAATAATAATACAAGTGAAGATCATCATCAACAACAACAACCAAAACATCATAATAATAATAATAACAACAATTGGTACTTGTCTAGAAACCATGAACCTTACTACAACAAAGAAGGTACTAGTAGTACTTACGAGTCGTGGCCGCAACCGATTTATCATCCCGAAACCGTTGGATCTGATGGAGCAGAAGAGTATAACCGTATAATGATGATGAGACGGATGACCGAAAGTGGTAGTGGTGGTGGTAGTGGTAGTGGTGGTAGTGGGACGATAAGTTGTCAAGATTGCGGAAACCAAGCGAAAAAAGATTGTGAACACATGCGATGTAGAACATGTTGTAAAAGTCGGGGATTTGATTGTGCTACTCATGTTAAAAGTACTTGGATTCCTGCTTCTGTTCGTCGTCACCGTCACCACAACTACCCCAACGAGGGAGAACAACAGTTGGCCGGTTCTTCCATTGTTAAGAGGAGGAGAGATAATAATCTTCCCAACATTATTACATCTTCTTCTTCTTCTTCTTTAGTAATTCCTTCGCAATTGCCGATTATTACGACTCCCGCTGCTACTACTGCTACTACCGCAACCACATCTTATGGTATGGAATCTTTGGGTTTGTTTGAATGTTTTAGATCCATGTTTTGCGTGTTGCTGTGGATAAATAAATGGGAAAAATGGTGTGTATAAAAAATAAAAAAAAGATTGGTATACGCAAAACAAAATAACTTTAGTTGATACTGTAGTTTAGTATTCCTGACAAATAATAAGATTGATAGAAAAGAAAGGAGAGGCTGCAAAAACATCTTTTTTTTTATTCCGTGTTTTTCGTCTACGCAAAACCCTTATTTTCCTGCTTTCTTTAATCTCCACAGTCCACACTATTGGGTGTATTTTTCAACAGTCAAACTCCAATTATTATCATAATTCTATTTATATATTTATATAATATATAATTGCTTCTGATTTAATCCGTTTTAATATGTTGACCTAACCCTGATGGTTGGTGTTAATTGATGATATTGTAGGTATGGAGTTGGGAAATTTCCCAGCTGAGTTGAGCTCACCAGCGCTATTCCGGTGCGTTAGGGTGAGCTCAATGAACGACAGCGACGACGAGGTGGCGTATCAGACAGCTGTGAGAATAGGAGGGCATGTGTTCAAGGGAATTCTGTATGATCAGGGTCCTGCTGATAATAACCAGCATGGTACTAGTGCTAGTGGTGGTTATGGTAGTGCTCCGCTGCTTAACCTTGGAGCGACAACTGCTACTTCTACGGCCGCAATTGGGGGTGCTTCTTCACCAGCATTGGGGTATATAGATCCCTCATTGTATCCGGCGCCACTCAGCCCGTTTATGCCTCCTGGTACGCAATTCTTCCCTAATCCAAGACCCTAAAAAATCATCCAAATTTCAAAATGAAGTTTTATATTATATTTTTTAGGGGATTTATTTGTCTTGCTTTCTTAAATTGCCCTCTCTACTTAGGTTTAATTGTAATAGAGGGAAAATTGTTCAAATGGTTGTTTTGTGTAATTTGTATTTTTCCCATTTAAAATTTAAGCAGGATTATGTAGCATTTAATTTGCTGGTTGTTATTAATAAAATAAAATATATACAGTATTATTTGTATAATTGTATCATTCTTGCTCATAAGCAATTTTTTTTGATGATTTCGTTTTAATTTGAAATAATTATGACATGGTTGGTTTATGTTTATTGTTAGCTTAAATACTTCTTGAAAAATTATCTAGTTATTCAAGTAAATCTTATTGTAAGATGGCATTGTTCAAAAGTTTGTGCTTATATATCCATATTTTAACCTAGAGTATAATCATGCGTTCTAACCTAGACCACAATTATTTTTGTATACAACATTATAGTTATCATAACTAGCATTAAATAAGGTGCATAATATAAAATGAGGTGTTTGCAAATGTATATAATTATTGTTTATGATGTCTTTGTGTCCGTATTGAAGTTGGTCGTACTTGCACATTATTTAGAGATCAAATTTAGTTTCGTGGTTAAGATGAAGATACTATGGAGAATATGTAGGTTGAGATTCGAATTTTCCATTCCTTGCAATGTACTCCATAGTGGCTCATTTGACGCAATTTAAAACATGATACATAAACTCTCGAAATTTGAAAGCCTAAATATTGGCTGGAAATTTTAAGAAGGGTTTGTGAACACATTATAGAATAAGACTCTCATACCATCTATATCGACTTTTTTATAAGCTAAACATGTAAATTTATTTATATGATCATGTGATGTGTCTAGCATATTATTGGTCGTTGTACTATATGCAATTTCACACAATAATTATTCATTAGGGTGTTTAGCAATCTTCTTAATTTGTTAGATTATAAAGCCGAACTTGGAATTCTAATCATCAATTTAGCTTTAAATTTACATTTAGTTGAATGGTTGGGGTTTCAAGATCGGCTTTGTATTCTAAGAAAATCCTTAATTTTGCCACATATTGACATATTTTACATTGAGTGAGAATGTAGAGTGATTTTTTACCATGGAGTAAAACAAACATTCTGCTTGAATAAATAAATATATCCTATGATTTGCCCATGTTATATGTTGCTTTGTCGTCCTCATTGGCAGTGTCAATCATGGAATCTTGCATTGTTTTGGAGCTACGAGTATTTTCAAGTGACTAGTATATTCCGTATTTTAGGGCATTGATTTCACCCTCTCGGAAAATTCATACTCCGTATTTTATAGTCATGTCCGAGCAACCAAGAACATTATTCTTTTATATTGCAAGGCACGAGTATAAGCTTTATAATGAAGTATTAGAGTAAGAAAACAATGTTTCTACTCATGATAACTTATTTTTTTATGTTATTTATGTCTTCTTCACTCTCATATGCTCTCAGGGAAGGCAGTCGATCATACAGTTGATCCATCACATATTAGTCGTATAAGATCATGCGTTTTGGATCTAATGTCCATTCAAGTAATTTTAGTTGTTCGCTTTATGTTAGTTCAAGTTAAGTAAGTCGAGTTAATTTAATTCAGTTCAAATGAGGTTGGACTCACTTAAGAGTTTCGAGTCAAGTTATGTCTAGTTACCGTCTACAAACTGGGAAATAAGTGAGAGAAACGGAAAAGGGGATAATGTTAGAGGATATAGAGATGGGTGATTGAAGAGGTTTGAAGTAAGTTTAAAGGCGCTTGGTTGCCGGTTCAGAAAAAATGCAGTAATGCGGGGATGTGTTCGTTCGTAGGTTGAAGATTATTAACTTCACTTTGGGCGCTGTCAGCTTTATCCCACTCTCCTATATATCTACTGCACTCTCCTCCAAGCACCCCTTTCTTTTCTCATTTACACTCTTCCCTTATTTATTCGCACAAGTATTTGGGTAAAAGTTGGTTTTTTTTTTTTTTTTTTTTCGTGAAATCGAGTATGCTTTTTCATACACGGTGTTGAAAATCACTCGTGAGATATTGAGGCTCCTAGAATTTAAACTCGTGACCTCTTGATCATCTGGCTCTGATATCATATACTCTCTCTGATCCAGATAAAAGGTAACAGTTGCTTTTTGACACTATTCATGGTCGTAGGGAATCTTTGATATTACCGTTAATTCATAAGACAAAATATAGTCATGTGAGATCTTGTTTGATTTATCGTCATGAATGTTATAAGAATATCAAATTTTTATAATTTTTAATAATGTGTAACTAAAGATATTCACGTTACAAAACGTGCCTCGACAACTGTGATAAAGCAACCGTTACCTTTTGTCTGGATCGGAGGGAGTATATCAACCAAAACCCTAAGATGACTTTTGAAATCCAATCAATATTACTATCTTGATACTTAAAGCGATTTTATTTGAAGTTTTTTAAATGATTGCATCGCGCTTAAGGTAATTAATCTATAATTCCAAATTGCAATGATTTTATGGTAAATATTATATCGGACTTTCTTCTTAATTAACGCAAATATTTTTGTGTTGTAACTGGGAAAAAAAACATTCACAATTTGAGAACGGTACGACAACATTACACCATTACTTCAAAGGCTTTTATAAACGTCGGGGCAAGGGGTGTTGAGGAATTTCTTAAACATAAATAAAATAAAAACAAAAACCTTTGATTGCGTCTAATTTTTCTTCGACAACAAAGTGTTTCACAATTAGACCTGATATAGCTTACTCAACAAAACATAAACCGAAAGTGGTTTGAAATTCAAAATTGACCCGATTTACACTGACATGAACATTGATTGACGCAATGATAGCCCTACCCGAGGTGATACGACTCAAAACTATTCGTCCCATTATTATCCCCGCTTTTAGATGATCCAAAATGCCCCAAAATTACAAATACTTAAGTCATAACCTCAAAATAAAGATTCATTGTTTAATGCTTCCCAATAAATACAAGTAATTAATTTTGTAAGATAGTCACATTTATACTACTTTAACATGTTTGAACCATTGACTCATTCCAAAATGACCCGTAATGTGAAATTCGAAAGACCCAAAACCCAAATAAAATGGTCTAGCTGGCCCGACCCCATCCAAAATGTGTTTTAGGAGCGAAATAATCCGATCCAAATTATTCGATTAACTCGTTTGCCGCCTCTAGCTAGCTTATTTTGTGACCTTTGTTTCCAAAGCTCGTTGCTCTTCTACTAAAAAGGTAAGTCATAACACCTTGTGAACCATCTACTTGTTTGATACAAGTCATACAACAACAACAACAATAATAAAGCCTACATCCTTAGACGATTTGAGGCTGCTTGATAATTTATAAATATTGTAAACTACGGAGTATAAATTATCTTATTGTTTTTAAATTATTTATTTTATTTTATTTCATTTGAAACCCGAGTTACGTAGTTTGGCAAAACAACATACGCTAGAAATCGGGTACGCAATTTTGTATTTCAGTGGTAAGCATACCGCATAACAATTAATAATAATTGCAAACAGGTCATCCAACACAACCATTGGAGTTGCTCAATAAACCTAAGATTGGCATTATTGCACAGGCAATTTCAACCACTCCAAGAAATTTAAGTTTTATTACGTATCAAATTACTCTTTGCGATCACTTTTCTGTTGTCCCTAAGTTCACATAAATTAAAAGTTATGTTCGTAAAATAAAATTTGAATACTCACATTATATACATATTCTCACAAGTTATATATTTAGGATAATAAAACAATAACAAACATATTTATAGATATTCATCAAAAAGAAGATATATACACATCATATACTTGACATACCTACGTCACTACGTGGCTACGTACATTATAAACTATAAGATTAATTGATATAAATACTCTGAACTATGACTCTATGAGTGAACTGCTCAAAATATTTTGAACTTTATTTTAACTACTAATATAATCAACTAATGCCCCCATTTGCTTTGAATAGAATTTGTTGTTTTTAACTTATCTTAACATGTTTTAATAGTGTGATTAGGTGAATAGATTAACAGAGAAGTAAAAAGAGAAAGACAAGTTAGAAATTTCTTCACTTAATTAGCAGGTAACAGGTTCATATATTATAATAAAAGCGAATGAAAGCATTAGTTGGTTATATTGGTAGTTAAAATATAGTTTAAGTATTTGAGCAGAACATCTGTAGTTTAGGGTATTATTATCAATTAATCCTAAACTATATTCTCAACATAAAATTTACATTCCCGTCTTAAATAAAAATTTGTCTAAGTCTATAGAGTACCAAATAAAAAAATTGAAAGTTGATGAGCAATCCTCATTTATGGTTTATTCTATTTTACAGAGTAAAACAAGAAGAATCCTACGTCGAGTAAAATTGAGGTGACGCGAGGAAAACCAATCCATTTGTAGTGTATTATGATGTGCAATACACTAATAATTCTTGATCGTCATGTCAAAATTTCATTTCTATCATACCAATCATATGGGTTTTAGACGAGCAGGGTGTAAGAGAATAATTTCACATTTTTGTGTTTTATTCGTCTTTTCAGTCTTTTCATTTCACCTTTCGTTTTATGGTTTATGGTACCTTTGTGTATTAATCATCTGCTTCTTAAGCTTTTTGGTATCTTTAAATAAAGTTGTGCCAATACACTTTCAAATCTTTTTCCTTCCTATTCCCTTAAACTTCACCATTTTAATTGTTAGTATTGTTTTTTCCCAAGGTTTTTGGAGTTTATATTTTCGTTCTTCCAACTTAATTTCAAGTCAGTTCAGTTTAGCTCTATTCAATTCAATTCAGTTCCACTTAGTTCAATTTAGTTCATCTCATCACAAATTAACTCCTACTTAAGTTTAGTTAAGTACAATAAAGTTTATTTCAGCTGAAAAAAATAAAACCGTAATGTTCGTTTAAGAATAGGGATGTTTGGTTGGTTAGTTTTTATTTAAAATGGAATTCTAGATAATTCTTAATTTCAACCGTACTCTAAATAAAGTATAGTTATATTACCTTAACATCTACACTTAAATTGAAATTTTTTATTTTTTATTTTTTATTTTTTTTGGTAACGAGGGAACCCGCAGCCGCTACCTTCGGTGAGCACTAGGTAAACCCTCGGGTATATGTAATAGCCTGCAAACCACATACACTAGGTAAGCCACTCGAGGGTGACAGGCTCGAAGTCTATTTAGGCATGGACTACACCAGGTAAGCCACTCGAGGGTGACATGCTCGAAGTCTATTTAGGCATGGACTCGGGCCAAGAATGCTCCACAAGATTTTGCTCTTGAGGAGGCTTGAACCCGGGTCTCCTGGGAATTTTACCCAAGTTTTAACCACTAAGCTCCACCCTTAATTGAAATTCTTATTATAGTAGAACATTTTCAATTTAATCATCAATCAATTCCCTCCTTCATTTTTCAAATCATCTCCAAATGTATTAGTTATGGATTTTGACGTTTGACTGTCTATTTTCGTCAATTCAGGATTTAAACATTAATTGCGTTTCTGTTTACTAATATGGGTTTGCTTTAGCTCATTTAAAAGAATAATCCCATAAATCCTTTTTTACAAACCGGTAATTTCCTTTGAAAAAGTAAAACTTAATTGGTTAAAGTAACTAACATGATTGTGAATTTGGAAAATAACCACGGGTAAATATTTATATTCTATGTATGTAGATATTAGATGAACTGAAGTAGCATGAAAAAAGAGGAGGTTGATAAATAGAAAACTAAACAAGAGGGTGTTTTAGTCACAAATACATTTTTGGGGAAAATTTTGGAATAAACCAAGATTTTCCTTTATCAATATGATAAATAGAAAACTAAACTAAGCCCTTGTCAATATGATTGAGATGGTGTAATGTACTTAAATAAGAGGGAGCATTAAAGTAATTTTTAAAAATAATGACTTGTAAAAAAGAGTAATTAACAATTTACTATAAAAAATATGCTCATGAGCTCATTTTTCTTTTTTTACAATAAAAAATAAATAAGGACGACTCTAGTTATTCTACTTTACTAATGTACAAATAACAACCTCAATCACAAGTTCACAATCATGACCATAACGCCGTTCATGATAGATGAATTTTTAAAGAGGTTTGTTACGCAATACATCAACAAATCAACAAACCTCTTCAATAACAAACTCATACATAATTGCATCCACAATTGATGAACCTATTTTGAAGTTTGTCAAATGCCAAATCAGCAGAAATACAAACCTTCTTACAACAAACATTTTACTAACAATAAGCAAGCTTTTTTAACGTTTATACAAGGGTCTCACTCTCTCTTAAGTCTTACCTCTCTCCACAATCCATTCGCATATATTAGAATTATTTGCATGAACAAACCAGATCATTTTTTTGCAACAATAGAGCTGTTTATACACAAAACTCAAAAAAGTACACACATTTTTATTCACAAACTCTATTGTGAAATCCCTAACTAGCAAAATAGAAACCTTTTCAAAATTTATGTTATGAGACTCACTTTAAATTATCCATTTTTTTATCTCATATGTTGGGTACAGTTTAAAGACCATCATTTGTCATATCATCTCACAAACCCGTATACAAATATGTAATCAGTCTCATCAACGAACCTCAAGTCCCATTCTCAACAATAACGAGGCTTACCAACAAACAAACCTTTAAAAAGTACTCCCTCCATTCTTTTTATATCACCCCATTTCATTATTCACGTTTGTCGATGTTCATTTTGTTTTGATTATATTTTTAGCTACATACTACTAAAAATTATAAAAGTTTGATATTATTAATCCTCTTATCAAGACAATCCAAAAAAGATCTCACATGAATATATTTCCGTGAACGGATTGAGAGAAAACCGACATTGAATACTCGATTGTGAATAGTGTCAAAACAAAAATTGGGTGATATAAAAAGAATAGAGGGAGTATAAAACTTTTGTCGATAAACATCTACTCCCTCCATTTTTATCCAAGTGATACATAAAGTTTTTGTACACTATTCACAAGTTAACCTTCAATTTCAATTTTCTCTCAATACGTAAGAAAAAATATATTCATGTGGGATCTTGTTTAATTCGTCTTTACGAGTACATTGAAAATATATAATTTTTATAATTTTTACAAATACGTAGCTAAAGATATTAAGCACGTAAAACGTGCGTTGGCAAACGTGCAAAAAGAAATGTATCACTTGGATAAAAATGGAGGGAGTATTGACTATTGTTGATACCCTAGGTAATGACATTTTCCATTTCTTTGTAAGAAGGGAGGTCAATTACCTTTTTAAAAAGGTTAATTAAAAAATGGAATATGATATAATAATGCGTAAATTATCAATTATTTCCTTTATAATACACTTTTTACCCCAATTGTAGTATCGAGACGGCATTTTATTAAATATAGACAACGTTCTTCTTAAAAAAAAAGACGGCAATACCCTTACCCTCTCAATAAGACAGTAGCTCATCCATTTTCTCTTTTTACCTTAATTTCAAAAAATAAAAACTCACTTCCCACACCAACCCATTCAGCCACTACCAACCACCCGCGTCACCGACACTGCCCCACCACCGAAGGCAAGACAACCCCTTGATCACTGAACCACCGCCGTTGAAGTAATTTTTTTTTAAACATTATTTTATGATTCATTTTCTATAATTTGAAGTATAGATTAGATTAGCTACGACTGTTTGGTAGCACATATTGTTGTGTTTAATTAGCTATTATTTGTATTTTATGGTGAAATTAGGTTTAATTAATTAGAAATTTTACATTTAATTGATTCGTGTTGATTTTAATTTGTTAGGTTTAATTGGCTTGATTTTAATTGTATTTTGTTGTTTTAATTAGTTCGTATGTTGTTGATTTTATCGTTGTATTTTGTTGTTATTTTTAACGTTCATGAATCATGACTCCCTCTATTTTCGTGTTTTTGTCTCGATTTCATGATGTCGTTGCAGTGGGTATTGTGTCGTGGTGGTAGTGGGAGTACGATAAAGTTCATCGTCAAAAAATGGGCAAACGGTGAAGTTCATCGTCCAATTATGAATGAAATGTAGAACTTCGTCCTTTTTTCATGGAGAAACGATAAACTTCATCATCTCTCCATAGAGAAACGATGAAATTCAACGTTTCATGCTTGGATGAACGGATGAAGAAATGATGAAGTTTATCATGGATGAACAAATGGAGAAACAATGAAGTTCATTATTTGGATGGAGGGATTTGAAGGAAATAAAAAGGAGTCCTCTTCTTTTGGACTTCAAGTCACTTAACTTAAGTTCACTTCAGATCCTATAAGTTCAGTTCAGTTCAGTTCAGTTTCTATAAGTTCAGTTCAGTTCCTATAAGTTCAGTTCAGTTCAGATCCTATAAGTTCAGTTCAGTTCAGTTCCTATAAGTTCAGTTCAGTTCAGTTCAGTTCCTATAAGTTCAGTTCAGTTCAGTTCAGTTCCAGTTCAGTTCCTATAAGTTCAGTTCAGTTCAGTTCAGTTCCTATAAGTTCAGTTCATATAAATTCAATTACGAAAAAGTTATATACGGAGTATTATTTTTAATCACCGATACAAACATTTCGTTTTAATTATTCGATCCACGTCATCTATAAAAAAAAACAACTCATTAATAATTTACCCGTCTTTTACTCTCTAATTAATGTCAAACTATCATCCTCATTAATGCCAAAAAAACAACTCATCATACGACGCCCTCCCATTAATCAGTTCCTTCATCACCATTGTTAGAGAAAATAAATGGTTAGAGAAAATTGTAATAGGAAATTATTTTTATCGTAATGTAATTGTAATATAATGTATGAACTATGAACAAACCATTATATATAAAGTTGAAAATATTTTAAACTACCTTGTGTTTTAGACTAATTTTTTATCAATGTCATCTATTGGATAATAATAATAATAATAATAATAATAATAATAATAATAATAATAATAATAATAATAATAAGTGAATTTTTTAAATAACCCCCTTTTATGTACCATATTTTACAAATAACCGCCTTTTAAGTTCTCTTTTACAAATAACCCCTTAAATATTACTTAAACCTAAAAATCACCCCCTATTATTAATTATCCTAACGACTTTTAGAAAACTCGATCTATACACGATATTACGACTTAAATTATGTAATATACCTAAACTACCCTTCTTATAAGGCTAGCCACCCACCAAACACACCAATTCACTCATTATCTCACTTGATCTTAAACCCCAAATCAGAACATAAGCCCTAAATCCCAAAATTAATTCTCAAATTAATTAATTAAAACCCAAATTTCGCCACCCTATTTTAATTATGGTTAGCTTTTTAGCTTGTGTATGACAAGGATACATTTTCACGATGATTTTATGGGACAATGATACATTTACGCCTGATGATTTTCAAATACAACTCCATGCGCCATGCTTCCTCCGTATGACAAAGCCGAATTTCTTAGACAGTCAAGACAGAAAAACAATGCTGAGGAAAAAAGTGGAACACCGGGAGAAGGATTGCTGAATTAATCGAACTACGCTACAATAGATATAGAGGTATAAATTGCATGCAGCATGATTCATTGTTTACTAGAAAAGAGAATTCAGCCTTTGTCTACTAACAATTGAAAATTGTTGTCATGTGCCAAAAACAGAACAATAAAACTGACTTTGGGAAATTTGGGTTTTAATTGATTCATTTGAAAATTGATTTTGGGGTTTGATTTGTGGTTTAAGATTAAGTGAGATAGTGAATGAATTGGTGTGTTTGTTGGATGGGTAGTGTTATAAGTAAGGGTAGTTTAGGTATATTACCTAATTTAAGTCGTAATATTGTGTATATATCGAGTTTTATAAAAATCGTTACAATAATCAATTATAGGGGGTGATTTTTAGGTTTAAATGATATTTAAGGGGTTATTTGTAAAAGAGAACTTAAAAGACGGTTATTTGTAAAAAATGGTACATAAAAGGGGTTATTTACAATAATAACAACAATAATAACAACAATAATAATAACTATAATAATAATAATAATAATAATAATAATAATAATAGTTAACTTAAATTAAAATAAAGTTAATTAAGTTCGAATTTTATAAGTTCAGTTCAGATCCTATATGTTAAGTTAAGTTAAGTTCAGATCCTATAAGTTCAGTTCAGTTCAATTCAGTTCCTATAAGTTAAGTTCAGTTCCTATAAGTTAAGTTCAGTTCCTATAAGTTCAGTTCAGTTCAGTTCCTATAAGTTCAGTTCAGTTCCTATAAGTTCAGTTCAGTTCCTATAAGTTCAGTTCAGTAACTATAAGTTCAGTTCAGTTCAGTTCAGTTCAGTTAAGTTTCAGTCCAAAAAAATAGGGCCTAAAGCTGTGTTTGGATTGGAGATTAGGAGAGTAACGGAGGGAAAGGGATGCTGAAGGGTGAGAGAAATCCATTATTTCGAAAGTTGGATAGCAAAATAAAGTTGGATAAATTTTCCGTTCAACATAGGAAAAACTTGAAAATAAAATGACTATACTCCATTCGGCCTCACCTAAAAAAAAAAAAAAAAATAATAGCATCGTACAACTATGATGTACGGAGTATTTTATTGACTTTATGTGTATATTTGTTGAACTAGTTATATTTTACTTTTTTTATATTAAAATTAAAATATAATTCAACTTATATGTATTGTGTTTTAGTTGTATAATAATTTTCGATTCTCAATATTTTTCCAAGGAATTCATAAATTTTACCATATAGCTCATATTTTTTCTAATAAAGCTTGAATTTTCTATTAAAAAGCTCAAAATATGTACAGAAAATTGTATACCTCTGGTGGTATAATCCGCTTATTGGCCTCACTTTCTCTCTTTCGATCTTCCCCAATTAGACGATTATAGAACAAGATGTATACATCTGGGTGTATAGATTTCGAGGTTTATATACTTTATAACAAAAATTTGAGCTTATGCATATATTTTACGAGTTTTATTGAAAAAAAATCTGAGCATCTCTATAAAATTTGTAACTCAAACATTATATTGAAATTCAAAAATAATACATATAAAACCCAAAGAGTTTAATTTTAACACTAAAAATTTATAGTGCAAGAAAAAATTGTTAAAAGCTGAAAAAAAATTACATATAAGCTCAATTAGATTTATATTAGATGTATGATGCACGTATAGTCATAAACATCAAGATGTAATCCTATTTGTGGCTCTTTCGCCTCCCTTCCCTTTTACTCTTATTTTAGTATCCAAACAAGGCCTAAGTGAGTGACGATGTTTATATTTATGTTAATAATTCAATGAACTATGTCAATATACGTACCCTGTGCTTTTCATTTCTAGTGTTTTTAGTCAATTTCTAATTAAATGTTCTTTTTAAAATATAATATATAAAAATGGTGAAAAATTAATATTATTTGTAGTTAGGTAACTTCTAAACTCTATCTTGAGTTCTTACTTGTATTTCTCTTTAGTCAAAACTTTACATTGATAATATTATTTCATTTAATTTTCTTAATTACAATTTTTCAATCGAAAGATATAATATAATTAGGTCGTGACTCGTGAGTATACAATACTCTGTATCATTAGAGTTGGACTATTTAATAAAAGTACGTTCTTTTAATGTAAGGGGTAAATAGTTTACTAGTTACTACTAAAGTACTACCCCATGTTGATGAACATGGTATACTACCCCATGTTGATGAACATGGTATCTGATTTTTCTTTTTAATTTGACTTTTTAATAAGAAGATTAGAAAATAGTAAAATGAGATTTATTTGCAGAGTTACAATTCTTATCATTGTACGGAGTATAAGACCATGAAAGTGTGGAACATACTTAGAAAGCACCGTGTATTTTTTTTCTTTGATTAAAAAATATTCCGTATATAATCGATATAGGGGAATCAAAAGTAAAAAAAATAGCTCGAATCATACCATCATGGTATAACACGTCCTTTATTATATATCGAGTTAATTTAACATATTGGGGTCGATAAAGAAAGACAAAAGCAAAATAACAAATTAAAAAAATACTCTATATGTCTCAATCATTTATTTTTTATACAAAGATATTTTAATTAAAGATATATAAATGATTGAGACGGGAAAGCTTAGATTCAAGGGACATATCAAGAACTCAAAATATATTAGATTATATGAAACCATGAAAATCCATACCTTGGCATAAAATGACCTTTAAAATTCCGGGTTGGCCGCGTGATGAAGCTTCTTATGGTACCACAAAGACTTAATTAAACACTTGTGAAATCAATTTGTTTGTACTCTTCACACACATACACGAGGATAACGTTGTTTCAGAAATTGCAAACCCAAAAAAAAGAGACATACATACACACACAAGATGTAACAATAATAAGTTTGTTTCTGTTTCTCAAGGAATTTAACGTGAATAAATACGTAAGTTATTATTGCAAATAAAGTCTAATAAGCTACTCACAACTAATTCATAGATATAGCCTTTTGTCAGTCCATTATTACTCTACCAAAACTACATACTATACCTAATTTCTTTTTTAAAACAGACTTATATTCCGTTTTAAATTTAAACGGTTCAAATAAGATAAATACCCGTATAAGATAACCACAAAATGCATTCAGAATAGCAGAAAGGTTATCGTTTCTATTAAGTGGGATGTTGTTTAATTCGTTTTAATCTTAGATCGAATATATCCGTTTTAATGGAGAACTACATATAGTATCTTGTAGTATATATTATGACAATGTAGACAATCTATAAAGTATGTATGTATGTAGCTATATACTATAAGTTAGAATTAATATGGAATTAAGGAAGGACAACCCAAAAATCACGGGAAGTGAAAGAGAAGGGGTAAAAAGAGGGAAAAAGAGGGAGAAAGTAGGGTTTGTTTAGGGAATTAGGGCATGCAAATATGAAGTCTACTTCCTGATAGTAGTTGTATAGAGACGTGGCCCGTGTGTGTAGTTGTACTAATAAAGCATGCACTTTGTTGAGGTCCTAAAATGCGTATGTTAGATACGGAGTAATAGATCTGTAGGCTGAGGTCCAGACATTATTATTACATTTTTTACCCTTTCTTTTTTCTTTCTTTCTTGCAATTTGCAATAATGGGGGACTATGGGGTATTGCATCCACTATTCAAACTCCTCAAGTCCTCAACACACATGCAATATTTATTTATTTATTTTTTTTTTTTTTCGAAACTCAAGACAATAAGGGAAAAAAAACCGAATCCGAGAAGCGAAATTACAATCAAAGCATGAATAATAATATAAAGAGACAAAGGTAGAAAAATCAGCATTATTTTTGTAAGAAATTTCACTTATTGTCCTACTTTATTTAACGTAAATTTTGTCCTACTTTATTTAACGTAAATTTTTATACAATTTTCACTTATTGATCGTGGCCCGTAAGGATGGGGTGTTGTGGTTAAAACTTGGGTGAAATTCCTAGGAGACCCGGGTTCAAGCCTCCCCAAGGGCAAAATCTAGTGAAGCATTCTTGGCCCTAGCCCATGCCTAAATAGACTTCGAGTCTGTCACCCTCGGGTGGCTTACCTGGTGTATGTGGTTTGCAGGCTATCACATATACCCAAGGGTTTATCCAATGCGTACCGAAGATAGCGGCTGCGGGTTCCCTCGTCATTAAAAAAGATAAAAAATAATTGACCGTGCATACTAGAGGTGATCGTTTGCGGGCTTGGGCCGGACACGGGCCGGGCCGCCTTGAGAAAAAGTGCCCGGCGGGCCAATTTTTTATGTCCGTGCCCGCTAAAACGAGTTTGTTGAAGTGTCCGTACCCGTCCGTTATAAGTTGGCGGGCCTGTCCATGGGCCGCCGGGCTTTAAAACATAAGAGTCACGAACTTAAAAATGATGTTTAAATATCTCAAAATCCCAATATAGAAAATATTTATGCGACAAGAAAATGTGTTATGCTAATATTGGTTTCATAAGCATAACAAAGAGGGCAAAAAAGGTAAAAAACGAGTAAGTTTATTGATGAATTTCTCATTTCATTATTATTTTTCGTTATTAATTTATTTGGGTATGGGATTACTACATGGACTTAATAGTTAATTAGTTTAGTAAATAATATACATAAAGTAAAAATTACATGATGAGCCTTAGCGGGCCTAGCGGGTTGTCCACGAATATTTTTACTTAGTCCATACCCGCCAATTAATTTAGCGGGCCGAGTTTTCTTTGTCCATTAACCATTTATTTGAATATTTTCCGTGACCAAGCCCGCTCAAATAGCGGGCCGGACGGGCCGGACTGGACGGGCTAGCCCGGACATGATCAGCTCTAGTGCATACCAATAGAGCTGCAGACCTGCAGTGGGCCAGACAACGCCCATGGGTTGAATTGTGGTCAGCCTGAGTCGCCTCACGTACCCTAGTATCATGCACGGACTTCAAATTTATGAGTCTGGCCTGCTCGACTCGCTAAAAGTAGTAAAAAAAACGCTCTAACCCGCCCCATCATGGACAGATCAGGGCCAAACATGAGGTAACACTGGCCCTGTCCAGCCTAGTCTATCTCCCTCAAGTGGGATAGTCCCAGGTTAGAACTGACTAGGCTTGTCTAGGGCCAAAACACGAGGTAGCATAGGCTGGCCCGACCCGGCATGTTTCTCTCATGTGGGCTAGGCCGGGGTTAGGGTTGACTAGACTCGTTGCCAGCCGGGCCTGACTACACTATGGAGCTCTACTCACTCGTAACCAAGATGATGTCAGTTATATATCGCCAAGGCCTTGACTATACTTAGTTTCAATTCCTTATATCCGCCTTGTGGCCCTTGTCTGATGCCCGATCTAAACCCGACCCAACTGTCCTAAATATAAATTCAAAATGGGTCCCTTCCCATAATTCATATGGTCCCTGAAAAGGCTTGGGTTGTATAGAGAAGAGTGTTGGGAAGCTAGAGATAGAAGAAGAAGAGTAATTGTTACCCCCATTAGTGATGAAATTGTGTAGAGTAAATAAAGGCCTGCATTTTCTGCATAAAATGTTGCATTGTGTAATACAATTATACAAATGGACAAGTGATAACAGAAAGCAGCAGACAGTACAGTACAGTACAGTAGAGTTGTGTTGTGTTTGGTTTGTTTGTATAACAAGTTTCAGAGTTTGAGTTATAAATTGACAAAATGAATTAAAGTCATATCTACTACTTATAGAATCTGTGTTTAGTTTCATCTACTTAACTTTTATGCTCACCTTCATTCCTACATCCTTCTCCTTTTCTCTTCACCCGTCTTTTTCAATATATATACTCTTGGTCCCTCCCTACCTACATCCTTCTGGATAATTTCAATATTGCTTCTCCGAATTGCAGCATATCCCAAAGGATCAACATTAGTTTACAATTATTGATATTAATCGGATTTACGTATAATTATTTTTGAGTGACGGAGTCAAAAGTAGAAGGCCGGAGCTAAATAATACTCATATTTGTTTTCTTGGCGCGATAGAGTTAGGTAGTTATACATGCTAGGCCCTGTTATTTTGAAGTGAAACTTACTGAACTGAACTTATAGGAACTGAACTTAACTTATAGGAACTGAACTGAACTGAACTTATAGAATCTGAACTGAACTTATAGAATCTGAACTGAACTAAACTTATAGGAACTGAACTTATAGAATCTGAACTGAACTAAACTTATAGGAACTGAACTGAACTGAACTTATAGGATCTGGAGTGAATTTAGTGACTTGAAGTCCAAAAGAATAGAGCCTAAGTATACACCTTTGTTGTAGCGTCTCATCTAATCTTCAAACTTAATCGAGTCTTGATTGTAGCTTGTTTTTTCGACTCAGACATTGATACAATCCCTAGTCTCTTGCTACATATTCAAACCAACTAATTACTAATTCAGGTAGCCAACTTGTGATCAGAGACTGCTACTAATCTGTCCACAATCCCTTTAAATTTGGTACTCAAAATCTCACCACAACACTTGTACACTTGCAAGTTATATTTTGAACGTAATGAATAGCTTGAAGGAGAACGGGATCGTAACGTTGAGCGTCATGAGCAAAGTGAGAATTGAGGGAAATTGGGAAACAGACACGAATTAGCAACAATTAGTCAATTACCCTAAATCCTATATGCACGGTATGTAGTCACTAGTCAGTAGGTAATGCCAATTGACAATTTGATATGACCAATTAACGACTTAATTAACGGTCTAAATTTCTCAACCATAAAGTTCTCACGTCGAATCAGGTAAAAATCAAGTCAATCCACAATAAGCACCAAGGTAAACAGAGATAATTATCTTAAGTTTAAAACACTAAAACAGAGATATTTGTCTTTAAGTTTAGAACGGGATAAATAAAATGAATAAGACAAAAGCACGACCCATCGACACTAATAAAACAATTGTTCAATCTAGCCAAGTGACATGTATTATTTAACCGTTTTATTTTTTGAGAGACCAACTAGGAAACAGAAAGGTAAAGGGGTTTGACATATAATCACTAGACAAAGGAGTCTGCATTATCAGCAAAACAACTGCCAATTGGTGATAAGTTATACACGAGTCTCAAAAAAGTTGGCCACAATGGAGGCCATCGTCGTCGACACCACCACCTGTCGCTTAAGAAGGATGTCAAGGGGTCAGTCTGGCTTCATGGACGGTGGTTGTTTACCGTTGGGTAAGTTTATTTTCATTCTCTTAATTGCCTTATTGATAAAGCTAGTTAGCCGGTTGACTGATCGGCCCAGTGACTTACTACTTACTTTTTTTCATTTCAATTTAGTTTGGGTTCAAGTCGGTAAATTCGGGTAAATCTTAAGGTGTTAAAGCCATTTTCTAAGTTTTGACATTGTTCAATTACTTGGGCCTTGAACCTAAGACCCCAGAGGTCCAAATAGAGCTATCACGTACTCGCATTTGTTGAACTCAGTACTCAGAAGGCGAGTAGCTCCCTCGATCGGAAGAGTATATGTTATGGGAAGAGAGACGTAGGCGTAGTTTTACACTAAGTGGTTCGACGGGAGTCATTCTCTGCACAACTTAGCCTTAACGTACTCTGATCATAATATTTAGAATAATTGACTCGGGTCTGAAAATTTCCCAAACACAGCATAACATTATTAGAAATACTTTCCAAGCCTTTCTCTGAATGTTCAGGGTTCGGAACCACGGAATCATCGTGGCGTAGTGAAATAACGAATGAAATCAATCTACAGACATGAGACATGCTAAATCTAGAACAAAACTACTACTTACAGAACAAACACCAAACAAACTTTAATAATTTTACTAATGACAGGCTGCTTCGGATAACTATGATTTCACCTACCTAAGAAAATACACCTGAGATTGATTTAGTTGAAGTTACAGTTTATCAACAGTGTGATCAATTGTGTATAGTTGTTTGGTTTGCGTGCGTAGAAGTTGTGAAAGAACATACGGCTTCAACTGATAGTCGCTTCAACACATTCGGACAAGGGTCCCGCCCAAAGTTGCTGTTAGTAATGGCCACTGCACATCTCTGCTTTCCTATGCACCTCTGTGACATTATACAGCAAAAGTCACATTTCTGATTTGTGAGGGTAAAAGATTTTTTCACAAATTCTCATCTTAAGACGATTTTCAGAATAAGATTATGAACAACATAAAAGACCGAACGTGATATTGTACCTTTTGTAAGACTGAATTTGAGGTAGGGGCATGGCATTTTCCTTGTTTTAACCTACCACAAGTTCCAAGAGGAGTCCCAAAGCTTGCAAATTTGATGGAAGAAATGTACTGGTTGGATGCACATTCCAAATGGAGTTTGGGTCTGGTGCGGAATACTTGTGTTCTGCCATAACTTTCAACGGTTTCAAGCTTCCAGCTCTTAATGTTCGGATGGTACTCAGAAATCTGTGCACATACTGTGCTCACCGATCTCTTCTTAATAGATATTTTGGTCGGATCTCCGCCCATTTCCTCAAATACAACAAGTAGATTTCTCGTGGGCTTCAACCACCCTCGAGGAACATGATACCTGGATCATTAAAAGTATTGCTATGTTATTGGGTTTTGATCTTTATTGAGGTAGATTGCGAAAAGCTGATTCACCCAAATGAACTTACCCGAATAACCTGTCTGTAGACCCAAACTAAATAATGAAACTGATACCCAAACTTAGCCAATCCAAACTGGAACTAACCCGAATTTTTTTGGCCACAATAGCGAGAAATAACCTAATCTGACTCGATCCAAACTGACCCACCATGAATTGACTAATTGAAATTATACCCAAGTTTGTGACACAAAAATGACGAGAACCTTAAAAACATGACCTAGAATGACTTGACTCAACCCCAGTGACCCATACATTTCATCAGACCCGAAATACATAATATACTCGAAAACCGCTTCAAAGGACCAGTTTAGCAAAGGGGTAATCAACTAACCATCTCTGAGAGGGCTTGCCACATCCAACTTGGCACTTAAGTGGTTGGAATCTCCCGGTATAGCTGCAACCGTTGCATTGCCCTTGGGAAACAGTTGTCCAATATCTACCAAGACTTACGCCATTGATCCACACCTGACCTTTTCCCATGCTGTGCATGTCCACACCGAGTGGTTCGTTTCCTTCAGGAGCATCAAAGTAAGCCTGCAGTATTCCACGAGGTGAAAAATTAAAGCTAATTCATATAGAGACCCGAGAAAAGAAGATAATTTCCTCATACCTTATGCCACACAAGTGGTTGCCGTTTTGGTAAAACTATTTTACTGTCCATCCAACCGAACATGGATGCACTATTTGGAGATGCTAGATTCATCGACTCCCCCTTCAGACCAACCTGCCCAATAGCAGCTCATATTCTTCAGAAAGAGGTTTGATTAAAGCAAGAAATAAAAAAAGGTTTTCGCAATACTTATATGAGACGGTCTTACATATTAGACAAATCAATTATCAGATAATTAAATAAGAAATGCAAGAGTGTTTACTGTTTCATACAAGATAAAATGAAAGGTCGTAATTTATTCAATATTTGATCACCTGATAGGTCCATTTTTTCTTAGACAGATCGAGTCTCCCTTTGTCAAGACCTTCGAGTACAACTGGTCCGAGAATTCCGGTGTTCCAACTCTCGTAATGCTTTCCGACATTCTATAGGAATCAAAGTTTACAACATTATCAGAATGACAAAAGGATTAAGAGATTCTTAGTATAGATAGATCGATAGATGAGAAAAGACAGTGCTTACAGGTAAACCAACTGCTACACTTAGCAATGCGATTTTGTTTCTCCCGGACTTTAGATGAACTTTTTTACTGAAACTAAATCTTCTGGCTTTTCTTCCCCCAAATGCGGATCCTACAAATGATTATATCAATTAATAAATGAGCGAAAATAAAGATCCTTATTTGTAGAGGGAAATCGTTTGGAGGATATATAGTCAGATACCAATAAGCTGCCCGTTTAGGAAGGCATGAACAGCATCCCCGGTAGATTCCACTATGAGTGTGGGTAATTTTCCACCATGAAGAAATGACTCAGATGCCTTAACACGAACACTATAAATAAAACCAACACATGAGGAAACAAGTCATGCCAAGGTTTAAAGTTTAAACTATAAATCTATACTTTTTTGATAACAAAATAGGGATATACTCCGTAATATAAGCATCATTTTTACCTAGTTTTGTACCAGAGATAGTCAGTACTATCCCTAGTGACATTTATTTGCTCTAGTAGACCAAAAGCAGACATGGTTGAGCTATCATCTACAGCAGATATGTCACTGTAACTCTGCCACTGATCTATTTTGGCAAAGCTTGGCATCATAACCATGTGCGATGTTTGCTCCCCTACCTGTTATCATATCATATGTAAAGCAAGAGTCAGAATCACACTAATATATCACCCCAGAGTATACTTGTAAAATCTTATTCGACTCCAAACTGAATAAGTCTGAAATCAATTTAGACTCGAGCAGGAATAACTAATTTGAACAAGAACCTTAAGAATCAAGTCCTAAAATAGTGTGAGGACTGAGGACCCATAACCACCAACGCAAAAATGATCCAAATGATCGGATAAAAGCACACTCATAATGACGACAAATTTGCCCTGTGGCAAGTCCGAGACAATAAAGAGTGAAATAATTTCATTTGCAGATGTAAAGCCATTTGATATAACTAGTCTCTAGAATACATACTTTTGCAGTGTTGAATGCAACATTTTTGCAATCTGGAAGGATGCTGATGGACCATGGAGGGAGGTTATAGTGTTTATTATTGAACAGAACTTTTGCACCTGACGCTGGATCATAATTCGATAAAAAGGCAGCACAGCTTCCCTTCACTGGATAAAATACATGAGCCTGGAGAACATTCAAGAGAGTGGTTTGAGTCAGTTAAGACTCCCCAAATATATATATGTCGTCCAAGATCAGAGCAGTAGCTGCTATATCAGTAGAGAGGCAACCTGTTGATTAGGGCCCAATTCAGTAACGATAGCATCTGCTGAAACTAAAGCAGATTCACATAACTTTATTGCCTTATGAAGTTCTTTCAGATGACCATACTTTTGTTGTCTTATTAAACCTGCATGCACAAAGCTTGATTACAACAATTTCCAGCTTTCCTCTTCATTTTACTAATGTTAAAGTCTTGAACGATTGATTATCAGGGACAAGAAAATAACTTCATATACGCAACATATACATACAATGATGAAACAATTGGATTTTTACCATATTCGTCGATAGGAGCATCATAGTCATAACTGGTAGTGATGAATGGACCCCCCGCAGTTCGTCCGAAGTTTGTCCCGCCGTGATACTATTTTACATGATAGATGTTGGAAGTGTAAGAGAATACAAGATTCAAAACAATCCCCAAGTAAAATGAAACTATAATTGCTGAAAGAGTACCATGTAGTAATTCACTAAGGATCCCCCGGCCTGTATGAACCGTGCAACTGCAAAAGCCAAATCCTGTACCGGTCTTTGTGAGCCAGATTTACCAAACTCAGTGAACCTGCTCAGAATATGCACACCAATTAACTTCCGGAAAGGAAAATGTTTGGATGCAACAAACTATAACAAGGAAAGGAAAATACCAGCCACTCCAAGCCTCTGTCCATAGTTTCGGTTTATATGGTCTGTTGGGTGTAAATTGATGACAGTAGAAGCCATTGCATGTGTTAATCTGCCTCAGACAACAGAATGTAATACCGTAACATGAGAATTTGGAAGGCATTTTGTACTTTTATACCACAAAGTAATAATGTCAATGAACGAGCAAAGTCAAACCAGATGTATTGCATACTTGAACAAAAATCTGAGGATTACAACTGCGAGAAGGGCCTTACCACGGGATCAGGAGTTTCAATGTCCTTGCACATGGTCCATGGAACACCTGTCTGCGTATTGACAGCCATCTTCGCTGCCCAGCTCATATAATTATAACCCTCTTGTCCAAGATGCGATCTTAGATTTCCATACTCGTTCTCAATCTAGAAGAAAAGGACAAAACCATATTTTACACTCATTACTCCCATGATTTGCCGTAACAAAGTCAATATTAGACCAGATGAGCTCACAAATCCGCATTCGCCATTGTAGAACAACAATAACATACTTTATGTAATAGGACTAGGAGTAAGTACTGTGCTGCATGTACTTGGGGATTGGAACTGCAATGGATACATAAAAATTTACATGTACTAGCACGGTAATACAGTATGCCAAATTCGGTCCAATTTGGATTTGGTCATTTGTTTCAGATGTTGAATCTAGCTTTAAGTCCAATTCAGCTCTATGTTGAGATCAAATCAAATTTTCAGATTCAATTTTATTTTGCCAGGCTTAATTACACCCGGTGCAGGGATGAGCTGACAGAAGCTAGATGTTATCAATCAAATGTAACTGGCTACAAAGTGAAGTTCCCCTAGATACGAACATGGTTCAGGATTCTCACCTGAGAAAGAATAATTGGTCCACCCTGAGACTGGTATAGATTATGACTCTTCAGCAAGCTAACCACCTTTTCTGTAAATCCTTGCATTGCACGCTGTAAGACAGCATTACACAATTTCAGTAAAATATCTTAATCTTCTACGCGCCACTTATTAAATTAGCATACGAGATTGAAAACTGTAAAACTTTGGAATAACCGAACCTTGAAAGGTTCATTATCTGTTCTGAAGCTGATTCCTGGAACATACTTCAGCCAAACAGGAAACCCACTACACCAGCAAAAACAAAAGCTAAATCAGAATGCACTTGAATCAGCTGGCAGAGGTCGAACCATCGAAGATTCAAGAGTATCAAGACTCCAAGAACACAACCGTGTTACTGTCATTTCGTCCTATCCGGACTAATCCAAATGATTTACGCATTTACCCCAAGTAAAATAAAACTGAACTGAGCCATGTTACCCCAATCACCAAAAGCACCATAAAAGCAAAAGTCTTTAACCTTAAAATAAAGCAGCAACACTGTCAAATCTGAATTACCCCGTACTAAATATCAGGGAATTAATCAATTAGAAAATTAAATAAAAAACAGAAAATAGGGAAGGTGGTGAAAGTGGTGTATACCCAAAATTCCACTCAGCACAAACATAAGGTCCAAGTCTAAGATGAGCATATAGACCAGCTTTCTGTACAATCTTCAAGAATCTAACCAGGTCATTTCGTCCTTCAAAATTGTACTGAAATATTTAATACCACACCGACAAAAAATACAATCAGTATTCGTATAGATCCAAATCTACACCATTTCTTATATAAAACCGTCTTAACTTAACGCGACTCTCATACCCAATTAACATAGAGACGGAAATAAACGACATAAGTAAATACATTGCTGAAAGTAATAAAATGAGTACATTGCCAGGAGAAGGCTCATGAACATTCCAAAACACATAGGTGTCAATTGCATCAAGTCCTCCTTTCTTTGCTTTCATTATCAAATCTTCCCACATCTACATAATTACAAAAAAATCAATGATTTCGGGTCGACCAACATGAACTATCGACTCAAAAACTTAAAACCCGTAAACAGAAGAGTAAAAAAAAGTAAATGAATTACCTCAGGAGTACTTCTGGGATAATGTATGGAACCCGAAATAATAATTTTCCTTTGCCCATTAATCAAAAGTGACTTCCTATCATAACTCACACTACAATTCATCAAATTTACATTAAATAGCACCATTAACACACTTAATAACATCAAAGAATTCATTTTTACAAAATAATTACACCCCATTTGACTTGAATTTTAGAATAAAAATAGCAAATGTGGGTGGAATTAAAGAGGTTTTAGAGAGATTAAATCATATAATCATAAAGGAAGAGTGTGAGTGTGTGACATGAAGAAGAAGAAGAGTTAATATGAGCAGAAGTGAGAGTCTGAATTTAGTCTGTGTCTTGAAAGGTGTGGACACGTATATATATTTATAGTTAGGACAGCCTGAGTTTCACGTTATAATCATCCTTACGTCAATTGGAATTATAAATAAATTGATTAGAATGTGTGTTATATATACTTTTATGTTATCGTATTTATGATTCTATTGTACTCACGTTACGTTACAGCTTTGCAATTTTACAAATGTCAATGGCTATGTCATGTGTGTCAATGTGGCATTCTAATTTGGGGTTTTTGTAAATTCGGTAGAATGTAACGGAAACTGGTTTGACACATATATTGTTAGGAAACGAGTATATTTTAATCTGAATTTTATAATTGGTATAGTGTGAATTTGAGACTAACTTAAATAAAGTTAATAATTCATTTTGTTAATGAATTGAGCAGATTAATTACGATAAGGAAGTTATTCCGGTCAGATATTCAGATTTGGTTTAGATTTTAGGACTATTAGAAAGGCAATTATTTTGAGCAAATATTTCATTCTTAATTCCATATTAGAGTGTCTAGATGTTACTTCTTAATTTTTTTTTTATTAAATATTATTTGATTTGGAAAATTAAAACATATTATTTTATTTGATTTGAAAGAAATTTGAAATGATTCTTGTAATTTACATGTACACTTTTTTGGATAAAGTTATATTTTATTTGACAAGTTCTTATACGGCCTTCTCCGTCTGAAATTAAAACAGATAAAATGTAACCATTTTACGATAAAATATATATATTTCCTAATAAAATAAAAATTTTAATTATAACATTTTATCATTAAATGATCACTTTTTAGTATATTGACATTTTCTCATCTTAAATTTAGATTTTATTTATACTTTTGCTATTGATGTTAAATAGCGTAATGTTATTTTTAAATGAAGATAAGAAATTAATAATTAAACTATTGGAATTTTCTAGTTTTAAAGTTATTTAACATTATCGTAAAGATTGTGTTTCTTTTGTGTATATAAAATTAAATATCGGGTATTTATGGTATAAAATTAACGATGTAATAATATTATCCAATAGTAATATGAAATTATAGGGAACATAAAGTGAAATAATTAATCAAAGAGCATATATTAAGTAGAATGTGACGCAGGCAGTAAACTTAGACGGAAATAATTTAAAAGTTCTTATTTTGTTAGTAGTACGGGAATTGTGTACGACTCTCTAAGCCTACACGACCTTACCAATTTTAATTGCGCGATGGACATCTATTGTACAAATTGTAAATTAGTCCTTGATAATCACTCCCAATTTCTCTTGATCAAAATAAATTCTATAATTGGGAAAAAAAATGACCAAGATGCTGTAACGCCCGTAAATAAAATAAAAATTTAAATTAATATATTAAAATGAAATCAAAACGGATGAAATAACGAGTACGTTTTATTTATATATATAAAAGAAATATAACTTGAAAATTTTAGTTATTACAAGGCGTCACCGCCGTATTTCCTGTACTGGAAATACAAGGCTGCAAGATCTACTCAGCAACTCTTATATTACATACTAATCATATCCTGAGTTTTAAATTTATAATGTACTCACTCCCTTGGTTCCCCAGCACAGAAACCTGAAAATAATTTGAATACACAAAATCAGTCAACACTGACTGAATATGATCTCAGTTACCTTCAATGGTCCTAATTAAATAATTCTTATTTAATTATTACCCGTACCAGTCCATTGTCAATGGGGATACCCTGTCATTTTATCATAACATGCAAGATATTGAATACCGGTTTACCATTACTGAAATGAGACACATTACGGAGTAAAAACTCCCCTGGGCTATGCCCTCATCTATGTACACAGGATCCCAGATCTAAGACCTGTGTAAACCTCTGACATTTTTGTCAGTAATAACCAGAACCTTAGTTCTTATGAGGCCGTGCCCCCTTCCATGTACATAGGTTAAAATTTGTAATGTCATCTCTTTCTGTAATAGTATCCCGAATGCTACAATTGGCCAATTATACATTATAAGGAAAAATATGTAATCACACATTCAAATCCTACCTTTACAAAATGTATATATCATGATTATAAAAAAGAAAGACGTAATTAATATTATATTATAACGAACGAAAATATAACATGAGACGGTATAACAAACTTATGACGAAATTAACAATAAAATTGATAATAACCGCTTATTTCTAAGTCCTTATTTCACTATATTTAAAGGTAAATAATTACTTTTATCAATGAAGGGTCTGAAATCATACCTTATTATTAATTAGGTAGATAAAATATGGATGATTATTGATTATTACGTCCTTTGTGTTTATCTTTCTTCTTATCTCTTTTTTTTGTTTTATTTGTAATACGTCAATTGTTTTCATAATTTGAAGGTTTGATGGCCTTTTATAGTCATTATAGTCGGTGGAAAAACAAAGCTTGCCTGGTAAGTCACATAGTAGTAAAAACGAATTTGGTTTTTGTTTACTTAATGGGTAAGTTTTTTTTTTATACTTATCTCATCACATTATTATTATTATACCATAATACGTACTCTTGATCCATTACATTTATAATAAGGGTAAATATTAAATTGTATAAATTCGTAAATGAGGTACACGGAGTATAAAGTACGAAATGTCTTATTTAAGACTAACTATTTCTCGTCTGAAATAAGACTTATTGGCATAAGGTATACTACATGTTCGTCGTATATTATTATACGTTATAATATTAATAAAGTGTTATAATATTAATAAAATATATATATATTAATATATTCGGTTTATTACATTCTACCCTCCTTAAAATAAGTTTCGTCCCGAAACTTGAATTACCTTGTTTTAGAACAAATGAGGGTACTTATTTTTCATTTCCAGCTCGGTTTCCCATGTTGCTTGTGACATATCATGGCGAGACCATAAAACTTTCACCAATGGAATAGTTTTATTACGAAGAATTTTCGCCTTTCGATCTAAAATTCGAATTGGTAACTCCTCATAGGTAAGATCTTCCCTAACTTGTAAAGGTGGTATGTTAATAATATGACTTGGATCAGAGACATACTTCCTTAAAAGTGAAACATGGAAAACGTCATGTATCCTTGACAATTCTATCGGAAGATGAAGTCGATATGCCACATTCCCAACTCTTTCATTTATTTCAAAAGGCCCTATGTATCTAGGACTTAATTTTCGTTGTTTCCCAAAGCGTACTACTCCTTTAGTAGGTGATACCTTGAGAAATACAAAATCGCCCTTTTGAAATTCTAATGGTCGTCTTTTAAGGTCAGCATAGCTCTTTTGACGACTTTGGGTGGCTCTCATTTTCTCTTGTATGATTCTTACTTTATCTGTTGTTTCTTGTATCAGATCTGGTCCAATTATTTTGGATTCATCGATATCACTCCAACATAATGGTGTTCTACACCTTTGTCCATAAAGAGCTTCATATGGAGCCATACCAATACTAGCATGATAACTGTTATTGTAAGAAAATTCTATTAAGGGTAAATGTTGCTCCCATGATCCTTGAAAATCTAAAACACGTGATCTTAATAAATCTTCCAAGGTTTGGATGGTTCGCTCAGTCTGACCATCTGT
Source organism: Silene conica (assembly GCA_029255685.2). Taxonomy (NCBI): domain Eukaryota; kingdom Viridiplantae; phylum Streptophyta; class Magnoliopsida; order Caryophyllales; family Caryophyllaceae; genus Silene; species Silene conica. Next base: position 6,008,276 of record CM055315.2, on the reverse strand, counting down.
CTGTGGGTGGAAGGCAGTACTAAAGTTAAGCTTAGATCCCATTGCGGTTTGAAAACTTTTCCAGAATCTAGCTAAGAAATTTGTATCTCTGTCTGATATAATGGTTGTGGGAACCCCATGTAATCTCACTATTTCTTTTATGTATTTCTTAGCTAATTGTTCTGAGTTCCAAGAAGTCTTCGTGGCTAAAAAGTGAGCACACTTAGTTAGTCTATCTACTACTACCCATATTTCATTCATTCCTTGGAATGTTACGGGTAATCCTGTCACAAAATCCATCGCAATTGATTCCCATTTCCAAGTAGGAATATCTAGGGGTTGTAAAAGTCCTCCGGGTCTTTGATGCTCTATTTTTACTTGTTGACATGTCACACATTTTGAAACGAAATCTGCTATTTCTTGCTTCATATTGCTCCACCAAAATGTATGTCGAACATCCTTGTACATCTTGTTTCCCCCGGGATGTATCGAGTATCGTGACTTATGTGCTTCATTCAAAATCTTTTCCTTAATACTTTCTGAATTTGGTACACAAATGCGATTTTGAAACCAAAGCGACCCATCTTCTTGAATTACAAAACCTGGTGCTTTTCCTTTTTGTAAGTCTTTTCGAATTTTCTCAATTTGGGGATCTGTTCCTTGGGCTGTTTTTATTTCATCTTTCAAGGTTGGTCTTATTTCTAAGGTTGCCATATAACCACTTAGATCACCAACAACCATTTCTATATCCAGTATTTTCATGTCTTGCTGGATACGAGGTTCTTTTACCGTAAGCATGTTTAGGATGGAAAAAGGTTTCCGACTAAGTGCATCAGCTACCACATTAGCTTTCCCTGGATGATATTGAATATCTAAATCATAATCTTTGATAAATTCAAGCCATCTACGTTGTCTCATATTTATCTCTTTCTGGGTAAAAAGGTATTTCAGACTCTTATGATCAGTATATATCCGGCACGAAATTCCGTAGAGATAATGTCTCCAAATTTTCAAAGCAAAAACCACCGCAGCAAGCTCTAAATCATGAGTGGGATAATTTTGCTCATGTGCTTTCAACTGTCTAGAAGCATAGGCAATTACCTTTCCATTCTGCATTAATACACAACCTAACCCTAGTTTTGAGGCGTCGCTGTATACTTCTAATCCATCGATGCCATTTGGTTGTGTAAGAATAGGGGCAGACGTGAGCCTATTTTTCAGTTCGTAAAATGCTTCCTCACACTTTTTATCCCATAAAAACTTGGTACTTTTTCTGATAAGATTTGTAAGTGGTTGGGTTATTTTAGAAAAATCTTTCACAAAACGACGATAGTATCCTGCTAATCCCAAAAAGCTACGTACTTCAGCAACATTCTTGAGTGCTGGCCATTGGGTGATTGCCTCAATCTTTTGAGGGTCAACCTGTACTCCTTTCTCTGAGACAACATGGCCTAAGAAACTTATTTCTTTTAACCAAAACGCACATTTCTTAAATTTAGCATACAACTGGTTTTTCCTTAAAGTTTCTAACACTACCCGTAAGTGGTGAAAATGTTCCTTCTCATCCTTAGAATATATTAAAATGTCATCAATGAAAATAATGACGAACCTATCCAAATAAGGCCTGAATATTCTATTCATAAGGTCCATAAAAACTGCAGGAGCATTAGTAAGTCCAAAAGGCATGACCACAAACTCATAATGTCCATAACGGGTTCTGAAAGCTGTTTTAGGAATGTCGTCTGTTTTTATCCTTAATTGATGATATCCAGAGCGAAGATCTATTTTCGAGTAAATAGCACATCCTTGCAATTGATCAAATAGGTCATCTATTCGAGGTATAGGATACTTATTCTTTATAGTGACCTTATTAAGCTCTCGATAATCTATGCACAAGCGCAAACTTCCATCTTTCTTTTTAACAAAAAGCACTGGCGCTCCCCAAGGCGAAGTACTGGGTTTTATGTACCCTTTCTCTAACAGTTCATCTAGTTGGGTTTTCAATTCCTTTAATTCAGCAGGTGCCATACGATAAGGGGATTTTGAGATGGGTGCACTTCCTGGTATCAGTTCAATTGTGAAATCTACTTCCCTATATGGCGGCATTCCTGGGATTTCTTCAGGAAAAACATCTGGAAATTCATTGACTACGGGGATACTGGTTATATTTGGTTCTGTCTCTAAACTGCTACATACATCACATAAATAAGCCTTACATCCTTGTCGTAAAAATTTCAGGGCTTTTAAAAAGGATATAATCCTATTTTCGTAGGGTTTGTGGTTCTGAAATAGTATCTCATTCCCGTTAGGTTTTGTAATAGTTAATGATTTCTCATGACAATTCACTATCACATGATTTTTACTAAGCCAATCCATTCCTAATATTAGGTCAAAATCTTGTAAATCAAATTGGACAAGATCGGCTAGGAAACAATTTGCATCTATGGTCAAAAGACAATCCTTAAACCAAATTGGGCATAAAATGTTTTCCCCATTAGGTAACCCAACTGAAAGTGTTAACTTTTGACTTTGTGGGGTCAATTTCAACTTTTCACTCAAAGATCTAGATATAAACGAATTAGATGCCCCCGTATCAAATAAGACATTAACAGGATGAGAGTTAAGAAAAATGTTACCCGTAACCACATCTTCTGAAGTCTCCTTCTCTTGGGAGTTCATCACAAACACTCGCCCCCGAGTTGGTTTTTGTGTTCTAGGCTGAGGTGCCAATACTTGTGGGGCAGATGTAGATGCAGTAGAGTCCAGCCTTCTAGGGATTCCCCCTGGGATAGTCGTCTGATTCATTGGACAATTATATTTGATATGGTTTGTGCTTCCACACTTAAAACATCGGGTGTTATTAAATCTACACTGAGAGGTAACATGATTATTACGACCACACTTTGCACACAGGGGTGTTTGGTTCCTTTCATGTGATTGGTTAAAAGGGTTTCTTACAAAACCTAGGTTTGGTTGTTTATAAGGATTTCCCCCGCCAACATTATTTCTTTCAAACTTCCTTTTACCTCCAGATGGTGTATCATTTCTCTCTTTCATTATTCTTTCAGCATTAGTAGCTTTATCATACATTTCTTGATAATTTAAACAAGTGTGTGTAGATAATCGATCTCGAAGATTCCAGTTAAGCCCTCTTTCAAAACGGTTCATCCTTAATTCTTCTGTAACTACCATGTGTGAGGCAAATCGAGATAATTCCATAAATTTTGAGGCATACAGAGTAACAGACATTGATCCTTGTTCCAAGTTGTTAAACTCTTCCTCTTTTTGTCTCCTAAGTGAGGGAGGGTAAAATTTTGATCTCAGAAGTTCCTTAAACTGAGTCCAGCCAAATCCCGGTTCCTCTCTTTTGTCCTTAACCGTTTCCCACCATAAATCAGCTTGTCCTTCCAAATAATAGATAGCAAAACCTACTCTCCACTTTTCAGGGCACTGTATAGCATCGAAAAGTTTGTCCAAACCTCTTACCCATTTCTCAAATTCTATAGGGTCTGGTTTTCCATCGTAAGTCTTTGGATTATAACTTGCCATTTTCTTAAAATATTTAACACTTTCTTCCTGATTATTAGGAAGATTATTTCTAAGTGCTTCTGCCACCATTGCAGTGAAGTTTCTTGCATCTGATTGATTATTATGAGCGGATTGGTTGACGTCGATATTATTAAGAAAAGACATCCTATAAAATATAAAATACATATGGATTAGGTACTTAGTGCGATTTTATTTATTAACAAGCGCAAAATATTTACAAACATCATATAATACATACAAACATATAACACCGTCTTATCTTATATCCGCAAAATACTAGAGCAACCCTACATAAAATACAAGACTCAAAATTGGGTGTCTAGCCATCTTAATGTCTACAACCAACTATACTTAACTTATATCAGTCTTAATCTAGTACATTACATTATTTCCTGCTTCAGCACTTATAACAAGGGATATTAAAGCCACTGTTTATCCCCCCTTCTATCTATAGGAATTGGATTACTACTTGGTTGGAGTGTCATCTCTATCCCATTCGGTTATGGTACTAACATCATTATTCCCTCCATTATTCCCGTCATTTGGCCCAACATCTTCCTCAGGTGGGTTATTGTTTAGGTTGTCGTTTTCCTGATTGTTTTCACCATCTCCTTCATCATCAGAGATATATACCACATGGTCCCTCTCAAAAGTGATAAGTTCCCATGCTAGATCTTCAAATGTTGGTATCCAACGATCATAAAATGCACCTCTGTGAAGGTATTTGGAATGATTTGGGACTCCATTTACTATCAAATCTGAGTATCGTTCCTTAAAAGCTTTCCACGGAACTGTGTCAGACAAAGTTTTAATAAGGGCAAATGCTAAATACGGTTCAGTCATCCGGAATGCTGGAAACAAAGCATTGTGATTCCTTAACGCATTTCTCAGATTATCCACATGTTCTGCAACCGTTTCACCTCGTGTCATGATGAGATCGTACGGGTGGGGTACTGCCATTATATCTAAACAAAGGCATTAATTACCATATTAGTAATCTTACACACATAAATAAAAAAATGAATAAAACAAAATAATAAAACTCTATAACCTACCCTTCTTACTAATTTACCCCTCTCTCATTCAATTTTAGTATAGAGGCTCTGATACCAATTTGTAACGCCCGTAAATAAAATAAAAATTTAAATTAATATATTAAAATGAAATCAAAACGGATGAAATAACGAGTACGTTTTATTTATATATATAAAAGAAATATAACTTGAAAATTTTAGTTATTACAAGGCGTCACCGCCGTATTTCCTGTACTGGAAATACAAGGCTGCAAGATCTACTCAGCAACTCTTATATTACATACTAATCATATCCTGAGTTTTAAATTTATAATGTACTCACTCCCTTGGTTCCCCAGCACAGAAACCTGAAAATAATTTGAATACACAAAATCAGTCAACACTGACTGAATATGATCTCAGTTACCTTCAATGGTCCTAATTAAATAATTCTTATTTAATTATTACCCGTACCAGTCCATTGTCAATGGCGATACCCTGTCATTTTATCATAACATGCAAGATATTGAATACCGGTTTACCATTACTGAAATGAGACACATTACGGAGTAAAAACTCCCCTGGGCTATGCCCTCATCTATGTACACAGGATCCCAGATCTAAGACCTGTGTAAACCTCTGACATTTTTGTCAGTAATAACCAGAACCTTAGTTCTTATGAGGCCGTGCCCCCTTCCATGTACATAGGTTAAAATTTGTAATGTCATCTCTTTCTGTAATAGTATCCCGAATGCTACAATTGGCCAATTATACATTATAAGGAAAAATATGTAATCACACATTCAAATCCTACCTTTACAAAATGTATATATCATGATTATAAAAAAGAAAGACGTAATTAATATTATATTATAACGAACGAAAATATAACATGAGACGGTATAACAAACTTATGACGAAATTAACAATAAAATTGATAATAACCGCTTATTTCTAAGTCCTTATTTCACTATATTTAAAGGTAAATAATTACTTTTATCAATGAAGGGTCTGAAATCATACCTTATTATTAATTAGGTAGATAAAATATGGATGATTATTGATTATTACGTCCTTTGTGTTTATCTTTCTTCTTATCTCTTTTTTTTGTTTTATTTGTAATACGTCAATTGTTTTCATAATTTGAAGGTTTGATGGCCTTTTATAGTCATTATAGTCGGTGGAAAAACAAAGCTTGCCTGGTAAGTCACATAGTAGTAAAAACGAATTTGGTTTTTGTTTACTTAATGGGTAAGTTTTTTTTTTATACTTATCTCATCACATTATTATTATTATACCATAATACGTACTCTTGATCCATTACATTTATAATAAGGGTAAATATTAAATTGTATAAATTCGTAAATGAGGTACACGGAGTATAAAGTACGAAATGTCTTATTTAAGACTAACTATTTCTCGTCTGAAATAAGACTTATTGGCATAAGGTATACTACATGTTCGTCGTATATTATTATACGTTATAATATTAATAAAGTGTTATAATATTAATAAAATATATATATATTAATATATTCGGTTTATTACAGATGCATACTCAATTAGGAGAACTTTTTTTAAAAAACGGGTTATACTTTATCATCGTCAAAGCATTTTCTTGTTTATTTTTTGTGAGGGATATTTTAATACAAAGGAAATAAATAATTAAGGCGAGTGAGTAAATAAAATCTATATAACAAAAAAAAATTATTTAGTTGGTTAAAATGAAGAACATCAATCACATAAATGGTGTGTTTTCTCCATAGAGAAATTTCATTTTCGTCTAAAGGCTTCAGCCTTCAAGACGGGTCATATGATTCATTTAAAGTTATTAGAATATCCTACTCACAAAATATCTCTATAATTTGTTACGCAATATTCCTTGCACATAATTAGGATAATATGTTGACTTAGTTAGCTTATGATTGCACAATCATAGGAGGTTTACACGGCTGATTGATAACAGCCTTGAAGATGCTGTTTGTATATATTGTAAACTTTGACAATGAATTTAATCAAGGGAAAATCACTTTCTTATATGGTATCAGAGCTAATTTAGATCCTACTCAAACTCTTCCGCCTCTCTCTGTTTCCTCTTCTTCTTCCCTTCAACTTTTTTGCCATGACTAACGATACTCCAACCCAGAAAAACGCTCCATTCCACCCCGCCTATTCTGTCTCAAACATCAAAAACTACGTGCAAATCACTCTTGAGTCCGAAAACGTCCACTATGCTTCCTGGGTAGAACTATTCCTTAATACTGCCCGCGCTTTCGATGTTATTGATCACATCGCTCCTGCCAAAGATGCTGTGATTGATAAAAATGCTCAGTGGACTCGTCTCGACGCCATTGTTAAACAATGGATTTATAGCACAATCTCTCTTGATCTTCTCCATACAATTCTCGAACCCGGTGCCACGGCGCAAGCCACTTGGGATCGGCTCAAGGATATTTTTGTTGATAATCAACATTCACGTGCAGTTCTATTGGAGCAACAATTTTCGAGTATCCATATGGATAATTACCAGGATGTATCGTCCTATTGTCAGGCGCTCAAAATGATCGCAGACCAACTTGCTAATGTTGGTACTCCGGTCTCCGAAACCCGACTCGTCCTTCAATTGGTTACCAAAGTGTCTGATGGGTATAGTGGAGTTGCTACGATCATTCAACAAAGTGATCCACTTCCGTCTTTCTACAAGGCACGGTCCATGCTCTCACTTGAGGAAAAACGACAAGCCAACGTCTCGAATTCGTCTGCCACAGCTCTTCATGTGTCCCAAACCACATCCCCTGACTCTGATTCACGGCCCACACATAACAAAGATGGGTCGTCCAATGCAAATAAGGGAAAGGGTGGTGGTCGCAATAACAATCGAAAGAATAATCGCGGGAAAAATAATGGTGGCAACAATCAGAACTCGGGTGGTAAAGGCGCTCGTAATGGACAGCAGCAACAACCAGGAACTTGGACTTGGGTCCCTCTGTCGCCGTGGCAGGGACAGCAGCAGCAGGGATGGCCTATGGCGCCTTGCCCATATCCCACCACCGGCTGGACTTCTCCCTCTCCCTCACGCTCTCCAGGGATTCTTGGACCAAGGCCAAATCAGGCCTTTATTGCTCAACCAGGAGCCACTGGTGCGTCTCAGGGAGCATTCATCCCAACCGATATCGCTGCGGTAATGCAATCCTTATCGCTTCAGCAACCGGATGACAGCTACTATATGGACACAGGTGCGTCGTCGCACATGACATCCACCACTGGTAACCTCTCGTCTTATTCTAAATTAAATAGTAATCGTCATATAGTAGTCGGCAATGGTCATTTGATTCCTATTGTTGGTCGTGGTGCTATGACTCTCCCTCACCCTAACCGAAACCTCACTTTCAACAACATACTACATGTCCCAAATATTATTAAAAATCTAATTTCAGTACGTAAATTTACCACAGAAAATTGTGTATCTGTTGAATTTGACCCACTCGGTTTTACTGTGAAGGATCTCAAGACGGGGACGCCGATTATGAGAAGCAATAGCACGGGGGACCTCTACCCTCTTCAACCCACGCCATTCAACCAACCAAATGCCCAGTCCCATGCCCTCACAGCCGTTCCATCGACCACTTGGCATGACCGTTTAGGACATCCCGGCCCTGCTATTTTTAATTCTCTATGTACTCGCAACAATATTTCCTGTCGTTCTATTAATAAATTTTCTGTATGCCACTCATGTCAATTAGGCAAACACATAAAACTCCCCTTTACTGATTCCTTATCTGCCACTTTTTTGCCATTTGATATATTGCACACAGATTTATGGACTTCGCCTGTTTTGAGTACACTAAATCACCGTTATTACATTTTATTTTTAGACGATTACACAAACTATTTGTGGACTTATCCCCTCACCAATAAATCACAAGTCCCTCAAATTTTTATCACATTTTACCAAATGATTAAAACTCAATTTAATCTCCCCATAAAAACTTTGCAATGTGACAATGGACGCGAATTCGATAATTCCTCTCTACAAAATTTCTTTGCATCTAACGGACTCCTCTTTCGTTTCTCTTGCCCACATACATCGCCCCAAAACGGTAAGGCGGAGCGCAAAATTAGAACGATAAATAACACCGTTAGAACCTTGCTTATCCATGCACATATGCCCCCAAACATGTGGCACCATGCCCTTGCCATGGCAACTTATATTCATAATATTTTGCCTAGCAAAGCAAATAGCTACAACTCACCCGCCTCTAGCCTATACCAACGAGTTCCGTCCTATGCTCACCTTCGCACGTTTGGATGCCTATGCTACCCTCACGTCCCCCCCACCACCATACATAAACTTGCCCCCCGTGCTACACCGTGCGTCTTTCTCGGCTACCCGTCTAATCATCGTGGTTACAAGTGTTTGGATTTAAGTACCCGTAAAATCATAATAGCCCGTCATGTAACATTTGATGAAACCGTGTTCCCGTTCGCCAAAACCGAGCCCAACACCACTTCCTCATATCAGTTTTTAACCTCTGACCCTAGTCCATACATGACGCAGCAACTTACCCAATCCACTGCCTCTGACCATGACCCGGAAACCCACGACGACCAGCCCCCTGTCTCCCCTCGTGCTGACATGTCCCCTCCCCCTCGCACTGGTGTCACAACCCCCACTGGCAGCCCCCGCACGCCCCCTGCTCCTCCACAAAACAGCGTCCCACCGCCTCCCCCTCCTCCCCCACCACAACACTCTCCCCAAATGACAACTCGAGCTCGCCATGGCATATTTAAACCAAAAACCCACCTTGATTTATGTGTCACAACCGAACCCACACCCGTACCCAAAAACCCAGTCGACGCACTCAAAGATCCTCATTGGAATCAAGCCATGAAGGATGAATTTGACGCTTTACTTACGAATAAGACTTGGGTTCTTGTGCCTCGGCCACCTAATGTTAATATAACACGCTGTCTTTGGTTGTTTAAGCATAAATTCAAGGCTAACGGTGAATTAGAGCGCTACAAAGCTCGACTTGTTGTCAATGGCAGGTCCCAACAGGTGGGGGTCGATTGTGATGAAACGTTTAGTCCCGTGGTAAAGCCGACTACTATTCGAACTGTCCTAAGCATCGCTGTCTCTAAAAAATGGCCAATTCATCAACTAGACGTCAAAAATGCCTTTCTTCACGGAAAATTGGAAGAGACCGTCTATATGCATCAGCCACCGGGATTCCGCGACCGAACTCTGCCTGACCACGTTTGCTTACTCAAAAAGTCCCTCTACGGACTCAAGCAAGCCCCTCGGGCATGGTACCAAAGGTTTGCTAATTATGTTTCTACTATCGGCTTTACTCATAGCAAGACGGACAATTCGCTTTTTATTTATCACAAAAATGGAGATGTGGCTTATCTTTTGCTCTACGTGGATGACATAATACTTACCACTTCTACTATCAAGTTTCGTGATGCTGTACTTGCTCTTCTTCGGTCGGAATTCGCTATGACCGACCTCGGCCCTCTTAATTATTTCCTTGGAGTTTCGGCCATCAGACATGATCAAGGTTTGTTTTTGCATCAAAGAAAATATGCCCAGGAGATAATAAGTAGAGCTCATATGGCCTCTTGTAAACCAGCTTGTACGCCGGTGGATACAAATCCTAAACTAGGAGCTAATTCGGGTAAACCCATCTCTGATCCTACTCTGTTTCGAAGTCTAGCCGGGGCCTTGCAATATTTGACATTCACACGCCCCGACATCTCTTATGCCGTTCAACAAATTTGCTTATACATGCACGACCCTCGCGAAGCGCATTTCGGTGCTCTAAAGCGTATTATTCGGTATTTGCAAGGGACCTCCCATTATGGCCTGCACTTAAACGTGTCTTCTCCTACCACTATTACTGCATATAGTGATGCCGACTGGGGCGGCTGTCCCGACACCAGACGGTCTACTTCTGGGTACTGCGTGTATCTCGGTGACAACCTCATCTCATGGTCATCTAAACGACAAGCCACCATCTCCAAGTCAAGTGCCGAAGCTGAATATCGCGGCGTGGCCAATGTCGTCGCCGAGTCGTGTTGGGTTCGAAACTTACTCTATGAGCTACAATGTCCAATTCAGAAAGCAACAGTGGTTTACTGTGATAATGTTTCAGCAATTTATTTATCCGGGAATCCCGTAAACCATCAACGAACTAAGCACATAGAGATCGATATTCACTTTGTTCGTGAAAAGGTTGCCGTTGGTCAAGTACAAGTCCGTCATGTTCCTTCACGCTATCAATACGCGGATATCTTTACCAAAGGACTACCTAAAATTCTTTTCGATGATTTTCGGACCAATCTTAGCATCCGTCCTCCTCCCGCTTCGATTGAGGGAGCATATTAGAATATCCTACTCACAAAATATCTCTATAATTTGTTACGCAATATTCCTTGCACATAATTAGGATAATATGTTGACTTAGTTAGCTTATGATTGCACAATCATAGGAGGTTTACACGGCTGATTGATAACAGCCTTGAAGATGCTGTTTGTATATATTGTAAACTTTGACAATGAATTTAATCAAGGGAAAATCACTTTCTTATAAAAGTAATTACTCTTTTTAAAAGATCACATTTTATTATAAGTTTGGTCACGTAAAGCGTCTGAAAACTTTAAACGGAATAGTCCGTCTAAAATGAGAATGAGGGCCGATGATAATCAAGAAGAATTGTTAGGGTGTGATAGATTCTGATCTTTGTGGGTCAATTGGAATGAAATCAGATTCAACCATCTTAATTATTGAGATTTGGTGCTAAGAAAAAAAATGAAAAACAAGGTCTGACAATGGAGATCTGGCATCAAATTTATAATAAAATCCTGCCGACATTAATAATAATAGTTGAAGCAATCACATTAATGATGTGTTTGCCGTGTAGCTTCCTGAGATATAAACAGATGAAGCTATAGAATTCAACTTGTTTACTTCATTTTCTGTATACTTGTTGTCAATCCATACTCATGAACTGTCCATACTTCATGAATCAATCTAGATTTATGTTGCTGCATAGATTTCGGTCATGCACCTTCTTGTCCCATCACTCCAATCCTACACTTGGAACAATTATTGGTTACGTACCAAATCTCAAATCGACAAGTTCTGCTTGTGACAGGTTAATCCCGTCACAAATTTGTGACCTCTCACAAAAAGAGGGAGGACAAGGTGGGCACCTGCTTTCCCATTCACCTTTCATCGGTATTTTGTGAGAGAAAACGGTATCCATCACAAGCTTGTGACGGATAACGTCGTCACAAATGAGAATTTGTGATCTCAAATAAGACACATCCGTTTATAGACTACACCACCGATTATAGAACAAAATTCCAAATTAGACGAATGGTGTGATGCTAAATATACCCAAGTCGTGCATATCATTTAATAACACGAATAAATAATACTCTGTTTATTGTATCATATTACACGTCTTACCACTAGCATGACCGATAAAAAAAGTGCGTGGAAAATGGGTGGATTTGTGAACCTAAAAATTGGCCTTTTTAGGTTAAGATAAGATATTCATTAGATTGTGCTTGTTTGAAAATTGAAGTTAAGGTAAGTAGGTTGTTTTTGTACGATAAGATATTCATCAGATCGTGTATGTCATGCTCGATTGCTCGTATTGTCCATTATACGTGTAAGCTCTATAAAATTTGGCTCCTAATTAATTCCATCGTTCTTACGTATGTACGAGTATACACTCACCAAAAAACATTGAACGGTTTCAATAATTAAAGAAATCCAACAATTAACTAATTAATTCGATTGTTCTAATAAGATTGTGCTCCTAATTAATTTGGTCGATGTCCCGAAGAAATTCCCCCTAATATTTGTATCGATCCCGGAATTTTCAAAATCTTGATCGCTCAATCATTAACATAAGTGGCTAAGATTTTGGAGGATGGGAGTATTAATTTGAGGCGAGGTGGTGATGCGGTTCGATACATCTGTTTGTATGGGAATTGTTTGTATGAGAGAATGGGTTAGAAGTGTGGAACTTAGAAGTGTTATGTTTAGTGAGTGTCGGTGCACGTGCGAGTATAATTGGAGGGAACTGTATAGTGGTCGTTGGGCCGCTTTTCACCACCAGCCCGATTCCCAGAATCCCACATTCTTTTGCTTTTTTTACTTTGATGATGGCCCAATACCCCGTTCACCCTTTTCTTTACCGTTATTAGTCGTTACCACATACCCCACCATTAAATTAATTAATTAAATTACCGTTATTAGGTCGTTACCCTACCCTTTTTACCCATCACAAATTCTCATTGTAGACGGAGGAGGGTATCCGTCCCAAGGAAAAAACGGATATTATTTTGTCTCACAAAATGTTTATTTAGAGGGAAGCACATGGGGTGCTCCACCTTGTCCCCCTATTCGTTTTGTGAGTGTCATTATCCGTCTCTCCACCCGACCCGTCACAAACAAGACTAACCGTTTACCCATACACTCATACTCCTATCTGCCCTTTTCCCATATTTTATCGTTACATTTTATGTTTATCACATTAAGAGGTGAATGATGAGGGGAAATATAAACGAATCATTTGTTTTATTTCCAAATTATGTAAAAACTGAGACTGTCTAAATGAAACTGCGTTTATATATGTAAAATGCTAAATTTCGGGATAGGACGCCATTTTAGCTGGCGTTTTTATTGAACAAATCATGCTAGTACAACTTATGTGTATTCTTACTTAGTGTTTATTTAGTTTCCGAGTACATACATATCTAAATCATTATAAAAATATTTACTCCTATATTATATATCAAATTCCAACTTTTTTTTAATTTGTCATATTCATGGAGTTATTGCATTCATTTTAGTTATGCTTTTGTGAGTAAAACATCATTTCTTATATGGGCGAGACCTACCCCTCTCCCTCTCACGACATTAATATATGTGTTAAAGACAATGTTGAAATTCCCTTGAATAGGAGTATTCCTGAATGAATACGGAGCATTAATAATTGCAGTATTCATGAGTATAATTGCATCACACACTTCTTTTTGAACGAGATCATATATGTTCACTCTACATGACATTGACGCTATTTGGTAAACAATATATTGAAAGAAAGATGTCGGTATAATTAGTAGGTTAACCAATCAATTTACTATTTTCACGAGTTTGGTAAACATCATATTCTGATAGCATATTGGTCGGAATCTACTATTTTTGAATATACTGCTAATAGCAGCATATTTTATTAGCATATTCAATTTATACATTAAATCGTTCTAGTTATCATCTAATCTGCTATTTACTAATCAAACACCATTTTTTTAATCAGCTAATTTAATTTAATAGTCAAACTTGCTATTAAAATATACTAACCGCGTTATACTAACGTCATCTGCTATTATGATTCTTAAGAAATCATATTACAAAATATGACGAGGTTATAATCGTTCAAAATTAATATGAATGTAGATTGTAGAGTTCTACAAAATACCAACAATTGAGTAGAAGAGCCTAACTTAAAACTAGGGCACGCCAAAATGAGGGGCTTGGCAATTGGCATTATCGTAGCGTAGAATAAAAGCGTCATTTTTCCTAATGTTGCATGCTTTTTAGGATACATCTCTTCGCATTATGCATTTACGGATCTTGTCCCACGATCAAACCACTTGAATAATATAAAAAGTAGGGTTAAAGTGATAACTTTGTATAAAGAATGATATCTCATTATTGTACCACAAAATTAAATTAGGTATAGGCTTGTACTATTATGCCAAGTTTCTAATTTTAGTTGAAAGTTTTGACAAAACAGAAAATAAAATGAACGAGAACGAGAACGAGAACGAGTGCGCAAAACGATCATGTCCTTGTGTTTAGCCGTTAAAGCACTACACAACAAGATCATTAATTGTGTTCAATTTACATGATAATTAATTTTCAATTTTAATGATTTATTATCTCCTACGAGTACTTGTTTTTAAGACAAACAACATTAATAAATTGATGAAGCGCAATGATCATGTCATGTAGTTTAGGATAAGATTAGCAAATTTTAGCAATATATAATTAGTTCAAGAGGTCGTAATTCATTTATTACTCCCTAGTATGTTCTTAGTTTTGACATTAGATAAGGGGTTTAAGCAAAAATAAGCTAACTTATTTTAAAATGCGCAATTTTTTATTGGAGACGGGTATTATCCAAAAGGTGCTCTATTTTTCTCCACTTGTTATCTCACTTGGTATATTGTGACAGAAGTTTATTCATTTTCAACTTGTGACAGTAAGCGAAACTCTTTGTTTAAAATGTCTTGAAGGTTTATTCGTTACCGGATTCAAATAACGTCAACAACACAGTTAAAAACCTCAATATAACGCTATTCTAAGAACAATAATAATGCGTAACTTTTTAATCTCCAGAAGTACGTGGCCTAAAACATCTGTTGGGTTCATGTATCCTTTGGGTGGTAATTTTAGGACTATTTGAAGATTAGTTATTTCAAAAGAATATCACTTGTTTGTTTAAGCCGAAAGCTTAGGTTCAATCATCATCACCATAATCAATTCATCATTAAAGTAAATCATAAACATAAACTTGGGAGTATATTTGTCGATAAACTAACGGCTTTATTTAACTTTATTGTCTCTCCGGACTCCATCACGATATTGTAGTATTGGGAGTGACTAATAAGTGAGGGGGAGTGCTAGGTGCATCACTATACTAGAAGACATTTTATACTTTAAGTCCGATTAATAGTTTATACTTCTTAATTAATGTGTATTATTGTAGTTATGAATTTACATTTTTATTTGGGGTGTGATGATAAAGTTGACAATTACATTTTCTTCTTATTTTAATAATTTTTTGTCAGAAACTACCTTACATTTATGTCCATTTGTGAACAATTACTTTGCTTTTTTGGTTTTCAACTACTTGTATTTTATTTTTTGGTTAACGCCAAAACAAAAATAAGAAACAGACCACCCTAGTCGAATTTCTGATGATAACCTGACTCTCTCACGTGTGAGACTCCAAATTACCTTCTCAAATGAAAATACATTTTCAGTCAATTTTTCCTCATATATTTTATTCCTCAATTCTTTGAGCGTCTTCCCATCAAATTCTTTGACATTCCAAAATCCGGGAAAAAAATATGTTACTTGCAAATTTTACAAGACCGATTCCAATACGCGTGGTTGTGAATTTTTTATGTAGGTTGATGGAGAGACGACTGAGTGGCAAAGGATTATAATAAATAATTTGTTGAATGAAAACAAAAGCTAAGTGAACTCCGACAAATTGTCAAAGAGCTTGAAAAGATTACAAGAGAGCTTGATGGTAAGAAGCTGAAGAATTGATGGGAGAATTGAGGAATAAAATGGGAGGGAAAAATTGACTGAAATAGTATTTTTCTTTGATAGCGAATTTGGAGTGTCACACGTGAGAAAGCCAGGTCATCAACGAAAATCCGACTAAAGTGGCCTCATTTTTGGTTCGTGTTAACAAAAAAAATAAAAGATAAGTTAGTGGAAAACCAAACAAATAAAGTAATGTAATTGTTTACAAATGTGCATAAATATGATAGTTCCTAACCAAAAAAATCTTTTTTTTAGTAATCATACACATGTTCCTCTATCTCTCCTTACCTTAATAATCAGGTATAATGTAATTGTAAACTTTGCCCGAGATGAATAAAGTATATTTACACATCTCATTTCCCAGTTTACATATAGTTTATATGTATATATATATATTTTTTTAGATAGATCATATAGTTTATATTTGAAAATCAGTATAATTGTACGAGTTTTTTTTTAGTAATCCAACATTTAAAAAAATATTAAACACAACTCTTTAAAAAAAGTTGGTCAAATACAATCTTTAATAACTTTTTTTTTGTCAAACACGACTTGGCCGCATTGTGACAACTTGCAAGGTGGTGATATTCAGTTAATATTTGAGATAACAAATGAGGAATTGGTTTGAGTTGTTTTTGGAGTCATTGGAAAGTTGGAGAGCGGGATTTTCAGAGTTTGTCAACACGGTGTTCAAAGGTGCCTTATGTTAGTTATGTAGGGTCGATTGGTATGTAAAATAAGTCTGATTAGAGAGGCTTCTTCTAGGTTTGGGTTTACAATAGGTGGTCCGTGTTTTTCATGGGTCTTTTAGTTGATTTATGATGTTTTTTATGCCTGAAATTTGGTGAAGGGAAGTGCAAAATAGGTCGTAGTTGTGTTTTTTGTGGTGATTGTTGGTTGCTAGTGGTGGTTTAAGTGTTCGAAAATGTTCCATATAAAAGGCCAAAAGCTTGAACTTTCACCTTTCCAACCCTTAAATGCTCCCCAATGGGAGTATTTCACAACTTTTTTTTTTTTGAAAATGTGACGTTAGGAAATGTTTTTTTAAAGGTTGTATTTAAAAAAAAATTAATTGTAATGGAATATTTGGTTTATAAGTTATACTACCTCTAATTTCCTATAATGTTCCTATTTCCATTTTTGTTCAATTGTATTGATGTTCTCTATTTTCATTTTTGTACAATTTTATGTGGTCTAAAATTAATGTGGTGTGGGGTCATGTATCGTGTAGTGCAAATTAATTCTCTTATTTTTTATATCAAAAAAGGGAAAATCATAGAAAATTGGAGGGAGCGAGTACGTGAGTAAGCAAATGGACAACTAGAAAAACTCAACCAAACAAGCGAAAGCCCAACCCAATGGTTATTCTCGTTCGAACTGTTTAGTAGTCCACAGAATGTGATTGGGCTTACATATTATTAGCCCATTAATCAAAGCATTCAACAATACAGTTGCACACTTGCCCGGTTGCACCCTCTTATTATTAGTCTACCACGGCACCACCTGCGGACCAAGGTCAATATTACTGTCGGGATGCTGTCCAGACCAGTATTGGCCGCCGAGTAATCTGATTGACACCTCTTTTTTGGAAGTAACTAAGTGAAACGAAGTTTATGATTTCGTAGTGAAGGTACGTTTCCTTCTTAGGAAGTTGTTCATGCACTCCACCTGCTCGATGAAATGCGTAGCTGGTTATGCTATGCTTTTTCTTTCATATTTTCCTCTGCATTCATAATATTTATTTGTTTTCTAGTGATTGTGTTCATGTATTTAAGTTATTGATTCTCAATATTCGAACAATAGCCAATTGGAAGCTAGATATGTAACTAGGGATTGAAACATACCCCCTCCGCCTCCGCCTCCGCCTCCGCCTCCGTTTCCATCATTTGTTCACCTTTTATTAAAACACGCGTTTAGGTGGACGGAGGTTTTGGTCTCGTGGCCTAGTCAAAGGTCTTGGGTACATTGGGTCTCATTATGTAATCAATTGTTTTGATTCAAATAGAAAACAAGGCAGTGCTGTGCTTAGTGCTTACATGGCCAAATACATCTGAAATTCTGAATAGCATTGCCAGAATCACCACAATGTGGTTTGTGGTTTAAGTGGTCCACCGGATATGCTGAAGCAATAATCTTTACGTTAATGGTGTATAGATCTAGTTTCAGAATCCTGTGAATTTGCTTGTTTAGCAAACATTTACGAACTTTAAAATCAGTTGTTAGTATAATCTGAATGACTGAAATGCAAGTTTGTGTTTGTGCCTAAAACTTTATAAGACATACTATTACATGCAAGCCCGACTCGTTACTTCTATAATAAAATGGAATATACATAAACATATCAATATTTGATAATGCTCAACATTTTGGTTTGAAATGAATTGTGTAAATGATATATCCATGTTGCATTGTCGAGTGTCTAATACAGATACATGAGATAATATGAACTGTATCATCAACTTTTGGTTATGTTGTACCAGTTGAAGACGAATAGATTAAGACGAAATGCTTCAGCGGTGTAGGTTTTATTTGTTTTCTTCTACCGTCTTGACTCAGAGCTGCCAGTGCTTGTCACGATTCATTGATTACAAACTTTATCACCAATGCAATTCAAAAGATGGTGTTGTAGATGTACATGGTGAGAGGCGCAGCAAAAATAGAGATAGAGGCGAGTGTGATTTCCGACTACATAAAAGCAGGGGCCAACATCTTCTCACTAGCACACGTGTCCTTGACGCAATTGTGAAGAAATCTAATATCAAAGCCACTGACACTGTTCTTGAAATCGGCCCGGGTACTGGAAATCTTACTCTCAGGCTTCTTGAAGCTGCAGAAAATGTTGTAGCAGTTGAAATTGATTTGAGGATGGCTGAAGTACTTGGAAGGCGAGTAGCTAATTGTGGACTTGAAGATCGTTTAACTGTAAGTCTGAAATATCTGGCAGTCACAAACAAATTAGCCAAAGAAGCGATATTTATAGTAATGTGTAAAACCTTGTATTGAACACTGGCTTATGCAACTTGTTCTTACAGCTGATTCGTGAAGATGCACTGAAAACTGAGTACCCCAAATTCGATCTTGTTGTGGCCAATATTCCCTACAACATTTCATCACCTCTGATTGCTAAACTGCTTTTTGGGACATTGTCATTTCGAAGTGCAACTCTTCTTCTCCAGAAAGAGTTTGCTCTTCGCCTAGTAGCAAATCCAGGTGATTCGGAGTTTAGTCGTTTGGCTGTGAATGTCAAGCTGGTTGCTGATGTCGAATATATCATGGATGTAAGCAAAAGGGAATTTTTCCCTGTTCCTAAAGTTGACTCATCTGTTGTTATTATTAGACCAAAGGTGGACATTCCTAGTGTTGATTTAAGTGAATGGTTTGCTTTCACGAGGACCTGTTTTTGTAAGAAGAACAAGACTCTAGGCGCAACATTTAAGCAAAAGAGGAGGCTGATTGAGTTGATGAGGATATCTGAACTGATGGGGTCGAAAGACGATACTTCAGCATTTCAAGATGATTTTACAGTAATTGATGATAATGAAGATGAAGATGTCAAGGATGATCATGGGGTAGTCAATGACGCTGATCCTAGTAGGCTTCTTTATTCTGCCATGGGAAAAACTTTGTTCAAAGAAAAGGTGGTTGGAATTCTAAAATCTAGTGGATTCGAGGATAAGAGGCCTTCAAAGCTTTCTGTTGAGGGGCTACTACATTTGTTGTCATTGTTCAATCAAAATAAGATATTTTTTCATGATAAAGGGGGGAAAGGGAGTAAAGGCGCAGAACTCGCTGCTTCCTTTGAACTTTAGTTCTCTTGTTTGGATGGTATCTTACATGTGAGATCATTGCTCTTGTGTGCTAATCCAAAAAGTTGATGCAGAGCCGGTTATTATTGCAGAGCCTCTTGCATGCTGATGATGCTGATTATAGGGACTCTTCTAACCTATGTTACTCTTACTCTTCTAATCCCCCCACGGTGCCAGGTACCCGTGTCCGTGTCCGACACTGGACACTCGGACAAGGCAATCTGCATGTGAATTCGTGTTTGCCAGAAAAGCCTTCAGCAAGAGTCATGAAGTCAAATATGTACAATGGACTATGCTACTCAGCCTCGGCTTCTAAGAAAACCAAACACAGGTGTGTTGAAGTGTCAAATGCTGGCTTTTCTATCTAAACCTCTTCATGGTTTTGGCTTAAATTAAAGTGTCGCGTGTCAAATCTATGTCGATTGACATGACATGAAGATGCAAAGCTGAAACTAAGGTGCGACATATGAGACTAGGTTTCCGTCCTTTAGCATGCGATCTTTTGGTCTGTTCATTTCCCGAGGTGTCTGAACTTGAAGGGGATTGGCAGTGAATTGCTCGGAAAATTGTTGCAGCATTAGGTGGCAAAGCAAAAAGGTGATTTCTGTCTGTCTACATTTAAATTTGAGTCTTGATTCCTCTATTGCACGATCTTTTGCTTTAGATATGGTCATATGCTCACATCTCATATGAGTTAGTCCAATGTATCTAGCTTAACCGTGATCAGCCCAAGAACCTAGATGGATATAATGGTATCTGAGACCAATGTATATGAGGTAGACCGATGTATCTAACTCTAATGTGCACAACCACATCAAAATCATTGTCATGATTCTCACATCTCGAAATACCCCTTGTGTTTGATACTTGACTATCTGTTGGTCCGTAGCTGATACTATCCCGTAGTTCCTTGCTTACTTGAATAAGGTAGTTTACTTGCATAGGCAAAGCCCAAGGACCCGGGATCCCGGGGACTCATTCTGACTGAAACAGGGAGTAGGTCTTTACCAACTTTTTAATTCCCAATAGAGTTACACTCAGCTTTGGAGAAAACATTTCCCCAGTAAATAAGCAGCCGAGAAGTACTTAAGATACACATTGTTGTCCTGTGTCGAAAGTTCCGAAATGTTGTCTTGTCTTGTCTTAGTCTATGCTTGTGTGATATTCGAGGCAAAGGGAGTCGTAGTCTCATAAACTCTCATGGTGATTGTTTTGCTACCGAGGATCTTAAAATTTAGGTAATGCAAATCGTCCTTGATTATTCTACTATCCAAAACTTACTGAAATGTTGAGCACAAACTCACTCTTTGGAGTGACGGTCTCTCATTAATGTATGTTAGTGAGAGACCCGTCTCATAAGAATGTCGAGAATATTGTTAACCGTAGAATTAGAGATTCACAACAGTTTTTCGTCATTGGAGCCGACGGCTTCTAACTTGGGTTTGACATTCCATCCACTTAATAAGCTACCCTCTTTTTTCTCTTTTCTAAGTTATTTTTATATTTCAAGACAGTTGCTTTTCCCTTTAATATTTTTCAAAATATGCAAGTAAATATTTTTAAATGTATTCTATACCTGTATATATGAAAAGTGTTTTCGCAAGTAATATCTAGCAGGTCTAATATCAATTGCTACCGATCCTAATAACTTGTTAACAATTTTTTAATCATCAAAACGAACAAGTTTTCGCAACCATCAGCCTTGTTTAAGGGTGTTAATGAGCCGAGTCCGAACTTGCCCTTTCTGGGCTTGTGCTCGTGAACCAAAGCTCGAGCTTAAGCCGATCTTGAATTTGTCCAAGTTTGAAAAAAATGTGTCGTTATCAAGCTCGTGAGCTTTAAAGCAAGTTCGAGCTCAAATAGAGTTTATATATAATCGTTATATTTTTTTGTTTAGATATTTTCAATAATAAAACTTGAAAACTAAATGTAAAAATATTTGGCAAATCAGTGCGACATTTGATGCTTGTATGTGTTATATTGTGATATAAAGGTATAATCATGAAGAAATATTTTTCTAAAATACTTGTATGAGCAATATTTTGTCTAATCACACAATTTCGAGTTGTTTGCGAGTTTTTTGAGCTGAAACAATGTTTGCTCGCCTTGACTAATTAAGCTCTTGATCCCGAGTCAAGCTCCCACGTGCCAAGTTTTGATCGAACCAAGTGCAAGTTCCTCGCGAGCTGGCTCGTCTCATTATCACTCGTAGCCTTGTCACAAATAACCTCTTATTGGTTTTCTAATCACCAAAACATACAAGTTTTGATAACCAAGGCCTTCTATCAATCACAAATTTTTGTTTCAGATCGTTTAATAATAAGACTTATAAATGACATATTTAAATAATACTCCCTCCTATTCTTTGTTTTCTTCCATATTTCCTTAAACGGATTATTCAGGTTTTCTTGCCCTTTCCTATTTTGGTAACTTTTAATTATATTTTATTCATTTCTCTCTCCTATCACCCAACCCATCCAACTTTTTTACCCCTATTTTATTCATTTTATCAATGTTTGGGGCCCATAATTCATTACTTAACTCTAATTATTCATCCCTCTCTCCTATTACAAACCTTACCTAACTCTTTCTTTCTTCATTAAAAAAACAATTTTCCTTGAGTATCGTGCCCCTCCAAATGAAAAGAAAACTCAGAATAGGAGGGAGTATAAATAAAAAGGATATTACGAAAGGTGTTAACATAAATTGCAAAATTTAATACAGTATATAGGTATTAGTAAGTACACAAATTGAGGGGCTCTAGCCTCTAGAAGAAGATGGATTTGACAAATTTGGTGGCAGCCATTAAGATTTGACAATGACAAAACAGAGTAGTACGCCATTAGTATAATTTTGGATCGTCGGCTAATTCACACTCGGTACGATCGATTCACTACGCTGCAGTCTGCAAGCTACAAACCCATTCACAATTGCAAAGACATGTACACTGCAATGTATCTAAAAATATGCAACAAAAAAATGTATCTAACAATTAAATGTGTTTGGTGTAGTTGTTGTTCATCTTATCTTTTAGTTATGAGATCAAGGGTTTGATCCCTATCCGATGGGAATGGAGCAATTTTTTTGCCAACCGTTTACCTCTTTGTAAAAGCATGTTGTCGATGCCTCGACGATGAACATGTTATCGATGCCTCAACGATGGACACCCCGGTTCAAACAAAAAAATGTATCTAAAACTCCCGTGGCGAGGTAGTCGACGGTGAACACATTGTTAAAAAAAAAAGTATCTAAGGCTTTGAACTTAGGTTAGAGCATTTTCTTGTAAAACAGCTTGATTTAATCATTTTTTAACTACTAATTAATACGATGTCTATAATCTGGAAATCAAAAGATTTTAGTGCAGTTCAATAAATTTGTACAAATTAATATATTACTTGGTTTTAATCAATAGCGTGCATGGTGTCATAGACCTGAGAGACTTTAATGTAAATACTAGTTTTGGTCAGAGGCGTATCCAGGACTAGATCATAGGGGTGCAAAAATTTAACAATTATTTCGACAATATGAACTAAAATTTAAACACAATAAAATCGTGAGGATAGAGTAAAACACAAAATTAAAAAAATTGGTTATAAATAATTCAATAATTTATAAATAAAATCATTTGTATAAATTTGCAAGTATATAGCTCTTTGATGAGAAAAAAGTACATTTTATAAATAATCCAGATAATTGTAGCCAAATAATATGATATTAGAACATTAAATAGCAATAACGTCAAAATTTATTACTAAATGAGAAAAAAGTGCAAAAATGTCGTACATAGGGGTCGAACTCGTGACTAAACTTGTAGAATTTCAGTATCTAACCACTACTAGGGATGGCAATGGGTAGGGTCTGGGTAGGGTCCGGCAAGACCCGACCCGACCCGGCCTAAAAATCCTTAGACCAATACCCGACCCATACCCAGCAGGGTCTGAAATCAGTGGACCCATACCCGACCCTAACGGGTCCGGGTCTGGGTAGGGTCTACCTTAGGGTCCAACGTTTTTTAACGAATCCTTCGATAAAATGTACCAAGGTTCAAATTAAATTACAAAGTCTTAATTAAAGTATTACAAAGTCTTGGAAAAATTCTTAAATCTCTTACAAATTACAAATACCAAACACAAAGAAATTGTTTGACAATTAACAAACATAATCAAACCAACTGTAAGCTTATATTTTTAATCTCACATGTCCCTATTAAAGTATTATGAGAAACATGAGGTACCAATGTACCAGCAAACCACCAATTGTAAGCAACTAAGCATATATTTTTAATCTTACAATTGTAAAGAGGTGCTCTCCATGTTGATTAAGGAACAATTTCATGATAGACGCGACATCATAGCGCTATTATTTTAGCTCACATGTAGTTCTAATGACATTCACTGTTAGTCCCAAACATCATAAAAGAAGAGAGTATTTTAAAAAATGACCCTGGGAACGTAAGTTGACTAGTTGATTTATGATTTTAATTTTTTTTTTTTTTAAAAAAAAATACACGGGTCCACGGGGCGGTGCGGGTCTCAGTAGTTAGACCCAGACCCGACCCTACATTTTTTATATTGGACCCATACCCGACCCATACCCGAGCGGGTCCCAAATATTCAAACCCATACCCGACCCATTAAGGTCCGACCCTAAGGGTCTGGGTTGGGTACCCGACCCGCTGCCATCCCTAACCACTACACCAACAAATATTTGATGAACCTTATGAAAACTACTTTCTAAATATTTTCGAACAAAGGGGGTGCGGGTGAACCCCCTGCACCCCCCCTAAAAACGCCAGTGGTTTTGGTTCAAATATAAATTTAGAGAACAACAAAATATGGTGATTTTCTTTTAAAATGAACATGTCACTTGTGATATTAATTAGTACTCCCTTTATTTTTTTTCTTTTCTTCCCATTTGTTCTTTGACGGTCTTCAAGAGGGTCCTTTGGTCGTGAATTTCCACAATTAAACGTTCGTTTTGTTCGTGGAAATAATATTTTATTAAAGATGATTTGATAATAAATGTAAATATTAAGGTGCTATGTATTTAAATTTTTTATTCTCTATATAGTTATGGTCAAAGTTTTGTACTTTTAACCTTATAAAAGGATATGGAAAGAAAATAGGAAAATTTTTATTCTATATAGTTATGGTCAACGAAAATGGAGAGAGTATTATTTAACATACTCCCTCCGTCCCAGTGATATGTTTACACCTTTGGTAGTACATAAATATAATAGTAAATCTTGCTTGCGACGAGTCATTATTTGTGACGGGTATTTTGTGAGATAAAATGGATACAAATGAGTTAGTGGAGAAAGGGGTACACATAAATAGTGTTGGAGAGGGAGAAAAAGTGGATATTTTGTGAGAGAAAACAGTATCCGTCACAAGCTTGTGACGGATAGTGCCGTTGCAAATAAGAATTTGTGTAAATATAAAAGGTTAACGGTAAATTGATAATACACGTAACTCGAATGAGACGGGACACTTAGATCGATAATGATAAGAATGGATGGGGACTTGGGAAAGATGAGTAGGAGTTAACATATGGCAACCCCACTCCTTAGTTCCCCACAATGGCCACAAAACACAATGAATTAAAAGTTGAATACAAAAGAGAATAAAGTTTATTAAAAATGGGGAAACAAAAATCCAAATAGTTGAAGCTATACAAAATCAAATGTCACCCCACAAGATATTCACTAACTTGCAACTCTAATCATTAGTCTTTATTCTGTATTCCCTTTGACACTGATCGCTAGTTTTTGCTTCATCTTCACAGTCGGAAAGTATATTATTTCATCCTTTTCCGCTTTCCATCTATCACACAATGCAATAAAAAAATAAATAATTTCGTTATAAAATTTATCATCTAAAACTATTTATTTGAACCATAAATTTTTTAAGAGACCGTCTTTCACTAAGTTAATGAAAACATAACATAGAAAATTATAGTTAAATAACTCTCTCCTCTCATCATGGCATATTTTATTAAAAGTAAATTAAAATAGAATTTTTTAAAATTACTCTCTTATATAATTTTTTTTCTAAAATTACTCACTTGAGAAACACTTTTATTAAAAGTTGTTTCAAAACTCCAATTTCGGTTACCTATTTCGTATGTTTTTGAACTTATTCTCCATTGTTATGCATTTCAAAGTAAAAATTGGCTATGTTACAAACGTAATCAATTCATAAACATGTAAAATAAGTCACTTTAATTAGAGTTTTGTAGCAATTTTTGATAAAAATACATCTTAAGGGATTAATTTTAGAAAAAAAATTATATAAGAGAGTAATTTTAGAAAACTGAATTTTAAAAAGGACTTATTATTAATTTACTTTTTTATTAATTATTGTCCGTATATGCACAAAGGAGCTAACTAGTAACCAAGGGTAGTAGACGTGTTACCTCGAACATGATAAAAAGTACTTTGTAGTTAAGAATTTTTTTGTTTGAATTGAGCTTATACAATCTCATAGTAAATGTAACAAAGAGCTTTTACTAGACTATAATTTTTTTTTCTACCCCGTACCTGAAATCCTAACTCAACTCGTAAGTATATGTGCGGAATAATAATGTTTGTCATGTACGTAAAGAGAACTAGAAGAACAGTTTTGATCGATAACATTATCGGCTAAGACATTGACAAAATGATTTTGGACAAATTAGTAGAAGAACTATACGAAGTAATATATACCTATAAGTGGTGATAAGATGGTGGAGAAAAATAGAAATTTCAAGTCGAGCAAGTTCAACTCCGGGGCAAAGTCGTTGTCCACCACCAAATGGAGTGAATGCATGGCTACTTGCAATAACAACTCCTTTCTTCTGTGGATAATAGAGCCAAATAGTTAGTAACAATTGCATGGTTGGATTTAGTTAGAATAAATATAACAAGATGACATAATGAAGTTGATAATTATGTTTTCTTTGTAGTTAGTGGCAATCATTATGTCCATCACTTATTCTTCTATTGTACTATGCATCCATGTTTGTGTAATCATGGCTTTCTTTAAGAAATCACCATCAAATGACTCTAAAGTTATCAGTTTTTAATTTAAAACTACAATCATGATTTGAGCGATGATACTTCCTAACCATCTACCAAGTACTCCTAAGGCTTACCTCTCCAATGAAGAATAATGTTAGAGGGGACAACGAGTAATAGTATAACAAAAACTCGAAAATAACTGCAAACTTTGAAATAATCTTTTCGATGGGGGGCAAAAATCCCCTACTAGCCCTCCCCTAGCGTCACCATAGGGCGAAAGGGAAAGGAATTGAGCTAAGAAAAGGTATTAAAATATAGGGTTAGCAAATTTTAGTGGCAGATTTGACTATCAAATTATGTTAGTAAGAAAGGGTATTTGATCTTAGCAGATTATATTTACTTAAATTCGGTTATTAAGCTCTCTTTTACGTAATGTTTTATCTTATAAATATCGTATATTTATAATCTAAACAATTAAATATAACCTTTTATATTTAACTGAATCATTTAATCACGAATTAACATTTTAATTCGTCTTAGCTAAAATTATTTAATCAGTATTAAATAATTATATCATCATTACTTTGACTAACCGTTTAGTCATATAGGGTATCAATATGATTGCATTTTCATCTAATCATATCTCTCAGATTCAATATGATTACATTTTCATATAAAAACGATTACTAAGTAAATATAAAAACGGTTTTAAAACGAACTAGTACAACTAACCAACTAACCTGATCCCATCGCCAAGGATCAAAAAGGTATGGTTTCTCATAGTTTTCTTCATCCATATGAATAGAAGTCAATGACGCCAATACACCCCATCCTTCTGGGATCAAATAACCTGTGAATAAAAATAGGAATGATTCTAAAATAGTCTTCATTTTGCTGTAAAGGCCTGCCCGAAAGGGTTTTTGTTTATGCGGTTGGATTTCGGATCACATTATATGTACATGCTATCGTTGTAACTTTATCAACTAACCTAATTGACTGATATATTTCCAAAGGATTTACCGTAAAATTGAATATGTGATGAGAATGAATAATTTGTCTTTACCTTTAATTTCTACATCTTTGGTCGCTTTTCTCCAAATTGCGTTTATGATGTTTGCCATCCTTAGTGTTTCACTAATAACCTAATAATGGGGCATATGAATAAAAATTATATACACTCCGTCAAGATATTTCGAATTTTTCAAGAATCATTATGCACATTGACATACCAAACTCAAACAAACTCACATTTTGAGTGAACGTTAAAGACATGTAGTCGGTCCAAGCGTAAGGAAGCCTTGAATGGGTCTTTTGCTTCTTCAAGTTCATGTTCTCTTCCTACCACAAAAAATAAAGAAATGTAAAAGAAGATGAAGAATAAGAAATGTAATTTACTGAAGAAGAAATAAATTATCAAATATCCAAAAATCCAACATTGCAAAATAAGCTAAATCGATATTCATGATATTTCCTACAGGTACAACATAATAATATAACCCGAGGCAAACCAAAAATGATGAGAAACATCTCACCTTATAGTTAAAGGACATTTCATCCTAAAACTAGTAATTGTGCATAAAAGAAGTAAACCCGAGTTAATTCCAATCATTTTATTTAATTTGATTAAAATACATACTTTTCCTAAAGAATAGAAACGATAAACAAATGATGATTGAGACAGACGGATTATCTAATTGGATTACTAAGTGATAAAAAAATTTCTCATATTTTTCGGCATTAAACAATCGAAAGATTTATGCGTTGAAGCTCTTTACATACACGTACTTGAATACTTGATCCATTGATTTCCATTTACCATGATTGGAATGCCAGGAGGGTAAAATGTAAGGAGATGTGTGAAAAACATTTAACTTGAGTAACTTGTGTGTTATGTTACGTCCGTGTAAATTCTAGAATCTGGATGTTACTGATTAATCAACTTACAGTCAATCCCTTTTGTGGACGTGAGGATTGGACAGCCACAACTCTGAAGCAACAAAACAAAGTTTAAGGACAAATTACCCAAGGTTATAACTTCATTTTCCACTTAATTATCTCAAACTCTAGTCCTATCAACATGACTAAGACAATACAAAATCTTGTTTATGAAATCATAACTTTTACGTACACTTGGTCTCTCATTCTATATGCATGCATGTGCTATACATAATGCATTTAGTGCATGTGATCAATGTTATTACTTATTAGGATCGAGATTCTACTTTGGATCGATGAACTTTTTAGGATCGAATCGGTAGGATCGGATCGTAGAATCGTAAGATCCTACAAATTAACTAAAATACGTAATTGTTTTATCAAAATATGTTAAAATCTTGTGCTTAAATCTCAAAATACTTTTATATAAGCATGTGCGTGCCTTCTAGTTATTCTCGTTTATAATAGATTTCTATTTAAAAAGTAATATATAAAATTTTAGTCACTGAAAAAAATTACATGTTAATAAATGTAGGATCGGGTTAAGATCTACTCTGAAAAAAATGACGCAAATTGAATCGTAAGATCCTACCTAGGATTGGGATCGGTCGCCACTTTTTGCATCACAGGATCCTACGATCCGGATCGTGAGTTTAACAACAATGCATGTGATAGGGCGTGGTTAGGGAAGGGCTAGCAAGGGTGCGTTAGGGCGTATCATTGCTAATTTGCTATAGTGCTATGGAAAGAATTTTGAAATTTTTAATTGAATGAAACTTCTAAATCTTTTTTTATTTTACTTTATACCCGTCGTTCTCTTTAGCGGAATTTTTTATCCCCATTAAGTTTAAATCATGACTTTGTTATTGCGATACTATCATAAGATGATATAACAATTCATTGAAAGGGATAATCCAACTCATCAAATGACAATGAACATAAACACGAATAATATGACCTTCCGTAGTTCAGTTAGTTGTATAACATATCAACAATATTTTCACCACGTTTTTCGAAATTTCGTGAAAAGGAATATATTCGTATAAATCCGTATAATTACGGCATTCAAGAGATGAGGATTCCGACTCGAATATCAACAACAAACCCACCTCATATCGACTGAGACAGAGCGAGTATATTCGTATAAATGGTTGACTTAATGTAGCTTTAAGTTGTTGCTTGCACATATATATATATATATATATATATATATATATATATATATATATATATATATATATAACAAAGTGAGTAGGAAAAATAAAGGAAGAATAGTGCAAATTCTTAGTTAAGATATAGTGTGAGCATTAAAGGAAAAAGGCAACAAACTAAATAAAGGTAGACTCCAGAAAGGTCATTTTGTGGTTAACATGGACGGCTGGGGTTTACGACATGCCATGCAAATACCATTTTCATAATTAAAACGTGATCACGACGGCTCATCACGTACCATTCGGTACTACCTTACCATTACCATACCCCCTCATTTATTATCGTTACCTTTTTCTCATATCTCTTCTCAATCTCTCATTTTCAATCCAACTCGATTGCGTATGCACGATTGTACGCAACTTATCCTTAAACGGCTAAACCCGTGCCTAATTTTGGAATTGGACGGAATTTCTCGACAGTAAAATTAAATAAGAGTGAAGACGTACCATAAGTTGTTTGTAAGCAAGGGGGTAATCACTTAGGTATTTGACAGCCAAGGTCATAACCATGGGTACCGAGTCTTCACCGGGGACCATCATTTCGATAATATTTCCGGCGATCACATCCAAACGCTCGTCGCTTTCATCTCTTCCCATTTCATCACTCACATCACGTAGTAGTAAATCAATTGCGTCACCTGTTGTTTCCAAGTCCATTGTGCCATTTGTCTTGTCTATTTTTAATCTCTCCTCTATCATTCTTCTTATCATTTTTCTTAGTGCCTCTTTTGCCTGAGGTATATGAAAAAAAAAATAATTAATTGAAATGATCTTTATCTCATTTGTTTGAGTTCTGGTTTAAAACAAATTCTTATTTAAGACGACAATTTCCATTATAATCGTAAAACGGATTTAAATAGGTACCATGTGATAAAAGGTACTTGCGTAGCTACTTGCAAAAAGTTTGTCCTATTATCATCAAATGGTAGTATTTGGATTTGTCTTACTATTAAAACGAATATTGTCGTCTTAAGGGTAAGATTATTGGTAGTTTTGAGACAAACCTTTAGAAGTCTCAAGACAAGACTCACTCAAAACTACCAATAATCTAGTAAAGTCTTAACAAAGTCTTAAATTGAGTCTTGGAAATCCAAGACTCAACTTAAGACTTTGGGTGAGTCTCTTAAGTTGAGTCTTGACCCCACTTTCATTAAAATTATCCAATGAGTGGTTGAAATGTGTCATTTTTTTTTGTAAAGAAAAGGTAATGTAAAAAAGTAAAGTCTGAGACGAGTCTGACGAATAATGTATAAAGTTTTGGGTAAGTTTGAGGTGAGTCTGAACAATAAAGAAATAATAAAAGTTAGTTGAAAACTTATGTAGCAGAGTTATTAGGATATTGGGCTTATACTAGGCAAGCCCATATTATCATTAGGGTTTCTATAACCTAGGGTTTGACATCGTCACATATCAATGTAAAACAACACAAATCAATAATATATTTCTTATGCTATTCTAATTTTAACAAGAGTCTTAAAATTTTGACCGATCTGACCAATAATGTTACCCTAAGCAAGGCTCGTTTGGTTTTGGTATGTGGGTCAACAAAGTTGAGGTAAACTAAGATCGGGTTACATATATCATATAGGTTCAAGTTTCGTGAAATTTTAGATTGATCAATTCGCTTAAAACTCGAGTCGGGTTAATACGGCCATACGGGTGATCGATACCCAATTTTGCAAAAAATCATATTAGGAGGCCATATATTCATTAGATTAGTAACATTAATGAATGGATCAAAATCAAGAAAATGAAGTTACCTTTAATGATTTGTACAATTGTGTGCCGGGAAGCTTGATTGGCAAACAAATTAATCCCTTGATGAACTCTTTAAACTCTTTCTTGAACATCTCCATTTCGTCACCCGGGCCAAGGCTCATTAACACTTTAACTAATATTTCAAACGTAATCTGAAAAGGGGAAAAACAACTTACTAAATCAGCTCCTGTCCAACATTTTTTTTAGTTTCGGAACCTGCTTTTCAGCTACTCGTGATCATTCATTATACCCCGCATAATTTTACTTTTGATGGTTAAAGACGGAGCAGTAATTTGAACTCAATTAGGTATAGAAAATCAGAAATAGTAGGAAGGACGACCTTGTTAGTTTCATCCTGGACGTAAACAAGTTGTTTAAGCTTCCATTTTTCTAAAGACAGCTTCACAGAATTCTCAATATCTCGTGTAATTTGAGCTTTTAATTCAGGCGATTTTAGAAATCTTCCAATCGATGCATGCAGTCTCTTATGAACAACCCCATTCATTCTCAGAATCGAAGATTCACCAAATAACTCGGTTATGGATTTTGGATAAGCTGGCACAAAAATATTCCCATGATTTTGTAAGATAGCTCTGTTTATTTCTGGATCAGTTGATACAATTACTGGTTTTCCTAATAAATTTGTCTTGAACACCTTTCCATACCTAGTTTCACAACATAAAATCAGACAATGATATTCATTAACACAAATTCTCATTTGTGACGGGCTAAATCCGTTACAAGCTTGTAAGTGGGAGGGCAAGTGGAAAGGGTTGTGAGAGGTCACAAGTTTGTGACAGTCATAAGCCAGATTGGTTAATGATTGGCATAAGGATTTTTTAATGGCAGAGAGCACCATGACGATTATTTTTCCAATGTTAAGAACGGGAATCTAGTGTACTAATCTTCGTGACTTACATAATACTCGTAAACTAATCGATCTAACCTTAACTTAAACACTCATACATAACTTGTCACACTAATTAACACATCTAGTATAGAGAGAGCCACAAGTAGGGCGATTTTGATATTGGCGTATTTGAAACCACGTTATGACTTATGAGTATCTCTCATGAATCATGATTTTACCAACTAAGCTAGCATCTTCGAAACATTTGAAAAGAAAATTAAAGAAAAATTGACATGGGAAACTGAAGTACATGAACAAGGGAGGGATATGTTTATGTGGCAGAGTTTTCAGTTTTCACTGCTCTGCATGCTGACAAGCAATATATTTACATGAAGGAGCCTTCAGTGTCTTGAGTCTATTTACTGTGTGTGCATACACTGGTTTGCATGCAGCATGCCTACCAATCTATACCATTAATTACCCCCCAATTAAAACAGAGGTATCTGTTTTATAGTTAAAACGAGTCAAATACTACACTATTTAGATATGCAAAACTTTTGTTACTACGGAGTATTTTTTATTCTTTTGTCTTCTTATCTATGCAAATGGCTGATACTTAACCCGTTTTAACTATAAAATAGATATTCTTGTTTTAAACAATAATTTGTGACGTGAATAATGTTATCTCGCATTTTTGCTCAACCTCTAACAAAAATTCTTCCTTCCATCTTGGGCAAATCGTTGATGGGAGGTGGGAAGACATTTAAGAAATCAAACTAGGCCAAATTCATAAGTACTCCGTAGTAACTAGACTGGTTGGTTTTAACCCATATTTAATGTGAAGTTGAACCACAAACAAAATGCAGGTTCTACTTAACCTACAGATCTAGTATCTACAAATACACAATGCTATCCATATAAAGTGGCCGCACGTACCCCGCACCTCCAACTTATTATGAGTCTACATTTACAACAACATAAATTCTAAAATTGTGAAGTCAAGACAACACTCGCAACTAATTTAAACAAAACACAAATAAAACGAGGAGCTCTGAAGTGTGAATCAAGATCTACTTAACAACACAAATTCTTGAGTTAAAATA
Source organism: Silene conica (assembly GCA_029255685.2). NCBI lineage: Eukaryota > Viridiplantae > Streptophyta > Magnoliopsida > Caryophyllales > Caryophyllaceae > Silene > Silene conica. The sequence continues at coordinate 5,974,715 of CM055315.2, read as the reverse complement.
TCACCTCATAAAAGACGTCTACTTAGCGGGAAATAAGTCTCTCAATTACCTAATTTTATGCACGGGTAGGTCTTCGCATTACCTCATGTCCTCGGATACTCAAACCTCGTGACTTGTGAGGGGTCGTGCCATTAAAATACGGATAATAGTTTAAAAACCGGGTGCATTACATTGATCATTTGATCATGCCTTTAAATCTTTAACATGATAATATTTATCATGATAAGACTTTTATCAAGAAAAGACAAACCTCGTGGTTGGTCTAATTAACGTATAAACTTCAGGTCTTTCAAAAGTCGTATGTCTATTGGTCATATAGATATCAGACTTAAGTCTTAATGCACATCACTTACCTTAACACGGGACAAAAATCTGATGTCTATTAGTAAAAAAATCCGATATTATTTTTGTAGTAGCTGAGTTAACTCTCCTAAAACCGACTAATCCAATTCATTTGGCTAATTGCGTTTGATTTTAGAATCTAGATGTACAATATAGTACTCCATCCATTACTTTATTAAAGCAATATTAGTCCATAACTACTACTAGTAATTAATAAACTAAACTGTGATTGCCATTGCATTGTTTAGACAGATTTCAAGGTTGAAGGAAACGGCCACGTTGACTATGAGTAGTCCAACATTTGACCAGTCATTGATTGAATAAACATACTAAATTATTGATTAAACCTTGAGCAGTTTGAGTTTGATTTTTCATTGAGATAATATTAGAAATTTAGATCCTGTTTTTCTTGGCTGAAACAAGCTGAATTGAATTAATTGGAGTATGACTTAACTGAACTAAATTGAGTGAAACGGAGGTGAAGTGAATTTAGTTGAATTAAAAATTAATTTTGTGAAGAGATTAATTGAACATAATTGATTGAACGTAAATAAAATCTAACAGAATATAGCCAAATAAAATTGAAAGGAGCTGAAATTAAGCCAGAAAAAATATGGTCTTAGAGTCACGGGAGATCTATTGTTCAATCACAAATACAAATTAAAGATAGACATCAACCTTAAGATGAATTAAATAGAAAAATGAGTAAGACAAAAAAAAGTTTCCAAGGACTAGCAAAATATTATATCTAACCAATTGGGACATTATTTAACCCGTTTTATTTTATATATGTTTTAAGAGATTAATTATTTTTCAGTGATTCTGAATTTTTTTAATTTCAAATCCTAGATACCCGGAGATGTATTCAATTTTAGGAAAAGAAATGACTTCATTAAACGAGTTTTCGATATACCCCTGTTTGTAAGGATCCTCTCCATTACCTTGAAAATAATGTCTAGTCCATTATCTCTAATAATCATTTTTATACATTAGTTTTACCCATACTGAAACTCGTTTTGGTTTTAAAATTTGTGAAAGTTGACTCGGTAGTTTATTATTATAAATTTATTTACATATTAGTCGTATAAAATAGTGGGTATATTGCAAAATTGAATAAAATATGTTGAAAGGAAATGACAAAAGAAAAAAGATGGGAGTAGAAACAAAGGGCATTAATACGGAGATTATGGAATGAAAGAATTATTGTCGCACTTTCCTTGTCAATTGTCATAGGTTGCAAGCCTAAGTTATTTAATACGGAGTACTTCCAAGGTAGGATGGTTCAACAAATCTTCTCATTCTTTTGCATTTTCAACTCATCTATATCTCTTCATTTTTCATTTTACTTTTCTACCTTCATCTTTTATGCCCAATCAAATGATTAAGACGTCTCTCAATTTGGGTTTGTAATTTGTATACGTCTTAGGCTATGGCTATTTGTTTTCTTAACTTATTTTTGCATAATATTTTTAATATTTCTAGGCTGAATTTATAAGATTTAAACTTTTTATAACTAATCTTATAAATTCTATATTAAACTTATAGAATTCGAACATTTTTGAACTTAACTTATAATTCCAACAATATTATTTTCACACAATCATATTTATATATGTGTCATTATTTCCCGTTAGAAATCAACATAAAATAATGACTAATAATTACATTAAACAAAAGACCAACATTGGCTAAATTTCTTCTATTTAAAATAGAAATACTTCGTACTAGTATAATAATATACTCCGTAGATAGTAAGTCTTACTTAAAACGGGTATTATCCGTTTTAGCTTAAAGCGGGTCAAATACCATCAACTGTGATAATAAAGACAAAAAAATTGTCATTTTCTAGATAACGAGTGTGGTAATTTGGTATGTATTTAACATGTCTTATGCTTAAGACGGATAATAACGGTTTAAATGAGAATTTGTTAATTTCTAAAGCAATCAAAATTATTACTAATCGTATATCTTTTTAGTTTTTGTTTTGTTTTGTTTTGTTATTAATTGATTTTATTATGATTATTACATTAAAGTACACCTACTAGTAGAGTTCTTGGAGGGTACACCTTAAATCCTTAAGCTATCAAGCTTCTATAGTGGTTGGTTTTTTTTTCAAATGGCTTACAAGAGCATACTATATACGAGTATTATATATTGGACCAAGGAGGAATTCGTAACTAGAATCTAATATCCCCAATTATCCAAACTCCAAATATCCGATACGACTCAATCTTCACCGCTCGACTAAGACATCTATACTAATAACATAACATATTAGTATTCGAATTAAAGGTTCTTTTAAAACCCAAGACAACATACTATCTAGTACCTATTACGCCTTTTAAAAGTCGGAACTTTACCTGTTAAACTAGCTGACTTCTACAATAAGTGATAAGTAAAAATATCTCCAAGTACAAAATGGAGTACCAAGAAACTTAAATTCGAAAGGGAGATCTCGAAATCTCGATCACAACTTTGACAAGACTTTCATACACCTTCCCTACACAAACCCTTGTGTTTGTGGCCAACCACTTGCCACTACTTGATGCTCATGTATCATCAATTCATCATCATCATCATCATCATCATCCTTCATACAATTTGTAAATACCAAACCCACTTGAACCAAATAAAATACTACTTCTAACAAACAACCAAACAATAAACCCAAGCCACGACAACGTTACTGAGTTTCAGTATCATCCTCTCACATATCAAAAAGACGATATTATCGAGAAAGATAAGTATAGACGACTTACAAGGATTTGCGTTTATGCATGAAGGAAACAGGCTTAGAAGTATAAGAAGAAGCAATGAATTCAAGAGTTTCTCCAATAAAAGGCCATCCACGACTTCCTTTAGGAACCCTACAATCATTTATGTTTATTATGGGATTTTGAATGTATTTTTGTATCTTATTATAGGATGTTCTACATAACAATTTTGTCAAGTAAATAAGAGGAAGAAGCATGAAGGAAAGCATTAGAAAGCACAATCCTCCCATTTTTAGTGTCTTCTCTCTCTGGGAAGTGTTATCATAACTTCCACTATGGAGTACAAGTACTATTTATATTCTTTCAACTGATCCGCCGCTTGTGCTTCCTTTTCTAGCTTTTGCAGTTTTTCTATTTCATGTGGGTACATATCACACATTTAATTATCACACATTTTTGTTTAAGACCCAATGAAATTAAAACGGATTTAATGTTACCATTTTACGATAAAATAAAAATATTTCGTGATTAAATATTACCCTCAGTTTATTTTGCTAAGAATTGAAAATTTTTAGTTATCACATTTAATTATTATCTTCTATAGAGTATTAAAAAATGTTGATATTTTAATCTTAAGATAAGTCTGTCTTATGCGAAACCTACTCTTTAGTTAAATGTTAAATGTAGAAAATAATTCGCATCTTATACTCGTCATGTCCCAATGATATGTTTACACTTGTTTTATTTGTGATGGAAAAATAAAGCAAGTGTAAATATATCATGGAGACACAGGGGTACAGTTCCTGGACTATGCCACCAGATGTACAATGCTATTGTACATCAGGGGTTATTTCAGTCTTTTTCTTACTTATTTTTGGAAAAAAAAAGGTCAGTAATTCCATTCTTCTCCACTTTCTATTTTACGTAATTCTTCCCTATTTTTCTAACTCATCTTCATCCATCATCCAATAATTGATTTTTCGCATTAATTATTATATCTCCATCTTTCAGTTTATTTAATTATATATTATGTCAAGGTAAGTTTTTTTTATTTTATTAGTTCATATTCTTTTACATTAGCTCGTAATCTTATATTAATAGATCGTACTCTTATAATAATAGCTCGTATTCTTATATTAATAGCTCGTATTCTTATTTTGATAACTCATATTTTTATATTAATAACTCGTATTCTTATCTTAATAACTCGTATTTTTTTATATTAGCTCTTATTCTTTTAATATTAGCTCGTATTCTTTTATTATTAGCTCGTATTCTTTTAATATTAGCTCGTATTCTTAGGATAATAACTTGCATTCTTTTGTGCTCGTATTTTTTATTTTGTGATTTTCTTAAACTCGTATTCTTTTTACATTAGCTCATATTCTTATATTAATAGCTCGTATTTTATCTTAATAGCTCGTATTCTTATATCAATAACTCGAATTCTTATCTTAATAACTCATATGTTTTTATATTAGCTCGTATTCTTTTAATATTAGCTCAAATTCTTTTTATATTAGCTCGTATTCTTAGGGTAATAACTTGCATTCTTGTGTGCTCGTATTTTTAGTTTATATTAGCTCGTATTCTGTTTACATATTGTTCAAAATTTGGGGGATTGATGTGTATTACTATGTTGAATTAACTTTTTTATCCAAAATTTATATTAGGTCGTATTCTGTTTACATTATCTCAAATAATTTTTATACTAACTCATATTCTTACCTTAATAACTCATATTTTTATTATATTAGTTCATTCTTATTACATTACATTGTATTCTTATATTAATAGCTCGTATTTTTATAATAATAGCTCGTATTCTTATATTAATAACTCGTATTCTTATCTTAATAAATCATATTTTTATATTAATAACTCGTATTGTTATCTTAATAACTCGTATTTTTTTTCATATTAGCTCGTTTTCTTTTAATATTAGCTCGTATTCTTTTTATATTAGCTCATATTCTTATGGTAATAACTTGTATTATTTTGTGCTCGTATTTTTAGTTTGTGATTTTATTAAACTCGTATATTTTTACATTAGCTCGTATTCCTATATTAATAGCTCGTATTCTTATCTTAATAGCTCGTATTTTTATATTAATAGTTTGTATTCTTATATCAATATTTCGTATTCTTATTTTATAACTCGTTATTTTTTATATTAGCTTGTATTCTTTTAATATTAGCTCGTATTGTTTTTATATTAGCTCCTATTCTTATCGTAATAACTCGCATTTTTATGTGTCCATATATCATCAAATTTTAATGAGTACTTAATGTGCTTTCTTGTACCACAGATGCATGGATTGAATATGAACAATCAGAATTGATTGTACTTAATTAAAGTTGATTCAGAGAATGATGTTTATGAAGTTTATCGTAAATATTCATTTGTTAAGTGCTTTGGGTCAGAAAATTTACCCTAAATTTTCATTAGGGTTATGATTGTGTAAATATTCATCAGGGTTATGATTGGTGTAAAAATTTACCTCAAATTAGTATTGTTTGATGCGTTTTTCCTTCTTGATATCGATGCAAATTGCTTCTCGTTCACCGAAATATTATTCGATGCATTTTTCCGCCTTGTTGAACATACCAATCGCTTCCCTTCCGCCATCTTCGGATCAAATTTTGGTGGGAGAGAAATTTGTTGTGACTGTCGTCGAGAGAAAATTAAGAAAGTGTTTACGTTGATTGCTAATTAGATAATTGTTTTGTATTGTGCTCTAATAAAAAATTAGAAAATTTTATAACAGGTGGGCCTGATGTACCATGCTAATATACACCTGGGTGTAGGATCCTATTTGTGGGGACTAGTACGTAAACACGTAATTCAAATACCGAGTATTGTTTGGTTTGTTGGTGAAATGAAATATACCATCAACATTTAAATCATTTGTTTATCTTTGTTTTCGAAAGAAAAAATCGAGAAGAGTCGAGGAAACTTGTGTGGATAATGTTATTAAATGACAAGTGACAATCGATTAATAGGTTTGATTAGCAGATTTATTTAGCATAATTGTTTTAGAGGTAGTGTTTGGTAATTGACGGTTTAGATTAGCAGATTATTTAGCATCTTTGTAATTAAAATGACATATAAGGACATGAACAAATTATTTATTAAATATATAAAAAGAAGGTTAATATTGTATTAAGAGGGTAATCAAATAAGACAATTTCGTTTATTTCTAATCCGCTAATCCAATATGATGGTAGGAGCAACATATTATAAAATATGTAGTAGCATATTGGACCCCAATATACTATTTCAATATGTCAATAAGCAAACACTCTAAATAGCATATTCGTAAGTCATACATGCTAAACTTCATCAATATGTTAAAATTGGTCAATCATAACATAAAAAAGTTAAACAAATGAATGCGACACTCATAAATAAGATAGACAAACAAATAACCTGCACAAATGAAACATAAAAAAAATATGATACGGGATTAATGAGTATATATCATACTCTCTCCTATTTTTCCTTTTTCCTTTGTTTGTGAGCAGATGTATTAAGGAGATGAATAAAATAAGAGTAAAAGAGTTAGATAGGGTTAGTGATAGGACTTACAGATTAAAAATTAGGAGTTAAATAAGAAATTATAAGCCACAAACATCAAGGAAATGAATAAAATGTGAGTAAAAGAGTTGAGGAGAGTTTAATGATATGGGGAGATGGATAAAATACGAGTAAAAGTTTCCAAAAGAAGAAAGAGAAAGAAATACGGAATAATCCGTTAAGGGAATATGGAAAAAATGGTGAACGGGAAGGAGTGCAAATTAAAGTACATATGTTATAGAATAAGATAAAGAAAAAACTATAAAGAGATAATAAAAGGAGAAGATTGAGAGCATGTATATTGAAGAGGAGGTTATGATCCTCTCATTTCTTCCCCTTTCTATATCTTTTTGACACATCACTCTCTCTTTCATCCAACTCATTTTCCACTATCTTCATTCTCCTCTTTCTATTCTTCTATTTTTTTTTTCCTACATCAAAGAGGATCCTCTCTACCTCCTCTTTCATATTTTTGTTATTATAAATAAAATGAAATAAAGTGTATATGCAATATTTTCATAGGTAAGTGGACACAAGGGTCTAGGTTGTACTTCCTCTAAAAATAGAGGAAACTTTTCTCTTCCTCCTTCAAAGAGGATGTTCAATGTTGGTTCCACATTGAAGAGGACAATCTTCTTCAATGTGGATGCTCTCAATAGCGTTAGTCTTATTCATCTTGATGAAGTATTTATATATTACATATTACGTAAGTAACCTAATTACATTAATAATTACGTAATGGACCATAAAGCCGAATGGACGTCCATATCATACATTACAATATAAATATTATTTTAAACACGGTAATACTTTGTACTTGTTTGGTTTAATCATCTCTCAAACTCCCTCCAAGTCTTTAGCCCAGGGAATGTCGCACCCTTTCTTTCTCCTCCTCTGCGATATCGCACTTGCCACCCTCACAATGTCGCACTCTTCATGTTCGGGATCCCTTCACTGTTGGCATGTCTGTATCTCTCCAGAAAGCTACTCCTTCATCGCCTATATTAAAAGAACCCGCGATACAATCTTGTCAGGTCACCGCCCACGTTGCTTCACCCACCTCCATTACCTCCACCTATTTCCCTTATCAAGCCGCATGTCCACCATCACTACCACGACTAATCTTCCTATAACAATATTCTATCATAGATTTGGGCATTTTAAGATATATTACAAGGTTGAAAGTTGACAGGAATGATAAATGGATCTTGCTCAACCAAAGAAAGTGTATAGTGGAGATATACTCAATGACATTGGTATGAAAAACTTTCAATAGACTCAATTTCCAATGCCTAAAGAGCTGAAAATAACTCCAGCCAGAAGATGGTTAATTAATGGAGCATCCTAAACAATACAAAAGACACGAATTGGAAGATTTTATATTTGAATCTTACCAGACCAGACATATCATACTTTGTACAACATCTCAGTTAGTTCATAAGTGAACCCACGGTTCCTCACATGCAGGCTATCATTCATGTCTTGAAATACCTTAAAACCACGGTCAATGTTAGACTGTTTTATCCTGCTCAGAATTCTCAGTGATACACACTGTGAACAGTGTGCTTTCTCCCGTAGATCCTTGATTGAATATTGTTCAATGCTTGGACCCTCATCGATTTCTTGGAAAACCAAGAAACAGAAAGTTGTCAGCAAAAGCACAATTGAATCTAAATATAGAAGCATGTCATATGTCTCTTCTGAATTTGTCTGGTTACATGCCTTATCGAAGGATATGACAGTAAGCATTCCTTTGCCCATTCCTCTGTTGTGTGATAATAAAATTGTTGCACATACAGCTGAAAGTCCAGTCTTTCATGAGAGAGCAAAACATTTAAGCATAGATTATTGTCACCATGTGCGTGACAAACTCCAAGAAAGTTTCCTCATTCCAAAGTATATACGCACTGGATTGCAGCTTGCAGATCTTATAACAAAGCCTTTGGGAGCTGCACAACACAAGTTTTTGTCTCTCAAGCTTGGCCTGCAATTTCCTTGATGCATTCCAGTTTGAGGGGGGAATATAGAGATTAGTGAATATTTGTAATCGGTTAGTTACTTTGTCATGAGTTAGCTGCAATAAAGTTTGTTAAGTATTAGTTAGTATATAACTCATTGTATATATACTTCCATAACAAAGTAACTAACCGATTACAAATATTAATCTCTATAGTTAATTTTAGTGAAGGGAATTAAAATGAAAAGTTTTACCTAAAATGTAAGTATTAATGATACAAGACAAAGGAGAACCCACCCCAAAAGCTAGCTCAAAGGTTGGTAGAGGCGTTGAGCCATTGTCCTATATAAACCCCACATCAACCCCCCATCTGATCGATGTGGGACTCATGTCCCATACCATGCAATGGGATCAGTCCGTAACATTCATCCCTTCTTCAGGACCAATGTCCTCGTTGGGTCACGGCTGTTTCTTCCAGGCCACCCACTCCGAGGTTGGCTCTGATACCATTGATACAGGATAAAGGAGAACCCACCCCAAAAGTTAGCTCAAAGGATGGTAGAGTCCTTGTACTATATAAACCCCACCTCAACCTCTATTTGATTGAAGTAGAGCTCATATCTCATACCATGCAATACGATCAATCCGTAACAATTAAAACAAAGTTAAATTCTGCGTAGTAGAGTCCCGTGAAAGTCTGGAACTCAAGTTATGGGGAGAAACTAGAAAGCCAATCCGTTCGCTAGGGACAAACCGAGAAATAAAACAAAACTCCCGTGGTTCAAACTTTCTAACACGTAACTAAGCAAAATAAGCAAGATAGAAATGGAGAAAAGACGAGCTTGTATGCAACTTCTATGGCGATGCCGTATTACAACTCATCTCTCCGATCATCACCATCTTCAACGCCCACTCTCTCATCTCTCACGCTCAGGTTTCTCCTCTTTCTCTTATACCACAACTCTCACCTTCTAATCTACTCTGTCGTGTTTATACTGTAAATGTTTTCAATCTTAACATCTTTTAATTGAAATTCGATTGTAGAAATATTGTTTCTGGCATTTAAATTGATTTATTCAAGGTGATGTTTCTTCAATTGGTACTGATTTTGTGTATAGTATTGATGGTTCGATAATTTGAGATTAGAGATGGAGTGAAACATGTCGGTTTTGTAGATTTGAATTAGGGTTTTAACAGAGATTGCTTGGGGAAATTTTAGGAATATGTGGAATAGCGCTTATTATTTGCTTCCTTGGTAACAATCATTTGTTTACATTTGATTAAAAAAGTTAAAACAAATGATTGCAAGGGAGCATATAAGAGTATAAGTCATGTCAGCGCTTCTTTAGCCCGTGATCTGAGTGCTGAGGATAAGTGAACTACACACAAAATGGTTTTGATTGCGCCAGCTAACATGAATCACTTTTTAAAATCATCAATGATGGTAAAGTAAGGGAAAAAAAGTTTAGAGAAGGAAAAAGAAAGATGGCCTCCAAGGTGAACAGCCTCGTCTCTTTTCAATGGAACATTGTTGGAGATGGAGGTTGGTAAAATGGATCTAGAACAATTAACAACATTAAACAATAAAGGAAATAATACAAGGATAGTCCTAAAAGCTTGCTTGAGATGGTGTAATTGGTACCAGGGAATACAGGCTAAAGCGTTACCTAAGAGAAGAGATGTGTAAGTGTGTAACATCCCTTTATGGGGGTAATTGTTATCCTCTCTTCTTCATTTCCATTTTTGGATACCAGCTCAATTTACTCCATTTTCTTCTAGTTTTAAGCTATTTACTCCCATAACAATTGCTCCATACCAAGCTACTCCGCAAGTCCGCAAGTGATAACAACTGGAATAATGTACTTGAAAGGAAATTGAATACATAGTTGTATCACTTCAGTCAATAGCTATGTTCCAATTCGTTAAAGTTGCCTTGATAATCCCTTGCCAGTTCTGCTACAACCATATCTACTATGACTCAACGACATAGTTATCAAGGCATGATCGTTACCACTAGCACTATTTCGAACCGTAAGTTTACTAGCACTAGCAAACTAAATATTACAAATCACATCACTTCATATCAAACTTGCCTAAGGCTCGTAGATGAGTCTCTGATGCCTTGTTTCACTATATACCACACTGCCAAAATGCCAAATGCCTTTTTTCAACCCATACTCCATAGTGTCAACATATTCAACCTTTGTTTGATACCATATCACACACAGGTTGAATATGATAAAGATTAGTTTGTACAGTCATTTGAAATTTATAGTGGATAAGGACCATGGAGTAATGGAGTATCATAACTGCGGGTGCAATGTTTGGAAGAAATATCATGCGAGATCTCTAGCACGTAACACCTGCTTACATGCTCGTCTTCTGCAGGCCTTATGGGACCGCATCAGGCAAGAACTTATTATAGCCCATGCCATTGTCCATGTGAAAGTTCTTGATAGAGGATATCCATGGGCAAATATTTGATTTTCTTTTGCACAGTTTTATTGTAGGTGGTGATGCAATTTATGAGGTAAAATAGGTGTTCGGCAAATATACTCGTTGTCTACCCTAGCATGTTCTTACAGTGACATGAAAGTTCTTGGACCATTTTGCCAATTATATACTTGACAAAAAGTGCCTTGAAAATCACGTGTCTCTCTCTCAAGTCAAATTAATATTAAGCTGTTCTGAAAGGCTATTCATGTGTAAACTTAAATATTGTGCAGGGCCTACACTTAATGGTGTCAGAGAACTCTCAGCATTAAGCTCATATATTGGGCAGCAGAGGCAGAATAGCCAATCATCATTCCTTTTCTTAGGTGAGTATGGAGGTTTTTCTCGGGATACTTGCTTTAGAAGAAACTCAGGTCTTCAGACAAGGTTCTATGGTTCGGAAGCCAAATCTGTTGAGAGGAGACCTTCCTTCTCTGAAGTAAATTCTAAGGACGTTAGTTACTTCCAGAGTATACTTGGGGAGAACAATGTAATACTGGATGCGGATAGGCTTCAGTCAGCAAACACTGATTGGATGCACAAATACAAAGGCTTCAGCAAGATTATGCTTCTACCACGGAGCACTGAGGAGGTAAATTACACTTTAAAAGGTTCTACAACGTAGCTTTCTTCTTTTGGCTCTAAGTTGGTGCTTTTTCTTCTGCACAACTAGATTTCGTTTCTTTTGTTGCCCGTGGTAAATGACCAATATAGGAAACTTTTCTTAGCTTTTTTTCTTATGTTTCTTTGTGATTGGGAACATTACTTTTACATATAGCTCACTAGTTTTGGAGTTTGAAAAATCCTTTGCCCTTGTCTGTATGAAGTATGAACCAAACCAGTGTAATCCCTGCATTTTAGAAGTACTTTCCGTTTTCACTTTCGTAAAAAATTTCAAAAGAGGAATACATAGCTAGGAATAGCAATTCTTGCAATTCAAGTGGCCCACTAGAAACTTATCCCACTAAGTATATGGATGATATTTGTGATTCTGGCTTTAAATTTTCTCAACTAGAAACTTATCCCACAAAGTGTGGAATATGGATAGTAGTTATGATTCGACCAAATAGTTAAAATGGAAGGTATTCTTTAATTAGAGGGAGTCAATCTTGTGACATTTTTGAAGAGAATGCTCTTCTCCGTGTAGCAGAAACTCAAGCTGTATGTGATGGGATTTCATATGATTTTGAACACATAACTTTCATTTGTTGTTGAGCACGTAACTTATCATGTCTCAGGAAGTTCACTCGTATTTGTTTGTTCACGTCAAATGTCTTTTTTTGGTATCTGACAGAGAAACTTTGTCGCAGAAATGCTCATTTTCTTACATATTGAATAGCCAAAAAGTTTTTTCCCCAATAATATGTAAACTCTAAAAAGCTTTATGCGTTACACCTATGTTAGTCTAACTTGGCTTCCAGTGTTGGACAGGTGCGTGTTGGATTATGAGACTTGTGAAAATTTTGCATCTTTTGCCTAAATTGAAGTGTTGAAGTGCCATGTCATGTCGCGTCGAATGAGCATCATGTCAGCATGTGACATCACTGACATGCAACCGAAAGTGAAGTGTCGAACTAACATAGGAATTATGTTTTGATGTTTGAGTATTCTGTATGACTTTACTTGCTTGCTTATATCTTAGAATCCATCTTAGGTTCAATTATCTGTCTCTAGCTTGCAATATATATGCCCAACGTACTGTGCATGTGAACACGCCTCTTCTATTTCTAAAGTGTTCTGTAATTGTGGAAGTGGGCAACTCTGATTTTGTTTGAGCTAAATGTGTTCACATTCCAGGTTTCTCAGATTATGAGATACTGCAGTTCAAGGAATTTGGCTGTTGTTCCACAAGGTGGTAACACAGGTCTTGTTGGGGGAAGTGTGCCTGTTTTTGATGAGGTAATGTAACACTTTTATATGATGGAGCAAAATTGCTGTGTGGTTATGGTTTGTGAGCTTCTGATTTGCTAAAGTATTACATGTATGATTATGGCACACTTACTGTGTTTCATGTCAAATTTGTGTCCTACTGATAGATGGTGGAAGATTGCTGTAGAAATGATACTTGTGTGTCCTGTTATCAGCGTCTGAGGTTTGATCAGTTGATTTTAGCTTGCCAGAAAAACCTAGACAAGCATAATGCCTAAAATCCTCTGCCTTTTTATTTTTTTCCCTGAAAGTAGTAGATGGTTGTCCCATTTTTGTTATGAGTCAGTTCACACACTTTTACGTGTATTGCAGTGGAAAGGATACTTAACATTCTCCTCTCATTACCTCACTGCGATCAAAAGTTGTATAATAAATTGAGACAAGTAAAATGATTGACACGTTTAAATTTAACTTCTAAAGATACATAGTTAATAGCTATCCTCTTGATGTATCTCTTTATCTGATTTTGGATTCTCTGTTGCTTTACTCATGGACTCAGTCAAGAGCCAAAAACTCATGATTCTTTACCTTCAATACACGATGGAAGAGCAATATGACTAACTAAATTTCCTGCTCCTTATATATTGAAGTAGCAGTTGGCGTGATGCAATTTTTTGGGTGACTCGTAAAAATACTCGGGTGTTTTAAATACAAGGATAAGGCATACATCCAACTTCCTTATCCCGCCATAGGCGGAGCCTTTGATGAACTGTAATAATGTAAAGCATTGATATGTCATTTTTGGATGCAAATACTTACGCCTTTTTTTTCTTAATTCGCAGGTTATTGTCAACTTGAGTGCAATGAACAAGATATTATCTTTTGACAAGGTATGCCGATTTCCAGTGTTCCTTTTTGTTCTATTATACATTTGTGGAGCAGTTGTTAGGAGGATACCTTGAATTTGGCAATTGATACTCAGCAGTATTTCAAGATCCTTAAGGTAGAAGGGTTAGGTTGGCGCAGACCATAGGGAGGTTTTTGCTTTTGCATTTTTCATGAACTAGAATTTCGTGTTATCCCTATATTTGCTCAATATTCATCGATAGACAACACCCCCAGTCCTATATTGTTGCTAGATGCAAAGGGATGTCCCGATTTATTGAAAACAGAATGTGGTGAATGATCAAATGATAGGTTGGTTCTATTTCATGTCTTATATTATGCTTGAGTGAGTTGATATAGTGACGAGATTTAGTACTATGGAGTAAACTTTATGTATTGAGACAACCTCTTCTTGGTCCTCCATATACATTTTGTGTTTATAAAATGATTTGATTTCAAAATATGCAGGTCAGTGGAATCCTAGTCTGTGAAGCAGGATGCATATTGGAGAATTTGGAATCTTTTGTAGACAATGAAGGGTAATCTTCTATGTATACCTTTAAAGTTCTATGTAGTCGGTCCTTCCTTACTATTAAATATTTTTCACTTTTTTTTTTCTTTTTCTAAAAAAAAACTAAGATAAAGGCTTTAGGATAGTGATAAAGGCTTTAAATATATTCGCTCTATTCAGAATTTGGTAGATATTTGCTCAGCTTTGGATGCTGGATTACTATGATTTTTTTTTTGCATTTTTCATATCAAAGAGAGGCGTTAGACTCCTTTTCCCATACTTATCTATTTAATGATGTAGATTTGTCATGCCTCTTGATTTGGGTGCTAAAGGAAGCTGTCAAATAGGTGGAAATGTTTCAACTAATGCTGGTGGTTTGCGCTTGGTTCGTTATGGATCTCTTCATGGGAATGTCTTGGGTAATATTTAAGTGGATCATTCAATGTGATATTTGATTGTTTTAGGCTATGTACTAAAGGAAAAGGTGTGAAAAATTATTTTCTTAACTGTATTACTAGCTTAATGCATTTGAAATCTAAAAATTCACATGGTATCTTGATGTTTACCGAATTCCCCAAGGTACTAAAAGATTAGGTTTATCCAGATCCCAGAGGTTTGTATTTTTTATCTACCGTGACCAAATTGTAACATCTGATGAGCTTTATGGTTAAAATAATGCCTGTCATTCATTAATGCTGAGGGGAAGTTACGTTTTTGAAAAAAAACTTAATTAGTTCGTTCACCATTTTATTTCAGTTTGTCCACATGATACCGCTATGTTTCTATGGCACCATGTATACAAACTTAAAGTATAATGGTATTACACATTTATTATTTTTTTTTTCAAAAGTTCCTATCAAAATACCCTTCAAACATAATGAATGACATGTAACCAAGTGGTGTTAGTCTAGTGGTAACTGAGTTAAACCTTAAAGCTTGCAGAAATGCAGGAGTTGAGAGGTCTCAGGTTCGATTACCAGCTGGGGCGATGACCACTTGGCCACTGCAGCCTCCGAAGGGGTGGTTTACATGTTCCATGTGGTGGTGCGGGAATGCAGGGCCCGGGGGATTGAACCCTTCGTTACCAAAAAAAAAAAAAAAAACCTTTGAAGTTATGAATGTAACAGTTTGGTTGTGGTTGGCAAACTATACAAACCTCAAGGATATTATCACAAACATAAACTTTTGGTTACCCTAGAAAATATGTTAAACCTCTGGGATATCATGTGAATTTAAAAATATGGAAAGGTACAAATATGGCATCTGATTTGTTTGAGTTGGTATGTGGTATTGACAGCCGAAAATTCCATAGATCGATCATCTTAGACTCATATGACTAATTATGATGACTTCAGAGATTCATCTGGTACATTAAGTTAAATCCATTTCAGCTGGTAATTAGCATCACGGGGTTTTCACCCTTCCACACACGTTATATCCACGCAAGTCGTTGAAACTTGAAAGAAACTAAGCGATGGCAAGGAGTCGGTTTGTCGACTTGAATGCCTTTCAGCCGTGCTATTAAATATGCTCGTTTAATGTTATTTAGAATTGTCATTCTCATGTTGAACTGGATCTATCATGGATGAGATATGTAACGAGTGTTTTAAGATGCTGTTGAGTTTTGACCCATAACACATGTTGCGCTTACTAGTTTTTGCTTATTTTCCGAAATTTCAGCTGAATTTACAAATTGCATATCTGTCTTACTGATAACCTGCTTTGCCAAACAATTTCAATTCTAATTTTCTATTGTCATATTTATGTCTTCATCCTATAAGTCCTTGACCAGGTAATGATATACCCATTTAAGCGGGCACTCTTGTATAGGCCTTGAAGCTGTATTAGCTGATGGTTCTGTGATGGACATGCTTGGGACGTTACGTAAAGATAATACTGGGTATGACTTGAAGCATTTATTTATAGGTTTGTGGTAAGTTTTGGTGCTTAGTAGATTATTACAAATCAAACCAGGAGAATACAAGCTTCTGGTTCACAGGTCATTATGATTGAGAGTAATTTTTAAGCGAGTAATAGTGGAAAAAACATTGGAATGGAGGTGGAAGTGGTTGTCATGGTGGGAAGAAAATGTGGAGGGGAGGGTAATAATAATCTTATAAAGGAGAATAAAGTGGGGTAATAGTTATCCACCTTCTCTCTAGGGTAATATATTACCCCCATTACAAGGTAATTGATCTCCCTCAATCCCTTCCTCATCCCTTCACCACCGCCATCACCTCACTCCTCTTTTTCCATTGTTTCCCTCCATTACTCCCTTAAGACTTACCCTCTATCCTTGGAAGCCCCCAGATTTAAGTTTCTCCCCTCTTTTCTGGATGCAGGTAGTGAAGGATCGCTGGGTATTGTGACAAAAATCTCTATCCTTACTCCACCAAAGCTTGCTGCTGTCAACATTGCTTTTCTGGCGTGCAATGACTATATCAGCTGTCAGGTAGCCAGCTTCTTCCGAGAATAAATAAAACCAGACCTGTTTTATTATTCACTCAAATTTCTCCTTGGTAATTGTAGTTAAATATTGCTCTTTTATTGTATATTTGTGGAGTGTACTTTGACGGTTAGTTATATGGAACTTCTGATTTTTGAAAATCCAATGTTTCCAAAAAGAATTTAGCAATTTCCCGATAAAAGCATAGTAAATGGGGAGATCTTTAATTTGTTAATGCTTCTTGCATCTG
This sequence comes from Silene conica, assembly GCA_029255685.2. Lineage (NCBI taxonomy): Eukaryota > Viridiplantae > Streptophyta > Magnoliopsida > Caryophyllales > Caryophyllaceae > Silene > Silene conica. Next base: position 5,957,671 of record CM055315.2, on the reverse strand, counting down.
TTGTCGTGGCGCATAGTGGAGTAAGTGGACTAGTGGTAGATCATCAGAACTCTTGTTTTGTGTTTAAGATGGCCCATGCCATGACAAAAAAGCCCACCAACCAGTTCAAATTGGCTGCATATATATATTTACGGTCTCAAAAGATGCATTTTAAGGGTTCACTAGTGACCCTGAACCGAATTAAAAGAATGATTTTAATACTCCATTTGTTTTTCGATCAACTATAGATGATCCTTTGTTAATAGTGTGCATCAAATGCCTTTCCTCGATAAAAGGACAATGCAACAAATCATAAATCATAGCTGCTTCAGTTGCCTTCTGTGCTTACCCAAATGTAGTTTTAAATGACATGTTTCATGTGGGAAGATAGTAACATATCTGCATTGACTGTTGTGGCTGAAGTGTTAGAATTCTACTGTTCTTCAGTGATTTGCTAGTATTCCCATGTTTTGTATACATGATGCTTTGTTTGACTTTTTGGTGAAACTATCCCTGGATATCGTCTTTTCCGTTTGGCTATTGCTTCCAAGTTCAAATTTTCACTCTAATACCTAAAGATAAACTAATGTTTTTGCTGCCTATATATGTCAGAAACTTCTACTTGAAGCCAAAAGAAAACTTGGAGAGGTTTTATCTGCATTTGAGTTTTTGGATAGCCATGCAATGGATTTGGTAAAGATCTTTCTTTGTTGAAAATATTCTTGCTAGTTGCAACAACTGTTTGAATGCTTCCAGATAAAATATTTGCAGCCATAAATTGCTTTTAAGTTTACTAAAGTTGCATATATTAATTTCTTGCATGAGCTACTGCACTAATATAACTATATAAGGTTACGTTAGTCTAGGTTATGGAGTTCATGCATTAACCCAACACTGTTTTCTTTTTACTTCAATGAATCTACGTTTTTTTTAATTTTTTTTTGTTTCAGTATGTTTGTCGAGATACAAAATGACTTATGTTTCTGTGTTATAGGTTCTGAATAATTTAGAAGGAGTGAGAAATCCTCTGCCTCCTGCATTACACAACTTTTATGTCCTGATTGAGACAACAGGCAGTGATGAATCTTATGATAGGTGAGTGTTTTCTCAATCATCAATGTGGTCATTATTTTGCCGCCAAATATGTGGCTTCAAAAGGCATCATATTAGGTGCCACCTGTTTGGATTTAAGCTGGACTGTTGACGTTAACAGTTCATTACATTTCTTTTTGTTTGGAGATGTTGAAAATTGCTGCTTCTTTTACCGCTGATAAGTATGTATGAACTCTGCCAAAAGCTAAGAGATTTGAGTGTTATCACCCCTAGCCTAGAGCTTCAGACACTTTTGTGGAAGCCTTTTAATCTACTGCTTTATGGGGTCATCTTACTTGGCCTGGCTGTCACCTTCAGATAATTCTTCTACCCCCATTCTAGGTTAACGAATGGAAAATAAAAGAAATGGATATACAAGGAGAATAATTGTAGTACATTTGTTTGTTTTTGCAATTATACTCTAAACATTATCGCTGTGCTTTAAAGGCTCCCTCTTGTAGCAGCCAGCAGGGTAACTGGGAAGGATGGTTGGATGTTAATCGCCTTACCCTTGTGCTTAAAACACACAAGCAATTATGGATGATCCATAATGGAAGTTGACCAAGTTTTGCATAGACGAACTATTACGTGCCCAGTTCCCCATCTAAGATACTCAGACACTTTAATGTTTTATTTTGCTCTATTCCATTATATTGCTTTCAAAATATTTGGAAATGGAATGATCACTTTCACAGTTGTACTTGTATTTTGGCCCATCTTTGAGTTGCACGATGAATATTCACTTTGATAGTTCTAAGTAGCCGACTTTGCTTATATGTCCAGAGAGAAGCTTGAGACCTTCTTGTTTCGCTCAATGGAGAACGGGTTGATATCTGATGGAACCATAGCACAAGACATTAACCAAGCATCTTCATTTTGGCGTATCCGTGAGGTTGTGATTTATGCCCTTCTTTTCTTCTAAGAAGATTCATCAATGTCCATTGCTCGTTTGCTCTACCATTTATGCATTTCTAGTTAAGACCTATCTTGTAGTCAGAATAATCTTATGCTTCCAAATTGTCTAAATCTAGGATTCTTGCCTTCTTGGTTCTCTAATTATCTAGTCGTTTTATCCTACAATGTTAGATTTTGGTTAGTATGCTACAATTAGGTCAGGAATTGAAAATATGCAACCTTGCTAGGCCTATTTAGCAACCCTCTGTTACTTTGTTGCCGTTATACGGTCTGCGACAGTTCATATCGATCAGTCAAAACGTGATGCGAAACCCATACTATCTTTTGCAGTGAGGATGCAATTATAGTAGGACAAGTGCTACGAAGGATCACCAATTAGGAGGGTCCCAGATCTGCATGTCTGTGAAACTCTAGTCTCATTCACCAGAGCGTCACACACATTCTGTAGATGAAAGAGATCACGACGCCTCTAGTATTAAGCATAAGCAATGGGCATAACTAAGCTTGAGATAGAAAGTGAATCTCATTGACGAGCACCTCTAAAAAAGGGTTATTTGAATTGTACGTAACTATTAAGAGCACACTATAAGTGTGCTCAATAGTGCTCTAATATCTAGCAATCTTAAAATTGAAAAGAATACTAATATCAAGGCTTTTTTTTTCACATTAGCACGCAGAAAATTCCCCTGAGCAAGACTTTCAAACTATAATGGAAATAATTTCATATATGCGGAGTACATGAAAGTAAAGACTAAAGCTCAAATATGTGGACTGTGCTTGCATTTTAACAGTCCATATGTATAGCAACTTTCAGCGAGATGTTGCTATTCTAGTTTTTATTTATCATTTTTAAAATGAGGTTCTTTGTCTTGCTCTACTTTTAGTATTTCTTTTCGAATATGCATACTCGTAAGCAGTATCTTTGTGTTGCCAGCTCCGTTGTTGTTGTTGGTGGTGGTGCTGCTGCTGTCGTGTGATATAATCATATTTTACAAAAGAATTTGGTACTTGTCCTCCATTTTGATTGAACCTAAGTGCTGTCCTTGTAATTCGTAGACTTGTTGAAGTGTCCATTTATTATCTACTCCGAAAGTACTCCATTGGTTGTATTGAATGCCAATAAGATTGTTCTTTTTGCTCATATACCATGTACTCTTCTCATTCAATCCAAATTCTAGTTCATTTTGTGATTAGTACCGGAATTGATGAAGCATTTTACTCTGATATGCTTTAGGGCGTACCAGAAGCATTGATGAAGTCAGGGGCTGTATATAAGTATGATTTGTCTATTCCCGTGGAGAAAATGTATGATCTTGTGGAGGAAATGAGGACACGCCTTGGTAATTCATACATCTTATACTCCCTCCATTCTTTTTATATCACCCCAAACCCCCTTTTGACACTATTCACAATCGAGTATTCAACGTCATTTTTCTCTCAATCCGTTCACGGAAATATATTCACGTGAGATCTTTTTTGGATTGTCTTAATAAGAGGATTAAAAATATCAAATTTTCATAATTTTTAGTAGTATGTAGCTAAAGATATAATCAAAACAAAATGAACATCGGCAAACGTGTATAAAGAAATGGGGTGATATAAAAAGAATGGAGGGAGTATCATTTTAGTTCTAGTACTGTTCTCATTTTTATGGCCAGCCTTAAGACTCGGGACAACTCAAGATCAACTGGGGAAATTGTGACTTTCTGGCAATAATCTTGCCTTTGTTATTGTTCTGAAACTGGGTAGATTTCGAGTATCAATAACTAACATTTAATGAACTTTTTAATGGAAACCACCCCCTCATAACCGTAAAAAATCACTCCTCCAATCCCAAAATCCCCTCCCTCACCCCAAAAAAATCAGGTTTGGTGTTTTTGGGTGAGAGTGATTTTTTTAGGGTTATAGGTGGTGATTATGAGGATGGGTGTGGTTGCGATCGGTTGGAAGGGGTCACTAAAGGTGGGGGGGGGGGGGTCAGCTGGGGCAAGGAGTCATTGGCGGGTGAAGTGATGTCGGTGGGGTGGCTTTGGTGATTGTTGGTGGTGAAAGCTGGTGGTTTAGGGTAGAGGTTGGTAATATGGAAAGGGTTTGGAAAACCTTTGGGGGGTGGGAGAATGAGGGGTAAAGTGGTAAACCCACACTGAATACGGGTAAAGGGAATGGAAAAAGGTAGCAAACAAACATCAAGTAAGGGAATGGACTGATTTCATTCTCTCTCATTTTCTTGAAACCCCCTAACCAAACGCCGCCTTAATGTGGAACGTCAGCCTCTCACTTTTCCATCCCTTCATTATCTATGAACCTTTTTGTAAAATATGTCGAACTTCAGTCTTCCTAGCTTTCTGTTTAGCTGCAACATGGACTCTTTGTGTAGGTCATCCAGCAAATGTTGTGGGATATGGCCATCTGGGAGATGGCAACTTGCACCTCAATATAACCTCTCCTCAGTATGATGATGCTGTAAGTTTCTTATATCTTGTAGAAAAGTAACCAAAAAAAAGTATGTTGAATGTTATGTGGAATACTCAGCTAAGTTTGGTGGCAGATTTTAGCGCAAATTGAGCCCTTTGTTTACGAGTGGACATCTAACCATCGTGGGAGTATTAGTGCTGAGCACGGTGTTGGACTCATGAAAGCAAACAAGATTTACTACAGCAAGTCTCCCGAAGTCGTAAGTACATCTTGTTGGTAGTTTTAGTCTCTTGTTCTTCTTCAGTACTCGTTGGTTTACTAAGCAAAATGGGAGTCTTGTGTATTTATGTTAATTGATTGGAAAATTTCCACTTTAGTGCCTTGACGGTTGGGCTAATTCCACTTTAATCCCCTGAGGTTTGCATAATTCCACTTTGGCGCCCTAATTGATTTCTCATTACCCATCTCTTCAAGTCTGACTTCTTATCTTTTCTGCATTTCTACCATTATCCCATCAAATCGATAGAGATCCAGTAGTTTCTTGACTTTCTTCATTCTCCCTTTTATGCATTGCTCAGGCATGTGAATGTGTTATCTTGTCAGTTTTCCCCTGGTTATTGCATTTTTTTACGAAAGCTTTACTTAGTGATTTTTCAACTAACCACACACTCAAATTACCTGGCAAATATCCCAGCTAAGTTGAAATTAATTGGTAATAAGCAGAATTTTATATACTCCAGTAAATGATTCTTGCTAGTAATGCAAGCGAATCAATCTATATCAGATTTGCCTAGGAATCGAGTCATACTTTTAGTAACATGCATGAATGACTCTGTAAAATGCAGGTCCAGTTGATGGCCTCAATCAAGAATCTGATGGACCCGAAGTGCATACTAAACCCATATAAAGTTCTTCCACATTCACTCAGCAGCAAGAATTGAAGTAGGTAACCATAATTTATCAACCTACTACTGGCAGGAAAGAGAACAGACATTGTTTTATGACATGCAATTTACTCTAAGACTGCTTGAACGTTTGATTGAAGCGTTAGCTGGAAATACTGAGCAATTCTATTGGGATTTGTAGCTGTTTATGATCAAGAATTAAAGATCATGAAGAAGTCAATTTCTCTTCAACTTTGGTTTAGTGTAGGTCTGTAGTGTCTTGCATACTCTAACTTTGGTGTACTGTAATGGTGTGTATTATCTTGAAGTTGTCACTGAACATAATAACTCGATAGATGCCATGTCAAGTTGTGTCCGAAAATACCGATGATCATGGTCAGACAAAATCAGTTCTTACAAAAAGGGCTAATTTGGGGTTCCTTAGGGTTAAATTATCCTAAGACTCTCAAAAGTAAATGCCAATGTTTATTCCGTTGTGTAAATTTTACGTTCTGATTCTGATTTATTTGATAAAGAATAATTTATAAGTTATAAGAAGTAATTTATTTCGCTACGTAAACGATTAAATTTATAGTAAGTCTTGCTTGCGACGGGTCACCATTTGTGACGGATATTTTGTGAGATAAAATTGATATAAAATGAGTTAGTGGAGAAAGGGGACCACAGAAATAGTGTTGGAGAGAGAGAAAAAGTGGGTATTTTGTGAGAGAAAACGGTATCCGTCACAAGCTTGCGACGGATAGTGCCGTTGCAAATAAGAATTTGTGTTAACTTTATAACGTCAACTTGTTATCTTTTTACGTTATCTCAAATTATTTAAAATCATAATTTTCAATACTAAAGCGACCTCACAAAACACAAAAGAAATTGTCTCAGATTAGCATTTGTTTTCCAAGACCAGTTCTAAATCAAGGACAACTTCATATATCAATTTTCAAAAATTACAAGCAAATGAGACCTTGGATTGAGTGATTTTTGATAAGAATATGTTTTTATTTTATTTTTCGTCAATTCAGAATATATCTTACCTATTTCTTTTTTTGATAGATTTTTATATATATTTTAATCACCTAACCCCATCACAATACCCACAATACTCATACTTTATACTTATTTTAATCACCTTACTCGCAACAATACCCCACTATACTCATCCTCATTCCAATCACCTCACCCCACAACAATACTTTATACTTATTTTAATCAAACCCTTAAATTTTGTGCCAATATCGAATAGAGAATGTTATCCTGAATCGGAGATAGTATTAAAATACAGGCTTCCACAAACCATGTGCTTAGGATTTGAACCGTGACCTTCAGTCATACCAACTCTTATACCATGTTAAGAAATCATCTTAACCAAGAGGTTAAACAATTCGTGGTTAATGCTCAACTGTTATATTTATATCCTATTGGTCTTTTTGTTGGATCAACCAAATGTAATAATGCTATTTTTCTTGTTATTATGATTCGGTTTTGTACCATGATAATGTCGTTATATGTAGAGTCGACAAACAATGACACGATCCGGAAATACGACATGAACTCCTACACAAAATAACAAGATTTAGGTTGAGCTTAAATAACCCATTTATGTAAGTGGCTTACACGAACCCGATAAGAAATTTAATTGGGTCGAGTTTGGGTTGAACTCTCAAAACACGAACCATACACGAATGATCTTTTACTAAATTTTCTTGATTTTTTTCACGTAAATATTTACAGTTTTCAATTATTGACATGACACGAAAATACGACGCAGACTCGACATGAAATTAACAGGGTAGAGCTGGACTTGATGATTTATTTAAAGTGGTCGACATGACACAAGATTTAATTGCGTTGAATTTGGGTTAAAGGGTTCGTAACCTGTTTAGATGTGATACGAACATAAACTCGTTACGACCGGTTACCAAGTTTAGTTTATATAGACCTGACAAAATTAACCTGACCCAAATAAACCGACATGTACCCAACCTGATAGCGTGACACCTAAACTGAAGACTCGAACTTAACTCGAACTCGAATTGACCGACCTAGTATAACTCAACCTAAATTATTGAGGACTAATTATTTTCAATTAAAAACATGATAATATTTGACTCGAATCCGAAATGTCGCGGCTGACCCAAACCCTTACAAACTCAAAATTAACCCTACCCGAATCCAACCCGATTGACACGATTGTTTGGTCTAGGCTTATGCAAATAGTTCTTAGAAATTTCAAGTTCAGAACGTATAACATCTTAGGATAATGGACCAAGTACAAAGTAATACTATCAATTAAAAAGTAATTTTATTTTGTAGAATTAGTTAATGGAGTATGGAGCCACTTGGATAGAATTCGAGTGTTATAACAAAATTTACATGTTTATTTTAAAAAATATGAATTTTATCATAAAGTTTATGAATTTATTCACTTAAAAATAGACAAAAAATAAATTAAGAAAACCAAAAAAAATACATATAAAGAATAAACTCATAAATACATTAATTAACCTACCATAATACTCCCTCCTATTCCGAATAAATGTCACATTTGCCATTTTCGTCTATTCACCTAATTGTCACATATTCCATTTTGGGACATTGTTTATACTTATTTTATTCACTCTAACCCACAATAATACCCCACCTTACCCCACAACACTACTTATTTTAATCACCTCTACTCACAATAATAATCAATAATACATTCCCTCTCTCCAATCTTCCCACCCCACACATTACTTTACATTAAACAAATGAATTCCTTAATTCCCGTACCAAACCCGTAATGTGACAGTTATTGGGAATAGGAGGGAGTACTTCGTATCCTACAACAATGTATAATCTTTTGTGCTAAGAATAGTGGACCAAGCTAAAAATTGTACGCGTAATCCACATTCCACAAGAATAGATATATTGATTAATTTAATCAAAGTTGTCGAATATAGAACATTTGGTTTGCTTATATGTTGTCCCTCTGTCTCCTTTCTCCCACACCTCTCACAACTCACAAACATGACCTCCTCCTCTTCCGCTGCCTCTCGCAAGGTACTCTTTCCTTACTCTTCCCTTTACCCTTATTCTTTATACTTTCGATTTCGTTTCTTGATCATAAAGTTTCAATCTTTTCATTTAATTTTCTGAATTTTATTACTTTTTGATTAAATTTGTATGTCGGTTGTGTAAATGTCAAGGCACTTAGCAAAATCGCTTGCAATCGACTGCAAAAGGAGCTTATGGAGTGGCAAATGAATCCTCCTGTTGGTTTTAAACATAATGTTACTGATAATCTTCAAAGGTTCTTTTTTTTTATTGTTTTGATTTTTCAGATTTCATTTAAAGTTTTAATCTTTAGGGTTTTGAATGATTAATTATGGTTTAAACTATGATGGGTAATTTTTGTTTTTTGATTATGTGTTGAATAATTAGGTGGGTAATTGAAGTTAATGGAGCATCAGCAACATTGTATGAAAATGAGAAATATCAACTTCAAGTTGATTTCCCTGAACATTATCCTATGGAAGCTCCTCAGGTCCTTTTATTGACCTTTATTAAGCTATACTCCCTCCGGCCGAATTATTTGTTTACCTTTTTGATTGTTTGGAGGGACCTTTTAATCAAAGGTAAACAAATGTCTGGGACTGAGGGAGTATGTGTTAGCTACTCTATTTAGGGGAAAAAAAGCATTGTTATTGTTATTTTGTGTTACTGGTGAATGGTGATCACCTTACATAATGATGGATTGTTGGGATTGAGTTGGTTTTGTTATGTTGGGACAGGTGATATTCTTGTCACCGGCACCAATGCATCCTCATATATATAGCAATGGCCATATATGTTTAGGTAATGATTCTCTCTAAAAGATGTGTTGTTTATTTGTTTGTGGAATTTCCATGTCTTTTTTAAGACCGTTTGTGTGCAACCAAGTTATTAACTGGGTTATAATGGCGGTATATAACATGAAATGAAATCATTGTGTGGAGTCTGTGTACAACTGTCTCATTTGAGTCTGTCCTTTCAATTTGCTTTGAACGTAGGGTTAGTGATAGATATGCTCTTTGCTTTGTAGTTGCTGTCTTGCTGATGCTTGTTGGTGTCCCTTGGCTGTTTCCCGCACAGTTCCCCTTCGCTGTTGTTGGTTGTGATAATTTTGATTGAACTGACAGTCTGATACATATTGGTTGTCACTCTGTGCTGAAAATGCCTTTGATCATCCAACATTATTGTTGGTAATACTAAATTCAATGCCTTATGCGTTATTGTGTTACATGCCAGATACCTATATTGTTTGAAAGGCTTATTCTTCCATATCTTTTCATAACGCCATTGTAGACGACTTGAATCTGTTTGTTGGTGGGTGTTGACCTAAGAAATGTATTTCTTGGCCGTTTTTTCACATTTATTTGTTGAGCAGATGCATTTGTATGGTGGCCATTAGGTCAATCATCATTATTTGGGTGAACATTGTTTTGTATTTTGAGCTACTACCTCCATTCCATTTTTATTGTCCCACTTTCCATTTGGGAAGGATTTAAGAAATATGGGGAAAATTACAACTCTACCCCTTTAATTAAGAAAAATGGGGACAATGTCATTTTGGTAGAAAAGTTTGTGATGGATAGAGTTCGGTGGCATACGCATCTAGAAAGGCGTTGGGTTTGAATAGAAAGAGTACCGATTTCAGCACCAAGGCCTTGGAAACCAGAGACGAGAACATTAGAGGCAAAAACACGTCTTGTAGTATCACGACCATAGACAGCCAGCTGCCTGCTGTGCAGATCCTCGTCTATATCAGGCATTGCCATCATAATAGGAACTTATTTGTTGCTGTTTCTGCTGTTGTAGTTGTTATCAGCTCCTTGACTGTGACATTTCTTAACACAAGAGTTAGATGTTGAAGAAGAGTGGTGGCGGTCAGCAGCTCTCTTTCTTGGAAGCATATATTTTGGAGATTAGGGGAAATAGTGATACTCCACCCGCTTAGCATACCAAATTTAAAAAGGGGACAATTAATTTGGAATAAATTTTGGAGAAAAAAAGACAATTAAAGTAGAATGAAGGGAGTATATAAGAGTTTACAAGAGAATTGATTTTGGAATTAGGGAGTTGATTCCCTCTTATTTATTTTGCATATATTTCTTAGAACTTCATTTTGTTGAAGATGTAGGTTCTGATCAAGATCTCATAGATGATTCTCATATACATTGTAGCATTAATTATATAGCCTGATATGAGTAATTTTTTTGGGTTCCAATGGAGCCAAAGACTTTGTTTCTGGATTATGATGGAATAAGGCAAATTGGTCACTATGGCTACCCGCCGATGCAGTTCTAGACACAATGTTCATTTTGAGTTATTCTGTGCTAATGTAGAGTTAAGGCTGCGTACATGAGGCAAGATGCACTGGAGTGTTGTCGCCGTTGTTGTGAGCAGATGTTGTTAACATATAACTTTCTGTCTCTTGAGTCTTGACTGTGTCTGCTATTTGAGCAGCTTAACATATATCTGTGAACCATGACTTTATGTCTCTTGACTGTGTTGGCTATTTGACTATTCGTTGCAGATATCTTGTACGACTCATGGTCCCCTGCTATGACAGTGAGCTCTATCTGCATCAGCATTCTCTCAATGCTCTCAAGCTCGACAGTGAAGGTTAGTTGTTTTGCTGCTCCTTTGGCAAACATTTCCCATGTCAGCAGTTCCCTGAAATGAATAACTGAAAGATCAACAATAGCAATATCTTATAGCGCTATTGCCATTTTGTACAAACATCACTAAAATAATGTATACAAGTAACGAGTATAATATAAACAAAAGACCGACTTGGAATAGGTTTATTGTAGTCTTTAAGATCATAGGAGTTCCATATTGATTTTATAAACATGATATATATTCCCATCTTCAGTTCGTTTCTAATGCTTTGATAAAGAAACTTGCTATGATCAACCCTGTGAACATGCTTTGTGATGCTGAACACCTCCAAGCCTGTTCTTTCACTGCCATATTCAAAAGTTCGAGACTCTTCTCTCAGTCCTGGACGTGACTATCCTTTCTTCATTTTATATTCTGTAGACGGACTAGGGTGGTTGAGAATTGAGATTCACAGTGATGGAAGTGCATCTATACAGGCGCTCAGATATTTTTCTTTTCCAATATAGTTATACTGATTAGACTCGTGACTCTAAATAATGTGAATTAATTGAAGACAAATCCGTAGCCCAAGTTCCATCATCCATGTTACACGCAATTATTTTCTGCCTCGGTTAATAAATGAAAAAAAATCTCCTTGTATTGGCTATCGTAGCTCTTTTCCTTTGACTGCAAGCACTAATACTACTACATTTGACGGTGAATGCAGGAAAGGCCTGAAGATAATGACCGGTATGTAAAGAACTGCCGAAATGGAAGGTCGCCGAAGGAGACCAGGTGGTGGTTCCATGATGACAAAGTATGAAAGGTTTATACACAGATGCTGTCATTATCTTCCTATGACTACACTTGACATTATTATCCTAACTCATCATAGATGAAACTGTATAAAACCAGAAACATAAAGAGAGGCTTCTTGTGAAGCTGAACTGTCATTGTTCTGTTTGGTCAGTTATTGGGAGAAGGCGCTGTTTTTGTATAGTAAGAAAGATCCTTGTGCAACTTTATCTGTAATGAAGGAACGGCATTGATTGTTATCTTGGTGATTTGAGGAATACCGAGACTCTGATGTTGGATACATAACCTCTTAAAAACCCACCCTACTCACGGGGTTATCCCTCACTGGAATTAAGTGGCCAACAGGCTAAGGATATTCGAACTCAGAACCTCGCAGTCCATTTGGATATTTTGAGGGAGGGAATCCGGGTCTCCACTAGACCAAGAGATATCGCAATGGTATATATATTTGTGTTCTATAGAATATGGATGATACGAAGGATATTTTTTTTTTTTTTTTTTTTTTTTTTTTTTTTTTGACAATAGTGAACTGTTATATAAAGAAAAGAACAAGTACAACACGTTTAGCCTGTATCTAAACTTACAAACCATAGAGAATTACATGATAGGAAATGCCGGATTTCGGAAATAGAATTCCGGATTTCAACTGGTACTGGCAAAAGAGAAGCCAGAACAGAAGATAATTTTTTAGAAGCAATCCAGAAGATTACTGACTGATACTGAACATTTGCTGTATGCTGCATAGCCTTAATGAGTCCCCTGGAAGATGCCATTGCAGAAGACAATGCACATACTTGAAACGGAAAAGACTCTCCGGTAACAGAGTTAGAGAAATATTCAGTGAAGATGTTTCCTGATGATCTACTGAGACCTGTAAAATAATATGAGACTTCATTCCGGTGACACAGAGGTTGATTATTAAGCTTTTGTTTTTCTGTAAAAGTAGTAGGCCACAAAAGTGAAAACTGAGAATGAGCTTGGTGAAGTTGATTAGCAAGCCTACAAATTTCCATTGGTTCAATTTGTGCGTCTCGAAAAATAATATCATTACGACTCCTCCAAATAGCCTGCAAGACACATAAGAAAAACAACAATTCGTTAGGACGAGAATCTGAAGGCCTCTGAAAGAAATTAATAAATCCTTTGAGCCAATCCAGCAGCGAAACATCCGGGGTGGACATCGATTGAATCCCAAGAAGACAAGACTTCCAAACATGTTGCGCAAAGATGCACGAGCGAAAAATATGATTAGCTGTCTCAGGAGCGAGATGACAGAAGTGGCAGAGGGGATCTACAGAAATACCCCTTAAGGCAAGCTTGTCAGCAGTTGGGAGAATGCCATGAGCCAGCTTCCATAAAAGAAGAGGAAATTTGGTAGATGCTTTTATATTCCAAATTCTTCTCCATGGAAAAGCCAAATAGAAAGGTTTCGGACAGGTACGAAAGGACTCTGTCCATAAATGAGAGTAACCGGTTGAAATAGAGTAAGATCCATCTTCCGTGCACTTCCAGTAGAGGAAGTCGTCAATATCCAAATGTGGAGGTTCCATAGCAATGATCTCTTTTGTTAGGTTCATATACCTATATAGTCATACTAGTTATTATTTATCATATAAATTATAGATCTTTAGCATGCTTAACTAGTGATTATGACGAGATTAAGGAGTAAGAATAAGCTCCCTTACATTGGATATCTCGGCAAAATAAGGGCACAAGTGAAGTCACCTTCTTCACTTGTTCTTGAGCTTAATGTGTGGATGATCCTCCTTGAACCTTCAAAGAGATGATGGCCTCCAAAAGATGAACACCAAGACACACTAACTCTCAATGTTTGTATATTGTTTTGCTAGAACCAACACACAAGCTTACTAGATTGAATGAGGCACACGGCTAGGGTTATACAAGAAGGAATTATTTTTCTTTCTTTTCTTATGTTTTTCTCTCACAAAAACAAAACCCTAGTTATGATAGAATGAATGTTGTGAGGAACAAAAACTCTCTTTTGTTGCCTCTTTTGCTTCGGCCGAGAGTGAGGTGAGAGTGCCCAATGGGTTGGCTCTCAATCCTCTCAAATGTCTCAAGCATGCTCCAACATATTAAATGCATGTCATCCTCATGTTCCTATTACATATTGTATTATGTAAAATGTGTATGTCTAAGTGTGACATATCACACGGTCACCATGACCAAAACGGATCATATCCGTGACTTAACATTAGGATTATATTATTTACGTAGTTTAACATTTTAAACCTTTTATCGTAAATTAGTAATTAAATAATTTCATATAATTATTTAATCGCATTCTATAACTACAACAATTGTAGTTTATTCGATTCATTCATTTTAATTATTATGTTTCATTAAACAATAATTGATAGTGATGACACTTCGATCACTAAAATAATTTACAATCTTTATTATAAATTATCTCCTCTTTTCTTCACAATCTAGAAATGTATCAACTCGTATCAATATACAGTTGTTACATTTAATATTGAGATAGCTGTCCTAAAGGTGTGACCTAAAGGGATCAACTGGTCACCACCGTCATTACGACAGTAATGTCAAACTCTAGCAAGCCAATCATTACCGATTAATGTTGACCAGTTGACTTATGATAAGAATCATCCCATGAATATTCTTTTATAGAGTTTTGCCAATATAATTAATATAATTGACGTGATCACACTATTGTCGAGGACACTCACTCCAACATCTTTAGCACAAACAGACTCGAAGATTCTGAAGAGATTCACAGCATTCCATTCCCCCGAAGGATGTAGAAAATCAGAAATACCAGGAGAAGAGTCCGGAAGTGGAAGACGGCATGTGGGTACATTCCCATTAACCCAGAGACTTGTCAGGAGATTCACCCTATTAGCGTTTCCAACTTTCCAACATAAAGCTACGAAGGATATTTATTCACATAAATGTACATGAAAGACCAACACAATTGAATTTGTGAAACGTAGGTGTAAATGAGCTGATCCAAGTTCAAGCATTGCTATTGTACAAACAACCTCAACCCAAAATCGTCTGGTCACACAAACTCATTAGCAAATATGTACTCGACAATCGACATATTCCGTCATTATATAGTCATTTAATTTCAATTTCCCATAATTTTCCAGCTGTAATATATCCTAATAAACACAAATTAATCATTAGGACCAGCTTACTTAAAAGGGAGAGACTTCATTTTCCAAAAACAAAGATAAAAGGGATTTTTTTTACGAACTGGGTGATTCTCACAAATTAATTAAAGAAATAGGTAAGTTTTAAATGATGAACGTCATTGACCTAATTGGGTTGATGAACATGTTTTGCCGAATATGACAATGAAAAGGGGAATTGGTCGTCTTAAGTCAAAAGGATTCGCAATGAAATGGATTATGGTCAATCAAAAACAAAATATACATGCACCTTAAGTCGTAAAAAAGGACACAACAAACGTGGATGTCCTGTCCTCTTCAAAATCATCCTTCCAGGTACATTTATGTTATTTGTTGGTTATTAATTGATTATTTGTCGAATATGATTTAATTATTTGTTGCTTATATTTTTTGTGTCATAGGTTTCATGGAAAGGTTCCACCTAACCCGAAATTCTCATATTACAAGTGGGCCACCGAAGTGAAGGGATTTGGAATGGGACGGTAAGGCTTGATTTTTTACTCATCAATTTTAATGTTTTTTCCCCTAATTTTAATGTTTTTTTTTCCGAATTTCAATGTTTTTTCGTAATTTTTTCTCTTCTAAGTATTTTTTTCCCTAATTAATATAAACCGTTATTTTGTGTGATACAAGATCATGGTCTGTTGAAATGTAGGGCCTACTTGAAAGTGAAAGACGAGTTCTAGGTTCATCCAAGGGTCCGTGATTTCATTAAAGATTTAAAAGTACTCAGTTTCATGGAGTTCATAGGTTTTGTTTTTTGTATGCTGATCCGGATTTGATTACGACTTTGGTGGAGAAATGGAGGGAGAAAACTCGCACATTTCACTTTCTATTATTTGTGAAGCAATCATTACTTTGCAAGATGTAATTGTGTTATTTGGTTTAAGGATAAGTGATAGAGCAGTTATCGGGAGGAGTGAGCACTATTGGCCAGCTTTGTGTGAGCAACTATTGGGAATAAGGCCATCATCAACTAAATTGAAAGGTTTGGGATTGAAATTGACTTGGTTAAGTGGTAACTTCTCTGGTTTACCACCAGATGCGAATGAGGATAGACTACATATATATATTCGTGCATATATACTCTACTTGATCGGGATCGTCATTTTATGGATAAAAGTAACGAGGTTTGTATCGTGTTCTTGCCTTTGTTAGCTAATTTAGATGAAATTTATGAGTATAGTTGGGGTCTGCAACACTAGCTTATTTATATAAAAATTTGTGTGGTGCTTCCAAAAGAGGGAAGTGTGAAATATCTGGACAAATTGTTCTCCTTCAATTATAGGCTGGAGAACGTATTGTTGTTGGCTGTCCACAAATTTTAAGGTCACTTTATGAGGAGGTAGAGGGATAAGTCTATCCTCTTGGTTTCCAAATGGTAGCCGGGAAGGATCCCGTAGGATGTAGATGGTTATGAGTGGATCATAAATATACAGATCATAGGCTTGGTCTTGTGACATATCGAGATATGTTTGATAAGTTAACTGAAACACAATTCCCTTCTTGACAACCTTACACACTAGAGATCCTATAATATCTTCCCGATATTTGTCGAGGACGAGGAGGAGTGGATTGTAGAAGCTCCTTTGATATGCTTTGAGATTGTCGAGATGCACCTCCCGAATAGGCGTGTTAGGCAATTTGGATGACATCAAACAATGACACCCCTTGTAACACTGGTCATTTACTTCATAAGCTAGACAAACGGGAAAGGCAAGAGACTTTGAAACAGAATTGGATATGTATGTGGATGCGTGGAATATGAGGAAGGGAAATTTGATAGCTCGAGGAATTCCATATGGTGGTTTCATGTCACACCATGATCCATACATGATATGGTATAGAGAGGGCACACGTCGAATTGTTAGTCCTCGAAATCGTATTTTAACCGATAACGGCTTCCATGAGTATCAGTACAATTCAAGTGCAGCTGAATTGTCCTAAATAGGAATTTGTATATATTTATAATGTCGAACTAATGCGTTGTTTTTTCTTACGTCTGAGTTAAGCGTATAAATTTTCTTCAATTTTTAAATCGATATAACTATAATACTTAAATCATATTTTTATATTTAACTGCTTATTAAGTTTTTCAATTTAAAAAATTAGTACATTTTTTACACGGAAATTAAACCGTACATTTTTTACACGAACGTAAAACTAGTTGAACGGAAAAGTGAAAGGATCATTTTGGTAGGAGATTGGTTGAGGCCTTCAAAGGACAGGCGTCAATATCCCAACGGCTCATATCACTGCATAGTGCATAACTGCATATAGTACACTGATAGTCTCATTACTTACTCAAAAATGAGGTGAACAAAAAGGTTAAAAATATAGGTAAAAAAAATGGCGAGGACAAGAAGTTTTGTAAAAAGGGTAGAAGAAGTAGCAAATGTAGCAGTCAACGATGTTCAACAACAGCAAACTTTTTCGATTACTTCTCCTAATTACTCTCTTAACCACAATGATCAGGTCATTTCAGTAACTCTTTTTTCGTTTGTTTTTTAACTTTTTAAGATTAATGCTTGTGTTAAACGGGTTTTTTTGTTAAATCACATTATGCTACAAAAAGATTAACAATCATATGAGTATAAACGATCACGATACATTTAATTGAGGTTATGTATATATTTTTTGAGTTTTTAAAAACTATTTTAATTTTTTTTGACATTATTGTTTTTACTTGTATAATAATTTTTTGATTAATAATCTTTTATTTTATATTTTCTTCCCATACCTTTTTACCCAAAAATAAGGAAGAGAATTTTAACCGTCCAATACAACTATCCATCCCGAAAAAAGAAATATGAAAACATCCGAATAATCGAATAAAGAAATGGATAAATTACAAATAACCACCACGTATTTACGTATTTTTACAAATTACCACCACGTATTTGTGTTTTTACAAATAACCCCCAGCCTTTTACGTATACTCCCGAACCACCACCGTATTTTAATCCCGAACATTATTTTTCTTATTTTCCGTCTTGTTAAGTAATAGTTTATACAAAATACCCATATTACCCTTCCTAATTACACTAACCCAATTACTCCCAAACACTTCTACAAATCACACGTTTTATGTGAAAAAGATTTGGCAAACCTAAATCCCCAAATTGTTGGAGATCCATCTTTCTCATCTTCCCAAATTTCTCAAAGGTTTGTTTCTATTGATTACTTATGCAGTTTATGGTATGAATATCTCTTTAATTTCGTTGAGATGCTATTTCGATGAGCATGAATGAACTGAATACGAGAAGCTCACTATATCAGGAACCCTTTTTAGTCGATTAACAAATTATTCAATAACTAATTGATTAATTTGTGTTTTATTAATCGTAGGATGTCAGGACCGTTCGAATTTGATGTTAGAAGGTCGCCAAGACTTCTCAGAAACTATGTTGAAATTCCAGCTTCCTCCTTGAGAAGGATTGAAAAGTTACGTCCTAGAAGAAAATTGATGCTGGATGACATAGAAGATACTGCTGGTGAGGTAAGTAACAGTAAACAAAAAGACAAAGAAAAAGGCAGGGGCAAAATAAATGAGGATGAGTTGCCCCCTGATGTTGATGATTTGGAGGGGTATTGGAGTGAAGATAGCGTATTTAGTGACATTGTTGTGGGTGAAACTGAGATAGAGGGAGATTTAGTAGATGGAGATGAATTGTTTTCTAATTATATTGATGAATCTTTAATCAATGTTGTTAATAAAACATTGAATCAGTCTTGTGCACAAACCAAGGTTTCAGAAAATGGTCATTTGTTGAATGTTGATGATGTGAATGTAGAGATTGGTAGTGAGGATGAGTTAGTATCGGATGATGATAATAGAAGTGTGGTTGGTTCTGATGATGAGTTAGGCAGTTATGATGTATTTGATCCAACAGTGGACTTTGAGAAACCTATAAACTTGAAAGTAGGTCTTCTATTTCCTTCAGTTGAAATGCTAAGGAAAGCTGTGAGGCAACATGCCATTGAAAATGGCTATGAGCCTTATTTTCTTCATAATGAAAGTAAAAGGGTAACTATCCAATGCCGACATAGGTGTGAATGTGCTTGGAATTCGAAAAAATCTAGGATGCCTAAGTGTACTTGTGGAATGAAAAATCCTTGTGCATACAAGTTGTATGCTACAAAGGTGAATGGGGAAGAATTGACCTTTGAAATTATAAGCTTAAACCTTGAGCACATTTGTGTTTACACGACAAAGAATCGAATGGTTACTTCTGAGTTCATTGCTGAGAAATACTTAGAGACGTGGAGGTCAGATCCAGGTTGGTCTTTGATCGGCACACAATCTAGGGTAAAGTTGGACTATGGTGTGGATGTTAACTACCATAAGTGTTGGTTAGCTAGAGCTCGAGCTAAGTTATTTATTTATGGTAATTCTGATGAGCAATATACTAGAGTTTGGGATTATGCACATACCATTAAAAAGTATAACCCTGGGTCATCTGCTTTTGTGTTGCTTGGTCGTATTGAGAGACCTCCCCCTGTTTTCCAGAGAATGTATATATGTCTAAAGGCGTGCGTAGATGGGTTTGTGAACGGATGTAGGCCTTTAGTTGGAGTAGATGGTTGTCACCTTAAAGGGATGTACCCCGGTATGATCCTTGTAGCTGTGGCCATGGACGGGAACAATAACATATATCCACTAGCCTGGGCTGTTGTAGAGGTAGAAAATAGGGATAGTTGGCAATGGTTCCTTGAACTTCTAGTTAGTGACATTGGTGCGGAGGAAGGAGCTGGCATCACTTTCATGTCTGATAGGCAGAAGGTATATTATTGTTTACCTTTTATGTCCTATTAATTTATTTGTTATTTTTCATTTACTATTCTGAAAATATTTTTTTAATTGATAGGGACTTCTAGATGCCTTGAAAGTGGTAGTTCCAAAGGCTGATATAAGGTTTTGTGTTCGACACATTTGGGCCAATTTCAAGCTTCAATTTCCCGGTCAAGCTTACAAGGATAGTTTTTGGAAGGCAGCTTGGGCAACAACACAGGTTAGTTTTCCTTTTCATGAAATTAGTAGGTTAATTAAGTACTGGCCATCATGGATTTCACTGAGTTCTGTCATCGGGTATTTAGCGAATGCTCGATTTATAAAATTGCTTTGTGGGTGAAATAAATGTAATTTAGAGTATTACGAAACTTCGAAAGTCCTCTAATTTTGACAGGCTTCTTATCCCAATTTTTTTTTGATGAAATGTAAGGTATGTATATCAGAAACCAAAACCAACTGTACAAGAGAATAATTTTATATATATCCAATAGTACCTAATAATGGTTTAGTTTTAAGCATATATTTTAATTTTGCGAAATTCAAGTCATAAACAAAACGGTTAAAACTAAACATTAAAATAAAATATATACTTAAAAAACTAAAATGTTGGTCCAAAATATATAAACCGTATTCTATTAATCATCAAAATTAAAATAATAAATATAATACAGTATAACCATTTTATATATACCCAATAATGGTTTAGTTTTAAGCATATATTTAAATTTTAATTTTGCGAAAATCAAGTCATCAACAAAACGGTTAAAACTAAACCGCAAAACAAAATATATACTTATAAAAAGACTAAAATGTTGGTCCAAAATATATCCTACACACCATTTTGACTAAAATGTTGGTCCAAAATATATCATCAATTGAAATATCTTGCGAAATCAAGTCACAAACAAGACTATATAGACGTTAGATATAAAACAAAATTAAATTTTGATAAAAATGTGTATAGACGTTAGATATAAAACAAAATTTATGAACATTTATAATTTAGTTCTGATGATACATATTTAGAATTATACGATTTGAAAACAACCCGTGCAATTTAACGTATTATCAATATAATAAAAATTGAATGCAAAATATTCACGTATTATTGACACTATTCGGTAATATTAATTATCCATCACATTTTTTCTAAAAATATACCCGTGCATTTTGCACGGGTTTAAAACTAGTAGTTCATAAAATTTACAACATAGCTCATATTATTTCCGCATAAACTCAAAATTTCTATTAAAAATCTCAATATAAACTCCATTAGTTCTATCATCTGGTTTTATAATACCCTCCCATTATCTAACTTAAGAATTACTTGAACTTAGTTTTGTAGGTTGTTTTCATCTGGTTTTACGGCACTTGTATTAAAAATGATTTGTCGCACAAATAATTTGTGTTAGTCTAAATGTTACTCCCACTGAGTCACACGCTCACCGCGCTGGTTCCGTTTGCTTGTTGCACAAAAAAAAAAATTAAAAAAATAATTTTAAACCACACAAAACCTGTACCCCACATTGAATTGTTTTTGGACTAAAAAAAAATTACTAAAAAAAAAAATGAACAATCACTAAACTCGTATCAAAAGGAAAACTGAACCAACACTCCGACTCGGAGGAAGTAATAGTTATGTCTGTTGGTATTGTAAAAGATACCATCTTTGTGAAATTTTATGTAGAACTCCAGTTTTGGTGTTTCATTGTGTCAAAGTCCTAATTGGTATTGAAAACGACAACAAATGTGACTCCTTAATCTCAAGTTATTATAGTAGCATAAAACAGTCTTATCGGAGCCTAACTGATTAATCGATTTGGAAATTACTAGCACTACGCCGATCGTGGCCCAATTTCGTACTAAAGTTTGGTTGAACTTCCATCAGTGACGGATCACGAAATATTGTTGCTGGAAGAGAGGATGTGCACATTAATGCGAAATTTGCATTCCGCGTTAACATCTTTTAAGTAGTATACCTATTATAAATTTCTGAACTTTTAGCAGAAATAATTTAGGAGTCTAGGGCTGTTTTGTCACAGACTCACAGATGATAATAATCCCTCTGCCAAATGATTTCTAAGAATATTTGCACTGAGGCAGACGGATCTTAGTAGCGCCGGGCTGACAAGAAGTCGATTTATTACATAATTGTCTCATACTGTATTGATTATTGAACATAGTATGATTTGTTGGTTTGCAACTTGCAAGGCCAATGATTAAGCTCGAGGCTAGCGGGTTTGAACCCGCTTACCCGCTTCTCTGAATATATGAACTGAAAACTGTAAAACTTGGCTTTAACTTTGCCTTTTTTGGTGAATCCACAGGTTAAAACTTGCTCTCTGCCTGCTTCAAGAAGACGGCCTTTCAGATATATAAAGCTGGGACCTTGTAGCCATGATGTCAAGAAAGAAACTAAGTATTCCCATCTACAACGCGAAAATGTTGATCAGCACATTGATTACATTCAGGCACTATACCCTTCTGTTTCTAAGCCTGAACCTACTGACAAACAACAGAGCATCGGTCAGGCAGACAGCAATGCGACAAGCCTTAATCTTTCGGATATGCTAGCATTGGATGACGAGTTTTCTAGTGCCGACTCCAAGAAAACTGAGGCTCTAGTGACGGTTGCTGGTTATAGGGTGAAACCAGAAGTTGGTCCCACTCTGAGAGGTATTCTTGCAAAGTATGGCGACATTGCTGCAAACTGCAAGAAATCGACTGAATTTAGGTCATTGTTGTTGCAGAATGTTTGTGAAATAGTCAGGAAACTGGAAGCTACAGAGTTTGTATGCCTGACAACAGTTGAAATCGACAGTTTCCGGCTTTTACTCAAGGACATGGAATTAGATGTCAATGTCGGATGGCTCCTGAAAAGACTCGATGAGCTTAATGGTGCAAAGAAGCTACTTAGAGAGTCACCCATAGTGAAACAGATTAAGAGGCGCAAGGAGTCGGAAATAATAGTATATGAGATTGAGATTCAAAGGCTTCAAGAGCAGATCAAATGTGCACAAAATGCAATGGAATTAAAGAAGGAAGAGAAAAGGAAATTCGACAAAGTACTCTTCGACACCAAGGTCAAGTTGAAGAAGTATCATTGTGGAAGCATGACCGATGGTTTGATTTGAGTTCGAGTTTACTACTGATGGTATAATTTATGCACAAATTCTTATTTGCAACGGCACTATCCGTCGCAAGCTTGTGACGGATACCGTATGAAGACTTGCATCACTATATGACAGGAGTAACTTCAGTAAGGTGAACTCTTTTCTTTATGCTAGCCAATTAACAAAAAACTCTTTGATTTATGCCAATAGTATATCTCTGTGATATGTTTTGCCTAAGTTTTGTTGCTGGAAATTCGAATTTCGACAAAGTACCCTTGCTACTAGGTGGGTTCGCCCCTGCTCAGCTGTTAGATTGGCGTTCAAGGCTTTCTGTGAGAATTTGTTTCGCGACTAAGGCATTGCTGTTGTTGTGCTATGTTTTCAAATGACGAGTTAAAAGGACATAAAACCCCACTGTTAGCACTTTAGCTGAAAATGTAGATATCCTTCAGAAATCAGTCACCTTTTTAACTACTGTTTCGGACAAGATTAGGAAAGTTAACAACCCTTGTTTAATTCATAGGTAAAGTGATATCCTCAAAACATTTATTTATTGATAGCATTAAAGTTACACAGGTTCGTAAAATTACACAGGTTCGTATTACCTAACCGAAACATACCTTCTGTCACACATACATACAAACATATGATGAATAACATGAAAAAAAAAATGCAACAAATAATTGTTTTTTAACAAAAAGGGAAACACAAGGATGCACAAAATCAGCAGTCTGAACTGTCATTATCTTCAACTTCAAATTAGTGATTGACCCTTCTACAGATCTTCCTGATTTCACCACTTGAACCTGTTTTTGGAGTAATATTTCCCATCTTTACCATAGAATTTGCAAAATGCTGGAAAAAAATCTCGAGATTATCAGCGTATAGCTTCACCAATTTGGCAGCTTCAGCACTTTGGGTTAACAGGATTTGATCGGAACTTAGAAGACCCTTGAAAGCCAGAATGTTTTTGTAGTAGTGGTTGTCGAACTTGGCAGGGGTTCCAACGTCTAGCGCAAAGAGGTTCTGGTCACCACCAGACTGTGGGCAACGGGTGCGTAACTGAGCAGCATAGGCTTGGTTTAGAGTGTTGTCTGGTTGGCCGTTGCCACTTTGGTTGTAAAGCCGTTGCCTGAAGCTGGTGCACCTTGAATCACCTATAGTGTGAGCCCCTGTACATGACAATCACATTCACACAACCTTAAAGTCAATTACCTTGCTTAAGCTTATTAAGTAATATCCTCAAATCATCCTCAGCTGAAATTAAAATCCGGGGAATATATTTTACATTTCTAAACGGAACTTTTTAGCAAATTACTACATTTACGGAAAGAACAAGGCATAAACTTTCTCTACTTTAATACTTGTTTAAGGGGCGCTCGCCTCCACTAACCCCGAATTTAGCTCTACTTTTCTCATAACACGACAAATAATGTTACAATCAGACGACTATTCATGGAGACAACTTTTCTTAAAGAAAGAACTTTTAATGATTTGCAAGATTGATTCCTAACAGTAAGATAGATTAGCAAAGGAACCTGAAAGTGCGACAAGATCAACGATGTTGAGCCCCTTGAGCTTGAACTTTGTAAGAATGGTTTGGAAAGTATTGTTAGGAGCCGGAATGTTGTTGTTAGACCCACTCAAGCTTGCATCTCTAGAGTCCCTCCTTCCTAGTGGAACCACCCAATTCGGTCCACCAGCCTGCATATATCATAGTAGTAATTATGAGTGTCTCAGCTATATAACGCAAGACTAAGAGATCGTATGCTACCGACAGTAACTTTGTATTTCCTATTTGATGATATAATATTACATATGCAGCTGAATGCATACGTCCATTGGACTTGAAGAGTGGTTAGTTTGCACAGGCCCACCAACCGTGTGCTGCTTTCCACTTAGTGGTTTTTGAGGTTGTCATGATTCGAACCCGTGACCTTCGGTCACACTGGCTCTGATACCATGATAGATGAACCATCTCAACCAAAACCGTGATGGCTCTGATACCATGATAGATGAACCATCTCAACCAAAACCTTAAGGTGATGGATGAGGTCCAACTATTATTAATATTCCTAATAACGTCAACTGTCGTGTTAGCTAGTAAAGTTACTGAGTGGTGATATTCATGACCGTTTTAAGCTCAAAAAGTGTAGTAAGTGTTAAAGATACTTACAAGAAGAGTGGAGTCTCTAGCAGCCAGAGTCAATATATCAGCACAAGACACAGTCCCAGGGCATTCTTTCTCCACTGCAGCCTTGATCGCGTCAATGACCTCAAACCCTCTAGCCGAGTTGCTGTTAGGGTTCGATCTCTTCTCACTAACTATAGTACCACTACTGTCTAGCAAAACAGAGGCATCACATCCCTGCAATCACCACAAATTATACACCATTACTTACATTGAGTCTCGTGTGAAACCGTTGTATGAATAAATTTATGAAACTTATATATAATACCTTGACAAAGCAATCATGGAAATGGAGCCTAAGCAAAGAAGCAGCCATCCTCGGATCTTTAGCAGCCGCATTGGCAACACCAGACCAAACAATCTCTTGAAGTTTAGGACAGGAATGATCATAGAAAGACGGATAAAGAGGACCGCCATTGTTCTCCATGGAGAAACATAGAGGAGCTAATGTAAGAAGAGAAAGAAAAACACAAAAGTTGATAAAATTGGCCATGTTTAATTGAGTAATGAAGAGAAGAATATGAACTGTTGTGAAGTATTCTTAACTTGGTAAGTGTATTTATAGTAGAAGAACTAGTAAGGAAGGAAGGATGGAAAGATAGAGAAATGAAGATGATGGAGTTGGTAGCAAGTCATGTTAAAATAATAATATGCATAATAAGTTTCTAGAGAAAAAAGTTGCCATGCCATATAAAGTATAACAAAATTAGGATGAAGAACTTGAGGTCTTTGGTGGGTCAAATTATACCTACTATTCTACTATATTCCCAATTATTATTAGTTCATACTCTTTAATTTCACTTCCTTTTACATCATTTGAAAATTGAAATTGTTTATTTTTTTTCGGTCTTTTGCTTATGGTAACGGTAACAAAATAAATGTTCACTTAAAGTGAGAAAATGTGAATACAAGTCATATATACTAACAAAATAAAATCGATGGAATGATAAGAATAGTTTTTTTTTTATGACGAGGGGGTTGAATTCCACGGATCCATGCATTCCCGCACCATCGGATGGACCCTGTAAGCCACCCCATCGGGGGCTGCAGTGGTCATCGTCCGAACTGGACCTCTCAACTCCTGCATTTCAGCAAATTTCGAGGTTGAACCCACCTACCGCTAGACTAACACCACTTGGTTAATGACCAGAATAGTTCTTGCATTACTACTTATGTAAATTAAATATGCATGTTTTTATTAGATTTTTAAGTCGCATTTCCAAATCTGTTATTTTCACTAGTCGGAGTCATATGTTATGCTTATAGAACATACGGAGTATTTTCACTAGTCGGAGGATTCCTATTTCACCGCCGGTGACCTAATATCGAGGGGCTAGACAGGGTAAGTATCATGGTATAATGGAAAGAAATATGAAGATTTAGTTGAACTTTTTTTGTTCTTTTTTACACTATTTCATTCTTGTTAGGTAATTAGTTTACCTTGATATGTTTCGCTCTCAGACTTTAAATACAATTTTCTCCATGGATTACAATTTCATTATTTTCTCTGATATATACCAACCGGCATATAATTGATTCGAATTAAGTAAGACCGTATAAATACAAACCGCTCTCTCATAAATTCTAACATTGTTACATTTTTCGCGGCTTAATTTCATTGGATAATGACAAAAGAAAACTACTCATGGCTAATTAGGTTCCTTAATTAGTCCCTTGTTGAACACATGGCAACTTTAGTAGAGTGATGGTCTTTTAGCTGGAAAGATATCACAAAATTGATAAATAAATAGGCAACTAATTGATTACATGAGAATCGAGGAAACCACTATTGATCAAATTACTTTAGGTATGAATCGTATGATTAAGCAAGTGTTGTGTTTTAAATAACATCAAAGTGGAGGTCGTTGATTAGACTAATTCTTTGTTAATTAATATAAAGTTAATTGGACCACCCAAAAGAATTTAGCATATACTACCCTAATAATATCCTTCATCTCCGACCAATATTTGCTTCTACTTTCTGTTTATCATATCAACAAGTATTCCTGATAGCGGTATATCCGTCATAAGTTTACGACGAGTCAAATATTAATCATGTCGTAAATAAGGTAAAACAGTTTGTTAATCTCTATGAATTTTACTTTGTCTTATCTACTCCACATGAATAGTACTTAACCCGTCGCATGTTTACGATGGATATTCCCGTCACATTCGCGTTACAAACAAGGATTTGTGTTTGTTTATATTTATTTTTCATAATGCTTTAATCATCGAATATTTAGTAGTGTTACTCGTATTAAATTGTATGGCTTCCACACGAAACTTCTTTCTTTTTTCCCGATCTAGTGTTTTTTTTTTAGGGCATTTAATCATTTATTAATTATTAAAGACATGATTGTAATTTTTTATAGGGTCCTTTAATCATGTGGTGGCCTTTTTGGAGTTAGTTTGTAGGAAAAACAGTCGGCTAGCGTCGGGCAATACTAGAGATGTTCAAATAAAGATGATGTTTGTTAGGGTACAAACTCATGTCGTATTTCAGTAATATAAAGGTAAAAATACATCACAATATAATAGTATGAGATTCTTTTAGGAAAAATTCAAGCCTAAATCCGTGATGGCCTAACCTAGCTCAAAATGGTTAATATAGTATTATTATGGACAATGGACATGAGTCCATCGGCGCAACAAAGGTTGCTAATCGAGGATATTCACGTTTTCGCATAACAATGTTAAATGTAAGTTGTTATAACATATAAAGTCGATCTCGGTATTCCAACTAAAAGTTTAAAATTTTGATTAAGATAATTTTTTTTACAAAGTCCAAAATGATAATGTGCTAATAACCCTCTATAACAAAATGGATAAAAGGTTGATTCGAACTTGTTTATATACCATACAATTCTAAATTTGGTAAATATGTCTACCATACGTATCTCGAGCGGTCTAAGGCTCTAAGCTAGGAGTTGCTAATTAAGGTGAATTCACATAGGAACGTGCTAAATCCCGCACATCATTTTTGAGTTATAACAATTTAAAAACGAGGGAGGAATCGTCAATTCCCTATACAAGTCCCTTTTTGGCGTATAGGGATGTACATAGACGATTTTGATTTTTTGAATAATCCATGTTAGCAGTATTACATTTAGGGTTGTTAATGAGACGAGACAGCTCGCGAGCAACTCGAACTCGGTTTTGTCCATGTTTGGGTTCGCCTGGGCTCGTTAACACCCCTAATTAGATTTCATGACTTTACCAACTAAGTTAGTTGACATTTGCACTTGGTTTGTACAAGTTAAACGAAGCTTATGAACAACCTATCAAAAACGACGATTGAGAAAATGTTGTGATAAACGTGATACAATATTCAACTTAATATCTGGTTCCATGCCTTCATTAAAAATAGTGGTAATCCGTATGAAATTGGTAGATTAATTAGCATATTCAGGATCACGTTTCTGTTTGATGTGCCTGCCGATTTCTTTCGCGACATCGGATGGAGGAAAATCGCACTCCTAGAAAACCCGCGTACGTAATTAACGTAGTTTACAATAATCGATCTTGTACAAGAACGATTACATAATCATATTAGAATTGTCAATACACTAATAACACGCCCTAATCAGAAGTTAATCAACTTGTGTGATTTTTTTTTGCCATTGAACAAACTTCAATGCTATGATTTCATGCACACGGGATACGTCAGATAGATATATCTGTCTTAAGAATAAAATGGTCAAGTTGTGTTTTTTGATAGTCATGTAGTCAGTAAAGTATATGTTTCATGCTATCTACTTAAGTCATGCTCGTTCCAACTTAATTTCAGATTATTTCATCTCTATTAAATTTAGTTCAATTATTTTTTACTCTTAGCATTATCCATAATTCTTATTGTATGTTATTATATTAACAATGTTTGCTATTTTGTATTGTTTTTGTAATTATATAGATGTATTAAAAAAGAACCACATGATAATTGAGATTTGAAAGACTCCATATTACACAAAAATAGAATAAAAATATCAAATAAACTATCGTATGAAGAAAGATTTGACGAAAAAGAAAAGATTGAATATAACAAAATAATTTGAACTACATTTTGACATTGTTTGACAAACGGCATAAGCAGATTTATTCTAGCAGATAACGTTAGCATAATACAGTTAGTAGATTTTAATAGCAAGTTTGACTATTAGATTAAATTAGCAGATTGAAAAATGGTGTTTGGTAAGTAGCAGATTACAGGATAATTAGAATGGTTTTATGTATAAATTGAATATACTAATACAATAGCAGCATATTCAAAAATAGTAGATTCCGACCAATATGCTATCAGAATATGCTATTTACCAAACACGTGAAAATAGTAGATTGATTGGTCAACCTACTAACTATGCCGAAATCTACTAATTTTTTTCAATATGCTGTTTACCAAACCGCGCCTTTATCATTTTATGAAGTTACATCCGATTATCGGAGTATGCAACAAATATGATTTGTGATCGTGATTTTAGTTATTGTATGTAACATGGCACTCCCTCCGAACGATTATTTTTACCCAATTTTTCTTATATATGTGAGGAATATTTTTTTTTTTTTTGGGTAGAGAGGAATATTTTATTGAAATGGAGTGAAAACAATCAAACATGCATGCGGAGCGAGTAACATCAAAGCTACATACCTTGTAATTTAATACTCCCTCCATTCATTTCCACTTGTTACATTTGCTTTATGCACGAGTTTTTACACATTGTTAAAATATTAATAAAAGTACAACAAATAGGTGTAAAGTGTAGTATTGTGTTGAAAAAGTGGGCCTTAATAGTGTTTTTATAGTATTATAGTATTAAAAGTACAACCAAATAAGGAAAGGTGCAAAATGGATTCGAATGGACCGAAATGGAATAGGTGCAAAGTGGATATGAATGGAGGGAGTAATAATTAGTGATTTAGAGTTAATGGAATTAATAACAGCTATATTTCACCAACTTATGTTGACTAAATATTTAGAATTCCCGTTAAAGACATTAAAACGATGAAGATTACAACTCAAAGAAATTCTAAATGTGATTTGTTGGAAATAATTTAAGCAATCTGGGGAAAACGACAAGGATTTGGTGAAGACACCTGACATCATTCTTCGCATGCTCGTTACTTAGGTATACGATGACTCATTCACACAACAGTCAACTTTCACAAATATTCTTTCTATAATTTAAGCAATATGCTCACTAAATCATCATTTTTTTGGTATAATAAAACGCGCAATTAATTAATAATAGAAGTAATCGTATTATAATAGAAGTAATCGTACTATAGTAGAAGTGAGAAAAAAATTAAACTCTACTACCTATTGTCCGATATCTCCTTAAATCATGACCATTACATTGAATGTGCGCAATTGGCTTACATTGGGCACGGTTGTCATCAACTTATAGAAATGAGAATTTGCAATTAAGATTTCAGATTGATAGTTGTAAAATCCGAACTTATGATGTACAGACCTCACATACCATGTTAGTAATTCGTTTTCCGTTTAAAAGTGGAATTCTTGGCCCTCGTACAAGTATTAAAAGAAAGTACTTCCTCCGTTTTTATATAATGTTCCCATTTGTTGAATATATAAGTGTAGTATTTTAATAAAATGGGTACATTATATAAAAATGGAGGAAGTACATTTTATTAATATGTATAATGTTATCAATCCGATTAATACAACAACAACAAGGGTTTTCAGGAGGTTGGGCCATCACAACCTCCTAAGGGACCATGATGGGCCTGATTTGGAATTGTAGGGGGCTTAATAACCCGCTTTTCCCTACAATTCAAAAGATAAAAGCGGTTTTAAGTAGTAAGATGGTAGATTTTATTTTCTTAAGTGAAACGAAGTGTTGTAGTAAGGCAAGTAATATTTTGTACCAAACCTTTAGAGATTTCGGTTTTTCCGAGTACCATTTTGTTGAAGCGGACGGTCTCTCGGGCGGTTTGTGGGTAGGTTGGAAAGTAGGGGCTAAGATGGTCTTGGTTTGCTCTTGTAAGAATTTCATCATTTTCAAAGTAATGTTATGTAGTGGATCCCCTTGGTACTTGGTGGTGTTTTATGGCGCTCCGGATTTGGCCTCAAGAATTTCGGTTCTCGAAAATTTGGAGGGTTGGTTAAAATCATGGACTTTACCCTACTTGATTGTTGGTGATTTTAACCAAGTGGAGTATTGTGTTGATAAATTAAGCTCTCGAATGGGATCGATTCTTGGGGCGGCGGATTTCTCCCAATGGAAAATGAGGAATGAATTGGTTGATATCCCCTTTAAAGGCCCAAGATTTACATGGTGCAACAACAGAAGAGGAAAGAAAAGGGTCTATGAAAGACTAGATCGTGCCTTGGGGTCTAAGGAGTGGATGCTTTGTTTCCCCTACACGGGAATCCAACATCGCCCAATTCAGATGTCGGATCATGCTCCTATTGAACTAAACTTGAATCTTCTGCGGCCGCATGAAGGAAAAAAATCTTATAAACTGGAGGCGTGGGCTCTTAATCATGAAGAGTGTCGGGTCAAGGTGAACCTTTCCTGGATGACTCGGGTTAATGGATCCCCGGCATTTCAATTGGTTCGTAAGCTTGATCAAGTTAAAAATCAGGTTCGGGATTGGACACTCACGAAAACAAAAGAGTGGAAGGAAAAATGGGAGGAATTTGACTGCAAGCTAGAGGAAGGGATGGAGGTGGCTACGTCGGGGGGAGGAGAGGAAGCGTATGAAAAGGCGCATGAAGAGCTACAGGCTTTCGCGACGGCCTCGGCAATGGCATGGAAACAGAAAGCAAAAATCAAATGGATTGCGGAAGGCGATGCATGCTCGAAATTCTTTTTTAATTGGGTGAGGGGAAGAGCTGGGAGGAATTTTATCCACGGGGTTAGAAAAGAAGATGGATCGTGGGTTTTTGGACAAGAGGATCTGGGTAAGGAGTTCCAGGAGGTCTTTGATGATCTCTTTCTGGTTAATGAGATCCAAGGAAGGATACCAGAAGAGAATGACCCTCAATGGTTTGTTAGTCACATCAATAAACGTCTTACGGAGGATGATATTGATTGGCTCAGGAGGCCGTTTACGGCCAAAGAAGTTAGGAGGGCTGTTTTCCAGATGGGGCCGTATAAATCTCCGGGTCCTGATGGAATTCCTGCGATCTTCTATCAGAAGTTTTGGGGGCTGGTGAAGAAGGATGTTACCAAGGCTGTCTTATCAGTCCTCAACTCGGGCAGGATGTTGAGAGAACTTAACAGAACTTTCATCACTCTTATCCCGAAGACGGAGAATCCTGAAAGGGTTTCGGATTTCAGGCCGATTAGTCTGTGCAATGTCACTATGCGAATCATCACCAAATGCATCGCAAACAGGCTTAGTGGTTGTATAAGTTCCATTGTCAGTGAGACTCAAGGAGCTTTCGTGGCTGGGAGAAATATTAGCGATAATATTCTTTTGGCCCATGAACTTATTTACAAGGTCAACCACACTCAAACAGGAAAACATGGCCGATGTGCGTTTAAGGCGGACATGAGTAAGGCGTTTGATAGAATGAAGTGGGATTTCATGGAGACGGTTCTGAGGACGGTGGGAATACCGGAGAATTTGGTTACTCTCATCATGAATTGTGTGTCTTCTGTTTCCTATGAGATTCTTATCAATGGGATCCCTCAGAAACAATTTTGGCCTAGATGTGGCCTTCGACAGGGAGACCCTTTATCTCCTTTTATTTTCATCCTTTGCACTGAGGTCCTCTCAGGCATGCTGAATTCAGCTCAGCGAGAAGGACGTCTCTCAGGTTTAAGCATTTGTAGGGGCTCAACTCCGATCTCTCATCTTTTGTTTGCTGACGATTCTGTTTTCTTCTTCGACAACAAAATGGGGGCTGCGGATTGTCTTAAGGATATCTTGGATGCCTACTGTGAGGCTTCGGGACAAAGAATCAACTCGGATAAATCCGCTATCATCTTTAGTCCTAATTCGACCCTTAGTAGTATCCAGAGGACTCGTCATACTCTTGGGCTGAGGAGAGCTACGGAATTTGGGAAGTATCTTGGCCTCCCAACGGAATTTCAGCAATCAAAGCAAGGTATTTTTCAATCTATTTTGGACTATATTACTCGTCGCATCTCGTCTTGGCAGGGAATTTTTCTATCACCAGCTGGACGATTGTCCCTTATTTCTTCTGTTCTATCAAACCTTTCAAATTACTTTCTATCGGTTTTCAAAATTCCGGTAAGTGTGGCTAAAAAGATGAATTCTCTTTTAGCACAATTTTGGTGGGCAGGGTGTAATATGGGACAAAAAATCCACTGATGTAGCAAAAGTTTCCTGAGCAGATTGAAAAGTGAAGGAGGCCTTGGGATCCGGGATGTTAGATGCCTCAATAGGGCTCTTCTTGCAAAAAATGGGTGGAGAATTATCAGAGGGGAAGAGTCCTTGTTTGCTCGGAATTTTAGGATGAAATTCTTTGGGACAAATCAGGTTTGTCCTGCGAATTCTCCTTCTGGGGGGTCAGCTCTCTCCTGGGGTGCAAGGAGTACTCTGGAAGGCTTAAAGACTATCTGGGATGTTATTGAATGGAAACCGGGTATAAGATCAAAAATGAATATCTGGACAACTAGGTGGATTCAAGGACATGCCCCGGAGCCTAGAGAGAACCTAATTGGCATCGACTTTAGCAACATTCGCAATCTGGTCATCGGCGATCTTTTATCCAGCTCAGGAGAATGGGACGCTTTGCGAGTCAGAAGTCTGTTTGGCTCTGAATGGATAAATCGAATTCTGGCAATGCCGATATGCTCAACGGATCTTGAGGATAAGCCCGTTTGGCCATACACAAAAGATGGTATTTACTCGGTCAAGAGTGGTTATGGGTTTATCCATAGAAAAGGACGGGATCAGGGAGTCCATGAAAGGGATGAAAAAAGGATTGGCCCAAAATGCAAAATGTTTAGCAGGAAGATTTTATGGAGGCTACCTATCCCATCTCAATGGAGAATTTTCTTGTGGAAGATTATTACGAGTACTATGCCAGTAGGGGAAGAATTTGCTAAACGGGGATTGAGAATGAATTCAGTCTGTGTGCTCTGCAAGGGTGGCCCTACTCAGCACACGGAAACGGCTGCCCATTTATTTCGAGATTGCGAGTTTACCTCTCGTATTTGGTTAGGATCGTATCTTGGGATAAGGACGCTTTGGTGTCAAAGCATTCCGATTTCGGAATGGATTGTTGATTGGATCACTTTTCTTAGGAAGAAGGAGGGAGGAAATGAGGGGATACGATGGTTTATTGCGACCCTTTGGCACTGTTGGAGGGTCCGGAATTCTATCATCTTTAGATCGGACTCGATTCCGATTAACATCTTTTATAGGAAAGTCGAACAGGATGTGAATGACTTAAGGAAGGCGGATGCTTGGATGGAGAAGAATGATAAGAGAAGGGAAGGGGCTATCTTGAAAGGGAACAATGAGGACTCTATTTCTCAGGAGAGAATTAAGGATGGTTTCCCGGTGTCTATCGTCAATTCTAATGCGAAATGTGTGGGTTTCCATGTGAAAGTGGATGCAGGATGGAAACCAGATTTTGAAGCATCCTTGGGTTTTGCTGTGTACGACCCAGGAGGAAGGTTGTTCTATGAGTATGGGAAGAGGATTCAGGCTGAGTCGGCAATCCAAGCGGAGGCTAAAGGTCTTAAAGCGGTCCTGGAATGGGCAAGGAGTCGGGAAATACTTCATCTTGACATCTTTATGGACTGTATGCAGCTCATATGTGCATGGGCTGATTTGGTTAAGCAGGATCATCTCATCCAGGGTATTATTAAGGACTGTAATTCGCTAGCAGTTGATTTCCATTGTCTTAGAATTTCGTTCATTCCTAGAAGTCTTAACTATGTAGCTCATAACATTGCTAGAAGAGCAATGGTGTAATCAAACTTTCTGGCCCGTTGACAAAAAAAAAAAAAAAAAAAAAAAAAAAAAAAAAAAATACATTTAAACTCCTTAAACCATAACCAAAACGAGTATATCCTTGTAAACTAGAGATATTACATTCAGGGATGTCATTGGGGTGGGAGGGTGCTGGATATAGGCTCCCCGTATCCGTACCCATCAAGAAAACCTCGTACCCATCCGCTCCACCACGCATGGCGGGTACAAGTTTCCAAAACCATCCCCGCCCCACCACCCATGGCGGGTACAAGTTTCCAAAACCACCCCGCCCCACCTACCCATTAACCCCTTATACCATAAATTTTTCCGATCTTTTTTCGTACAAGTTGGGTTGATCACTATTAATTTCTATTTTCAGGGATTTGTTTATATAATTTTTGTTATTTACCGAAAGAGTTGGTAAAATACTTTATAAAATAACTATTTTTAACATTACATCTCTATTATAAAAAAAAAATATTTGTAAAATATCGTAATAATGGTATTAATTTTTGTAATAGTTGGTGGGTAGGCGGGTATGAAGTGGGTAACACGCAAAAACCATCCCCGCCCCACTACTCATGGCGGGTACAATTTTCATACCCGTACCCGCCCCACCACCCGCCAAAGCTCAAACCATCCCCGCTCCAACTGGGGCGGGTGCGGGGCGGTATTTACTTATACCACTCCAATGACATCCCTAATTACACATTAACCAAGGGTTTTACGAGTAGAGGTAGTCAATGGTGCGGGCTGCCCTGGCCTGGCCAGAGTCATTCACTGCTTTTTTATGAGCTCGATGGCACGAAGTGGCCCGCTTCGCGTCGCATCAGGCTCGCCAAAAGAGAAAAACAAAGAAATTACTTGTACTATTTTCATGCCGGACAATGTCAGCCATTGGTTAGGAAACCTGAC
This sequence comes from Silene conica, assembly GCA_029255685.2. Lineage (NCBI taxonomy): Eukaryota > Viridiplantae > Streptophyta > Magnoliopsida > Caryophyllales > Caryophyllaceae > Silene > Silene conica. Next base: position 5,921,831 of record CM055315.2, on the reverse strand, counting down.
TCGGCCCACTTCCCTCCAAGGCCCGATCCACTTTAAATTACGAGTAAACAATGCTTATATTATGGAGGAGTATGTGTCCTTGGATAGAGCTGCCAAAAGCGGACAGATTGCCCCGCTCCGCTCAAAACTCGGCCCATTATAATTAAAAAAATCGGGTGATTCGAAACCGCCCCGACCCGTTAACCGATAGGCCTGACTAGCCAACCGTTAATGGCCTGACCTGAAGATGACCTGACATAAATTGGGCTGACGTAACCCAAAACCGATATAACCCAACCCGCTTTGACCTGAACCGTAACCAACCCGAGTAACCCGATTGTCACCTCTGTCCTTGGAGGCTTACGAACTCTTAATCCAGTAATCCACACATATTTCCTCTAATCTAATTAGCACTCAAGAAAAGAAAAAAACCACAGTACGAGGTACGAGGAAGCACAAATATTTGCGTAATTGAGTATAAGTATTTTTGAAATCATAAATTACAAATTTTCCTTGCCAAGGGAAGACAACTGAGCTAATTTACAAACAAAATAACGAAATTTTGTCGGACCATAAAAACATAATGACAGCAAATTAAAATTGTCAATAAACAGGGAAAAACAGTGGAAATACAAGTTTAAATGATTACTCTTAATAGTGATTAACCCTTCTGCAAACCTTCCTAATTTCACCTTGATTACCCGTTAATGGCGAAATGTTACCCATCTTAATCATGGAATCAGCAAAATGTTGGAAGAAAAGCTCATTATTCTCAGCATATTGCTTCACTAGTTGCATTGATGCATGGTTCTGAGTTAACAGGACTTCGTCCGAGTTCAATAGTCCGTTGTACGCCAAGATGTTCCTGTAGTAGCTGTTGTCGAACTTGAAAGGTGTAGAGATATCCAAAAAGAATAAGTTGTTGTCACCTCCGGAACGTGGGCATCGGGTGCGCAACTCCGAGGCGTATGCGTGGTTTAGGGTTAGGTCAGGTTTTCGGTTCTTATGTTGGTTGTACAGCCTTTGCTTGAAGCTTGTGCATCTTGCATTACCTATTGTATGAGCTCCTGAACCAACAAGACTTGTCCATATTACTAAAACTCGTAACACAAAATGATATACTCGTTATAATTGTAAAGACGGTCTTGGATATTAAAAACGTGTCTAACTAATAAAAGAGTTTTACGATGTATATAAAATTGTCTCACAAGAACTTTGCATTGAAACGAGTTTTATTTGAAAGTTTGAAAAATATATTTATATTTTGTATGAATGATATAACTAAAGGTGATACGATTATGAAACGAACCTGAAAGGGCGACAAGGTCGACAAGATCAAGTCCAACCGCGTTGAACTTGCCAAGGATTTGAGGGAATGTAAAATTAGGAGCAGGAATGTTGTTGTTGGAACCGATTAAGCTTGCCCTAAGCGAATCCCTTCTTCCTAGAGGCACCTCCCAGTACGGTCCTCCGGCCTACAGTAACAATGTAACAATTGTAGTAATCTAATGTGACAAAAGTAGAAAATTTCTATTTTGTCAAGATGACGACAACGGCCCATAATAGTTTGTCAAACTCATTAAATGAGGTGCATAAGTTATTATGAGCCGCTGAATGCCATGCAACGATGTTAGAAGAAATGAGCTAGCAAAATGAGTATGAATGTATGATGCATACAAGGACAGTTGAATCCCTAGCAGCTAGAGCCACAATATCTGCACATGAGACAGTGAGAGGACATGCTTCTTCTAGTCGGACCTTGATCTCGTCTAGGACTTCAAACCCACGGACCGAGTTCTTATTGGGTTTGGACAACTTCTCGGAGATCATCGTTCCATGGTTGTCCAAGAGCAATGAAGCATCACACCCCTGCAAATTCAATTACATTATAATCAATGGAATATATACCAAAATGAGAAAATCGAGTTCCTACTACCTCAAAAGAGTTTTTTGCACGCGCTGATATACAACGGTCTCTGAATATAATCGCCTGTTGTTATTTCTTAATGACAAAATACCTGGACAAAGCAATCATGGAAAAGGAGCCTGACTAAGGAAGCAGCCATTCTAGGTTCCTCAAAGACGGCCTTTGCGACAACAGAGTTGACTATCTCTTGGGCACGAGGGCACGAGTGGTCGTAGAATTGAGGGTAAAGAAACCCGCCATGTGTTTTGTGTGATAAGCATAGAGTTGCAGAAGCTAAGAAAGCAAAAACAAGCATGTAACTCTTAAACTGAACCATATTGAATTGATGTTCTATAATCGAACTTAAGGTTTTACTCCGAATTAGATTGTTTTTGCTGTAGTTTATTGAAATTAGATTACGCTTAACAGGTATTTATAGGAGTGAAGAGAGCTATTGTATTGTATCAAACAGTCAAGAAATACATGCACAGTTTAATCATTATGAGAAAATAGGGTGGAGTTGGTCTACTAAATCCTCATTTGAGCTTCTAATTGCTAGCATTATTAGCTGTCTAATTATTCGGTTGTTTGAGTTAATTAACTGTATTAGATCAAATGTAAGGTAGCCCAATTTTTGATTCTAGTGTTCAACACATTGTTTTCAACTCAACCGGGTCGGATGTTCGATGCTTGTATCGGCCAAGTACTAGAGAAAACCAGCCTTCAAAAATTATACAGAGTACTAAAGAAACCTGGCCAGATGAACGGGTCGGTCTGGCTAGCAGGTCGTCATACAGATTACAGAAGGCTCGCCAGTTCCTTGGCCTAACCCGCTACTGAATCGGGTCGTGCCCAGGTCCCACATTCTCAGGCCCGGCCACCTAAGCCCACTAAAAAGATAGAAAAGGTAGTGCAGCCGGTTTAAGGCAAGACATGAACCACCAGTCTAGCCGTTAACGGGCTAGATGAAGGAACCAAGGCCTTAGTTTCTTGGCCAGACTCACAATAGCTTGGCCCAGACCAGCCCGACCCTAACCCTGCCTATGGATAGGTCAACTTGTTTAGGACCAAGGTTGAGTCGTTACCATCTCACTATAACTTGGTTATTTATCAATTTCTTAGTGGTTAATTTCGTTTTAGTATATTTACTAGTGTAACACCCGTGAAAAATCACGGTGTTGTGTACACTTACTTTTAAAGATGACAAAGGTAAATTCATTTCATTATATAACAATTCTATTTATTCGAACAAATTGATTTTTAACGGGGCTGTTTTGCATATAAGATATGTTCGGTCAAAAGGTGAATTTTCTGGTACACTAATTTTCGAATATCTGTTACCAATGATGGAAATATTTGGATTAATTATGATAACATGAATGAATAAGATATATAAGAAAAAAACAATAAACAATTAAAAAAAAGATTAAATAATTAATAATGATTAATTTGGAAAGTTATTGTATTTGCTGAATTGTTGACAGAACTTAAGTTGAAGGGCAAATAGGATGAATAAAATAACTAATCGGGTAGAAATCTAAATTAAACGGGTGTATTAAAATTCGATAATCTAGGACAAAAATTACAGTTTCTCGAAAACCTCCTTGTAAACAACATTCGCCGATGTAAAAAAATATGGACTAATAAAATAAAAAATTACCTTGACATAATAATTAATGAAAGATAGAGATCTAATAATTAATGAAAAAAATCAATTACTGGGTGATGGATAAAGATGAGTTAGAAAAATAGGGAAGAAGTTACGTAAAAAAGGGAAAATGGAGAAGAATGAGATTACAGACTTTTTTTTCAAAAATAATTAAGAAAAAGACTAAAATAACATCGATGTACAATAGCATTGTATAGTCCAGGAACTGTATAATTAGGATATTATGTTACCTTAATTTAGATTCAGAAATATTAACGATCATTAACATAGTTTCAACTATGAAATATATTATATCATATTATATACCACATTTTCCAAAATACCATAGGAGCTATATTATATTCCTCGTAATGCCACATTAATATATTTGTCAATCATCATGGATCACTAAGAAAGTAAGTGATATCGCTTAAATAAAATAAATTTCTTTACAATGCATGGTTCACGATAGTTTGACAGTGGTATTAGACATGTCTTCGGTTCTATTTGGTAAATCTAACTGAAAATTGTAGTTGAAAATTGAAATATTAACTCAAATCTAATAAGCTAGAAAAATAATAGACATATTTGGTGTACCCGTCATAAATCTGTCATATTTTGTACCCGTCATTAAATAATACGATTATGTATCATACGGAATCTTTCTATATATTCTCTAAATAATTAATATTCTCTAAATAATTGTTTAGAGAATATAAAAGGCAAATTAGAAAATCTGACTTGTTTTACGTTATCTTTTTTGATAGATAAAACACGTTTTTTAAATCAATTAGGAAATTTGACTTGTCAAATTTCAAAGTATTATATTTTTCGGAAAAATTGTTTTTTGAGGGTAAATGTGAGGACGTCATATTTTTAATAAAATTTAAATTAACCCAATTTAATAAGGTATTGTTACATTCTTAAATTAACCCGTCATATTTTGTACGAATTTGAAACTATGTGGCAAAATAAGTTAATGGTGAAAAATAGAGGATTCGATAAAAATTACTTTATATTTGCAAACCATTAAAGGCAACTTTATTAGTTCACAACGTAATTATCTTCAATGATTCTCGAACTTTATATTCACCTAATTAACCCCTAATTATGTTCAATGATATTCTTAATTTATATTTTCAGACCATTAAAGGCAAATTTATTTATTATATTCTCTAAATAATTCGAGAATTATTTTGTGAGTCGGATTCTTGAAATTTCAAATTTAATTTGGTATGAAAACGTTACATTACAACCCATTAATTGAAAATATGGGTGGAAATTCCATATTTAATAATGGCGGACTTGTCAAGAATGCTTACACGGCTCAAGCAATATGAATGTTGTTTATAATAATAAATAAATAATAATATTATAATATTTATAATATTTAGGGAATCTCGGTATAATATTTAGGGAATCTTGGAATAATAATAATAATAATAATAATAATAATAATATTATAATATTATAATACATAAAAATATATGACTTGGCATAAATAGAGGGTTCTCATTGGTCTACGAAACTGATTTTTGTGAGAGTGAATGTGAGTGAGCGAAAAAGTGAACGGTGGAATATTAGCGCGCCACGTATGCAGTTATACATTCTTCTTTTATAGTAATAATGATACTGTGATCAATGATATTTTCGAAATACTTGGTAAACAATAAAGTTCAAAGCATATCACAAAACTAACAATTTTAGTATTAGCTCCGGATCCGTCCATTGGTCCGGTAATTACATTTCCTTACAAGGAGAGTCATCGATACCAATACCACAACAGACGGATGGTAATTTGGGTTTGGGCGGGTATAAATTTTTTAACCATAATTGCGATATATTTTGCTGGAGTCGAACCTGGGTCTACACACTATTAGTGCTCTTCCTTAAGCACTCCACTGGTATCATGCAAAGGAAAGATATAAACTTATATAAATAACTAAATCTTTTGGATCGCATGAGGCACTACCCACCCTTTCCCCGATCCGTCACAGGTTGGTGTACGTGTTAATCATTAGAGAAGGAAGAATGGATGAACAAAACCCATAAAGAAATAAGGATGGGATAAGAAGAGAATATTAGGTTAATATGTTAAATTAATTAGATCGATAAATTAGAAAAGAATGGGGTCAGCGTAGCTGCTCCGTTTACTTTTGTAACACTTTGTCGTCCATAATTCATTAATTCGACTACTGGATTCTATTAGCTCTATTATATTCCACACTCCACAGTAATTAACGATCTTCAACCATTATTTTATTTATTTACGTGCCTTTCTACATCAATTTAACTACCTTTCATGTGGTTTGGCTTTTTAATTAAGACATATAAATAGTTCTGAAAATTACGTGATTAACAAAAATAGAAAAAACAAACTGGAGTTTTGATTGTGATACACAGAGTACCTATAAAACTATGCAACCCTTAATTACTTCAAGCTTGAAATTGTTTAATTTGTGTTCCATAATGTCTTGTGTCTTTGTACCTTGATGTTTCTTTTTGACATTTTGATTTTCAATTTCAAATAGCCACCAAATTAATTCAAACATCACCTAAAAATTACTACCTAATACCTCTACGAAAGCACATAAATACACTCGTAAAATGCGTTGGGACACTCTATTTATATGCAATAGACAAAAATACTCTTATACAGTATCATTCTACTTATTGAGGACCTAAAAGATCAAATAAGCTTAAGGGTATTTTTGTCTATTCCATATACCTAATACTTCTTCCATTCCAATCAATTCTATACATTTCACTTTTTGGGCACTATTTATAAGTCGGCTGAATCTTCGACACAACTTCTAATATATAACATAAAAGATAATCATGTGAGATCTTGTTTAAATTGTCTTACCGGGTACATTGTTAATATCAAAGTTATTTTTATGATATGTAACAAAAGATATTAACAAAAGAAAACAGATATTGACAAACGCGAATATAACAAATGTATAGAATTGATTGGAATGGAGGAAGTACATTTTAGATCCGGTAAATAAACACTCTCACCAAAAAATCACATTTATTTCATTAACTTGTACTCGTAATATTTTATTTACTTGTGAACATTCCCCTGGCCCCCTGGGGTTTTCTCTTACAAATTTACAATGGTTTTCGCGTAAAGAAAATCGTCTTATATAGTTCTTTATTCCTAAAACATCATTAAACTAGATCTAAAATATGCAAATTAGGCCAGAATTACGAGATGTTAACTAGTTAATCCACAATCGATCTCTAACTTGACCATTTTTTTTACCAAGATCATAAAAATATACAAGTTTTAATATAATTCTTCCTAAGGATAGCTAACAAAAATAATACTGACTTCATTTCACTTTTATTGACCTCCTTTTCTTTTTGGAAAAGATTTAATACATAGGACAAAATTACTGTTTTACCCATTTAGTTAATAATAAAAATGACATTATAAAATTTAATAGGGTGAATGGTAGTTAAAAACTAGGGGTATGAGCGATAGTTTATTAATTGTCATACTAAATTAAGTAAGGAGACCATAAAAATGGGATAAATTTTGGAGAAAATGAGACAATGAAAATGCGCCGGAGGGAGTATTATCTTTTAAGAATTGATGAGTTATAAGAAACAATATTCAAGTGCATGCTGAGGTGACTGAAGATTAAGGAAAACAAAGTCAAGTTTACAAGTTGTATTGATAATTATTCAAGGAAAAGTTGAATTGGTGGAAAGTTTATAAGCTAACTGCGGAGAAGCAAGTTGTATTGATATATAGAAGCAAGGCCTTTATGTTTGCATGCTAGCTACAAGATGCTCAAGGCTTACTCATCCACACATCACTGGTCAACTTTGGTGTACGTACTCTATATTATTAGCTCCTTGTGTTCGTAGTAGGACTTTGGAGTACCATATGTGTATAAGTTATTGTGAAAGTATATGAAAAATATATCGAGATATTCCATAATATCGTAATCGTATAACTTGTGAATATGTTCTGATCTTGTAATTATTTTAGAGAAGATTACTTTCTGTTTTGACAAGATACGTAAGGTGCATATATATATCTTTTGTAATAGCTAGAATTATTATTTGAATAAGAATTTCTATTCACCAATCCTGTCTCTCGGTTTCTTTATGGTATCTTGAGCTAGGTTTCTCACAAACAAAACAGAGCAATGACAGGAGGAGGAGATGAAAACAAAAAACTCAAAAACATACCATCCAATCACCCACTCTATATTCATCCATCTGATAACCCTAATTTATCTCTCACACAAATTATCTTTGATGGTGATAATTATGATCTGTGGGCTGCGGCGGTCAGAAACGGTTTAGACGCAAAGAACAAATTAACTTTCGTCGAAGGAAAAATCAAAAGACCATCTGATGCCGAAGGAGAAGAGAGCGTTGAGGGAGCAGCATGGAGGCAGTGCAACGCGATGGTGAAGGCATGGTTACGGAACGTAATCAGTCCAAAATTACACCTTAGCATTGCGTTTGAATCATCGACCGTTTCAGAAATATGGGAAGAACTGAAAGATCGATATTCTGTTGGAAACGCACCAAGAGTGCATCAGTTGAAGGGGGATTTGGCGGAGTGTAAACAAGGGAGTTTATCAGTAGTCGAATACTACACAAAACTCAAGACCCTTTGGGATGAACTTGCAAATTACAGCAAGGTTTCGTCTTGCACCTGTGGAGCGGCTGTAGCGATAGCCAGAGAAAGGGAAGAAGAAAAAGTCCATCAATTTTTGATGGGTCTCGACAGAGCTGTGTATGGACAGGTTCGTACAAATTTATTGATGGAGGACCCCATCACGAATCTGTCTCGTGCATATGCTGTGATCTTGCGCGAGGAAAGACATTCAAACATGGAAAAGACTAAGGAGGGGAACAATGAGGCAGCCATGGCCACAAGGTCGTACATCACAAGCAAAGGAAAAGGACAGTACTCGAAGCAAGATGGGGAAGACGAGACAGAGCCTGTTCCGTGTGGCTATTGTGGAAAATATTACCACACGGAAGAAAATTGTTATAACAAACACGGGTATGAAACCGTGAAAGCTAGAGAAAGAGGTCGAGGCCGAGGACGTGGTCGTAGTAGCTATGGTCGTGGACGAGGCCGCGGAAAGTCACAGGGGCATGAACACCAAGCAAATGCAATAGGGAGTACGTCAACAGGAAATAAGGAAGGAGAAGCTTTGAAGTTACCCTTCACGAATGACGAAATTGAGAAACTTCGCATTCTGTTGAATTCTAGCCCTGAAGGTACTGGCAAATTATCAGGTATGCATACTAAAATTTATGGAGAATGGTTGATTGATAGTGGTGCATCGCATCACATGACGGGAAGACGAGACCATCTCACGAATATTTGGACCGAGGAATCATCTCTTATAGGGCTGCCTGATGGACGAAAAATTTGCGCGAAGGAGCATGGTGAAGTCGTTTTAAACGACCAATTTATATTAAAAGATGTGATATACGTGCCTACTTTAACATGTGACTTAATCTCGGTTCAACAGTTAATTAATGAAAACAATTGTGTAGTGACATTTTTTCCCGATTTTTGTATTATGCAGGATCGGGTTTCGAGGACGGAGATTGGACGGGGTGAGCAACGTGATGGGGTTTACTATTTCGGGTCAAGCACAAATGAGTCCGCTGGAAAGGTGTCAATGAACAAGACTGATGAGCTTTGGCACAAGAGACTTGGGCACCCGTCGAATAGTAAATCGTCTTTTTTTTCTAAGTTAATTGGTTGCAATTTGAATTGGAACTCTAGTACTGTGTGTGACCCTTGTTGTCGAGCTAAACAAACAAGGAACTCTTTTCATCTTAATAATAAACGTAGTAATGCTTTATTCGGTTTGATTCACGTTGACATTTGGGGAAAATACCATGTTGCTAGTCTATCCCGTGCCCAATATTTTTTGACCATCGTAGATGATCATAGTCGAGGAGTATGGGTTTATCTTATGAAAGACAAAAGTGAGGCAAGTGAGTTAATGAAAAACTTCTGTCAAATGGTCAAAACCCAATTCGGAACCTGCGTCAAAGTTATTCAAAGTGATAATGGTACCGAACTTTTATCAGGAGTCATGCAATATTATTACAAGGATAATGGGATATTGTTTCGAACTAGCAATGTAGACACACCCCAACAAAACGGGAGAGTAGAGAGGAAACACCGTCACATTCTTGAAAAAGCTAGAGCCTTGCGATTTGCGGGACATTTACCCATTCAATTTTGGGGAGAGTGTGTCCTAACAGCAGCTTATCTAATTAATCGAACACCCACTCCATTACTTGACAATCAAACTCCTTTCGAAATTTTGTACAAGAAGAAGCCTAATTTTTCAAACCTTAAAGTTCTCGGATGCTTGTGTTACGCTCACAATAAAGACAAACCTCGTGATAAATTCGGGGAACGGGGAAAGAGATGTGTTTTTCTGGGCTATCCTCATAACAAAAAGGGATGGAAGGTTTACGATTTAAATACCGAACGTATTTTTGTCTCAAGAGATGTTTTATTTTTTGAACACATATTCCCTTATTTTGAGCCCCACAATACAAATCCACCTATTCAAAGGTCAGAGGAACCAACTACATACACTGATAACATTTCCTTCGCCAACGAGCCTACAAATGAGTTAGACTTGGAGAGGGGAGAGCAAGAATCCATTGGTGAGGAAGAGTCAGAGAGTTCAGAAATTCCTGCCCCACATAATATTATTGAGCAGCAAGAACACACCATAACTACTGAAAACGAAGAAGAGCGACTTGGGCGCGGAGCAAGAGACAGGCGAGAACCTTACTGGCGGAAGGATTATGTGTGTAAATCCACGAAACTTGTAAGACCCATCACAGCAGCTCATCACGGCCATTCGAACTCCGCGAAATCAGGTACTCGTTATCCATTAGTCAATTATGTCGTTACAAATTGTTTTTCTAAAGCACATAAATCATTCTTGGCTAAAATTGATGGAATTCGAGAGCCTGTTTGTTTCCGTGAGGCAGCTAGCAATCCAAAGTGGCGTGATGCAATGAATAAGGAGATCATAGCATTAGAAGAAAATGGCACTTGGCAGATTGTTCAATTACCAAAAGACAAAAAAGCCATTGGATGCAAATGGGTGTACAAAGTCAAATACAAGGCCGATGGTTCCGTTGAGCGATATAAGGCACGACTTGTGGCTCAAGGATTCACACAGGTCGAAGGGGTTGATTACCATGAGACTTACGCACCGGTGGCCAAAATGACTAGTGTTCGTACATTGTTAGCTGTTGCAGTGGTAAAGCAATGGAATATCGAACAATTAGACGTGAATAATGCGTTTTTGCACGGAGAATTAGATGAGGAAGTATACATGAGAATCCCTCAAGGGTTTGAACGAAAGGGGGAGAACAAAGTCTGCAAACTATTGAAGTCTATTTACGGATTAAAACAAGCCTCGCGAAATTGGTTCGCAAAACTTACAACCTCGTTGAAACGGTATGGTTTCGTTCAATCCTTGGCCGATTACTCCCTATTCACTTATAATAATGGCAAAATTTTTATTGGTGTCTTGGTCTATGTCGATGACATGATCATTGTGAGCAACAATGAGGAAGAAAGTAAAAAATTCAAGAGCAAACTTCATGAACAGTTCGGCATCAAGGATTTAGGAAGGCTTAAGTACTTCTTAGGAATCGAGATTGCACATGGGTCGAAAGGATTATTTCTCAATCAACGAAAATACGCATTGGGAATAATTGAGGAAGAAGGGATGAGTGGAGCGAAACCGGTAAGCACGCCCATGTTGCAGCACCATCAGCTAGAATCGACAAAGGGAGAGTTATTGAGAGATGTCATGAAATATCGAAGATTAGTCGGAAGGCTAGTTTATTTAACCATCACAAGGCCTGATCTCGTGTACTCAGTTCACATGTTATCTCGCTTTGTTAGTGAACCAAGGAAAGAACATTGGGATGCGGCTTTAAGAGTCGTTCGATACATCAAGATGAACCCGAGCAAAGGAATATTTTTGAACAAGAGCTCGGACTTGGAGTTGTTAGGATACTGTGACTCTGATTATGGGAGATGTTCGATCACACGACGATCTTTGAGTGGATATTATGTATCACTAGGATCGTCGCCCATCTCTTGGAGAGCTAAAAGGCAGGCTACGGTCTCAAAATCGACAGCGGAGGCAGAGTACCGAGCAATGGGTAGTGCAACAAGTGAGTTAATTTGGTTGAAATCGTTCTTGGCTTCGTTGGGAATATTTCATGTGAAGCCCATGACATTATATTGTGATAATCAAGCGGCTATTCATATAGCTAAGAACCCGGTATTTCATGATAGGACAAAACATATAGAAATTGATTGTCATTTTATTAGACAACACATCATCGATAATACTATCAAAACTATGCACGTTCGAAGTCGAGAACAAATCGCTGATTTGTTTACTAAGCCACTGGGAAGCGAAGTATTTGAATACTTGCAGCACAAGTTGGGTCTCGGATTACCGCGAGTTCCAACTTGAGGGGGAGTGTGAAAGTATATGAAAAATATATCGAGATATTCCATAATATCGTAATCGTATAACTTGTGAATATGTTCTGATCTTGTAATTATTTTAGAGAAGATTACTTTCTGTTTTGACAAGATACGTAAGGTGCATATATATATCTTTTGTAATAGCTAGAATTATTATTTGAATAAGAATTTCTATTCACCAATCCTGTCTCTCGGTTTCTTTAGTTATAACTGTAAGTTTGAAACGGGTTAAATATTAGCCATGTAGTTAAATAAGACAAAGCAGTTTGTCACTCGCAATGCACTTTACTTTTGTAGTGTCTACCATAATTGACCTGCAATGATATGTCCATCGTAATTAAGAATTTGCGGTGTATCAATTACATCATTGAGGAACAAGTCATTGATTAGGTAACTTGGATACTTAAACAATGCTAACGCTCTTCAAATTCTTAGTCCTTACACTCCGAATGTTAGTGGCATTAGCGGCGTAGATAGCCAAAAACGTATACATTTGGAGTCACTTTTAATTTAATTGTTTGTTTTGTTGGTTATGAGTTGAAAGGACAAAAATTTAAAATCAAATAAATTTTTCTAATAAAAAACGTTAATTGTCGAAAAGTTGTGAAGTCTCAAAAACCCATTAGTGATGGTCAATCTGTAATAGTGTAATACAACCTTTATTTTGAAATTAAGGTATAATCAGATAGTGTGTCATAAGTAAAAGAATATCCTAAGACTAAATGTACCATACAACTAGACCTGTCAAACAAGTCGAACGGGCGGGTTGCGGGTCGGGTAGATACGGGTTCGGGTAAAATACGGGTCGGTTAAAATACGGGGCAAGTTTATACGGTTTTCGGGTCGGGTTCGGGTAAAAATACGGGTCAATCACATCTTTTCATCGCATTTTTTAAAACTTATTTTATATCGTAATTTCTACCCTTTATACGTTTTTTATCCTCTTGCTCGTCTTAGTTAACTTAATTGTCACCATTTTTGCCCTCACCACCAACATCACCATCGTTATCATCATCATCATCATCATCATCCTTACTAACTCGCTAAGTACGATAATGAGACTCAAATAAGATAACAATGATGACGTGACATGTGATCTGAGGTGATGAGGTGGAAGTGTTGACGCGAAGTGCGGTTCAGTTCGACGTAATACGGTGAAAGTGACGGTATGACACATATTTTGAGGTGATGATATGGGATGTGGTCCTAGGAAATTATGTGGAATGAGGTGTAAGTGATAGTATGGCACGCATTTCGATGTGATGACGTGGCATGTGGTTCGAGGTGATGAGTTGGCGCTGCTGACGTGGAATGCAATTCGACGTACTACGGTGAAAGTGGCGGTGTGACACCCACTTTGAGGTGATGACGTGGCATGTTGTTTGAGGTGATGACGTGGCATGTTGTTTGAGGTGATGACGTGACATACCGCATATATATACATATTTCTCCTCAAAAATTTATAAGTCATCAATACTTATTCGACATTGTATATATTTTAAAAATGATATATTGTCTTGACCCAACGGTCAACCCGCTGCGGGTCGGGTTTTGACCCACTGTTTACGGGTCAAAACGGGTTCGGGTATCTTTCGGGTTCGGGTTGAAAAAACCGGGTCATTTACGGGTTATTTACGGGTCGAGTTACGGTCGGTTTTCGGGTCGGGTCAGATTTTGACAAGTCTACATACAACCATGCGTTAGTTGTTCAAAATTGGGCGGACTTGGACTAAGATAATGTTAGTTGCTCTTATCAAATACTCCGTACTTATGCTCTTTACAAAATAAAAATTTATTGTTATGAATTTTCTTAGTAAACAATAAGAATTTGTGATTACGAATATGTCGACTTCAACTATGAATTAAGTAATTAAATGGGTAAGAAATGCTCTTACAAGTTATTCCAAGTCCAACCTTTGAGAGTTTCAAAAGGAAAACAGATTAAGGAATATAGTATCACATACTCGTACGCATAGTCCTACGGAAGTACATACGGAAGCAGAGTATGTTTGAAAGCAGGGGATAACCTAACGTCATCGTTATCCACTCTATCTGTATGTGTAAGTGATTACATTGCACTTCACAAAAGAAACACGGGCATACATTTATCAAAGAGTAGTGTTTGTGACGGATAATATCCGTCACAAGCTAAGACGGATATTGTATTCTCACAATAAAACAAATAAATATGCAAGTGGAAGAAAATAGAGCATCTTATATTTAGTGCAACTTGCATTATGTGAGAGATACACTATCCGTCTTCAACTTGTAACGGATAGTATTCGTCCTCAATAAGAATTTCTGTACATTTATATATTAAGCAAAGTTACACACATATATGTCAATTAAAAGTCACGAAACATAATATTCATCACTTAGTTCAAATTCCGTCATTATTATATTTCTCATTCTTGTTAATAAAATAAACGGAAAATACAAGTGGTGGTCTTGAGATTTGATATTTTGCTTGAAATGTCCAAGTTTTTTATCCGAAAAATTTTTAGAGTTCAGAAAATGATTTTTTTTCAAATCAATCATCTTTCCCAGCACAACAATTTGAAAACAAATTATTTTATTTGGATGCTAGGGTAGGAGTTATTGTTTGTGGAAGTTTTTTATCGGAGAGACTTTGACTGACCATATCTCTTGGTTACAAATTACAAACTCGACAATTTTTTCTCAAATCGCAGTTCTTGGAAAGATAAATCGTCAGAGCTCATAAGTCGTAAGCACGATTTAACCTCTTCGAGTTTTTCGGATTAAAAAATCGGGTATTGCAGATAAAATATCGAACTTAGATGGCATCGTATGCATTTTCCATAAAATAAATAAAGAAAGTTAATTAACAATTTTTTTCCCCTTTCGTGTAATTAAAGCTTCAAGAGCAAACATTACAATTTCTGATAGGGTGAATGATATCATGGCCATTTGTGACATTCTTCGAAACTAAATCGAAGCTGTTAAATTACTCCCTCCATTTTTTTTATATCACCCCAATTCTTTATACACGTTTGCCAATACTCATTTTGTTTCGATTATATCTTTAGCTACATACTAATAAAAATTATAAAATTTTGATATTCTTAATCCTCTTATCAAGACAAATTAAAAAAGATCTCACATGAATATATTTTCGTGAACGGATTGAGAGAAAACTGACGTTGAATACTCGATTGTGAATAGTGTCCATAAGGGGAATGGGGTGATATAAAAAAATGGAGGGAGTACGTTGTAATTTATATTCCGAGATTGAAAAAACAAGGAAAATTAAGATCAATCCATGAAATTTTGCCTTAAAATTGAATTATTTCATTGCGAATGAATAGTAGATAGGTACAACTTATAAAGATCACACAACTTACACAAACACACTCAAATTTCTAAAATGAAGAAATAAAACAGCATTAAAATAAGAATAATTCTTCAAAAATAAAAAAAAACAGAGAAAAAACAGAGGAACATTGTTGCTTAGAACCAATCTTCTTAAGAAGAATTAACCCTTCTGCAATTCTTACGAATTTGTCCCTGAGCACCCGTCAATGGAAACAGGTTACCCATCTTAACCATAGACTTAGCAAAATGATCGAAGAAAATCCCGGTATTCTCGGCGTATAACTTAACAAGTTCCATGGAAGCGCGGTTCTTGGTTAGTAGGACTTGGTCGGAATTCAACAACCCGTCATAAGCCAAAATATTCTTGTAGTACAAATTGTCGAACTTGAAAGGGGTAGTATGGTCCAAGAAGAACAAGTTTTGGTCGCCACCGGACCTAGGACATTGTTGACGCAACATTGAGGCGTACGCTTGGTTTAGCGTAAAGTCTGGCTTTCCGTTTCCATTTTGGTTGTATAGCCTTTGCCTGAAGGTGGTGCACCTTGCCTTACCTATTGTGTGAGCTCCTGAAATTTTAAAATGTAAAATGAAGAGAAAATGTATTAGTATCCTTGCGGAATTAGGGTTTAGGGGTGTTCATTGGTCCAGTCCGGTCTGGACTATTAAAACCTTGTTCTTTTCGGCTGAAACGAGCTGAATTGAATAAATTGGAGCAGAGTTTAATTGAACTAAATTGAGTGGAACTAAGGTGGAGTGAATTTAGTTGAATTAAAAGTTATTTTTATAAAGGGATTAGTTGAAAATAATTGATGGAACGTAAATAAAACTTAACGGAATACAACCAACCAAAATTAAAAGGAGCTGAAATTAAGCTAGAAAGAACAGGGTCTAAGTGAACAACCCTAATTGGAAGCTTATGAAATATCAAGAAATCGAGTTGAATAGATAATTGATTTAGTTATCGGAACAAACCTGAGAGAGCGACAAGGTCAACGAGGTCGAGACCTTGACGTTTAAACTTGGTAAGAATGGTTTGGAAGGTGTTGTTAGGAGCAGGAATTTCATTGTTTGATCCACTCAAACTTGCTCCTACAGAATCCTTTCTTCCTAGAGGCACTTCCCAGTTTGGTCCACCAGTCTGTATTTAAAACATTTTTAGTTCAATATATAATATTTCATGTTTTTGTCATGTATTATAAGTCTAGCACTACAAGTTTACAAACCAAACATTATCTCATTATTGTCTTAGGAAAAAATCTCGTCTAGCGTGTCCTAGGTTTCAACCGTTTCAAGAAACTAATTTCGGGTTACTTGGTTGCATATATCATGAGAACGGTTAGTGTACTGCTCTACAACCAAAGCGGGTGATAAAAGGAATATTAATAATAGTTGGGCCTCAACCATTGTACAGGTAAAATGAGGCTTACAATAACAGTTGAGTCCCTTGCAGCTATAGCCAGGATATCGGCACAAGACACCGTGTGAGGGCATGCTCTCTCAATTTCAGCCTTGATCTCGTCGATGACTTCAAACCCTCGAGCCGAGTTCTTGTTAGGGTTTGATCCCTTCTCTGAAACAATGCTACCACTGTTGTCTAACAGCAATGAAGCATCACATCCCTGCAATTCAATATGATCACCAATATCTTATCTTAAGCAAAGTGTTTTAACTTACTTAAATCATAATATTAAACATTTAGAAGCGAAATGAACCTTTACGAAACAGTCATGAAAATGGAGCCTAAGCAAGGAAGCAGCCATCCTAGGATCTCTAGCGACGGCCTTCGAAACCACTGAGCTCACAATTTGTTGAACATGTGGGCAAGAACGGTCATAATATTGAGGGTAAAGATATCCATTATTGTAGTTTTTGGAAGCAATGCTTAATGGTATAATTGCTAAGAGACTAAGAAAAATGAAGTAGCTCATGGACTTAGACATCAGTTTGGTAAATCTCGTACCTGAAAGAGCAATTACGTAATATTATTTCTATGATTTTATTTGTTTTGTGTTGTGGTTTGTTGAAATGAGCATGTTGGTATTTATAGTGAAAAAATAGGGCAAAGTCAAAGAAAAGGAAAGGTGTAAACAAGAGAGGTGGAGTTGGTCAACAAGAGACACACTCATGTTGCTCAAATTATTTGATGTTTAAAGAGTGAATGTAATATAAAAGACTTAAGTTTATTATAAATATACAATTTGTTAGCTAAAAAGTATGGGAATAGGGTTAAAAGCAAAATAATGAAAGACTTTCTAGCTTTTGATTAAAACTAAATGATAAGATTAGAATATTAGAAGAGTATTATTTGGTAATAAAGTTTAATTATGAAGTGCCTTTTTAGTTTGTTAGTACAACTTGTGCTTAAAGGATTATTAAGGGAGGACTAAAATTAAAAGAAAAGTTGTAGCATTCTTAAGAGAATTTTTTTTACCATACGTGTCTTCACCAAATATTTTAGTGTTGATTTAAGGGATATATACAATGTATAATTAGATATAGCGATTTAGTAACTTTAAAGATAATTCTATAGATTTAAAGCTTATTGAAGAAATGAAAGAAAAAAAACTTTTTACTTTAGCTTTATTAGTTCATCTATGTTCTATTTAATTCAACTTTATTTATTTTAACTAATCTCGGCTGAAAAGAACATAACATAATAGAAAATAGATTAGCTTTATAAATGTTGTGCGGAAGCGTGAATACCCTCGTGTTGGGCCTTTGTTGCGCCGGTGTCCATTGTCCATAATAGATTAATAGTACGATATTGTCCGCTTCAGCCCTCACGGATTTACTCTTAAACTCCTTCCCAAAAGGCCTCAAACTATTATATTTTCAGGACATTTGTAAAGATGATACTTCAACTTTAAACTATCAATGTGGGATATAAGTTTTTGCACCCTAACAATAAATTTACGTATTTGCTAAATCTCGCACATGATATTACTTAAATCCCGCACACTTTGTCACCTTATTCCGAATTTACCCTTTATTAAAAAAATCTCTCTTCTCTCATTTTCACCACCAACCAAATTGCTAATAATTTGATAATTTAACAAATTATGATTTTTAATTCGCACATTCACAACTAATTTTGTTATTCTATCAACAAATTTATTAATATCCTTCTTTTAATTTATTGAATGAATGTTTTTTTATCTTCAAGAAAGTGATTTTTACAATTAGGGTTTGAAATTTAGGGATCTCCTTTTCACCAGCAACCAAATTGCTAATAATTTAACAAATTATGGATTTTAATTCGCACATTCAAAAGTAATTTCGTTATTCTATCAACAAATTTATTAATACCTGTACTTTAATTGATTGAATGAATGTTTTTTATCTTAAAGAACGTGATTTTTACAATTAGGATTTGACATTTAGGGATTTTGGATTTTGGATTGTTTAAGATGCATCAGTTTATGACTGCTAATGGTGGGTCGGTTTATCGCAGCAGGTGTGGTGCGTTCTGTTTGTGAGCGGCTGGTGGTGGGGCGAGTGGTGGTGGGGTTGCTAAGCACATACGTTTTTTGAATTTCTTTGCTTTTGAATTGTCTTCTCTAATGGTGTGGGAAAGTAAGAGGGGTAAAGTTAGAATAAGACGACAAAGAGTGTAAAATTAAGCAAAATCTTATGCGGGATTTAGCAACACCCAAAATTTATAAACTCTATCACCTTATATCTATTTGGACACTCACATATGAGAATATATGAGTTTCTCTACAATAGAGAGGCAAAAAAAGAGTCCGAAGGGGAAAAACATATAATAATTGGGATAGTGTTGCAACCATGCATGTATTGATACATGTTTTACCTGCATTAATTTCACATAACGTAACAATTTGATACTCGAAATTAATTATCTCAGTTTGTATATATTTTAATTTGGGTTACAACGTTATTCAAATTTTAAACTCACCTAGGATTAAATTATTTTACATAGTAGGAGTAACTAATAGAATACGAGATACGTGTGGTGATGATTTAATTACACATGTGATTGAGGTTTATTATTGCATCCACAATTCAAGTTTTAATTTCACCACCCCTCAATTTTAAATGGAATATTAGCACCAAATATGGAGATGTATCCACATTTCAAGTTCAAAGAACTCTTAAATGACAATATATACGTGTTAGAGTATAAGATCGATCTTAAGAGTTCTAATTTTTGACTTATGTTTTTTTATTGAAATTCGGGGAAGAGTAACATGCTCGGCAATGGTGAACAACTAGTATTGATTAAGATATCTTAAAATGTTGTTTCGTTTTTCCTAGAAATGCATGGTTTACATATTTAACTAAAACTAAAGTAGCATAAAGTTGATTCATTAGCTGGACAGCTTGAGCGTGTTACATTATTTAACATCTAAACATGATTAAAATCCAAATAATAATAATAATAACAATGAAAAAGCAAGTTATTCAAATACTCATCCTTTAACTATAATTGATTAACTTAAACGCAAGAAACAAAGATTTGCCTGGAAAGTCTCCAATTTTTTGTTACTTTGGTGACAATGTGCTATTCTACCGGGACGAGTATTAAAAATATCAAATATATATTAATATGTACAAGATATATATTAGTAACTTAATAAAAAAAATTGGCGTTAGGAGATGAAAAGCTTATGAAGAATGAATCAATAACGTAACATAGAAAAAGATCGAATTTCTTTATTAAAAGCTTGATCTTTCCATTGTTAAGGGTCAGTGTACTAGTCTCTTTAGAAATACGAGTAGTAGTTATTCACAAAATATTCAACACGAGTTTAAATTTATTAGTTTCATATTGGTTAAGGATCTTTATATGTAAATGTTTCCCTCTTTGCTTGAATTACAACCTTATTCACGAACTTTTTGATTGCAACGCAAGTGGGCTACAAAAAATTTGTGCGTCTATTACTAAAGATTATATTTTTCTTAATTTTTTAAAATTTGGAAGCACCACAACCTAGCTAGAGGATGTATGGTGTTGTAAGGTTTCTTTTATTTACCGTTGTGAAATAAAAGCAGTAACCGTAAAAAAAAAAAAAAATTGAAGCTTGAGTTTTGAAAAGTCTACTGACAACTTTGGAGTTAGATGAAGATGAAGCATTGTACGGAATGTTTGATACTAAAATTTAAGAAAAGTTGTTGATTAATCCTTTATAAAATTATAAGGGACTAATCAACAATTATAAGGGACTAATCAACAATTATCCGAAAATTTCCGAAAATATTATTTTTGCAGCTTTAAATGTTTAACAAAAAAACATTTCTGGTTGTTTCTTTTTTTGGTCCTATAAATCACGCACTTAGAACATCTCCCATAGACAGCTACAACACATTGTAGCTTGATGTATCAATACGGTTTTTTAAGCTATTTTACTCTTTGACTACATATCGCTCCAATAGTTGGCTACAACATTTTCTAATGTTATGGATCCCACAATAAAAGATTCCTCCAATCATAAAATTTACCCTTTTTTTTGTTTTTTTTAAAAAAACTTAGCTACATGTTTGCTAGAGCTACAATGCTCATAAGCTACCTCAATATTTCCTTACTCCGATGGTAAGCTACTTACTTACTATTTTATAAATATTGCAAGCAGGTTCTAAAGCAAACCATTGAAGGCTCTGTTCTTTTCGGCCGAAATGAATTAATTGTAGTAGAGTTTAATTGAACTAAATTGAGTGAAATTAAGGTAGAGTGAATTTAGTTGAATTAAAAGTTAATTTTGTGAACCGATTAACTGAACGTATATAAAATTAACGGAATACAGCCAAACAAAATTGAAAGAAGCTGAAATTAAGGCAGAAAAAACAGGGCCTTATTCACATTATAATAGAGGAGATGAGAATTCAAACCCGAAACTGATCTACAATACCTTAGTCTTAACCACAAATATTTCGGATTGTGATGGAGCAAATCTGTATGAAGGCACAACCGCAGAAGGAGACAGCAAATGGACACAAAGCTAGATTGATGGTAACACTGCTTGCAAAATTTCAACCAACTTAAACGAATTTAGGTGCCAAATTACGAATCTGTACTGTGCAAATTTTCCAAATGAAGTGATATCTTGAAAAAAAGGAGCAGTTACACTAATTAGTAGAAGTATTACTGACTCCTGACTACTGATTATTCGACTTTTTCATGTTCAATTATTGACCTTTGGTTGATTGTCGGCTTCATTATTAGATAACTGATAATTTTGGATATTAATTAAATTGCACAACAGCTGAAAAGTAGTACATTTCTCATCTATCAATTCCAATTAATTAATGAAATTTTGTATTATTACCCAACTTGTCTTAACCTCGAGGTAAAAAATGAGGTATTAACGAACTATAATCTTAGGTTTAAATTCCATACCCCTGATAATCTCATATTGTACGGTTCTTGTCGCTCGTATGATATAAAAAATAAATGAATTATTATTAGAAGTGAAATTATGAATTTTGTAACGCGCTAAAACATAAAACCACGAGATTAAAATTTCTTTTAAATTTATTATGGCAAAAAAAATCTATTTGTATATTTGTAAATATCGATCAAAACTTATTCATCAAAGATCAAATAAAATTTGAGATAAAATAACTTAACGGTAAGGAACACATGTCACTTTTTGTTTTGACCATATAAAAACAACGGTAAAAAAAAGATATTGGGGCCCGCAAGGGTAGAGTCTAATGGTTAAAATTTGGGTGAAATTCTCAGCAGATCCGGATTTCTCCTCAAGAGCAAAATCTTGTTGTTTTCCTTATTTAGACTTTATTTATTTATGTACGTTTCCATTTTACATTTTCCTCCGCACGTTCAAGGTGTTTTTTCTGCTTTTTTTTTTATATTTTTATATACTATCTCTTGATTTCTTAATCTTAAAAGTTAAACGTAAAGAATTGATCAAGAAAAACATCACCCAAGCGGCCAAGTCAATGACCATGTCTTGGTATATCAGAATGTGATGGGAAAGAGGAACGAGGTCGCCATAAAATCCCGCCCCTCGGCCTTCACCTTGCTTGGGATATCTTATACTCCTCGTACTCATTGACCTAACTAGAGCACGAAAAAGTATTCAAAAAAAGAAGACTATTGTTACAAGAATAAGACGGTTGGACGGATGAAAAGCCGTCTTCCTGTCGCCTTATTCATTTTTAACTAAAATGTTTTTTCTCCTACCTACAATAACAGGGATGTTGTGGCTGTAACTTTTACAAACTTGTGCAAAATGTGTCCTATATGTAATATGTTTAGCTCCAAAGTCAAGAGTTAGCTTCCAAGTCAGGCAAACTCTACCAAATTCAAGTACAATAATGTTCCTACAAAAGACTACGTACAAAATATGTCAATTTTGTTTTTCAAAAGATGTCAAGGTTGATGGGATAAAGTCGTAAAACAAAAAATATCTTAGTCTAGTGGTTAAGACGGATGTATCGTGAATTCGTAACAATCGACCACGAGACACGAGTACGAATAAACCTCCCCCGTACCAAAAAAAAAAGGTGATGGCATAAAAGATCGGCATTTCTAAAATGTAAAGCCTTAATTGTTTTCTTTTGGTAAACCAGAAGCGGGATTAACCCAAAACAAAACGACTACAAAAAGAAAACAATTAAAAAAGCATAAACCGGGATGGTACGAGGCCAAGCCACACCTCCCATGTGCTGTTGTATCAGCCTAAAGAGTTTTTTTTTTTTTTTTTTGATAAGGTAAGGAAACTAGGTTTATCCTCTTGAATAAGACCAACCTATCTCATTCTTTCGAATGAGTAAGGTGTATCAGCCTAAAGAGTTGGTTCACCATACTCGACTCATCAATAAAGCCTTAATTGTTGTTCATTATTAACAATGAAAATGGTAATAGCCCACCGACAAGTATAATAATCATCTCGAGATTATTTTTTCGGTTCAGCATCTTCATGCTCCGAATTTTTGTTTTAGCATAACATACATTCAAATGGATCCGAAAATGAAAATTGCAGTCAAAATTTAAAATTGAACCAAAAGCATGAAGTATCAATGTTATTAACTTTAGTCTGAAGTTCTGAACTTTCGAGATTGCTATATGAAGTATCGATTGAGCTACTCTGCTTTTAGTTTTTCCGTTTTTGGTTCCTTTGTATTAAACAGTTGACTATACCTGGGTTTAAGATCAACAGCAATCAGCTTGCTTCAGTGGCTATATGAGCACCTCTGGGTTCAAATTGAACCGTATCGAACCTCACTTCGTTTCCCAGCTCCCTGAGAAGCAGGTTCACTGCTCCAAGAAGCTTGACTTACTGTGGGGTTGTTGCTCTCATCTAGTCTTTGGTAAGCCCTCGTTCCTCCAGACACCTATCATCATCATAAAGGGTTTTGAGTACAAAATAATGTGTTATTGCTACCGAGGCACACAGAGGCACACGGAACAAAACAAAGGCGAGCGCCTTATGCACACAAGGTGCACTGTTTCCCAAACAAGTTTGTATTTTTAAAATAAAAAAGTGTAACAATACCTGTTTTAGATTATAAAGAGGGCTAACATGTAAGATAGGGATAACGAAGCAAAGTGAATAGTAAAATGAAAGAAGCAAACGGAAAAATTATGGAATTCGCATAATGGTGCACATTGCTTGTTGCGCCTTATGCAGAAGTCACCTTGTATATGAACTTGTAAAGTAAATTTTGAAAGAATTCATTATAAATTATAACCGAGTTCCGTGTCCTTCCTTGCCAATGTCCCCTAAGGATTTGGAGGAAGACAGGAACGCTCAATCTGAAGGTAACGCATGCAAAATATGGCAAACAAAAGGATCAGAAAGACTAAAGACTCACAGTTTGTAAAAGGGCCGACAAATAGGTCATGCCTGGCAATGCGTCAAGCCCATTCTGCAGCCAAATGACAGAGTGAGCATATGATATAAAAGGTTAAATAGTTGTAGAGTATGTAGGTCACATAATAAAGCAAAGAAACCTTACCTGGTTTTGCATCCGTGATTTGTAAATAAAACCCCCACAGCAGAACAGGGTCAATGAAACAAAGATTCTGCACAAGATGGAGAGCACAATGGCCAATAAAATCAGGTGTCAGAAAGGGATGAAAGAAGAAAGAAACAGAGGGGAAGGGCAAGCGATGCACATCTATGTTACACAGACACGGTTCGAAGTATCCCAAGTGAGGGACTCAAATATTATAGAAATAAGCGTGCAACACGAAAGGTCCGTGTCTCTACCCATGTCTGACTGTCAGGACACAGGTACACAAAATTATATGACGAATTGGAGTAACATAGCTGCATGGATTGTATGTCGTACAGAAGCCACCACAAAATATAAAGATAAATTGGTGATAGCTACAAATCTAAGAAAATGCGGTATTAAAGACGTTATAATCAGTGAATGCATACACGCAAGATATGATTCCAAATATAGCCCATCCTTTTGCTGTCTCCGTCCTGTTAACCTGCCTGTGATCTGCAACGTTTAAGATCATGGCTGAAAATGTCTGGCTTCCAAGGAGTTATACACGGTCAAGTCATCCCCATACCAAAAAGCAACAGACTATGGATTATCATACCACACATCTTTGTAAGAGTAAAATTTATCGGCTCATAATGCTCCACGGGAATTGAAATTTCAACTTCATAAGGTGAATTTCGTGCTTCCTCGCCTGTAATTTCAAAAGTTTAGAAACAAATCACACTGAAAATAAGGCGAAAACCTTTAGCCATACATGTCCAGTCTACCGTCAAAACAGTTGGTGATAATGTTGTCGGAGGTCTTCCTTCAGCACCAGACCCTGATAAACGGACTTCTAAGCCTTTCTCTGGGAACACCTGAAGATGAGGTTGAATGAGCGAAAAATTAACCAAATTGTCTTTAAAAGAGAAATTCGTTCTACAACCATGCTAGTTAGATTACATGATAAACTGATAAGTGGGCCTAAAGTAGAGACTACATTTACCTTAATAGTTGGTTTTTGCACCAAAGTCGAAAGAGATGCAACTGCAGTCGCATAAAGTGTTACACGAGTCTGCTCTGTGTTGAAACTACAAGACAAAGATCACAAACCTATCAGTCTTCTGAAAAAGGGAATTTCAGTACTCTCATTTCAAGAATCTCAAGTCTTGACAATATCAGACAATTGAGGGAAGAGCCCAAAGCACCAGGTCTATATCAATAGCAAACATACTGTCATACCTGAATTCATGGTGAGTCTTCTCATAGCCAAACTGAGTCATGCCATTGTAGACCTAACATTCAAACAATATATATTGACCAAATTGGTAGATAAAAAGAAGTATACGAATTTATAAACAGAATACGAAGTCTCACAATTTCCCACGACCGTGGATGAAATCCCATAGTGAATCCTTTGAATACTCGAGGACCCTGTTTCTCACATGGTATCGCAAGATCTACAAGAACTCTACAGCAAGTAAACATATACGGAGTACTTAACAAGTTGAAATTCATAAGAGAAGCACTAGATAACTCAAACATAGTTGAAAACATCAAAATTCATAATAGACGCACATTCTCTCATGTTATGGACATGAAAATGGCAGCATAGTCTTGCTTGCACTACTCTGTTCACACGCTCATAAATTCAAAGTTTGAAATAACTGACCGTATCGCGCAAAAATAAACAACATTGAGATCCTATAGGACACTAATTATGCTAGTAAAGGAGTATATTGTTTATTCAATAGCATTACCTGCAAGGAGATTCATATGTAACGCTGCATATACATCCAAGTTCACCTGATACGTGATGATGAGAAAATGATGTCAGCTAAAACAGATCGGTGATAATTGACAAATCATAATTCAGGAAGGCTTATACAACAATACACAACCTTTACATTGTCTTCCCAAACAATTTCCGCATATGATGTTCACCTAAACATAAGGATGAGAAAGCAAAACAAACAATAGGATGAAACGTCTAAAAACTACGTAATTTGATGGTATTTCATCTGCAATGTAACAACCCATGATCAAATGACTAACCTGAGCGGTGCGGCCCAATTTGTCATAACTTTGCTCACAGCTCATAAGATCGCCTTTGTTAAACTCCTACATGAATACAATGGATGTAAATCAAAGAAGACGGGTTTTGTAGGGGAAGAAAGAAGAGACAGGCCAGGTAATAGGCAATTATGAAAGAAGGGAAGTGTACAATATACAACTCAGGTCTTCCATCTCTGGTAACAGAAACTAACAAATATTTCAAAAGCGTGATGGATCATGCTGTATAGTTTCTCAGGAGCTATGCAGTAACAAAATCAACAGCAAATTATATTCTGCGTAATTGACTTGAGGGAGGGTGGGGAGCAATGAAGAGTAGTTGTCATCATTGTGGTTCATAAAGGAATATCTAGGACTTTCAAGACGAGAGGGCAGCAAGAGCAAAGAGAAGTTAAGAAAAAAAAAAGTATCATATAAAGATTAATCTCAATCTCATTTTGATCAGGAACGGAAGTACAAAACCAGACATACATATACAGAAAGTAGTAAAATGCGATATCGAACAGCAGGAATATTGATCTTATTATATTTGTCCAAGTCATACTTGAAGCCTAACTTATTTTCAGTGACAATTTTTCCTTCTCTATCTACTGACTCTATTCTTCGGTGTCATTGACACTTGACAGTAGCAGGAGCTCAGTACAGTAGTGCACTGATACTGGAGATCTATTATTCTTTTACCACAACATGCTGCAAGGACTGGGATCAGGCCACAATGACCAATTTCAAAATCAAGCCTCAAAATAAGATTAAACTGTGATTATAAGTAATCGGTTAATAATGATTGGTTCTTCCATAACTAATGCTGACACTTTTGGTAAATATTTTAGTTTAACTATATGAAGTAATCCTGCAGTGGGTCTCAATATTGACATGGAAAGTAAAGAAGATACTACTCCATCAACATCCTTAAAAAAAAGGTCTCAATGATAAAGCTAGTGAATCAGTTCATGTTAATGTAGCTAAAAGAAACAGTTAACAACAGAATACGCTGTAGTCAAGATGTTAGATTTGTCGTGACAAAAAATCCATAAATTGCGGCTAAAAGTTACTGTAGATTCATGATGAGTTGATGACTCTTGTTACTGGTTAGACAATACAAGACGCAGAATATAGTTCAAAAAGTCGAGAATTACCTGAACAAAATTAACATGACCCGAACCAGTAACAATGTTATTGAATCCATCGAAGCGGCCAAAATCAACATATCCCTGCAAAAACAGAAACAGGGGAAACACGAAGAATGACAACTTATTAGCAAACAATTAACGGAATGGCAACCACTAATATGAAATAGACGTAATGGTTTCTGTGGAATAAAAGAAAGGTTAAGAGAAAAGTATATTACTGTCTGTGATCTACTCTCCACATCTTTGCAAAATCGAACGACCAAGTCTGAATCCTACATAAAGAAAAAGATCGAAGATTACATCAACCACCAAAAACTAAAGACTTATATATCCCGTGGCTGTTACTTGTAAGATATACTCATGTTATCGAATTTATGCTGGTGCAGAACATGGCGATCACTTTGTAAGGGTAATGAAGTTCAACAAGACGGCATTTGAGGTGATATTGACCAGATTTTGAGGAGATGATGGCCGCATTTAAAGTGCACTGACTGAGCTCGGGCTGCTGCAACCGAGCTCAGGAACAAAACTAAAACTAATAGATAACCAAAGTAAATATGTACCATGGTTGTACTATTGGTAGATAACAAAATGAAAATGTACCTTTCCCTCATATTCAAATGGGTGGCCCATCCAGCTTGTCTGAGCAATAGTAAAGGACATAGCAGTTTGAATAAATACGCAGAAATATTGATGCCAAAGCATAATATAACAGAAAATCCAACAATCACCAACGCTACCAAGCAAGAGGCGGAACCACCTCAGTAATACAGTTCCAACCAGAACAATATTCAGACAATCTTTGTAGCAGAGAATCTATCTTTCATAGAAGTTATAGTAGTATCGCTTCAAATTTACATATGTAGGGTCTAAATGCATGGAAATACTTGATTTGGGTTCACCAGACTTTCAGTTGCAGATTAATTGATCAACCAAATAAATTAAAATGTTAAACATGATATGGAGAAATGAAGTCTAGAAATTTATCATGTCAAGCAATCACCAAGATCGAACAATGACTGATGTCAGCAGTTGTTGTCACAAATCAGTAAACATTAGGTTTAGCTTGTTTTTATACAAAAGTAACCCCTGGATGTTCAGCACATCGGCTCCCAAGCCACAGTTATGATTCATGTCCTACCCAGCTTGCTTATGTAATGTTATCAATTGATTCTCCAACTACCAACCTAAGAAAAAAAAGCCAAAACCTAGACTATGTAATTGAAAAACAGCTACCATCACTACATCAGGAGTCAGATCCCCTAGCAATAGAGGGCACAAAAAGGTAGGCCAAATGACCAATGAACTCCATATACCGCACAATAGGAGCAATAGAACCAAACAGAAATACAGAAGAATGCAATTTCTAAAGAGGACCTTCCAGTCTTCCACCGCATTCATACACGTCTGGAAATTATTTACACGAAATTTAGCATCACAAATTTCACACTTCGCCAATAAAGGAACGAGCCGGGTATTGTACAATAGAAGAGTTGGTGAAATTCTAAGACAAAAGACAAGGATACAAAATCAATGACATGGCTGGAATTATCAAGAGTATAGCAATTTGACATCGGCGCCGCAATGGAAGCAACTCCAACCGCCAATGAGATCACAGCTAATACACCAGTAACAAGAAATGAAACAGGTTACAAAGGCCATGTTACTTTAAAAAAAACTGAATTAGTTACTGAAGATTCCAATACAATCAAGTATAATAGATTAAAATGCTTATAAATCATTCGAATCTAACCAACCCGACAACAAGCTTAGCCACATGATGTTCAATAATCCTTAACACTAACCCCTTTGTTTGGATAGAATGCAAGAGAGGGGAAGGAAGCCCATGCATCCTATGGATAGGATATCTGGAGAGAAGAGGAAAGGGAAATGAAGGGAAGGAAAGAAAGGGAGGGGGAGTTCCCTTCAATTCTTTCCTACATTGGAAGGATTTTGATTTATTTAGTGGAGGGAAAATGGAATCCCCCACCCCCCCTGTTTTATTCCCTCCAGCCTAATTTAATATCCAAACCAGTGAGATTGCATCCCTCCTCCCTCTACTTTTCTTCCATCAAAAAAAAGTTCAAGGAAAGGTAGAGGCACTAAAATCTCTCATTTAGAATTTTAGATAGCTAACGAGTAGAGTGTGGGTGGGGAAGGGAAGACACGGATTTGTGGGATGCATTTCTCTGAATCATGACCTAGTGCCTTGACTGCCTTCCATTTACTGAAAGACAGTGTAAAATTCTTACGAGTACACTCTTTATATTCTGATTCCTCCTCATTGTCCATCAATTATCCATTAATCTCTTCCTTACCCCTGAATTTCTCCTTTTTTTCTTTGAATTTTTTTTTGTGTCTACCTCTTCATTTTCGCTTCCTCTGCATCCTCCTCTTTGCTAGCCAAATGAGTAAGGAAATTCCTTGATTTCTTAGCTCGCATTCCCTCCCCTATATATTGTTATCTCCAATCACATGGTATATAGCTTTTCTAATTGCAAAACTACACGTCATCCATAAACAGTCTATCTGTGTTTCAAATACAAATCAAGTATGCATATATTTGATCCCATTCACACAATTGTAGGCGGGAGCCTTTGAAACATTGAGGTATGTTGTAGTAGCTCATTCAAAGATGAGGATTTGGAAATAAATGAAGGGAGGGAGAGTGAAGGTCCAATTTCCCTTGATAGGATTTGTGTTTGAAATTGAGAGATAACAAAATGAAAGCGTCCATCTCTACTTCCTTTTTCAAAACCAAATTCCTCATAAGATGGAAAATATTGGAGTGAAACGAAAACCTGATATATGCCTCTACCCGTCTTCTCCATATCCCATCTTCTATTCCCTCCCTTCTCGTCTTACATAATACTCAAACTATCAACAGGTACATAATTGGTAAGATCAAAACTCAAGTGCAGTTCAACATTTAGGAAGTGTAATTCAACATACAGCATGAAACAACTGCAAAATCTATGCAAACAACAATACCCAGTTTACAAAATCTAGTTGTCAAACCACCTACATATCCAATTAGTGAACTTGATAACCAAATCAACAACACACCATTCACCGCATTGGGGTACACATTCAAAACCACTACTCCCTCCGTCATGATCACTTGTTGACCTCTGATTAAAACACCCCTCGGAAAGAATAAAAAAAGGTAAACAAATGATTTTGGCAGAAGGAGTAACACCAAAGGATTATACAACTTGGACACATGATCAAACGCAACACGAAAACGCACACCGAATCCATAAGTCCGTGAACTCAAGAAAACCTTGCTACAACATGAACACAAACATCAAAAGATACACTAATACGAATCCAAAATCCGGTCTCTAAAATTGAATACCTATTAAAACCAACATGAAGAACTGCCGCCCAAATTCACAACCAAAACTCTCCCTTGACATTAACATCTGTAAACAAAAACATGCCACAATTTCAAAATCCAAAACTAACAAAATTCTATAAGCAGCTCCATAGCATACTAAAATAATCAAAGTAATGCCACATTCCAACAAAAATGGGTAACTGGGCATTCTTAATTAGTCCCAACCTTTCTGTTAAGCTGATAAAAATTGTTACTATGGTTGCTTACACTTTTGCGAGGGGTACTTTAATGAAACGTAGAAGAATCAGTTATGACAGAACAAGTATATAGTGGAAAATCAATCAAGTAAATAAACAAGAAATATAGATTATCGTAATGCTAATAAATGTAATAATATGATCATACAAAATCAGGAAGTATAGATTACCGTAACGTTGAGAAAATGGAGAGGTTGATTTGTGAGACAGGTTCCACAGATGAACTCAGCAACGATAATTAATCGGCCTTCTCCAATAAGCTAACAACTACGTAACGACGTCGTTTGTCGGATTTTAGAATTAGATACTTTGATTCGGCCTGGGTCAAATTAGAAATTAGAAATTACAGTACACTATCTTTCTTGCAGCTGTTTTGTTTGCGACGGATCACCATTTATAACGGATATTTTGTGAGATAAAATGGATAGAAAATGAGTTAGTGGAGAAAAGGGACACATTGGAGAGAGAAAAAGTGGATATTTTGTGAGATAAAATAGTACCCGTCGCAAGTTTGCGACGGATATACCCGTCGCAAATGAGAATTTGTGATCTTTCTTAGGTCGACCGACGAGCAGTGATTAATATTTGGATGAAATTAAATTGTGTTTTAGAACACGATAATTATATATCGTAATGCTTAATTTGATACGTTATTTTAGCCAATTCAATATGTTTTGTCAGTTTTTATTTTATCCTTTATATCCTTATATAAAAAGAAAATAGGGTGCAAAATTTTGAGTTGCTGCCTTGCTGGTATCCCTTAACCCTCCTTATATTTACGGTCAACTCATCGCTACTTGACTAGGTAGCACCAAAACGGACACGGACACGGACACGGACACGACACGGACACGGGACACGGCATGCCATGAAATTTAGGACACGGGACACGACATTTAAATTTAATAAAATATACATTCTATAGTTATAAATTTTTGATTTTATTTCTGTAAAAGTATTTGATATTAATTTTAAATAATTGAATGTAAAACTTGTCATTGATAATAAATTTATTTTCATTCCTCATCCGAATCAATATTCTAATTGATCTCTTTCGATAACGCATTTTTTATCTCAAGAACATCATTCACCGCAAATGATAACCAAATATCATGGACACGCGACGGACACGGCTCAAATCTAAAATGTATCCGGTGACCCACCCACCCGGTGATTATGAATGTGTTGAGGTGCAAATCTAAAATGTATAAATCGTACACTAATTTTTTTTTATATATATATAATGTGGATGCATTGCGCGAGATCTATACTAGTTTAAAGTAATGTCATTAACTAACTCGATTCGACATGATACATTAATACCTCAGGGCCGAAATGATTGACCTGATAATGAGGTATTTGACTTAGTACAACTCTTTCACCGATACGACTTTATTCAGTCTGACCTAAATCAAACTCAACATGAGTAATCGAATTACTATCTCTACAGCTCTAATAAACCTGACCCGAATAACCCGACTCGTCTCCTAAACTCTGGACCCAACCCCGTACTACCTGACCAAATATAATGCTTTATTTACTAGTCTACACACTGCTTATTGTTCACAAATAAATTTGGTAATAGTCACCCGAATACAAATACCCCTCTCCTGCCATTCCAAAATTAACCTGTGATTAAACCTGACGGGATTCAACTCCGAAAAGGTTGACCCATTTGCCAATTCAACCTCTAATCTGATTCTTGAAATGCATAATTTTAAAAGAGTCAACAACCAGTAACTTAGTAAGAGCATCCACATTAAAGAGGATTGCTCATCCTCTTATATCAGAGAGTGTGTTAAGAGGATATCCTCTTCAATGTGGAACCAACATTGAACATCCTCCTTGAAAGAGGGAGAGGATCACTCCCTCTATTTTTAGAGGAAGTACAATCTAGGCCCTTGTGCCCAATTGTCAATGAAAATTTTGCATGTATACTTTATTTTATTTTATTTTTAACAAAAATAATAATTAAAAAATGAAAGAGAAAGAAGAGAGGATCCTCTTTGATTTAGGGAAAAAAATAGAAGAAGAGAAGGAGGAGGATGAAAATAGTGGGAAATGGGTTGGATGAAAGAGTAAGTGATGTGTGCATGTGTCAAAAAGATATAGGGAGAGGAAAAAAATAAGAGGATCTTAACCTCCTCTTCAGTGTACATGCTCTAAAAGTCTCTCTTGTGATGGTATATGTCACAAGCTTACGATAGGTTAAATATTACTCGTGTGAATAGATAAAACAAAATAGTTTAATATTCTCTCTGGGCTTTCTTTTATCTTATTAAGCCCACCGGACTAGTATTTTATCCGTCGCAAACTTGCGACAGTCGCAAATTAGAATTTGTGGTCAACAACAGACAGGGAACGTATCTCGGCGCTAAAGACCATTCCCAAGCAACAAGTCAATTTAATCGGGTCAATTGCATATTAGGCCTTAATCTCTCCTTATTGACCTTGATCACTTAAACCCTCCCAAGCAGAAAGTCACGACCTAGGTCAATAAACCCTTTCAAACAACCACTTTTTTAGCTTTTTTTTTTTTTTTTTTTCTTTTTCTTAAATGGTTGGAACCAATTAAAATGTGCCAAGTACGAGGTCGATTGGTGAGTCAATTTACCTCAAATTGGGTCGATTTGTGACTCAAATTGACTTGAGTCAATTCTAATCGATTTCTTAATTACAATTAACTTGACTCGACCCCAAATCGACCTCTCAATCGACCTTGCTTGGGATGGTCTAAGGCGCCAACTGCAGTCCACTCCACTCCACTTCGACGACATGTAATCGGCGATGCGACCATCAAGGGTGGCAGTGACGGTGGTACCACTCAACCATTCCGCAAACTCACTTCCCAAACTCCAACCTACGACCAACACAACAACACCGCATAATCACTCTACTCAACCATTGCAGCAACCTCACCACCCTCAAACAAATCCACACTCACATTTACATCCATGGATTTCACCAAAACTCATACAGTCTCACCAAACTTATCCGCACTCTCACCCGTCTCAACTCCCTCTTCCACCTTCACTCTTACCCTTTCGCCATTTTCCGCAACACCCACAACCCCAACTCCGTCCTCTGTACCGCCATGATTCGTGCTCATGTTATCCAACACCACACTCCTGACGCTGTATATTGCTACAACTCTACTCCGAATTCATTTACATTTTGCGCGTTGCTCAAAGGGTGTACGATAAGATAGGACACAGCGAACACTGGTTTGAATTTGGGGCGACAGGTGCATGGGGAGATGCTGATAGCAGGGTTTGTCGCCATCCCCCGATCAAACAATATTTATAAAACTCAACTACTAACTAATGTAGTAGGGTAGTCGAGGTCGATCCACAGGGAGGTTAAGTTTGAGTACTAGTCTTGTCTTAGATTATAGTTAGCTACGCGAATCAATAATGAGATAGAAAACAAACTAAACATGTAAACATAAATTAACTATGACTACTAAACTAAAGAAGTAAAATAAATAATAGAAAAAAAGATAAAAGCAATAAAGAAAGGCCTAGGGCGCGATTTCGACTTCCAACACTTGTAAATTACCACTTAACTCTTGTAATAAGTTGCCAAGGGGAAAGGTTAATGGTGAGACGCCTCTAATTCGCTCATAGACTCCCTCCCGGGCTCACTATGAGACACTAGCTATGCCGACACAACTCCCTCTCGGGCTCATGCATCAAACTCCTTAAGTCTAGGGTTAAAGCTTACCAAAATATGCCTATTTTGGCTCCCCTTTCCCCAAGATTAAGGTTCTAAGTCCACGCTATACCCCGGTCATCCCACTCCCTCTCCCGAGGGTCGCTTTCAAACCGAAAATTAAGGGCACCCCTCTCAAGTCCTCCCTCCCGGGCTCGACTCAATGAGGCTACTACTCCCAACGAGATGTCCCGACTCAAGTCTAGCCAACTCTCATTGACGGACAAGGACTCAAGGTCAAAGTACAAACAAGATAGAGTAATGACAATTAGACCCCTTAATTAACCCAATAAACTCCCCCTCAACAACAAGTTGGTGGAATTAAGACGGTAATCTACACATGTCGTAGTCTAATCGCACCCTAGTGAAAATACTACTCACTACTCATTATTAATCTAACATAAAACAATGACAACTACACTAAACATGAAATTAAGCATAATGGAACAATAAAGAATACAACTTTAAACTAATTTGATAACTAAATATGATAAACTATACTAAACATGGTAAGATTGTTAAAAGACTAAAACTTTGATTAATTAAAGTAATTAGACTAAGTAAACATAACAATAATGAAAAATGCAATAAGTAAGAGAAGGGAGAAATAATTCATACCACATCTTAATTAAACGGAATGAGATGATAGATCGTTACATGAATTTTGTAAATTGAAAAGATAAACTAAAACTAAGCTAAGAATGAAAACGAAAAATGGAAAATTTGTTTAATACTACTCCTACTTCTCCTCTCTGCTTTTCGAAAAGTTCCTCCAGCACCCAAAAAAAATAGAGTGAAGAAGCTGCCTAGAAGCCAAAGAATGGGAGCTGCCTCCTTGCTTGGTTCTTTCGTCCGTAAGATGTAGAGCAGGCCACCCCATTTTGTGAATAGCCCAATTTCTCTTTTACACTTGCTTTAGGCCCAGTTTCCGTCTTGAATCGATTTTGATACCCGAACTTGATACCTATAAAATAAAAAGACGAAAACACTACCAAAATACTCACAAATAAAATGACATAACATTATTTAAAACTAATCGACTAATATATTATTTGACACTAAAATGGGTAAATAAAGACCACTCGAGTTATTATTTCAACTAAATAAGAGATAAAATGCGGGTTAAAAATCGGTAAAATATGGTGTTATCAACCTTCCCACACTTATCTCTTACTCGTCCTCGAGTAAGCTCACAACTATACTAAGACCCGTAATATAAAAGAACTATATAAACTACTAATATCCGATGAAAGGCAATTAACGGGCCTTCTCCGTCCCTTCAACTCACAATGAAACACAATGAGGTATGTACTCCGTTGCAAGGCAAGTAGGGGCTTGCGGAAAATTGGACACATCCTAACATGAAGCACAAAATTATCAATAAGATGTATCAACAAAAGAAAACCCACTTTCCTCATCTAAGTGGCGAATATCAACTAAAAGAGAACAAATTCAACAGCATAAACTCCTTCACAAATACTAATTCAACAAGTCACTAAGTCTAAAAGAATGACAACAAATCACTACCAAATAATGCTAACCTAGGCTACTTTCATAACCATGATCCAAATACTTCCGTCGAGGGCGATAGGATGGAATGGAAGGATGTCCCCATGATGCTAAAGATAAGGAATAAACCGGGTCTAGACTTTTCACAAGGGTCATGGATCGTCCCAAGTTCGTTAAGGAAGGATAGCAAAATCGATTTTCGGGTTTAAATGCTCAAGTCATTTCATAAAGGTGGAGAACACAACAAACGACCTCAATTTTTTTTTTTTTCTCTCTTTTTTTTTTTCTTCTTTTTTTTTTTTATTTTTTTTTTATTTTTCTTTTCATGAGTTATGATGGGGTTTGTCCCACTCGTGCTAATGCCCTTCGCCTTCGCCAATCGCTTATTAGGCGACCGGTTAACCTCTAGGCAATAGCTTATCGGGGTGACAATCACTCTGTCTTTGGGCGGTCGAATTCACGACCAAGTGGGAAGCCAATTACTTGGCCCCCTCCAAAGCACATCGAAGTGGTACGCCTCCACCTAAACTACACGATCTTATTCCACAAGAGGCTTCTTTTTCAACTTTTTCAACATTTCACACCAAAATTTAAAGAAATGAGCATTTTAAAAACCATCAAAAATCTCAAGTTACCATCCCACCCAAACCGACAAGGTCACCAAGACTAGTCAATCTATACCTAATCGCATCACGAGGTTGGACAAGGTGATTCAAAATGCAAACCCTCAACTTGGTAGTGGATCACGGTTCGAAAGACACTAGCAAAGCATGACCTAGAGTGTTTCAAAACCATTCTAGAAGGCAAAGTCACAAGTAGAAAGAATATTTACAATGGCCTAAATGCTTTTGTCAAAGTTCTCAATTAGGCAATTTGGAAACATTTTACTAAATGCAACTACATGCCATGAATGCAACTACTATAAACATGTTCTAATGCAAGTGCAATTACCAAACTATATGTCAAATAAACTAATGCAACTCCTAACAGCACAGTACAAAGGCACACAAACCACACAGCAATCTCCACAATACACTACAAATCCTCCACATACAAGCTCATCCTCCTTCAAATAAACAAATGAAAAGAAAATGAGAGCGAAATGAGGATTGGAGCGATCATACCGTGGCATCTTCAAATTCCATATCGGTGCTCAAGTAAGGTAGTGCCTATGCGAGAGGATAGAAAACAAGCAAAAATATATACAATTCTACACTAATAAATCAAAAACATGTTTTTGAATTTTTCAAATTTTTCAAATTTTTTATGGTTTTTCAAAAAATAATGGGAAAGGAAAACACAATATAAGACCTGTCACTAATATAAGAGATATGTATAAAACATAATAAACATGTCTAAACAACACAACACCACCAAGATTACCAACAATCCAAATCCACAACAAATGTCCACAAGGGACCAACACCACCAATATCCACATAATCCCCACCAATATCCACATAATCCAACCACAACTACTCCATCTAACCACCAACAACAAACCTCCCCACACTTAAACTTGACATTGTCCCCAATGTCTAAGAACAAGGGAAGGTAAAAAGAGAGAGGGTGAATAAAGAATGTTACCGTTCAAGCACAATCTTCGATCATTCACTATGTGAAGTGATCTTTGAATCTTCTACTTCAACTCACCACCCTCTTGTTGGTTCGAAGCTCACAAAAGTGATACCTATACACATGAAACGAAACAAAACAAAACAAAACACAAACAACCAAAGAACTATATACACCAAAGCACATCAAACAAGTTAGTCATTTAAAAAGCCGGTCAACGATCTCATTAACTTGTCAAATGAACTTGACCAATTTTCAACGAAATGGTCACAAGGGATTGAATAAAGCAAGCAAGACCAAACATGTAACCAATTAAGAGACCTACAAATGGAAGACTTATGAGAAAATAAGTGTATACCAAATATTTCAAAGTCACTCCATGATTCATCACTCTTATCCTCAAAATTCTCACTCAAATAATCATCAAATGTCAAACAAGGAGTCAAAGCAACCTCTGTGGATGGATTGTCACACTCATCCCTCTCAATCATGCACTCATAAGAAGGGGAAAAAGAGTCAAAGGGAAGGTAATCAAGGAAAACAAGAGAGTCATCCTCACTCAAAGGGATAGTCATATGCTCAAGGAATTTCTCAAAAGTGGGCTCTCTTAAATAATCAAAATCCACGACATCATCATCCCACTTCACCTCAAGGCTATCATCGAACGTGTGCACACTCTCTTTACTCCAAGAATCAATGAAAACCTCACTTTTCTCCTCATTTTTCTCCACTTTCTCTTCACCTCTCAAAGCATGTTCTCTTTCACTATCAACACCATCTACCATGTAATCAAAAAGCAAGTTTTCCCTCATTGTCACACCACTAAATTCCTCAAAAGTGGGGTTTTCATAAGTTTTCCTCAAGGAAAAATCAACTAACTCATCACTAGCAATAGTAGGTAAAGCCTCAGATTCACTCTCTTCCTCAACATCATCACTCAAAGGCTCATTCAACCAAATATCATCATCATCCTCCATCACAATCATCTTCTCAAAGGATAGGGATGTATAAGAAGAACATGTATCAAGATCATGTTTCACATCACAAGAAAATTCATAAGAAGATGGAAACTCATGCATATCATTCACAAATTCATGGATAAAGGGAACATGATGATCATAAGCATGAGATTGAACATAAGACACATTCATAGGAGAAGAAAAGTCCACATTTTCACTCAAAGCATCAAACATAGAATAGTCATAACGTTTAAGTTTACTTTGTGGTTCTCTCTTAAAAGTAGCCCAAATGGAATTACGATTCTCATCCGCATAAGCCATATTCTCAATCAAAGCTCTAGCATCATCAACGCTTAACTTATCAAATGCTCCCACTCCGGATGAAACGGTCACAAAGTTTTTAAGAGAAGGAAGCAAACCATCAAAGAAAGTAATCATGACTTGGCAAGAGGAAATACCATGATGGGGACAAGCTCTCAACAAACCCCTAAACCTATCCCAAGTCTCACTCAAAGTCTCAAATCACCTTGTTGGAAATTGTAGATTTGACGCTTCCTAAAGGTGGTTTTAGAAGGAGGGTAAAACTTATTTAGAAAGGCTTGAGCTAAGTCATCCCAAGAGCAAAAGGTGCTAGAAGGGTAAGAGCGTAACCATAACTTAGCTTCACCCTTAAGACTAAAGGGAAAAAGTAAAAGTCTAATGGTTTGGTCCGATAGTGCCTCCTTCTTGACAAGGTCACAATTTGCCTCAAAAGTCTCTAAATGGTCAATTGCTTCCTCACTCTCTAAACCACAAAAGACATCTTGCCTAATCAAGTTAATAAGACCTATATCAAACTCATAATCAACTTCCACAACCCCAATGTTAATAGGTCGGTTAATATGAGTAAGGTTCGGTCTACAAAAATCACGAATGCAAGACATTGTCATGTAAGCTCAAAAGAAGTGACAAAACAAAAGAAAGTAAAATAAAAGGACAAGTCACAAGAAACAAGTAAGAATGCAACACTTAAGCAACATCCAACAAGTTTCATACATCAAATATCAAGTAATAAATAACAGAAGCATAGTCTAACAAATCCAAAACTAAACTAATATCAATCCGTTAACCTCCCCGGCAACGGCGCCATTTTGATAGCAGGGTTTGTCGCCATCCCCCGATCAAACAATATTTATAAAACTCAACTACTAACTAATGTAGTAGGGTAGTCGAGGTCGATCCACAGGGAGGTTAAGTTTGAGTACTAGTCTTGTCTTAGATTATAGTTAGCTACGCGAATCAATAATGAGATAGAAAACAAACTAAACATGTAAACATAAATTAACTATGACTACTAAACTAAAGAAGTAAAATAAATAATAGAAAAAAAGATAAAAGCAATAAAGAAAGGCCTAGGGCGCGATTTCGACTTCCAACACTTGTAAATTACCACTTAACTCTTGTAATAAGTTGCCAAGGGGAAAGGTTAATGGTGAGACGCCTCTAATTCGCTCATAGACTCCCTCCCGGGCTCACTATGAGACACTAGCTATGCCGACACAACTCCCTCTCGGGCTCATGCATCAAACTCCTTAAGTCTAGGGTTAAAGCTTACCAAAATATGCCTATTTTGGCTCCCCTTTCCCCAAGATTAAGGTTCTAAGTCCACGCTATACCCCGGTCATCCCACTCCCTCTCCCGAGGGTCGCTTTCAAACCGAAAATTAAGGGCACCCCTCTCAAGTCCTCCCTCCCGGGCTCGACTCAATGAGGCTACTACTCCCAACGAGATGTCCCGACTCAAGTCTAGCCAACTCTCATTGACGGACAAGGACTCAAGGTCAAAGTACAAACAAGATAGAGTAATGACAATTAGACCCCTTAATTAACCCAATAAACTCCCCCTCAACAACAAGTTGGTGGAATTAAGACGGTAATCTACACATGTCGTAGTCTAATCGCACCCTAGTGAAAATACTACTCACTACTCATTATTAATCTAACATAAAACAATGACAACTACACTAAACATGAAATTAAGCATAATGGAACAATAAAGAATACAACTTTAAACTAATTTGATAACTAAATATGATAAACTATACTAAACATGGTAAGATTGTTAAAAGACTAAAACTTTGATTAATTAAAGTAATTAGACTAAGTAAACATAACAATAATGAAAAATGCAATAAGTAAGAGAAGGGAGAAATAATTCATACCACATCTTAATTAAACGGAATGAGATGATAGATCGTTACATGAATTTTGTAAATTGAAAAGATAAACTAAAACTAAGCTAAGAATGAAAACGAAAAATGGAAAATTTGTTTAATACTACTCCTACTTCTCCTCTCTGCTTTTCGAAAAGTTCCTCCAGCACCCAAAAAAAATAGAGTGAAGAAGCTGCCTAGAAGCC
Organism: Silene conica; assembly: GCA_029255685.2. Lineage (NCBI taxonomy): Eukaryota > Viridiplantae > Streptophyta > Magnoliopsida > Caryophyllales > Caryophyllaceae > Silene > Silene conica. The sequence continues at coordinate 5,880,562 of CM055315.2, read as the reverse complement.
AAAGAATGGGAGCTGCCTCCTTGCTTGGTTCTTTCGTCCGTAAGATGTAGAGCAGGCCACCCCATTTTGTGAATAGCCCAATTTCTCTTTTACACTTGCTTTAGGCCCAGTTTCCGTCTTGAATCGATTTTGATACCCGAACTTGATACCTATAAAATAAAAAGACGAAAACACTACCAAAATACTCACAAATAAAATGACATAACATTATTTAAAACTAATCGACTAATATATTATTTGACACTAAAATGGGTAAATAAAGACCACTCGAGTTATTATTTCAACTAAATAAGAGATAAAATGCGGGTTAAAAATCGGTAAAATATGGTGTTATCAACCTTCCCACACTTATCTCTTACTCGTCCTCGAGTAAGCTCACAACTATACTAAGACCCGTAATATAAAAGAACTATATAAACTACTAATATCCGATGAAAGGCAATTAACGGGCCTTCTCCGTCCCTTCAACTCACAATGAAACACAATGAGGTATGTACTCCGTTGCAAGGCAAGTAGGGGCTTGCGGAAAATTGGACACATCCTAACATGAAGCACAAAATTATCAATAAGATGTATCAACAAAAGAAAACCCACTTTCCTCATCTAAGTGGCGAATATCAACTAAAAGAGAACAAATTCAACAGCATAAACTCCTTCACAAATACTAATTCAACAAGTCACTAAGTCTAAAAGAATGACAACAAATCACTACCAAATAATGCTAACCTAGGCTACTTTCATAACCATGATCCAAATACTTCCGTCGAGGGCGATAGGATGGAATGGAAGGATGTCCCCATGATGCTAAAGATAAGGAATAAACCGGGTCTAGACTTTTCACAAGGGTCATGGATCGTCCCAAGTTCGTTAAGGAAGGATAGCAAAATCGATTTTCGGGTTTAAATGCTCAAGTCATTTCATAAAGGTGGAGAACACAACAAACGACCTCAATTTTTTTTTTTTTTCTCTCTTTTTTTTTTTCTTCTTTTTTTTTTTTATTTTTTTTTTATTTTTCTTTTCATGAGTTATGATGGGGTTTGTCCCACTCGTGCTAATGCCCTTCGCCTTCGCCAATCGCTTATTAGGCGACCGGTTAACCTCTAGGCAATAGCTTATCGGGGTGACAATCACTCTGTCTTTGGGCGGTCGAATTCACGACCAAGTGGGAAGCCAATTACTTGGCCCCCTCCAAAGCACATCGAAGTGGTACGCCTCCACCTAAACTACACGATCTTATTCCACAAGAGGCTTCTTTTTCAACTTTTTCAACATTTCACACCAAAATTTAAAGAAATGAGCATTTTAAAAACCATCAAAAATCTCAAGTTACCATCCCACCCAAACCGACAAGGTCACCAAGACTAGTCAATCTATACCTAATCGCATCACGAGGTTGGACAAGGTGATTCAAAATGCAAACCCTCAACTTGGTAGTGGATCACGGTTCGAAAGACACTAGCAAAGCATGACCTAGAGTGTTTCAAAACCATTCTAGAAGGCAAAGTCACAAGTAGAAAGAATATTTACAATGGCCTAAATGCTTTTGTCAAAGTTCTCAATTAGGCAATTTGGAAACATTTTACTAAATGCAACTACATGCCATGAATGCAACTACTATAAACATGTTCTAATGCAAGTGCAATTACCAAACTATATGTCAAATAAACTAATGCAACTCCTAACAGCACAGTACAAAGGCACACAAACCACACAGCAATCTCCACAATACACTACAAATCCTCCACATACAAGCTCATCCTCCTTCAAATAAACAAATGAAAAGAAAATGAGAGCGAAATGAGGATTGGAGCGATCATACCGTGGCATCTTCAAATTCCATATCGGTGCTCAAGTAAGGTAGTGCCTATGCGAGAGGATAGAAAACAAGCAAAAATATATACAATTCTACACTAATAAATCAAAAACATGTTTTTGAATTTTTCAAATTTTTCAAATTTTTTATGGTTTTTCAAAAAATAATGGGAAAGGAAAACACAATATAAGACCTGTCACTAATATAAGAGATATGTATAAAACATAATAAACATGTCTAAACAACACAACACCACCAAGATTACCAACAATCCAAATCCACAACAAATGTCCACAAGGGACCAACACCACCAATATCCACATAATCCCCACCAATATCCACATAATCCAACCACAACTACTCCATCTAACCACCAACAACAAACCTCCCCACACTTAAACTTGACATTGTCCCCAATGTCTAAGAACAAGGGAAGGTAAAAAGAGAGAGGGTGAATAAAGAATGTTACCGTTCAAGCACAATCTTCGATCATTCACTATGTGAAGTGATCTTTGAATCTTCTACTTCAACTCACCACCCTCTTGTTGGTTCGAAGCTCACAAAAGTGATACCTATACACATGAAACGAAACAAAACAAAACAAAACACAAACAACCAAAGAACTATATACACCAAAGCACATCAAACAAGTTAGTCATTTAAAAAGCCGGTCAACGATCTCATTAACTTGTCAAATGAACTTGACCAATTTTCAACGAAATGGTCACAAGGGATTGAATAAAGCAAGCAAGACCAAACATGTAACCAATTAAGAGACCTACAAATGGAAGACTTATGAGAAAATAAGTGTATACCAAATATTTCAAAGTCACTCCACGATTCATCACTCTTATCCTCAAAATTCTCACTCAAATAATCATCAAATGTCAAACAAGGAGTCAAAGCAACCTCTGTGGATGGATTGTCACACTCATCCCTCTCAATCATGCACTCATAAGAAGGGGAAAAAGAGTCAAAGGGAAGGTAATCAAGGAAAACAAGAGAGTCATCCTCACTCAAAGGGATAGTCATATGCTCAAGGAATTTCTCAAAAGTGGGCTCTCTTAAATAATCAAAATCCACGACATCATCATCCCACTTCACCTCAAGGCTATCATCGAACGTGTGCACACTCTCTTTACTCCAAGAATCAATGAAAACCTCACTTTTCTCCTCATTTTTCTCCACTTTCTCTTCACCTCTCAAAGCATGTTCTCTTTCACTATCAACACCATCTACCATGTAATCAAAAAGCAAGTTTTCCCTCATTGTCACACCACTAAATTCCTCAAAAGTGGGGTTTTCATAAGTTTTCCTCAAGGAAAAATCAACTAACTCATCACTAGCAATAGTAGGTAAAGCCTCAGATTCACTCTCTTCCTCAACATCATCACTCAAAGGCTCATTCAACCAAATATCATCATCATCCTCCATCACAATCATCTTCTCAAAGGATAGGGATGTATAAGAAGAACATGTATCAAGATCATGTTTCACATCACAAGAAAATTCATAAGAAGATGGAAACTCATGCATATCATTCACAAATTCATGGATAAAGGGAACATGATGATCATAAGCATGAGATTGAACATAAGACACATTCATAGGAGAAGAAAAGTCCACATTTTCACTCAAAGCATCAAACATAGAATAGTCATAACGTTTAAGTTTACTTTGTGGTTCTCTCTTAAAAGTAGCCCAAATGGAATTACGATTCTCATCCGCATAAGCCATATTCTCAATCAAAGCTCTAGCATCATCAACGCTTAACTTATCAAATGCTCCCACTCCGGATGAAACGGTCACAAAGTTTTTAAGAGAAGGAAGCAAACCATCAAAGAAAGTAATCATGACTTGGCAAGAGGAAATACCATGATGGGGACAAGCTCTCAACAAACCCCTAAACCTATCCCAAGTCTCACTCAAAGTCTCAAATCACCTTGTTGGAAATTGTAGATTTGACGCTTCCTAAAGGTGGTTTTAGAAGGAGGGTAAAACTTATTTAGAAAGGCTTGAGCTAAGTCATCCCAAGAGCAAAAGGTGCTAGAAGGGTAAGAGCGTAACCATAACTTAGCTTCACCCTTAAGACTAAAGGGAAAAAGTAAAAGTCTAATGGTTTGGTCCGATAGTGCCTCCTTCTTGACAAGGTCACAATTTGCCTCAAAAGTCTCTAAATGGTCAATTGCTTCCTCACTCTCTAAACCACAAAAGACATCTTGCCTAATCAAGTTAATAAGACCTATATCAAACTCATAATCAACTTCCACAACCCCAATGTTAATAGGTCGGTTAATATGAGTAAGGTTCGGTCTACAAAAATCACGAATGCAAGACATTGTCATGTAAGCTCAAAAGAAGTGACAAAACAAAAGAAAGTAAAATAAAAGGACAAGTCACAAGAAACAAGTAAGAATGCAACACTTAAGCAACATCCAACAAGTTTCATACATCAAATATCAAGTAATAAATAACAGAAGCATAGTCTAACAAATCCAAAACTAAACTAATATCAATCCGTTAACCTCCCCGGCAACGGCGCCATTTTGATAGCAGGGTTTGTCGCCATCCCCCGATCAAACAATATTTATAAAACTCAACTACTAACTAATGTAGTAGGGTAGTCGAGGTCGATCCACAGGGAGGTTAAGTTTGAGTACTAGTCTTGTCTTAGATTATAGTTAGCTACGCGAATCAATAATGAGATAGAAAACAAACTAAACATGTAAACATAAATTAACTATGACTACTAAACTAAAGAAGTAAAATAAATAATAGAAAAAAAGATAAAAGCAATAAAGAAAGGCCTAGGGCGCGATTTCGACTTCCAACACTTGTAAATTACCACTTAACTCTTGTAATAAGTTGCCAAGGGGAAAGGTTAATGGTGAGACGCCTCTAATTCGCTCATAGACTCCCTCCCGGGCTCACTATGAGACACTAGCTATGCCGACACAACTCCCTCTCGGGCTCATGCATCAAACTCCTTAAGTCTAGGGTTAAAGCTTACCAAAATATGCCTATTTTGGCTCCCCTTTCCCCAAGATTAAGGTTCTAAGTCCACGCTATACCCCGGTCATCCCACTCCCTCTCCCGAGGGTCGCTTTCAAACCGAAAATTAAGGGCACCCCTCTCAAGTCCTCCCTCCCGGGCTCGACTCAATGAGGCTACTACTCCCAACGAGATGTCCCGACTCAAGTCTAGCCAACTCTCATTGACGGACAAGGACTCAAGGTCAAAGTACAAACAAGATAGAGTAATGACAATTAGACCCCTTAATTAACCCAATAAACTCCCCCTCAACAACAAGTTGGTGGAATTAAGACGGTAATCTACACATGTCGTAGTCTAATCGCACCCTAGTGAAAATACTACTCACTACTCATTATTAATCTAACATAAAACAATGACAACTACACTAAACATGAAATTAAGCATAATGGAACAATAAAGAATACAACTTTAAACTAATTTGATAACTAAATATGATAAACTATACTAAACATGGTAAGATTGTTAAAAGACTAAAACTTTGATTAATTAAAGTAATTAGACTAAGTAAACATAACAATAATGAAAAATGCAATAAGTAAGAGAAGGGAGAAATAATTCATACCACATCTTAATTAAACGGAATGAGATGATAGATCGTTACATGAATTTTGTAAATTGAAAAGATAAACTAAAACTAAGCTAAGAATGAAAACGAAAAATGGAAAATTTGTTTAATACTACTCCTACTTCTCCTCTCTGCTTTTCGAAAAGTTCCTCCAGCACCCAAAAAAAATAGAGTGAAGAAGCTGCCTAGAAGCCAAAGAATGGGAGCTGCCTCCTTGCTTGGTTCTTTCGTCCGTAAGATGTAGAGCAGGCCACCCCATTTTGTGAATAGCCCAATTTCTCTTTTACACTTGCTTTAGGCCCAGTTTCCGTCTTGAATCGATTTTGATACCCGAACTTGATACCTATAAAATAAAAAGACGAAAACACTACCAAAATACTCACAAATAAAATGACATAACATTATTTAAAACTAATCGACTAATATATTATTTGACACTAAAATGGGTAAATAAAGACCACTCGAGTTATTATTTCAACTAAATAAGAGATAAAATGCGGGTTAAAAATCGGTAAAATATGGTGTTATCAGATGCTTAAGTTTGGTGGGTTGGGGTGTGATTTGTTTGTTCATGCGGGGAATAGTTTGGTAGATATGTATGTGAAATGTGGGGAGTTGGGGTGTGCATGGAAGGTGTTTGATGAAATGTCTGTTAGAGATGTGGTTACGTGGACGTCGTTGATTGTTGGGTATACTACCTATCACAGGTATGTATCCCACCAAATTCATTTCCTTAGCATACCATTTTTTTCAGCATTCATGTGGTATCGAACAGACAAATACCATGAACATTGATTATGTAGTCTCACCTTCTCTATTACATTTCCGAGCTCTTGATGAACATATGTAGGTTAAAATAAATTACTTTCTTCCCGTTGATCGCCCCATTGTTTCGTCATACATTTCTGACCCTAATTCCGGATATGCTTCTGCTCATTTTGATGTCATGGATGAATTTCTATGGTGCTTACTGCTTAGTGCTTACTATGGCTCCCAGTAATAATTCGATTCACAGCTAGCTTTTATATGCTTTTGCCTTGATTGATGAAATTCAAATATGAAATGGTTATTTGAAGATTCATTGGTGTTTAATCGAGTATATTTCAGGGATTTGTCTTCTAAAGGAGACGTCAATGGTCACTCAAAATGATTTAAGTTGACCAAGCACTTCGTTAGGTTAGTTGATTTCGATCTCACTTAAACCCTTAAGTTGAGTACATTTGTGTTTCTGAACAAGGTACCACGATTGATATTTTGTATGAAAATTTGTGTAGATAATATTGATGATGTTGAAAATTACCAACTTGATATGAAGTACCACCTTATCTCATGCCGTGGCTTGTGGATGTGTGTTTTAAGTTAACTTGCAGTATTAGAAGAGGTTGACATACTACCATCATTGCATCATGCTTCATACTCCGTATGAACATTATTGAATTGCTGTGTGATGGATTTGCCTTCTGTGAACTGGACTGTTCTTGCTGATGATTGATTTAGGTCGTGCTGTTGTTCGTTGGAAGTATTACTGAGAAGCTTGTGGCTAAATATGTCAAACTATATAAGTGCACAGAGCCACAGAGGGCGGAAGTACGACTTGTGGTCTCATCTGATCCTTTGCTGTTGCACACATGAGAAGTGATACAAGATCACAGATTCACAGATTCACAGAATCACAGGTATATTGCATGCGGCCGAAATCATTTCCTTAGCATAACATTTTTTTCAGCATTATACAAAATGATAATTATATGGTACGAAACACTATGGACATGGATTATGTAGTGTGCCACAGCCTCATTTTGTCTCCTAAGAATTTGGGTATTCTGCGGTATGCAAATATTTTCTTGCTTGTCATGATAGTAGATGAAGCACATAGCCTTGTTTGAAGTTGACAATCAAGGGATTTGAATCAGGCAAATCTTTTGCTTAGGTTGTTACTTGATATAACTAACTAAATATCAATGAACTCCAGTGCCCTTCAATTTGGGTAATTAAAACTTGGCAAATAGAGCATCTAACATGATAATCTGCAGTTTCATTTATAGTTCACCCTTGCTCTTTTCTTTAAGATAGCTATCACATAATCACAAAGTCAGATTGAACCAAATAATGAAGTGAATATCCTTGATTTCAGTTTTATTTTACGTTGTAGCGGGTACATTATAAGTAGGTATGGAGTATCTAGGTGAGATTTTTAGTTGATTTTTTTTTTCGACAATTATATCTGTTTCCAGTGGGGCAAATGTTTTTCTTTGGTTAGATTGTTAGATAGAACAAGGATAGAAATAAAGGAAAGTGGCTCATTGAATTGATTGAAACACTTGTGCTTCTTTTTATTGTGAAATAGCAGTCCTTCGAAGCAATTCTCAACGCAAGATTCATTTTGGGTCATTTACGGGACTCCTTGAGACACTGGATGTCTGGATTGATCCGACATTGATTATCTCAGAAGACTTGTGGGGGGGTGGGCCTTTAAAGAGTTGCATCATAATTTGTAAAATGTTGGGAGTATATCTGACATGAATCTTATAATATCAATTAATCAATTCCACACAGACTTCTGCAGTAACCTTATTGTGCTGGCAAGCATAGAAGATAACATGTGGAATTGCTATGGATAAGAATCCCTCTGCTTCACTGCTTGTATTCTACTAATATCTCTGACCACTCAGACTCATCTTCATCTCTAACCATTGCAAAACCGGCCAACTTAATTAGATTAAAGAGGGTTAACCTTAATTTCAGTTTTTCAGGAGAATATGACTGATCATAAGTCTGATATTGGAGCTGTTCAAGGACAGGACGGCGGGAGTCTACAGGCAGTAAAACCATCTTGTGCAGCCAAGGAAGGCCAGCCAGACACCAAAGAAACTGATGGGGCAGATCGTGATTTAGGTGGTAACCAGAAACAAGAGACGGGTTTGGATTCGAGTTCTGCGAAATTTAGTTCCCCATTTTACGACCCGTTTGATGATGCTGAGGAAGAGATAGTGTTTCGTGCTCCAGGTGAAGGTCAGGGTACCACTACCATTGAAGCTTATCGCACCAATGGTGCACATCGTTGATTCGAGTCTTGAGTATCTCTATGTACGTTGTTTACCAAGTTTCCTTGTTTGTACCATAATAAGTTGGCAAACCTTGTGTTCTGCTACCTTATGTAGAAGTAAAAGTAATCCAAACACAATCTCAGAAGAAGAATTCTGGCTTTAATTCCAATATTGAAGTGTTTGGCCCGAAACTCTTTTATGTATGTGTTGCATCCCCCAAAGGATTATGGCCTAACCATAGTCATTCAAAAACTGATTTTGTAATTCTATGGAGTAATCCGTGTTTGGCTTGATTTCAACATATTGTTACAATGTTAGGCAATATTACATGCATGACATTTGTAATGGTCATTGCCAAACCTATTTTATTTATTTTTGGGTTCGATGAGCTGCCAAAGAAGTACAATATAATATTGAGAGTGATAGAGTAAACCTGAGATATATTATGTACTATATCTTCATCTTAATCACTAGGTTAAGACATTTTGGATGACTTGATACATATAACATGAATTGGATGTTTTAGGGTGCACTATTAAATAGTTTTGTGCATAAGGAAGGCAGCTAGAAATCACGATGACTAAATATGCGAATCTCGTCCTTTGTTTGTGTTCGTGTAAATGTCGAAAAATGAATATGAAATGGACAATTGTATCCTAATCAATAATTTGCATATATCGAATACTAACTAAAGATCCGAAAGATATAAATCAAATTTTCAAACTATTTAAATTAGAGATGCGATCATGTAACTGTAGACTTGACAATTCCATGTCAATTTGAGTTTGAAGGCATTTAGGTCAAATCTGGAAGATAAGTTTATTTTGAATTTGGATTATATTCGATTATTATCAAGTTCTTAAGAAATCAGATTAATTTAAAACAATTAACATTTATTAGGTATGGGGTTGGGTTTAGTTTCGGTTCAAGTTTGGAGTTACATACCTGTGCGGTACATAGAAATTATTCAGGTTAGGCTATTCGAAAATAAGTCAAATCTGCGTGTGTCTATATGAGCACAAATTTTCATTTTTGACGGGCTATATGCGTCACAAAGTTTGTGACGTGAGACAACCTTGTAAGTGAGAGGGCAAATGAAAAGGATTGAGACTTTGTAAGATGTTACAAGTTTGTGACCGTTACCCGTAAGACGGACCGAATGGTTAGATAGATTGAAAAGAGTTGATGGATAATGTGGGAAGACACGAAAGACATGAAGGCATGAAGCAGAAGTACACAAGTACAGAGTCACACAAAAGAAGCCAGAAAAAGAGGAACATATTTATGAGTTATGACTTGGCATTCATTAGTGTAATTAATTAACACTTCCCTTCCTTTGAGTTCCTTCCTTACAAAGCAATTCCAAACCGTTTTGTCAAATAACTTCTCCAACAAGACTCCTCTCCTTTTCTTCTTTTATTTCCAAACTCATCCCAATCCAATTCCGCACGCCTCAACTACACCGACATACCCACCGATCAATACCAATTCTAAATTACTAATACTAATCTCAATTAAATACCAGCTGCATTCAAATGGCTGTGCTTCAAGCTTCACCAACAATGGCGTCTACCATCTTTTTCAACGCTGCTAATTTAATGACTAAACAACTATGCGTCAATGCAGTCTTCCTTAACAACGCGCGGATTTCCGCCGATTTTAGGAGGAAAATTACCGGCGGTTGCGGCACTGCTGCTGGAATTAGAGTTCGCGATATCGGTGGTTGCGCAACTGTACGCTGTCGTTTCAACTCGTTTAGTGATGGGGATAGCGTTGCAGGAAATTCTAGTGGTAGTGATGATGATGTTGACTTTGTCGATACTTCCGTTGTTGACGCTGGTATATTATTTTTTTCATTCTCCGTAGTTTTTGTATGCTTCATATTGTTGACTTATTGTTTTATTACTTTCTCCGATTCTTTGCGTTTCACGGTTGCAAATTGAACTAATTTTTAGGTGTATCGGCTACGAAGTAGTGAATTGAACAGTTCAGATCATTTCGTACTTTGATATTTAAAAGTTCTAGGAGTAATTTTTAGTTGCATTTCTTTTTTACCTTACGGCATTACTAGTTTCACCGTGAAATTTTCTCCCCATCAACTACAAATTCTGATTCCGACAGCTGATTTGATGGGTGATCACAAATAGGAAATATTCAAATATGTACATTCGTCCGGGTCAATTGTTATCTTTTGTTTTTGGCACAAATTGCAAGTAAAAGAGCACATTAATTATTAAGGGGTTGTTTGGTTGACATAAATGATTTATAGTTAGCGGGAACTTCAAGTTTACCTGAATTTTCAATTCAGGTGAATTTCGAAAAATTGTTTGGTTTGCAGTTGAGAAGTGTTAATTCACGTGGGAAGTTACAATGGCCAAGGGCCTTGGTGATCCACATAATGGAAATCTTGGCAACCAAACAACATCATAGTTTTACACTTTCTAGCTAGGAAGTGTAAAAGTTTCATGATTTCAATGAGTAACCAAACAAGCCTTAAATGACAAGTGGACCAAATTTTGTGTAAATGATCAAACTATTCATCAATTAATTTTATTATTAAAATAGAAAAGACAAGCATTGACTGAGCACCGAACCCAAAATAGAATAGGACAATAAATGGGATAGAGAGTATTAGTCATTTTGGTTTGCTGGTTTTTGTCAAAACATGGAATATCACAAATTTGAAGAATTTGTCAAGAATGTAGAATGTTGTCAATATTAGTATTGCGTAGTATTTTTGTTCTTAGCTCCATTGGAAAGCCTCTATCTTTTGATTACAATGCGCTTTGTCACATGTCATATTGCCTCAACTTTGTTCTTCTACCACTAAATAATGTGCAATATGAGTACAAAAATATAGTCCGTATGTGAATTGTTTACTTGATATCTCCGCATTCTAGAATCCGAATTTAAGACGGGACAATAACAATATTTGATTGCTTAACGACTTTTAGTTAAATTGGAGAAATATAAATTAAATGAGATGGAGGGTAGGTGAGTATGTACCAATACCACCATTCCTTAATTATTGTTTGTATCATTGTATTTTTGTAATATTATGTTAAGTGATCCTTATCTTATAATGCCAAATCAACCTATTGGAATTTGGAATAATGCAAATTCTCAAATAAGACTACAACCTTATAATGATTATGTACATTTATTGCTATCTTTGAATGAGGCGCGGAGTGTGCAGACGGTATCATGAAACCGTTGTGGCGTTGTATTATTGGCTTATTGCATATGTTTTTGTCAGAGTGCCGTAGTGTGATTCATCCATGCTTGACTTTTAGCTGTCACAATTCAATATGCATAATTTTTCAGTTCAGGCGACCTGAGTTCTTATTAAAAAACTGTTTCTGAAGAAATTGTTAAATTTTGAATTGAATGCCACCTATGGAAGCTGCTTAACAACTCTGATGACTACTGTCAGTGACAGTCCTACTCCTAACATTCTAAATTAAATTCGGTGACTGCAAAACTAATGTACCTATAAAGGTCGCAAGACATGCTCAATGTTGTTTGTTAATTATTAGCTAAACTGCTAAGAAATTTCTTGCATATACTACTAGAGTATTTGTTTTCCTCAATTTTGCCGTGAATATCAGATGGTTTGTGTTGATTTCCATTGGGGTTGACTTGCTTTCCTCTTGGAACTGTTGGTGTATTTTTGTGGCTGTAACTGTTGAGTTTGCAGTTTGCACATCGATTGTGGAGCTAGATTTGGGTCTTATTTTGTCAGGATTTAATTTACTGTTTCTGTGATCAGTTGAGGTTAAGAATGGATCTGATGGATTGTTGATAAAGATGAGACACGGCAAATACTTAAGATGTGTATATAATCAACCCAAAGGGGGATATCCACCTGATTATATCTCACACCCTGCTATGGTTCTGAAGCTGGAGGATGGCAGCGGTCTTCTACTCCCGATAATTGTCTGTAAGTAAAATATGTTCTTTTTTAGTCACTTAGTCCACAATTTTTAGATTACTTCTTATCAACTTGATCCCTGCAATCGTTTCAGTGGAGATGCCAAGTGCTTTGATGATGGCTGCTCTTCATAATGTTGAGATGGTACCATGTTAACTCTGTTTGTTGAGTTATCCTATTTGTTGTAGAACTCAGTCTGGCTTATTTTTAGTATACTAGTTATCGTGTTATGATTATCTTTCTTGTGGCTAACATATTTGCTTATATCTGCTAGGCTAGGCCAACGGTATATCAGGTACTGAAGGAAATGATTGAAAAAATGGGATACATGGTAATTTATTCCACAAAGCTTCCCTCTCCTATCAGATAATTTTAAAGAATTACAGTATATGTCCTGTAAATTTTGTTACATGATTCTGATATCTCACCTCTTTCTCAAAATCTGTTTAAAGGTGAAACATGTTAGAGTTACCAAGAGAGTACAAGAAGCTTACTTTGCAGAGTTATGCGTCATGAAAGTAATTTACCTTTAACTTCAGTCTTCTTTTACTCAACTATAATTAGTTTGCCTCCCGTACACTTATGACTTACCAACTGTTTTATGTATTCATAGATTGATGATGAAAACGAGCAATTTAGATTTGATCTGCGACCCTCTGATGCAATCAATATTGCTGTAAGATGCAAGGTATATTTGCTGTAATTTGCTTTGTAAGCAACATTGCTGAATTTGATGTACCTTGAAGTCAAAATAAACTCTTGCAGCTGTTCATGTGCCTTTTCCTTCTAATTTTTTATAGTTGACAGACGTTTAGGGACTTAAACTGATGGCATAATATTTTACAACGCATCATTAATTCATTATTGTAGCTGCTGTTTCTGTGATCATTATTCGTTGATTGGTATCTTGAATCTCTTTGTATTTAGGCCCCTATACAAATCAACAAGTCATTAGCACACGAGGATGGGTTGAAATTGGTTGATATGATGAATTCGACAAGTAAACCACTTCTCTATGATGGATCTGTTCTATCAGAAATGGATAGGTAAATAAAACGAGTTATACTCTCTCCGTCCCATTGTTGTTTCCTCATATTTGTTTGTTTGTCAACAGCTTCTTAATTTGATCAATATGTTTTCACAACATGCGCCAGGGCTGCCAGCTACATTGTATATTAATTGAAATATGAATATTGTTGCTTGATATCTAACTACAAAAATTTTAAATTGTCTTGCCACACATACATCTGGAGAGGTTGATGGTTGAACTTGAAAAGATTTGACAACAAACTTAGTTGGAGATAAGAAAATGGAGGTCTATTTGCTGTCCTTGTTTGTTCTTGGGGTTTTGCTGGTACTGCTAGGTGCCTATATGGCTGATCCGCACCAATTTCTTTCATCCACCCCTCATCATTTCCCCTCACGTTGAGAGCCCTGCCACTATTGTCTGTATGAGTAACATTTGAGATGTTGCACCATTTACTAAAGACCTCCGAAAAAATATACCGACACGGCTGCATTTAACCTCATATCTAATCAAGTACTACAATAAATAGGCCATAGTGAAAGCATTCATAGATATCAAAGCTTAACATCATCATTTACCATGTTCGCCCCTAATTCCTAGTGGGACATTAAAAAAACCGGCGTCTTGCCTAATCGACAGGATCTGGATCATCCGAACTACATCTAAATCTCTGTAAACTTCATTGTTTTGCAAACCCTTACCTTTTAACATCTTGAGCTCGATTCCAGCCAATCGCCAACTCTAGCCAACTTTTGAAAGTTTCGTTAAGTGTTGGTTATGGGGCTGAAAGTAGAGTTCAATTAAAAGATGTTATGGAGTAAAATCCAGGAGGTATGGTTTCGTAAGGCGTTTATATTAGGCCTTGCTGTGCAAAGTTTTGTGAAGTATTATCTGACATGAACACTTCTTCTGTAGTTTTTTTTCCCTTCCACCAGCTGACTCTATAACTGAACCAAATCTTCTTTCATGCTAGCTTAAATCTGGCCATTTTTATCTCTTGTTATGGAATTTTAATATTAGTATTCTGTTGGATTTGGAGCAGTTCTGTTTATTAGGAATATTAATAATAGTTGGGCCTCAACCATCACCTTAAGGTTTTGGTTGAGACGGTTCATCTATCATGGTATCAGAGCCAGTGTGACCGAAGGTCACGGGTTCAAATCCCGGTAACCTCAAAACCCCTCAAAAACCACGAAGTGGAAACCAGCACACGGTATGGGTGGGCCTGTGCAAACTAACCACTCTTCATGCCCAATGGGCATTTAAGTGAGGGAGCGTATTAGGAATATTAATAATAGTTGGGCTTTGTATTGTTTGAGGGTGCCATCGGGGTTGTATTTAATACGATAGACCCATTTGCATCCTATGACATTGTGCGAGGGTTGATGAGGAACCAATGTCCAGGTTTTGTTGCGCACTAAGGCATCAAATTCATCTTGCATAGCGTGTCGCCATTGGGAACGATTAGTGCACGTTTGACAGTGGTGGGAAGAGTGTGATCAGTGGTGTTGGTGAGAGCGAGATTAGCGTATTTGGGGTTGGGTTTTCTTATGTTATTTGTGAGGCGAGTGATAGCGTGGGGAGGGTGTAGTTGGCCAGTGGCAGGAGGTTGGGTCGAAGTTGAGGAGGCAGGGTTGTGAGGTGCAGGGGGTTGCGGAGAAGGGCAGGGATCATGGGTGATAGGGTCAGGTGGAGCTGCAACAGCGGAGGAGGGTGAGGTTGGTGGTGTAGAGTCTGGTTGTGGGTGAGGTGGAGGTTGTGTCGTGGCAGGTGCTGCTGGTTGTGGTGTGGCAGGAGCTGCTTGTTGCGGTGGGGCAGGGGCTGTTTGGCGACGGGTATAGACTTGAAGGACAGGTGGTTGTTGATGCTGGTTGTTGGGGGAGGAGTATGAGCGTCGGGTGGGCTGTTGTTGATGAGGGGAATGGTGAGTGGACACCATTCATCAGGGTCCGTGTTAGTAGATGGAGTAGGAGTGGTATTGAGGATATTGTGATAGGCAAATTCGTCCTCAATAAATTTGACATGACGGGAGGTGTATATGCGATTGGTTTTGGGTTCGAGACAACGGAATGCACTTTGGTTGGATGAGTATCCAACAAATATACAAGGGGTGGATCGATACTCGAGTTTGTTCTTGGTGTATGGTCTAAGCCAAGGATAGCATAGGCAACCGAAGTTGTGAAGTTTTGAGTAGTTGGGTTTAACATTATGAAGTTTGAAGTAGGGTGTAGTGTTGTTTAGTGTTTTGGTTGGTAATCGATTAATTAGATAGGTGGCGGTGTTGAAGGCGAATGGCCAAAAGGAGGTGGGTAGGTTAGCATGAGAGAGTAAGGCGAGGCCAGTCTCAACAATGTGTCGATGTCGTCTTTCGGCATAGCCATTGTGTTCGGGGGTGTGAGGTGGTGAGGTAGAGTGGCTAATGCCATTTTCGAGTAAAATGGGTGTGAGGGTTTGAAATTCTCCTCCATTGTCGGAGAAAAAATGTTTGACAGGTCTGTTAAAGTGTTTTTCTACTAAGGCTTTGAAGCGAAGAAAGACTTGAGTCGTTTCAGATCTTTGTTTTAATGGGAATAGCCAGATGTATTTATTAAAGTGATCGACAAAGATAACATAGTATTTATAGCGTTCACGAGAGTAAATTGGACTTGTCCATAGGTCGGAATAGATTAATTCAAGAGGTGCATTGGTTGTAAAAGTTGAATTTGCGAAAGGTAGTTTGGTACTTTTACTAATATGACATGAATTACAAAACAAGAAATCTGATAAAGGAAATAGTGCATCTTTATTGATTCATTACATCATAGGTAGGATGACCAAATTTATGATGCCATGAAAGAGGAGTTGAGTTTTTCTTGGTGAAGTGGACGCTTGGTTGTGACGGACTCAACTCGTATACCCCGTCTTTAGTTTGGCCCTGAAGTAGTGTCGCTCCCGTCGAGATTGCCTTTACAATAAACGATTTTGATGAGAAAAAGGGAAGCATCAGATAGAGATTGTTTAAATCCATAAGTGATTAGGTAGGTTTTGAGCTCGGTATACCAAGCTCGAGGGGCTTGTTTTAGGCCGTATATGGCCTTGTTGAGCTTGCAAACATGGGTGGGGTGAGTGGTATCAACGAATCCTTGTGGTTGGGCCATGAAGACGTTGTCGGTAAGTGTGCCTTGTAAGAAGGCATTGTTGACATCGAGTTGGCGCAGTGTCCATTGTTGGGTGACTGCGAGTGATAGGATGAGTCGAACAGTAGTAGGTTTGATAATAGGGCTGAAGGTTTCAGTATAGTCGATGCCAGGGCGTTGATGAAAGCCTTTGCCAACGAGTCCCAGAGTACAATTCTTATTAGTTATTGTTTGAAAAGGCCAGTATCAGCTCCTATGATGCCAAATGATTAGTCTAGACACCCAACTGTAGCATTCTCTTTGGCTTATTTATCCATGTATATTTTGTTGGGGTTTTGATGGGACTGGATGTATGATGCAGATCGGATGGGCAACCCTGTCCTGAAAGTGAGGAATTTATCCTCCTTCGCAACATGTTGATTGCTGCCGTTGAAGAACGCTATCACGATGCCGGTAAAATCAATTTTTTTCTCTTGACAGCTTATCTCAAGATTTCCTTTTTGACTGATTTTTGCTGACAAGTGACAATGAAGCTAGATTTTGTCATCCACTTTACATGCTGGAATTAGTCCAAAGATATCTATGTAGTTCCTGGGCTTATATTAAATCAAGGCGTTAGGAATCCTTACCCTGTAATTTTGTGCATGTACGAGCAATTTTTTCTATAAAAAATAGATAGAGTCCAGTAATATAGATATTGAGAAATTATGGTACAAGAGCAGCAAGGAATGAGGATCAAGAGTTTGAGTAACAGTTTTAAGCAAAATCCTCTGTTTGAAATTAAGGGTCTTAGGTAATTTTTGGTGTGTTCATACCGATTAAGCGATTATCATGTCTTTTTGGTCAAATGCACTTGTAAAGTTGTAAGAAAGGAAAAGCTGCATAAGCTGTGAAGACAGTTTCTTTTCTCTTGCTATTGGGAAGACCCTTACGGCCTTACTTCACGGAGTTGCTTTGCCTCTGATGCTATGCCTTTCTGAATAATGCTCTTCAAGTGTCTGTTGAGTTGTTGAGACCGTCAATTTGTTACCCGGCTATTTCAATCGATAGACACTGTCGATTGTATTTGGCAAAGAACTTCTTTTCCTGGTATAAATGGAGCCGTAACTCCACACTGGCAGTTTGACCCTGGTTACATACAATCATCGTGTAATTGACCATCTAACCTAGCTAGCATTTGCATCTCTGTTGATACCAGTGTGAAATTAATTTCTTCCAGTGATTTAAAAAACAAGTCACCCTTCATTTTCTTGCCCATGCAGCACAATGGAAGGATTTGCTCAAGCAGTATAGGTCCAGAAGACAAAAGTGGACATGACTTACTCTTCTGCCTCATTTCCCACTCTCTTGCAGTATTCTGCTTACACTTATGTTGGGGTTAGCCGTATGTTTTTTAAGTGCTACCTACAGGCGTGTAACGAGTGTGGCGTCCACAGAGTTGTCTCGGTCTGAAGATGTACAGAAATGTGAGGTACTAGCCTGTTAGAAACAAACTGTTGGAATAAGTAGATATCTATCTAGAAAATAAACCTGTGAATAGTTCTCCTCTGCCGGAAATGTTTCGTCTGTTCCTTGGTGTTTGTGTATCCTACACTGTAAATATGATTTTTAAGCTGTAAATGTAAAATATTTCAGTGCTAATGGTTGCCTCTAATATTGTCTGATATTCAGTGTTATTTGCAGCATACAGGAGTTTATTTGAAGTTAGCTACTGTTTGCACAAACTTCCCAGCCAGAAATCCTCTTTTTTCTCTTCCATGAAGGCATGTGTCTAACCTTCGTCTTTAATCAATCATTAATCCCGTTAAGAAAATAAATAATCGACCTTAGTCTTATATTCACCATAAAGTCTATCGTCAATGACAACACAATCAGAACAACAGTCTGATATGTGCTGACCACTTGAATCGTGTCTTCTGGTGTGGTTTAGCCTAAGCAAGACTACATAACTCATTAAAGCTCTGCCTCGCGCTTAAGAGTTTAAGTACTGCTAACAGCTGCATTTGTGAAGTGTTGAAGAGGTATGTCACATTGATACAGTGATTCTGCTAAGAAGTCTCTCTGATTAAGTAAATAAAGTTTCCAGATTAACACTAGTTTATTGCAGAAATGATGAATTATTAAGGGTAGCGTACTACCATCTAACAACTAGTGACTACCTAAAGCTGATACAAATTCAACCTTAAGTCAGCAGAAAAATCCGAAAAATGTGAGAACATTGCAGATCATCTCAAGCATCTACATTACCCTAATCGCTGGAAAATTCATCAGTTATAATATCTTCACCAGAATCTGTTTGAGCACTTACATTCTCCTCATACCCCCACCTTGTTCTTAAGCTCTTTCGAGTCAGCTTTGTTTTCATCTCCCTAATCATATTGATAAGCCCGGAAAGAGCAATGTCAGCACTGTCGCTTCTTATGAGCTCCTCAGCTACCTGAGCAGGAGTCACATTAGTTGATGCAAGTAGCTCTCCGATTTCACCATAAAGGTGATGCTCATCTCCCTCTAGATTAAGGTAGTTTGAAGCAAGGACTCTGAAGCTTGATTCGGTCAGGTATGACATGTGAATGTGCATATCCATACGTCCTGGTCGAAGTAATGCAGGATCGAGCTTGTCCTTGTGATTTGTGGTGAATATGAAGATCCGTTCATCGCCAAAGGTCGACCACAGCCCATCAATGAAGTTCAGTAGCCCTGATAGAGATATCTGCAATAAGCAGGTAAGTGTCACAACTCACAACTGTCCATGACAGAGATAGAAAATGAAAGTTCACAGATTTAGTAAAGGCAACAGACAAATCAATTGGTTCTTTTCATGAAAATTTAGCAATTTCTAGTAAGGTCACTGTCTGATTAGGCTAAAATTTGTGATAGGTTTGATAGTGTTTAGTTCGGGTAATTATTGGGTCAGGTAATTAGCGAATTTGAAGAATTCTTAGGTTAAATGTTGATTCGACAATATGTGGATTATTAAGGAAATTCTTTTTCAGGTTATCAATCAGGCAAGTCATTATCGATTACAGGCATCTTGGTCTCAATCAGGGAAGTCATTATCGAGTAACGAATTCTTAAGTTTTGGGATTGGGTTATGACAAATTGGTTCTATTGGATCGGATGATTTTGTCATAACCCGATCCCAAAACTTAAGAATTCCTTGATCAATAATGACTTGCCTGATTGAGATCAAGATGCCTGTAATCGATAATTGGTCACCTGATTGATAACACCTGATAACAAATTTTGTCTGATGGGCAGTCGGGTTTTTCAGGCCGAGTCATTTGTTGCCTTATCCACATTGCAGAGTTTCTTACTGACTGGCATAACTGTGAATAGCATAATGTAATTAGTAGACTACTCAATGTATGCATACCGGAGAACCCGTATCAGAGCCATTAGCATGTCCATCTTTCAATTCCGCCATCTGCAATTGGCGATCAGCAAGGCCTAAGCTGCAATCAATGTCTTCAATGACAAGAATCGACTTATTTGTAGTCGAAAGCAATAATCTCCGCAATGCACCATCATTAGGTACAGAGGAGAGCTGCAAATCAAAGATATCAAACTTGAGGTAATTAGCCATGGCAGCAATCAAGCTCGATTTCCCAGTTCCAGGCGGTCCATATAGCAAATACCCTCTTTTCCATGCTCGACCGACCTTTTTATAAAACTCCCTCCTATTTATAAACCTATCTAAATCATCAGTTACATTCCTTTTCGCCTCTGGCTCCATAGCCAATGCCTCGAACGTAAACGGGTGCTTGAATTTAACTGACCGCCAACAAACCGGTTTTCCAAACCCGCTATCTACACTGTGCAATAACAAGTCTTTTTTACACTCCCATATTTCATCATAAGACTTGATTATTTGAGGTAAGTACGAGTCAAAAACCCGATCTTTCTGATCCGGGTCAAAGCACAATTCAAAGAACTTGTTTGAAAACCGAGCTCCATTAGAGCGACTGTTGTCAACATCTGGTGCAGCCTTGTAGTTGTGAGCACTATCATCAATGAAGCTCCATTGAAGCATAAGTCCCTTAAATTCTTCACAGTATTTTTCTCCCTGTGCTAACTGGAAAGAAACATTTTCCTTTTTGTTAAGCCGGCTAACTTTAAGTCGAGACGAAGTGGACTTGAGTTTGGTAGCAAGGTAAGCCTCACAAGCCTTGTAAACCTGGTTCATGCAGTCATAATCGCCATCCTCGAACTGCTCGATGACAAGGGTGAATAATGTAGTGGAAGGGTTAGTCTTGTTGAACCATTCTTCAATTCTAAGGCTAATGTAATGGCGGACTTTTTGCGGAACGAATTGGAAGTAGAATTGTTGTATTAGTGTCAATAATGCTGTTAGTGAAGCATAAACTGAGAACAATGTTGATGCTGAAAACATTTGTAAAGGTGATGTTGCTCCCATAAACGGATTCATATTTGCCAATTTTTCGGTTTCGAAAGCAATGTAAATGGATGTATTGTTGTTTTCTGATGTTTTTGCTTAATAATCTGCAAATGAAAATTCAGAGAAACAGATAAAATGTAACAGTTGTCATGTAAGCACTATTTATATGCTGCTGAGCAAAGTTACTCATACTCGTTTACAAGCATCCGACACGGGTACGTGTCCGAGTGTCGGATTCAGCTGTTTTATTGAAAAAATATATTTTGGTCTAAAATGAAGTGTCAAAGTGTCATACTCATACCCGAGCGTGGGGGAGTGTCGGATACGAATATGTGAGGAAATTAGAAAAGTCGGACTAACATAGCTACTAAGGATAAGGGATAAGGGATAAGTTCCAAGTTCATGTTCACAGCCAAAGTTAAAAATCCAAATATCCAATTTATCAGTTATTGATGTAGTATTCGATAAATATATCCTTCGTCTCGATTAATAGTTATCTACTACTCCCTCCGAGTCAGAATGTTGGTTCTCTTTGCTTTTTACACAAAAAATAAGAAAATGATTTTAGACCACAAAAAACACCCCATCCCACATTGAATTGATTTTGGACCACAAAAAAGTTACTTTCTCCATTCAAATCCAATCTACACTTATTCCATTTTAATCCATTCATATCCAAACTACCACTTTCCTATTAAAGCCTAAAAAATTACTAAAGTGTCCTTATGAATATTAATTATTTACACAAAATGTCATTAAATGGCCCACCATTAATCAACTATCACGCATTTAAATTAATAAAAATATACCTTACACACATCCAATTGTACTTTTAATAATTTTTTAACCTATTTCTTAATATTTGTGCAAAAAGTAAAACTACACTTTGGATATGAATGGAGGAAGTACTAAAAAGGGAAAGAGGAACTATCACTAAACTCGCATCAAAAGGGAAATAGGAACAACACTCCGACTTGGAGGGAGTATAAAACTTGGTATAAAATCAATGGAGAAAATAGGTGATTTTTGACCATACAATACATAACAACTCCACTTTCGGAGCATAAAATTTTATCAAAAATAAAAATAGATAATCTATATATCTATATAAAAGTATATAAGAAGAACCACTACACATGAATTGGACACGTGTCACTCTCACATTAAAAATTTTCCCGCCCAAGTTCCCATGATATAATATCGATTTTGGAAAATCTTGGAAAAAATATTCTCGCTGATTAATGTATACAAAATAGAGAATGGCCTGTCCGTGCAATATTTAATAAATCTAGACTGATATTCAAAATCTAAGATACCTATGCATATGAGTGCAAATATATTCTATATAAATTTAGAAGTGTTTAGATTATAAAAATATTCTATATAGATCCGTGCAAAAATATTTTATATAAATATTCTATAAAAATTATTTTATATATCTTTTAAATTTAGACATTTCTTGGTGCCAATAGACCGCAAGCAATATTATTCAAAAGATATTATCCGTACAATATTAAATTTATCCGTGCAATATTAAAACCTCCAAAAAATATTCTGACATACAATTGTTGGAAAAAATATTCTCACATTTAATTAATTACCCGTGCAATATTATTCAAATATTCAATTAATTCCATGAGATCCAAACTACCATTTTAAGCGTAACAATAACATATAGTTTCAATTCTATAATAGTACTATTATGTCACGGCTAAATATAAAACTAAGAACTATTTTTAATAATTAGCTATTGATCATTTACACAAGTGCTATATAATCGATCTGTCTTAAAAAAGACTTATTGTTTAATCAAATAGAAACTAATATAGGAGATATTAAATTATACGATCTATATATCTATCTATATATAATTATAATAGAAAAACCATTAGACACATGACAGTCATTAGTTAAATATTTTCCTGCTCAGTAATTATTTCGTTATTTATGATAAAAAAATCATTACTTAATTTCTTATTAATATTGATTGTAATTATTATATTATAGTATTATTATACTTTCTTTTTATGATTTTATGTAATCACATTATCTATATCTATTTATAATTTATTTTTCTTTTTTGATTGTATTGTGTAGAATTTTTATTAGTTTGAATTTACTTGAGTAATTCGACGTCTACGAAGTATTACTCGGTCGGTAATTTCTTATTTGTAAAGAAGTACTCCGTATTTGTTAATGTAATTTAATTCAGGTTCTGTCGGGTCATTTCGGGTCATGTCAGTTTGGTTCATCATTTTTTTCAAGATAATTAGGGTCGGATCGGATTGGATCATTATGGGTCGGGATGGGTCGGGTCGGGCCAATGATTAAGAGAGAAATCTCATTTCAAGTCATTTTGCTCATTAGAGTTTTTGTTTTTCCAAGTTATTTTCGAGTTGGGTGGTTTAAGATTATACCACTTTGGGTTGGATCAATTAAGCGTCAAATTAGTTAAGAATCTTTTTGGGACGAGTCAGATGAATTCGGATTTTGGGTCATGTTTGGGTGTTGTAGTTTGGTCAATTTCGGGTCTCAGGTCATCCTATTTTCGGATATGTAACAATTATTGTTCTCAAATTGATATATGACAAAAATAATCGACAGTAAGGGAAAAACCGTAATAGTCGGGCAACGGAAAATTGAAACTTATAAATAAAGATAAAAGGCGAGACCAAATATTACTCTAAGTCTCAAATTCCAAAAGATGAATTGTCGCCCTGAGTAATTCTAACATATTGATAATTACAATGTTATTCCGGTTTTTAATATTTTTAAACATTTATCTATATAAAACTAAGAACTATTTAACTATGCATTTCCGTGCAAAATTGCACGGGTTCTAAGCTAGTTATTAAATAATAGTATGTCGCTGTATCGGAAATAGATAAATTTGTGATAGGGACGGAGGGAGTATGACTACAAGATACATGATACATTGAAATTCAAGAATTGACAACAATAAATGTCGTTTTTTGTTTTTTTTAAAAAACGTGTACTATATTAGAGAAAAAAAAACAAAGTTGTATGAGTATGAATGTGACGATGTTTTGTTCGTGGAATTCAAGTATGAATAGCCGTACATCAAAAGAGTAAAGGAATTTGTGTTATTTTGATGAAAAACAAATTCTTTATTTTAGAAAATAAGAGAAAGTTATAGTTTGTGTGAAAGAGTGACAATACTTTTGATTGTTCATTCTAAAACTTCTTATTTTATTTTAGTAAATCAATTTGCTAAATAAGTTTGCTTTTACCGTAGGTGAAAATGAGTTTTCATGTAAAAATCACGGCGTGTTCCAACACTGAGTTGAATGCTTCTTTAGAGTGAGACTCCTCCCACATCAAATTTACAAGACGTTTTCCAACATTATACATGAATACATGATATGATATCATGACTAAACACGATTAGAAGAAATCTTAAAATATACTTAAATAAGGAAATAATCCTCTTTTTATAAAAGGAATAAAATTTAAAGAAATTTGATTGTCTGTTGAATTTTAAGTAAGAAGTTAATTTTTGTTATGTAGCCACCGGTCCGGTCCGCGGTCTTAGGGATGGTGAGTGTCCGGTCCACGGGTTTGTCCGGTCCGGTTCGGTCCGGTCCGGTTTTGGACCGGTGAATACCCCTAGATGTAGGGCCCTCCATGATCATCAAGTTAATTAATTACTCTCTTTTCAATTTTCTCTATAAATCCCTTTACTATAAAAGGGATAGATTTTAGAGAAATCTTATTGGTCGATGAAAATTAAGAAAAGAAAAAAAATTAATCAATGTGGGGTCCGCCATGTTCATTTACATAATTAATTATTTCAATTTAATTTTCTCACTACTACTTTCATTAATTAAATAAGTTACAATTTATAATCACAACTTCGAATATGAAATTTTCCGAAATCCTAATTATTCAATTTCAACAGTAAAAATCAAATCTTCAATGATCATTAATAATTATTAAATATAATAATATGATTGAGACGTCTACAATTTACAGATATAGTATATTCAAAGATTAAAGAAATTGTTAATACTCTATTTAACATGCAGCTAATAAAAGGATTAAAGTGAGTGACAATGAGTATAAAACATAAACAAAAAGTGAATATCAAATATAATAATATATAAATTGGCAAAAAATAATACATTCAAATACTAGAAATTAACAAATTAAAATTGTTGAGAATTGGAAATCAACGAAATTATGTAACTCCGTCTTAAATGTACATAAAATAGATAAGATTTATATTATATGGTCGAAGTTTTTTGGTTAGTTAGAATCGAACTAATAATAATTTGGGTTCATTACGATGGTTATGAACTTAGAATTTAAACCTTTAGTATAATTTTAAAATCTAAATATATATTTTTATCGGTTATTATTCGTCTTAAATTTAAAACAGGTGACTATCACTCCTCATGGGTTATAGGACAACTATTTTATTTTCGCCATGCATAATGTTTTTTTTTGCTTGATTAATCCTACATAAGTATATTTGATCCGTACTAAACTTAAACCGATAATGTCGTCCTATAAAAGAATTCAGTGGGTCTTGCTTCAGACCACAATTTTGGTCTGAAATAATAAGACGGGATTTTGTAACCATTTTACAACCAAATGTAACCATTATTTACAAACAAGTTATCATAAGTTGTAACATTGACCATACTATTGTGGTTACATTTGGCTGTAAAATGGTTACAAAATCCCGTCTTATTATTTCAGACCAAAAGTGACGGTCTGAAACAAGAATTTGTGAAAAGAATTTGTATAATTTTATAATGTCAGCAGGTGCGTTGTTTTTACTTACGTCTAAGTTAAGCGTATAAATTCTTTTTATTTTTACATTGATATCTGCAATACTAAAATTATACTTCCTCCATTCAAATCCAATCTACTACTTTCAATTTTATTAAATACATTCACCTTTTTATTTTTATTTTTTCGGTTTAATATAATTAAACCCGTGCATTTTTTGCCACGGGCGTAAAACTAGTTCTTTTATTAAATCAATGATTTCTTCTTTCGTAATTTGATAAACTCAAAAATCATTAAAATTAATTAGTTTTTAAAAATAGTTAGATAATTAAGTTTTATTTCAAAGAAACAAACAAGTAAATAGCCTATAGATACTACATTGAGATACTGCTACTATTATTCGTCATATAGAGAGTATTATTGATCGTATAATTTTTTCAAATATTAATTTTTACATAAATTAGAGAAAAAGTACTCTATTAGCAAAATAATATGAGATCTGAAAAGTTACCGATTTTTTTAATCCTTTTACAATAAAAGTTAGAGCATTTATGAGTTAAAAGGGCATACATTTTTTCAAAAAGAATTAATAACCCTCTATTCTAATTTCAGTTTTTTTTATGTGGTTTTCTTATCTCCTCTATCATTATGGTATATTATATTGATATATCGTATAACCAAATTTTAATATATGATATGATAAAAAAATTCCTTTTACATTAGTAACAAAATAGATCGGATTTTACGGTCGAAAAATGGTCTATCTTAACAATTGACGATTCATAATAATATATACTCCCTCCTACCCGTAACTAATGCCCCATTTGGCCAAATTCGTTACCCATCAAAATGTCCCATTTGCTTTTCCCGATGTGCTTTTTGGACTAAACTACCCCAACTCATGCAACTATTTACATACCTCCAACTAAATCATAACCCCCTCTTTCCTACTTCGTATTATCTTACCCCTATACATTATTTTTTAATATTTTATTCACTTTCATAAATTTTACACTTTTTGGCCAAATGGGACAATAGATATGGGTAGGAGGGAGTATGACTTCCACTTAATTTTTATGTTAAATTATATTACACTAATTATTTAAACATATTTATGAATAGCCAAATACGTAGTATTTAAAAATATACCCGTACATTTTTTTGTACGGGCATAAAACTAGTACTCTCTCGGATCCATTCATATCTACATTACACATCTCTTTTTTCACGTTTGCCAACGTGTCTTTTGTACGGTAAATATTGTTAGCTACGTATTTTCAAAAATTATAAAAATTAGATATTAATAATATACTCGTAAAGACGAATAAAACTAGATCCCACATGAATATAATTTTATTTACGTATCGAGAGAAAATCGAATTTGAATGGTTGTTTTTGAATAGTGTGTAAAATAGAAATGTGTAATGTGGATTTGAATGGAGGGAGTATTATGTTAGGAAAGTAACGAGTTAGGGATTAGCCTATAAATTGTTCATTTATAAGGACTTTCATTTGGTTTTTTTTTTCATTTAGGTAGATGTGTTCACAACATAAGCAATCACAAATTCACAACATTTTGGTTGCTTCTCTAAGTTTACATTTTGAGTACTAAGTATTTGAGCATTATGAGTTATGACCACAGCAATTATTGAACAATATTCACCTTAGATTTTAATTTAAAACTAGTGAAATAAAAGTACTAAACATAATAAAATTAATGGAATACTCCGTACTACATAGTAAAATTCATGAACTTTTATATAGACAAACATCTTTACAAAATAACTACAAAAACTCTTGGGTCTCGTTTCTCGAGACCCCACTCCTCTCGAGCTATATATTACTATCACGGATTTACTACTTAACGGCTAGACCAAGATTTTCTTATACACATTTTGTTGTTGAATGAGCAAAGAAATGCAAGAATGTCATGCAAATTGAATACCTAATATTCATTGTTCAAGCAATATAATACTTGAAATGATTTGATAAAAATAATATAAAACATAAGTTAGTAAAAACTTACCTTTAGTTATGAAGTAAGTATCTTCCCTTGAAAGTTGAAGCTCTATATTTTGGCAGAGAAATAATGAGAAATGCTTGGTTGTTTATATTGACAAGTGTTGGTTAAATGAGTGCCTATGAGTTTATAACTTATAAAAGTAACAAGGAGACAAGGAAATAAAGCTAAATTTGGATTAGTTGAATAAGGGAAATTTGGAATCTAATGTTATGTCAGAAAAAGAAGACAATGACAATGACCTAGGATACCAGGAAACAAGCTGGTCACAGGACAGTTCAAAACAGCTTTAAGTACGTTTTATTAGAGCATGTACAATGGAGAGCTCTCCACTGAGCTTTCCAAATGGTCCCCAAAAATGGAGAGCTCCATAAGTGTGTTTTTACTCTACAATAAGAGCTCTCCAAGGAGAGAGAGGGTGCTCTCCATGTCAAAAAATGGAGAGTAGCTCTCTTGGTGCTCTCGGGGGAGAGCAAAGGAGAGCTAGCTCTCCATTTGAAGTGGGTGATAATCGACCAATGAGATTTTGCCAAATGGAAAATGTTAATATAATTTTTTTTTTATAAATGACTTGTGTATATAATTAAATTATTCATGTTAACCAACACACACTTTATTCACACAAAATTTTATATTTTCCCTCTCTTATTTAATGGATAGTGATAATCCAAATTATAAAACTAATCAAAATTTAAGAAAATACAACTCCAAAAATACAAAATTATCCAACTTTTAATGATTTATTCTTAGTTTGGTTTGATTTTTAGGTAAAATTATCTATTGTATCAAAGCTTTATTATAGGTTTTTAAGGAGTAAAATTGTTTAACATGTTGAAAGAATGTGTGTAGATAATTAACATTGATAGTTTGATAATTAATGAATGTTAGTATATTTAATTTTTGTATGATATAAACTAAAATATAAGGTAAAATTAAATAGTACTTCCTCCATTCCAATCAATTCTATACATTTCACTTTTTCGGTACTATTCATAAGTCGATTCAATCTTCGACACAACTTCTAATATGTAAGATAAAATATAGTCATGTGAGATCTTGTTTAAATTGTCTTACCGAGTACATTTTGAATATCAAAGTTTTATAATTTTTATCGATATGTAACTAAAGATATTAACAAAAGAAAACGGGTATTGGCAAACGTGAATAAAGCAAATGTATAGAATTGATTGGAATGGAGGAAGTAGGACCCAATAAAATAAGGTGGAGAACATGTTGGAGAGCTCCTTATTGTGATGGTAAAATTCAAATGTGCTCTCCATTTTTGGGGACCATTTGGAGAGCTCAATGGAGAGCTTTCCATTGTACATGCTCTTAAAGAGAACAATTCTAGAGGACAACTGGTCTCTTTGATATATCAAAGAGAACGGTTTTGGTGCACAACCGTTCTCTTTGATATATCAAAGAGACCAGGTTGACTTTATTTCAACCATTCTTTTTTATCAACGAGAATGCATGGCCACAGCCACAGGACGGTCCAAAACAACTCTAAAAACGCTTTCTAAGCGTTCTCGTTGATCAAATTTGTAGTAATGTTGAAAGTTCGGAACTAGTTAGATCTTCTCCATTACTTTTTCTCTTTATTATCTTTTATTTTATCTAATACATCAATACTCTCGCTCCGCCTCATTAAAATACTTACATGTTAGATCGTTTCGAAATAAAATCTGAACCATTAAGAAGTAAACAACGAAAGTGAATGGAGATCGGAAGATAATGGAGAAGATCTTTTTTCCGAAAAGTAGAGTGTCATAGTACGTATAACTTAGCTGCGATGGAAGCTTTCAAGTAGCTTTATTCCTTTATTTCCTTGCATATGTAACATCTTTGTCTTCATGAAGTATGTAGTAAAAGGCCTTTAATATTTTTCTATAATGCTTACTTTAATGTTACCTTTACAAATACACTAATAATTATGTACCAAAGTTATATGTGGACCAAATTATTAGGTATTATTTAGGTCATTAGGTGTATGTGTCGCACGGAAATGAGGTCTACTAGCTTAAACTATAGAATTTGTGTTGTTATTAGTATTTGAAAAGTAGTAAATCTTGCTTGCGACGGGTCGTCATTTGTGACGGATATTTTGTGAGATAAAATGGATATGAAATGAGTTAGTGGAGAAAGGGGACCATAAGAATAGTGTTGAAGAGAGAGAAAAAGTGAGTATTTTGTGAGAGAAAACGGTATCCGTCACAAGCTTGCGACGGATAGTGCCGTTGCAAATAAGAATTTGTGTTTGAAAAGTATGGCCTGGAAATGTAGAAATGCTGTAGCGCAAGTGCATGTGTTGCATCATAGGCCGACGTTGTTGTGTCACGGAGTATAGTACTCCCTCCATTTTTATCCAAGTGATACATTTCTTTTTGCACGTTTGCCAACGCACGTTTTACGTGTTTAATATCTTTAGCTACGTATTTGTAAAAATTATAAAAATTATATATTTTCAATGTACTCGTAAAGACGAATTAAACAAGATTCCACCTGAATATGTTTTTTCTTACGTATTGAGAGAAAATTGAAATTGAAGGTTAACTTGTGAATAGTTTACAAAAACTTTATGTATCACTTGGATAAAAATGGGGGGAGTATATTGGAGGTGTTGACACCTTACCATGTACAAAGTACAATATTTTGTACAAAATATTGTACTTAGATTTGTCCACTCTGAAATGTTTTAAGTGTTAATCATGTTTATAGGTTAGGTTAAGACGATGTTTATCAGTCGTTTCTGTAGTTCTATTTAGATCGAGTTCTGCATTAAAATGCTAATATATACTTTTTAACCTATTTACTAGACCTAATTCCCGATTTTGTTATTTTATCAAGCCCTGGTTAGACTTAGGAAGTACGACATTATTTTTGGTTAAATTAGAGTCACGTATGAGGACCACATGCAAATACCAAGTTCCTAAACATGTTCCAACAGGTCCATTTCAGACCATTTGGAACGGAACTAGTTGCTATAATTTATTTTCCTTTACTTTTTTTTATTTTAATTACTATTTGTCCTTATTTAAGACCTAACCTTAGTTAGACCTACCTATAAAGGTAGTCTAAGTAGGTTTAGGTCTTGAATAAAGACAAAAAAAAAATAACAAAAAAAAAAAGGAAAAGAAATTAAAAGGTTGGAACACCTTTGAAGAAATTAGGTCCAATTTGGAACTCCTATAACACTTTCGAGATCTGGTTCAAGACCTCGTTTAGTGTAAAATAAAATATAGGTAAAATGTAGTTTAACATAGGTCTTGATAAAAGATAAAATGAAGAGGTAGGGCTTGAAAATAAGTTAAGGAAAAAAATTAATATTTTAATATAGGAATTAGGGCGACGTAGGACTGCAAGACCTACGGATAAAGATGGTTTTACGTATGTAAATCAAGTGGACAAATCTATCTTAATTGTAACTATTATAGCTTGTGGGGGTATGAATTTGGTAGTTTAGGTCGGATTATAGGAGGTCGAATAAATTTAAAAAGTTCAATTTGAAAAAAAATCAAATAAAAATCTCAAATCATATGAATGAAACTTTTGGAGTAAAAGTATTTAAACACATTAAGACCATTTTTAGTTGAATTAAATTTATTGGAACGAGACCGGGTTATAGGACATCGAATAAATTTGAAAGGTTTGATTTAAAAAAATCAAATTAAAATATCAAATTATATAAGTGGAGCTTTTGGAGTAAAAGTACTTCACCCATGTTTTTTTAATTTAATTGCTACTCCCTCCGTCCCAGTGATATGTTTACACTTTCTTCGGACTCAAATTATCTGAACACAATTAAGTCCAACTTTTCTCTTTATATTTTTTTTTTGAAGGGAAAATCGTTTCATTAATGAAAAGTCTCATGGTAGTTACAACATATGTCAAGAATAACAGGATACAAAACGATTAAAATCAAATAAACTAAATTATCGATCAACAGAAAATTTCTAAACTTGATGGGCTCATGAGACGCTTCTGCACATCCTCTAACATATCGCCTTCTGCGGCTTTTCACAAGAGGGTCTCCAAATTTTCTAGGGCATTGACAAGAATCAAGTTCTTTTGACCAAAAGGTTTGTAACGAGCAATCTGACAGCAGTTTTATCTCCATAGGATCAACAATGAAAGCGCCGATCTTCTACTTAAATCTTGAACCTCTCAAATAGAGGGGAAAATCTCACCAAAAGATGAGGACAAAACTCACCAAAAGGTGAGAACAAAACTCACACAAAGGTGAGAACAATTCTCCAATAAAGGAGAGGCAAGAGGTTATTAGCATAAAGAAATTAAAGAAGAACGAAAACGGAAAATTTGGGGCTTACCTCCACCAAAAAAGGTAGACGGCAGCCCCCAAAAGGTTGAATTAGGGTTTAGGTTTTGTTTTTTTAGAGAGAGAATTTGAGAGCCCCTCAGGGATTTCAGAGTTAAAAATATGTTAATGGAACTTCTTCTCAACTTTTCTCTTTATAAATTAGCTCTTATTTCAGTTCCGCTCAGTTTTATTTAGTTCAGCTCTATTAAGTTCAGTTTAACTATGATAATTAAGGGCTATAAGGCATTATTCTTTTGGACTCATATTATCTGAACAAAATTGAACTTAAATATGAACTAAAAGGGTTAAACATACAAATTGTATCCTTAATATGCTAAAAAATCATCAGTTCACCATATATCAAACACCCCCACTATCTACATAATCTATTCCAAAGGACCAAAGTACTAATTTGAATAATCAAAACAAACTTACAAGATAATGAAGTTTCAAAATCAAACTTTTACTTTGACGAATGAATTTGCAAGAATGCAATTTTGGTCATTTGGTTTATAAATAGATGGAAAAGGAGAATCTTATTTTTCGTCCCCAAAACAAATTGAACTTAACTCACAAATAAGGGGCTAGTTGTCTCGCACCTCCTTTCTTTTATCAATAGATCTTGTGAGAGATTGTCTCTCACTATTTTAGTTGGAGACATAATAAGAAAATAAAAAATTTTGTGTGTCTCTCACCCTTTCATATGAGAGGTTTTTCAATTACGCTAGTAAGAGACCATCTCTCCAAAGTTTTCGTGTTCTTCTACCTTCTACTTCATTTCTTGCTTCAATTCATATCCAAACACACTACATAATTGTATTCGTGTAAATTAAAGCTATCAAAAGTAAGCTTAATTCATAAAAACCGTTAACTAAAAGTAAAAAGAATTGTTATAAAGCAGGGGCGGATCCAGGATTTAGAAGTGCGGTGGGCTAGGCTTATCGTAGAGGTGTTAACGACCCGACCAAAGCTCGAGCATGGCCTTGTTTGGCTTGTGCTTGATTACCAAAACTCGAGTTCGAGCCGATCTCAAGCTTGAAAAAAACGTGCTCGTCACAAAGCTTGCGAGCTTTAACACGAGCTCGAACCAAACTCGAGCCTATATAAAATTGTTTATTTTTTTTCTTCCGATATCTTCAATAACAAGGTTCGAAAGTTTTATGTAAATATATTTAACAAATTAACAAGATATTTAATATGTATAATACAAAGTTATAATAATGATAAAATATTTTTAAAAAATATGAGCATATTTATATAAAATATGATTAATATCTTTTGTAATTTCAATTGTTCGAGCAGCTCGTAGGTTTTCGAGTCGAGCCAGCCTTTGCTCGGCTTGACTCGTTAAGCTCTTGAGTCAAGCTCACACGAACCGAGCTTTAACCGATAGCCGATATCGAGTTGCTCGTGAGCTGTCTTATCTCATTAACAGCCTCATGTCCGCGATGGTTAGTCATATGAAACCATGAAAACGTATAATTGAGGTCGCACATTGTGAAAGATGTTAGTCATTTGGGGGTTGCTCCTTTTGTCACAGACTTACCGTCATGGCGTCATTTGGGCAAATTTTTATTATGTATAAATTGTATTTTATTGAAAGACAAACAAATAATAAAGACAGAGGGTATCTTATAAAAATATACAGAATGATTGAATATTACAAAATGTATACTCGTGTAAATCTATTTTACAATATATTCAAGGATATAAATTTCGCTATATACTAGTAAATTCAACACTCGTTATTAAAAAAAACGTAAACGTCTTATAATCTCATTCTTTTTAAAATACAATATTTTTGTATTCTCGAATAGACAACTATCTTAACTTTATTAAAACTAAGAATTTTTATTCTAACAATTAACATTAACATCATTTGTGATTATTAAGATTTATGGCGCTAAACAACTTATGGTATAAAATACTTTAGTTATAGGGAAAACAATAATATCAATTTACATTAAACAACATATTAGGATAGTAATTTAAAAAAAACAACTAGCAACGTTCAAACCCCTACCATCAAGTAGAAACATACCCCATTAATTTTAATCTTACCAACTAGCCACACTATAACATTGAATATTTGTAGACGTATATTTTTTTTATGTCTTGGAAACAGGTTGGGCCGAAGCCCACTCAGCCCTATACCTAGATCCGCCCCTGTTATAAAGTGAATTAAATTATAATAATACACGATTCATAAAAAGCATGATCTATGCCTCAATAACACTAATATAATATAATAGGACTATTAGGAGCAAGTCCAAAAGATTAAAGAGTTATAAGTTCTCAAATTAAAGTGTCCTTTTATAAAAATAAAAATAATTTTAAAAAGATAAATTATGTCACACATCTCAAAATCAAGAAATGGCAATCAAACACTTAATTTGAGCCATTGATTTTGAATTGGACCATCCAAGAGAATCTACCTCAAAACTAAGGGAAGGGGTTGGACCATCCAAAGAGTACACTCTATCTTACTTGTGATAGTTGGACCATTTAAGATTAAAGAGTTATAAATTTGTGATATTTCATAACCCTTTAAATTTGTCATTATTATTTATCCTTTTATTAAATTTGTCTCTCGTTATAAACTTGTGAGTAATAAGTTTTGTATCCGACCGTCCAGTCTTCTTTTTGTTTATATAATAGTAGGACAATACCAATCGAATAGCTTTTTTTGGTAGGAAATCGAATAGATTTGATATTGGGTATTTGTGTAAAACTCTTGCATGAGTGGAGGTTAATATAAGATTATTGGTAATTTTGAGATAAATTTTGGTATGTCATAAAACAAGATTCACCTAAGACTATTAATAATATACCAAATTTTTAACAAAGTCTTAAGTTGAGTCTTAAAAATTCAAAACTTAATATAAAACTTTGGGTGATTTTTAACGTCATTTTCAATGAAAATTATCCAATTACCGGATTCCATGTGTCTTTTCTTTCTGTAAAAAGAAGAGTAGAGGTAAAAATAAATAAATTTGAGGCTAGTCTAATTGATAATATACAACTCGACGTCTGAGTTAAGTCTGAATAATAAAAATTAGTAAAAAGTTGATGTGACAGAATCTTAAAACTTTGAACAGTCTGGTTGATAATCTTACTCGTAGCAAAATACTAGTCTCTTTTAAGTGAAATTTGAAATTTCTCAGTTACAATTTTTAACATTTTTCGAGTTTACCTTTATCTGTTAATTGATAATCGTATTATAATTATTGTTCCTTTTTCATTATAACATAAATAAGAAAACTAATTAGACCATACAATAAATCTAATCTCACATCAAATTAAATTTAAACTTAACAAAGTTGTCCATAAAAGAGAAAACAACAACGAAATTTAATGAAAAAGAAAAGGAGAACATCATACAGTATAATAGTATAAGAGTAGTTGATCATTTGATACTCTCAATTATCTTTATAGTATAAAACAATAACTTTTAATGCATTTTTATTGGTCCATATTTTTAAGAGATTGATTTTTTTTTTATTGGAGTAGAACCCTCCACTTTTTATGAGATAATTAATTACCTTTTTTCCTCCTATCATTTTTAATTATTCTCTCTCACACAATTTAATAAT
Source organism: Silene conica (assembly GCA_029255685.2). Lineage (NCBI taxonomy): Eukaryota > Viridiplantae > Streptophyta > Magnoliopsida > Caryophyllales > Caryophyllaceae > Silene > Silene conica. The sequence goes on along the minus strand of CM055315.2, from coordinate 5,844,927 downwards.
AAAACTTTATTCAATATTAAAAATTTAAAAGTAATTATTACAAATAAAATGTGAATATAAAAAAGTTACAAATTAAAGTCCAAGTACAAGTTCAAAAAAGAATTAGATAATAAAAAACACGAAAATCGGTATTTATAATAAGAAAATCCGTCAATTTTAAAAGCATAACATATAAAACTTGTCTTTTACATTAGTAATGAAATAGATCAGATTTTATGACAGAAAAAAATTGCATATTTTAATAATTGATAATTTATATATTTCCCACTTAATTTTTATGTTAAATTATACTTTAAAATATATTTTATTAATTAGTCAAACATATTTATAAATAATCAAATATTTAAAAATAGGCTTATACATTTGTTATACGGGTAAAAGTTCAAATCACGATAATGTCACTACATTCTTAGAAGTACAACCTAATTAATATGTTATCATTAAATAAGTACCTACGGAGTATTAAAAATGAGGATCAAAGTACAATATACCCCATACGATATTCTTAATCTAAAATATTTGTCGATGGTGGATTGGTAAAATAATTATTAATTTATGTTATAATCCACACACATGTATAAAGAGAGTGATTGTTATATGATGAATATGCCGTTTATATCAAAGTATGACACGTATTAAGGTTTGTTTGGTGGAAAGTTTGAATAAGTTGAAAAAAGACAATAAACAAAGACAACAAGCACTAATTTAATAATTTATGTTACGAGGGGAAAAGAACTAGCAACTTGCAAGTTGCAAGTAGCAATACTAGCAAATGGTTGGGTCTTCGATGTTGACATGCCCTGTCCTTCACCTCTTTACCCAATTATTTTCCAACATCGTTCTCCCTAAATCTTCATCACGACCTACCTACTCATATATCCAATTTTTTCTTTGGATAATTTGTGAGAAACTACCTTATATTTATATCCATTTGTAACAACTATTTTACCTTTTTTTTGTCAAAAACTACCTTTCATTTTAATTTTTTGTTAAAAACTACCTAAAAAAAGTTCTGAGGCCAATTTCTATTTATGAGTTGGATTTCACACGTGTGAGTTCTCTAAATTTTTATTCTTATTTTGTCAAAAACTACCTTAAATTTCTAAACTAAAGCACGCCCTTGAGTACACGACTTCGTTGATTACGCTGCAATGCCCATTACCACATTCAAAAACTTATTCATAATAGCAGTCCAAAGAACTTGCTAAATCCTTTCACTAGTAAGTAGCACTTGGACATCCTACTTCTGCCCCCTAGGTCACGAGATCCACTATACACAACCTCTCTCATTTCAACCAAGCCAGCCCTGCCTTAAACAAAGAAAGAAGTCAGTCTTTAGCCGCACCTTCACTTGCTTCGCTTTCGCTTTACTCAATGTCTGCCTTGCCAACCATACAATATAAAGACAAGAGATGGAGTTTGCCACCCGAAAGTCAATGACAAGGTTGTGTGTCAAGCATAGGAATTAAGTTACTATGGCTGCTGCAAATGAAGTATGAAGTATTGCGGCATCATACTGCAATGAGTAGAACAATATGTATTAGAAATTGGTCTCAAAACTTTTTTTTGGTAGTTTTTAACAAAAGATTAAAATGAAAGGTAGTTGTTAATAAAAAAAAGTAAGGTAGTTGTTCACAAATGGACATAAATGTAAGGTAGTTTCTCACAAATTATCCTTTTTCTTTGGATAAATTATTGTTCTGTAAGTTTCATGGAAGACGGATATAAAAACGTCACAAGCGGAAGACGAATTAAATAATATCCAAGTTGGTAGATAAGATAAAAGCAAATTGCCTGGTACGGTGAGCAACATTATGCCTTTGTCTTATCTAATAACTTGGTTATTAGCTGACCCGTCTCCAGATTGTGACAGATATGTCCGTCTTCTTATGAGAATTTGTGATTCTCATTTAAGGCTTCTCGGTGAAGACCACCGATTATAATCGGTCTAAAATATAAAACCAATTTTTAGAAAAGTGGTATACAAATAAAATATTGGAGTTCTAGGACAAGTTTTGGGAAGAGTAAATTAATAATTACTCTCTCCTATATACCACTTTTCTAAAAAAACTCCCTTTTAAAAACTTTTTATTAGACCCCCTATCCCCGTATCTTTTCATTCTTTGTATGGAGATTCTCTCTTATAATGTGTCTGCTGCCTTGAATTCGGGGAACCTCATGGGAATTCGGCTTTCTCGAGGAGGACCGGTTATCTCGCATTTGTTTTTTGCAGATGATTCGATTTTCTTTTTAAAAGATAAGAATGATGCGTACAATCGCCTCCGAGCTATCCTGGATCTGTACTGCCATGTTTCGGGGCAATATATCAATAATAATAAATCAGGTATTCTCTTTAGTCCAAGTACTACTTTGGCTAATGTTCTGAAGGGGATACGAGTCTTTGGTTTTATAAACAACAATGGTATTGGCCGATATCTTGGAATTGATACAGATTTTGGAAGATCTAAACGACTGATTTTTGAGAATATTCTTGAGAAAGTTAAGAAACGCCTTTCGTCGTGGAATTCTATTTTTCTTTCTGCTGCTGGGAGGTTGACTTTGATTTCCTCTGTTCTGTCTACCATTTCTAATTTCGTTCTATCGGTATTCAAAATACCGGTAAGTGTGACAAGAAAGTTGGACTCGATCTTGTCACATTTTTGGTGGGCTGGTGTGAGATCTCAGAAAACAATTCACTGGGCTAGTAGGAATTTTCTCAATTTTCCTAAATCGGAAGGTGGTTTGGGTATCAGGAATATTGGTTGCATGAACAAAGCGCTTCTGGGTAAGGTTGCATGGAAAGTCATGTCTGAAAGGGATTCTTTTTTAAGTCGTGTGTTCTATGACAAGATTTTCACGAGGATTTCACAGGGTGTTACTCCTGATCTTAAACCTGTGGGAAACACCTCTTGGGGTTGTCGTAGTATTATGGAGGGTGCTAAAGTTATCCAAAAAGGTATTGGCTGGAAAATAGGAGTTTATTCGTCCTTGAAAATTTGGGATGATGGGTGGATTAATGGTTGTCAACCACCGCGCATCACAAGGTTTGGATTTCCCCCTCCAGATTACACTCTTCACTGGAGGGTGGCGGATCTTATTTTACCTTCTTTGGACTGGAATGTTGATTTGGTTATTGAGCTCTTTGATGAGACTTGGGCTAATATGATTTTAGCCATTCCGCTTTGTGAGTCGATCACTGAGGATGTGATGATCTGGAAACACAGCAAAGATGGTGTCTACACTGTTAAATCTGGATACGCTATCTGTTTGAATGATCACTTGTCTGCCAGTTGCTCTAGGAAAGACTTAGATAGAGCTAATGAAAGGGTTAAGCTTTTTTGCAAGCGTAGACTATGGAAATTACCAGGACCCAATAAATGGAAGATCCTCATCTGGCGTATCATCACTGGTGCTCTGTCGGTTGGCTCTGAATTTGCTAAGCGTAATTTGGGTTCTGATTGGCACTGCCCTTTCTGTCTGAAGGATGAGTCTCTTGAAACCCTCAAACATCTTTTCAGGGATTGCGAGATCATTAAGCGCCTCTGGCTTGCGTCTTCTATGGGGATTTGTGCTAATAATGTCTCCTACATTAGCCTAAAAGACTGGTTGATGGACTGGATCTCCCTCTCCTTTACCCTCAGTAAGGACTCTAATGATTTCCTCATCTCTTTCCTTGCTATGTTTTGGTGTATTTGGAGTGTGAGATTGGAGATGATCTTTAACCATAAACCTTTTGTCCCTGCGGTTTTCTTTGCGATGCATAAGTCCATTACTGAGTTGGCATGGGCGGCTGACAGTAACTCTCATGATCCTCCCTCTTCTGATCTTCTGCTTTCACCCCATGGCTCTGACATGGTTAAGACCTCTATTAGGAATCATTTCCCTTTCTTCCTTGTCAGGGGTGCCTCAATGTGCAATGCTGTTAGGGTTAAGGTTGATGCTTGTTGGACTCCAAATTTGAAGGCTTCTGCGGGTTGGGCTGTTTTTGATCCGGGTGGTGAGGGATATGTCCCTTTTGCTGTGGGGTTCAAAGCGGAATCCCTGATCCAGGCTGAGGCTCGGGGTTTGCTGTTGGTCGTTAGGTGGGCAAGGTCGAATAATGTTCGCCATCTGGATGTTTCTTCTGACTGCCTCCTTCTTCTGTTTCAACTGGCGGGGGTTGAGAAATCCTCCCATCAGATTGATGGGATCATTGATGACATTAGAATGATGCTTCCGTTTTTTCATTGCTTTTGTTTTAGTTTTATCCCTAGAGGCCTAAACAAGATTGCTCACAATCTTGCTAAGACCATCATGTAATTCAGTTTACCTAGTTTACTGTTGTCAAAAAAAAAAAAAAAAAAAAAACTTTTTATTAAATTATTCCTCAAAATGTTCTCAAGGTATAAATTGCACCCAAATTGATTTTCTGGCGAAAAGTCTTATTTTTTAAACAAAATGCCCTTGTGTATTCTTTTTTTTTTCCTCTTTTCTTCTTCTTCCCGGCTATTAATGGCTGCTTCTTCTTTTTCTAATCAATCTTCTTCTTTTTCTAATTAACCTTCTTTTTTCTTTAAACAATTAAAAAACGAATGGGTATGTAATAATTTTATTAAAAAAGGATAAAAAAGCAAAAAAAAGGAGAATAATTAAGGAGAAGAAGAAGATGAAGGAGGAAGAAGGAGAAGGAGAAGGAGGAAGGAGGAAGGAAGCGAAGGAGGGGGAGGGGGAGGGAGAGGGAAGAAGAAGAAGGAGGAGGAGGAGAAGGAGAAGGAGAAAATGCAGCAGAAGGAGGAGGAAGAGGAGGAAGAGAAAAACGCAGAAAACGCATAAAAAGGAGAAGAAAAAGGAAGAACAACGAGGAAGAAGGAGGAAAACGCAGAAGAAGACGCAGAAGAACATGGAGGAAGAAGAAGACGCATAAGAAGAAGGAGGAAGAAGGAGGAGGAAGAAGGGAAGAATAGGGAGGAGGAAGGAGGAAAATGACAAAAATGGTATTTTGGTCATAAATTAGAATTTTAAACGAAAATTTTGAATTTTGACGGATTCTGTCACCGGAACGGTCATTTGGGAGCAATTTATAAACTGAGAACATTTTGAGTGAGAAATTTAATAAAAAGTTTTTAAAAAAGAGTTTTTTTTAGAAAAGTGGTATATAGGAGAGAGTAATTATTAATTTACTCTTTTTAAAATTATACTTGGAAAATGAGAATGATGACATTTAAACTCGTAACCTCTTGATCATACTATAATAAAAAAACCATCCCAACCAATTCTCTAAGGCTAAAAGTAATCTATGAGTCTTAACTTTAAATTTTCCGAGAGTTTTTTTTGCCTCTACAATATTTTTGGTGTAAATCATTTAGTTTAGTTCATATTCGAACCAAATACGATCTTTAAGACAAAAAACCCTCTTTGATAAGATTTGACATTATTGCATTCTAGAGCTGAAACCCAAGATTTCTTTTAAGTTAAAACAACTACTTAGATTTAATTGCTCATAAATTGTACCCAAAATTCATTTTGAGTGTATCATTGAATAATATCTATTTCCATTTAGTAACTTTTTGGTCACTTTCCATGAGCATAGGGGGCTAAGTGATTTGTGTGGTCTAAATACTTATTTTCTTAATCATTGCCTTAAAGACAATAGATAACTATCGATCGAGGAAATATTTTATTATGTAATAACACAGTGAAAGTTGGTATGCTATACTTTTTATTTACAAAGCCTTTTCAAAGCAAGTGGGAAGACTAGTGAGAAAAATAGAGCATTTTATGAACAGTGACATTTGGATAATGTGTAAGGATATTATTTGTTTTCAACTTATAATAGATAATATGCATAATGTGTAAGGATATTATTTATTTTCAACTTATAACGGATAATATCGACTTTAATGAAATTTTGCGTTTTTTCTATATATTCCGTACTTGATTATAAGTTATACGGAGTATTTACGTTAATGGGCCTAACCTATCACGGGCCTCATGGCTATCAATTGGTGATTTGGTGGTGACACGATCGATCATAATAAAAGCCATAGCAATTACTCTGTTAAAGGCTTAAAGCTACCAAAAAAATAGTTGGTCTTGTTTATGACGGGGCGGGTGGAGAGACGAATAATGACACTTACAAAATGAATAGGGGGACAAGGTGGGGCTACCGTCACTCTATCTCCCGTCTTCTTTGAGATTTTGCTTAGATAAACTATATTGACAACACATATTGACATTTGCTTCGAAAATTAAATCAAATAATTATAATTTTACCCGAAAATATCAATCAAATAGTTATAATTTTTCCCGAAAATAAATCAACAAAAGAATCGATTGTTAACTTGGTCGCAAAATCTACCCAATCATCTCCAAAGATGTATTAATTCACAGGTTCGAATTTCTCATTCATTCATTTTATTATACTATCCTCGTAACTCATTTAAGGATAAATTAAGACACCTTCCTTACTGTCGTCGGACCTTCTTAATTCCACCCTTTTTGCTTTTGCTCTTCTTCGATGACTCACTTCGTCTCTTCACACCGGCTTTTGGAATCTTCTGTCTTTTTTTCGACTTCTTAAGCAATTCAATAACCTCAGAAAGGGCTACGTCGGCATCTTCATTCCTAATGAGCTCCTCGGCGATTTGGGCAGGGGTGACCTCTGTAGTTTCGAGGAGTGGCTCAATCTCCTCGAACAAAGGATGATACCCTGAGACGCCAAGGTAATTGTTGACAAGGATCTTAAAACCCTTCATTGTTAAGTAGGACATGTGAATGTGCATGTCCATTCGTCCTGGTCGCAACAGGGCTGGGTCGAGCCGGTCTTTATGGTTCGTCGTGAATATAATGATCCTCTCTTGTCCGCAACTTGACCATAGCCCATCAATGAAGTTTAGTAGCCCGGACAGTGATAACTGCGTTAAGACCCGTTAGGAATTAAGAATGTCGAGTGTCGACCAAGGCTTTATTTTGTTAAATATAAAACTAATGTACTGTGATTTGTACCCACTCCGTTCAAGTTAATAGATAACTACTTACTATTGGACCGGGTTTTTTGTGAAATTAATTAGATCAAGAAACCGAAAATGATGAAAAATTCAAAAATAGACCAAGCACAAACCTTTGAGACTTTAGTTTTAGGTTTTTTCTTAACCTCCTCGTCGTTCTCATGACTTTTGTCGCGGGCAATGGGACTTGACCTAGACGATCCTATAGAGCAATCAATATCTTCAATGACCAAAATAGACCGATTTCTTGTAGCGAGCATCAATTTCCTCAATACGGCGTCGCTTGGTACACCACCAAGCTGAAGATCATAGATACTAAACCTTAGGTAATTAGCCATGGCCGCGACTAAACTAGACTTCCCCGTGCCTGGCGGTCCATAAAGCAAGTATCCTCTTTTCCAAGCTCTACCAACTTTGTTGTAAAACTCTTTCCGTCTTATGAACATGTCTAGGTCATTAATAATAGACTGTTTCAAATCCGGGTCTAATGCCAAAGAATCGAATGTGAATGGATGTTTAAACCTGACCGAATTCCATGAATTATACCCCTCATACGTATAAAGATATATATCCTTCTTCATCTCCATCATTCGATCATAGTGCTTGAGCAAAACCGAGGGAATATATTTATCGAGAACCTCGTTCTTATGAGCTAGGTCGAAAGTTAGTTCGAAAAACTTGTTTTTGCCAGCGTGATCGACATCCTCGCCTTTATCATTCTGACAACGAAAATTCCAAACGACATCAATTCCGACGTTTTCTAAGGTCTCGACGTATGTCTCTCCTTGGGCAAAGCGGTATGTAACGGTATTTTCCTCTAGGCTTGTTCTAACACCATTAAGGCGAGTGGCCAAGGGGCGAAGCTTAGTGGAGAGGTATAGTTGGCATGCGTTGTATAAAAGGTTAGCGGATTGGTTGTCATCGTCTCCATCAGTCTCGTCGATGACAAGCGTAAACGAGTCTTTTCGAGGCGGTGATTTGCTAAGCCATTGTTCCACCTTGGAAGCAACGTAATTACGAACTAAATGAGGAACAAATTGTACGTAGGATTGTCGAGCTAGCGAAAGTATTGCAGTCGATGTGGTGTATGCATTGAATAAGGACGCTGGTGTTAATAATCTAATGTCCATGATTGTAACTAATCACAAACTTGAAGCTTATCTATGTTGAAGATTGATTGATTGATTATGTGAATTTCGTATTGCTATTGCTATTGCTATTACTATTTATATACGGAGTATGAATGTACTATTGTATGAGACTCCCTCCTATTGCCAAAATAATGCGTTTATATATTTTATTTGGAAATATATACATACGGAGTATTAGTCCAAAAAAACAAAAATACGGATTATATATTTCCATTAAACCATAAATCGTTAAGATCCTTAGCTATAATTGTGGAAATTTAAAATTAAGGAAACAAATACTCCCTCCATTCATTTCCACTTGGTACATTTGCTTTATGCACGGGTTTTTACGCATTGTTAAAATATTAATAAAAGTACAACAAATAGGTGTAAAGTGTAGTATTGTGTTGAAAAAGTGGGCCTTAATAGTATTTTTATAGTATTATAGTATTAAAAGTACAACCAAATAAGGAAAGGTGCAAAGTGGATTCGAATGGACCGAAATGGAATAGGTGCAAAGTGGATATGAATGGAGGGAGTAGAATATAGTTATTAGATAATATTTTTTTTTTTTTTTTTTGGTGAACAAGACGTGGGAACTAAGCCCAAAAAACAAAACAACAAACAAGAACAAAAAAACAAAACACACTAAAAAGAGAACGAAACCAAAACACCACGCAGCAACTAACGACCAACAGCGCCAACGCTACGGAGCGGAATCATTTGGGACTGAGCGAGGCCAAGCAACCCCTCTGGCATCTGAAACAATTAGGCTTCTGAGAGGACTAGGAATCTGATCCGGCTCGAAGATGCGTAAGCTCACATCTTGGTTCACACCCATGTTGGCTAACCAATCCGCACAAGAATTAGCCTCTCTGTATATGTGGACCAAATCTGCCTGCCATTCCGTGTCGTGGTAGAGAGACCGACAAATTTGAATAAGATGGGAATGTGCTGTAGGGAATAATTCCTTCTCTAAATTCTTCATAAAGCCTTCCACTACCTTTGAGTCCGTCTGAATGAAAATGCAAGGAACTTTTCGCTCTATAGCAATTAATAAGCCCCTTCTGAGTGCCATTAATTCTGCTCTAGTGACTGTGGCAACTCCCAGTCTTTCTGCAAACGCCACAATCTCCTTACCCGAACTATCCCTTAAAATCCCTCCTGCTCCAGCTACTCCGGGGTTACCTTTTGAGGCCCCATCTACATTAAGCATGACCCAATCAACTGGCGGTGCACACCACTTTATATTGATCTCCTTGCGGCGAGAAGTCGTACCAAGGGTAATCAAGTCCCTGGTATCTTTCGCCTCCAACACTTCACGAATACGATCCGTGAGAGTAGAAAATAAGTTCATAGGGATAGCCTCACTCCGGTTAAAAACCCTACAGTTCCTCCACCGCCAAATCCACCAAATAATCACAGCAAAAGTAGTGGCCCAATGTTCCTCTATGCCTCGGCCCCTCTTAGACAAATTCAGGATAACCCACTCCTTCACACAAAATGTCGATGCAAACTCATCCGAACTAGCAAGCGGATAGTGAGCCCAAATTGATCTAGCTTTAGGACAGTCGCGCAGAAGGTGAAGCGCTGATTCCTCAACACCCGGGCATATACCACAGCAAGGGTCTTCAGTAAAACCCCTCTTAGCGCGATTAACATTAGACATAATCCTATCGTGCCTAACAAGCCAAAGAAATAACCGCATCCTTTGAGGGGCCCAAGTATTCCAAGGTAATTTCCAATATGAGCTTGAGTCTTGACTTGGCATCTTACGGATAAGCCTAATAGCAGACTTTACTGAGAAGTAACCCGAGGAGGTCTCAGCCCAGTAGAATTTATCTGGATTAGATACTCCCGGCGCTACTTCAAAAGAAGCAATAGTCTGGAGGATTGCAGTGGGTAGAATATCCGCAAATAGTTCCCACTTCCAACCTGATTCATTGTCCCAGAATTCCTCAACTTTCATGTCCTGAAATTCTTCAGGAATTTCAAATTCAGAATGATATTCAAGTGGCCTTTCAGTAGCCCATTTGTGCTTCCAGAACAAAGTCGAGGAGCCATTTCCTATGTTTGACCCGAGTCCTTGTTTTAGCACTTCCGAAGCTTCCACAATTCCCCTCCAAACATTAGAACAATCCTGCCTTGCTTCAAACATATCCATATCGCAGCGACCCTTGGAATATTTGTGTCTTAAAACCCGAGCCCATAAAGAATTCGGTTCCTTAAGAATCCGCCATCCTAACTTTGCCATGAAAGCACCATTAACTTGGCGCATAGACCGGATCCCTAAGCCTCCATATTCCTTTTCGTTGGTAACCATGTCCCAAGAAACCAAACTGATACCACGAGAGTCACTATCTCCCCCCCATAAAAACCGTCGCGACTTTTTATCTAACTCATCACAAACACCTCGCGGAAGATAGGCGGTCTGCATAGCATAAGAGGGCACCGCATTGAGCGTCGATTGGATGAGAGTCACTCGTCCCGCCATTGACAGTCCTCTCGACTTCCACCCCGAAAGCCTTTTATCTACACGCTGGATAACATAGTCGAAAGTATCTTTTGTTACTCTTCCATGAATAGATGGCATACCCAAATAAGTACCCAAGTTATCCGTGCTTTCGAACCCCAAGACATCACTTACAGCCTCCCGAATTTCAGAGTTCGTATTGGGAGAGAAGTAAATTTTAGATTTCGCACATGAAACTCGCAGCCCCGACGCAGCGCCAAACCGCTGTAAGGCGTCTTTAATCACGGTCCCTTGCTCCACTGTAGCTTCGGCAAATAGGATTATGTCATCCGCAAAAAGGAGGTGAGTAAGAATAGGTCCACCTCTACAAGTCGGGAAGCCTTTCCAGTTACCATTGAGATGCTCGTGAACAATAATTTGGCTCAGTTTCTCCATACAAATCGTAAAAAGATACGGAGATAAGGGGTCACCTTGTCTAATACCTCGCGTAGGAGCAAAGAACTCTGTCATCTCACCATTCCAGAGTACATTCAACGCTACTGAATGAATTAAATTCATAATGACTCGAACCAACTTCAAAGGCAACCCCATATCAATTAGGCAATGGTTCACAAAAGGCCATTCAAGTCTATCATAGGCCTTTTCTAAGTCTAGTTTAAGGACCATGAACCCATTTCGCCCCTTCTTTTTTCTCATAGAGTGGAGAGCTTCTTGCACAAGGATTATATTGTCTGTAATTTGTCGTTGGGGGACAAAACTAGTTTGAACCGGATTAATGAGAATCGGGAGAACAGGCTTCAACCGGTTAACAATCATTTTCATAATTAATTTGTAAGTAACATTACATAAACCAATAGGGCGAAATTGAGTTACCCGTTGCGGATTATCCACCTTTGGTATAAGAGCCAAGAAAGCTTCCCCAATCTGTGCTGGAATCACCTCGTCATTGAGGACCCCAAGTACAAGTCGTTCAACACTCGGTCTGACTGTTTCCCATTGAGTTTGATAGAACAGAGCTTGATAGCCATCGGGTCCCGGAGCCTTGAAAGGGGACATTTGCTTCAGAGCACAGTGAATATCGGCGCTAGAAAACTCCCTAGCCAGTAACCGATTTTCGTTGCTTGAGAGAGCAGGATAAAAATTGGTTAGGACCCCATCGAAACGGCACTCCACATTCTCGCCCGCAAACAGAGCTTTATAAAAGTCGATAACAAGCTTTTTAACCTCCTTTTCCTCCCAAACCCAACAGCCCGAATCATCCTGCAACCCCTCAATACGATTTTTTTTCCGCCTAATTATAGTACTGAGATGAAATAAACGAGTATTCCGATCTCCATCACAAATGCGCTTCATTCTCGATTTTTGGAACCATAGAAGCTCTTCATCCCGTAGAACTTGATTTAGTTGGGTTTTTAATTTCAACTCAAGCCGAAATAAATGATACTGGGCAGACTTCGAAAGTAGCTTTTGAACTCCAAGAATACGCTTCTCCAGTTCCGATTTGCGAACAAAAATGTCCCTGTATATATCTCGGTTCCAACTTTTCAATTTCTCCGTGAATGTATAAATAAAGGGAATTAACGGTTCCTCATTCTTCCAGTTTGCCCCTACAAAGTCCTCAAACCTGTCATGTGCAAGCCAAGCCGCCTGAAATCGAAAAGGTCGGAAAATACCCGGTATAGGTGCAAAGCCATTTGTGCTAATCAGAATCGGACAGTGGTCCGATTGGTTCTGCAAAAGATGTCTCAACGATCCTTCTTCGAACATGAGCCTCCAGTCAGCGTTACAAATCGCACGGTCCAGCCGGGCCCATTGACGAGTGTCGACTGAATTACCTCGAGCCCATGTATACTCCGGTCCAGAGTAATCAATATCAACCCAGTTATTTCGTTCAATCCACGAATTAAACCTGTTGCATCGTCTTCTCATCCCATCACTCTGTCCATTCCGTTCCGAGATATATCTAGTATCATTAAAATCTCCCATTGCTAACCAAGGTTTATTGTGAGACCGCGCGAACTGCTCCAAATCCCGCCACAGGTCTTCGCGTTTTGTCGCATGTGGGCTCGCATAAACCGCGGAATAATACCATGGCAGCTCCCCTGATCGTGATATTTCTACCGTGATATGCTGCGAATTATGGATAATCGGGGTCACAGTAACTTCATCCACCCGCCAAAACAGCCAAATCCCGCCACTAAAACCTTCCGCATCCACTCTTGTTCTTCCATCAAAGTTAATACGGTCACATATCAGTTGAGCTGTCTCACCACTTATCCGAGTTTCGACTAGCGCCAACACTTGCGGTCTATTAACCCGTATGAGTTCCTTTAACATAAGCAGAAAATTAGGACTCCCAGCTCCTTGTACATTCCAAGTCATAAGACTCAAGGGCGGGCGATTAGTTAAACGGTTTGGATATCTATCCATAAAATTTTGAGGAAGGGTTGTTAATGAGGACAGATAAGCCTCAGAGATTGTCGACAAAGCAAGCATCACCATTGGTGACACTTTCACCTCCAAGAATAGGTCTGGTGAGATCGTCACCGGCGGTAGGAAGGCATTGATCTCGAATTCCATCGTGTGCACTAGCGGTACAGCTGTGGCCATGTCCGGGCCTCTCATTGGTAATATCAAACAGGGGTATTGTGAAGGCGGGACGGTTGAGTGCCGAGTTGTCGGGATCCGGAGCGGGTCGAATCGGTTCGACAAAAGAGAACTCATGGTTCAGGGGCGTGTAAGCGTTTGAATTATCCCGAATAGCAGCGTTCGAATTTTTGTAAACAGAGTAAGGAGTTTTACGAATGGATTTTAAGGGGTTTCTTTGTGAATGGAGTCTTTGAGATTTTGATTGGCTATAAATAGTCTTAGAAGTTGAGTTATGGTGGGATTGCAAATTTTCCTTATCATTAACCGGAATATTATACTCAGTATCTTTTCCAATAGGACTAGGAAACTTATGCCTTGGAATTTGGAAATTAGTAGAAAAAGGAGATATGGTAGGATTTTCTATATTACCATTAGATATAGGATTCCTGGGAATTTCCTTACTTGAATATTTAGCAAAATTTCGAGCGAAATTCGAGGCTCCGACTTGGTCTGTAAACGATGGGCTTCGAACCTTATCTCCTTTAAGGCTGGGTCCAGTCGGGAAAAGGTCAGATGCGTGATCCAGATTACCCGGAGCCTTTCTCGATTCGGGTGGGCTATCACTGGTTACTAAAACATCAACCAGTCCACTGCTGTCCCCTTTGTCTTCGATCACCACTGTTTCCGTCTCCCTTAGAGCTGCAAACCGAGACCCAACACCGTCGCCCTTGATTTCTTTTTTATGGCCAGAACCATTAGCATTTAGAGGAACGTTAGTCCTAGTTTGTTCAGAGGTCAAGGCTCGTCTTCGAATTGGCTTTTTAACATGCATCCATTCACCAAAGTTCTCGCTACTGTCATTGTTACCAGCTCCGCGATCAGTTGATATCGGTTTTCGTGGAGGGTGTTCAGGCTCGTTTAGATTAGCTTCCTGGGCCATTGGAAAGGCAGGGCAAACAGAATCGATGTGTCCTAACTTCCCGCACCTGTAGCATATTTGACGAAGCCCTTCATATTGTATGATCCAAACTTTACCATTAAGGCGAAATTTAGAGAGCAGAGGTTTCGTAAGGTCTACTTCAACGCTCATTCGGATGAATTGTCCCCGCACTGCGTTGATGGTTGGCCTATCGATCCGGACAACTCGTCCAACCTTACTCCCTATCTTTCGGAGTATATCCTCGTGGTAATACTCCACTGAAAGTCGAGGTATCCGAATCCAGGTCGTGAGGTACCTAATAGGTTCATCAGTCCCAATGAAGTTTGGAACCCATTTGCGAATCGTGAGATAATGATCGCCTATCATCCAAGGTCCTCCCGATAGTACGAACTCATAGTCCGCTTTAATTATTAGTGAAACGGATGACATAGTACCCACAGCCTACATCCGTAAATATGATATCCCCCTTAGTTGCCCATTTTCGCTTTAGTTGACGAACAAGCGAGAAATGGCCAATGGTTTTGTCAAACATTTTAATAATCAAGGAGTTACGCCAGTTATTTCGAATCACCATTTTCTCCTTTTTCGTTAGAAGGATGGTGGGGCAGAGAGGGTCATTACCCGTTATTGGGTCCTCAACATCATCGTCAGAGCTATCCTCATACATTTCGTTATTCACGATATTGAAGTCTGTATTAGGGTTCAGGGAAAAAGAGGGCCCCATACCTTTATTCAAAGAGTCTTTATACGAGATTACCGGAGGGGGCATGGGATCAATACGTCCATTCTGGACTGCAGAGGTCACGCCTTTCATTAGCGGTGTACCTGCGGCCATCCGAGGTTCCTGCAGCGAAGGCTCTTCATCAATCAAGGGGAACGTGTTAGGAACGAAGGAGCAATCCACTTCCATAGAGGCAGACGGGGATCCATCCTCACATTGTTGATTCATCTTGCATTTTTTGATCGATCTCTCCGATTTTTCATTGCACTCGGCAGTGTTGGGGCTAGGGTTTTTTTCCATGAGAGCTTTTTTAGTTATTAGATAATATTTTGGAAAGCTAAACAATAGTAAACATTAATATATCTATCTATATTAGGAGAGAAGAATGAATAATTAGGAGTTAGATGATGATTGTGGGTCACAAATATTAATAAAATGAATAAAATAGAAGTACAAAAATTGGGTGGGGTTGGGTGATAGGAAGGAGAGATGAATAAAATATAATTAAAAATTATCAAAATAGGAAAACCAGAATAATCCGTTTAAGTTAATAGGGAAGAAGGGAAGAAAACAATGAATAGGAGGAAGTATAAGTTTACAGGGAGGGATAGTAGTTCTATGTCACTGTATTGAAAATTGTGACTCAGAATTGTCAAGAAGTACACGGGAGAAAGCAAGACGGAGTCACACACAAGATACAAGTATCAACTTCCGACGAGTCACACACGAGATACAAGTATTGACTTTCGACATCAACTTCCGACGAGTCACACACGTGATACAAGTATTGATTTTCGACAAGTCACACATGAGATGAAAAATAACGAGATATGATAAGGTGCAAACTTTGTAAAACCCGTACCAATTCAAAGGGTTATAAATATCAATAAAAATAAGTACGAAAATACATTAAAAAAAAGTGAAAATTGTTATTTACCACCCAGTATTTATTGTATTTTTCAAATAACCACCTTGTATCCTATATATAAAAACAACAACCACAGTGCTTAGGTGTCGCACTGTGGTTGAAACTTCATTTTTTATTTTGTTTTTAAAAGTGGTCCACCATGTTCTCCCGTCTTTTTAATTTCTTATGCAAGCGCTTTTATTTCCATCCACGACAATAAATCTGACAAATTACTCATATATGTGGATTGCATACTAAATAACTAGATTACAAAAATAATTAACAACTTTTATAGTTAAATTATTATGGTATAAATAGAAAAAGTATTCAACAATCTTTTTAAAACACTTATTATTATAGGAAACAAAATACAGAAAAATAAGTCAAATAAAGAGAAAACAGAAATTGTTATAAAAAATAGATAGGATGAGCATTAACATGAAAAATATTCACATATGACGTTAAAATTAAATAAGTCACTATATCTGTGGTGTTCAATTGCTCATGGGTATGATTCACATATGATGAACTTCGTATGAAATATGAAAATAAATAAAATCGACGGATAAATTTAATTAAACCGAAAAAAGATTAGAAATGCTTTGATAAAAAAAATAAAAAGCATGATAATAGCGAAACCCAAAAATATGGACAAAACAATATTCATTTGCATAATTTTTTTTATTGAAATCTGAAAAATACGGCAAAAAGATTACTTGGTATGAAGAATTGCAACGAGAGAGAGAGAGAGAGAGGAAATGAGGCATTGCGAGTTCAAATGATCTTGAAATGGCAAGTGTAACAAATTAGGTGAGACGAGAATCAAATGAGAAGACGTCAAGATGGAAGGTACAAAATACGGAGTAGTATGTTATGGAAATGTAGTTAGATTTATGGTGAGAGACGAGAGAGCACAAAGTTGCATATGTGGCTAACTGGCTATGGTGGGTTGATATATGGGTCATTAATGACATGTTTTTGTACTTGGTCTGTTTTGGGTAAACTTGCTCAAAATAAATCTAAGTTTTGACTCTTTGTTTCACAAAAATTACCATAATTTTAAACGATTTTACGGGTTATGATTTTATATATTTTCTTATCTCATTCATTTATTTACTTCAATTAAATATGTTAAGAAAAACATTAAAAGATATGCGACAAATAAGTATATATTTATTACAATTTAAAAGTATGTTCTTCCAAATTCACGGGTCTGTATAAATTAGAACAATCATAAAAAAAAAATTGCACATGATTGTCTCTCATTGAAACAACCGAAAAAACCACATGCGATAATTTAAGCATTCTGGTGCAATTTGCAAGGTTTTGTTTTACACATGCTTACGTATTATAGTTCTAATACACGGGCCCGTATTTCAAATTCACTCATACGCGTATAGTATGTGTAAATTCCATATTTCAAATTCACAATGTGTGTGTTTACACGAGTTCAGATTACAAATTCTTGATCAATCAAGCGCTTTACGCAATCAGTTTAATACATACAGTATGTCTTAATTAACAACCAACATGTGAAAACAATCCTGTGCAATTTATAGGACACCATTATAGATCGTTTGGTTCAGTAAGAGAATTGAAATTTCAAGGAATTAAGAGATCCCGTGATTTCATACATCACATGAAATGGAAGAAAGTTGTTTGGTTGGAATGTGGTAAGTGAATTCCACAAGAATTCTCACATATCTAGGAGGCCTAGGTAAGCAACTTCTCACATCATGGAGGAATTTAAGTTCCTATTTCAATCACGTGATTTGAGGCAAACAAACAATACACCCATTTTGCAAATCCCATGAATTGCACTTCATGTGTTTTAGACTGGGTAAAAAGACAACCCCTTTACACACGACACTAATTAACATTCAATACATGTAAAACAATTACACGGGTTTATATTGTCTTATATTGATATTTTTGTATTTCACATAGGATAATGTCTTCCATTTGAATTTTGCTTAATATCTTCCTAAGTCAGTCTTTACACACGGTCAGCTCTATGTGGCCATTTCGAGAGTCACAAACAAAAAGAACTAAAGATTCTTATTTACAATCATGAAAAACGCGCGTCCAATTTCGAGAAGTTATAATACAATTATAATTATGATTGTACACCATTGTGTTATTTTTATCTTTTTAAATTTTTCTACTTTTGTTATGCTACGGAGTATAATATATGACTAAAAATAATTGTTCTTTTTGTTACCCTATTTTAAAAACTATCTCCATATATTTAACCACACTAAGGGCTTGTTTGGTTGACATAGGGGAATTAAAGTTCCCGGGAACTTCAAGATCACATGAATTTCCAATTCATGTGAATTCGCAAAAAGTGTTTGGTTCGCATATGAGAAGTTAATTCATGCGGGAAGTTCTATTGACCAAGGAGGGACTTGGTGAGTAACTTCCCATATAATGGAGGAAGTAAATTCACGTGGGAAGTTCTACTTCCCATGATATTGGCAACCAAACAACAACATAATTTTACACTTCCCGGGAAGTTCAACATCCCATGATTTTAATGGGTAACCAAACAAGCCCTAACTAAGTAAAATATGACCTTATTTAAAAAACAACTTATATTAACGATATATTTTTGCAATATTTTAAACTGCAAGTGCACGGGCATAAGACTAGTTACATTTATTACAAATAACCACTTACATTACCTCGTATGTATCCGAACTCCCACCGTATCCCATTCTCGATCATCATTTAGCATAATTACGGACGTATTAAGTGAATAAATTATAAAGTGACCAAAATGCCCCTAATTTAGTTCACTCCAAACATTCATTACCGTCTATTATAAGACAAATAAAATCAAAACTTCTCAAAACCAAAAATACAATCCCAATCAAAATCCGGTAATTAAATTTATGAGGACCTTCTATCTACCCAAGAGAGCCGACCATATTTGCACAACCAAATTCATCATGGATTTTACACAATCTCAAAGACGGTTTCATAGGTTGGGGTTGGGGTTGTGGGTTTCGAGAGGTTTAGTAGAAGTTTTGAAGATAAGGGCAGTTTTGATGTGGTGGCGGAGTGTCGACTGATGAAGTTAGGGAGTTCAAGATAAGGGTGGCGTTTTGATGTGGCGACTAGTAGGTGAGGGTGGCTGAATCAAGGGGAGATGAAATGGGGGTCTGGGGTGATATTATAAGGCAATATTATAAGGCGATCTCATGCAAGAACTTCTAGTTTGAAGCTAATTAACTATGGTATCTGAGGTTTGGTTAATTCTACTTCTAGTACCCGAGTTTTAACATTTTTGCTGGTAAACATTCTTCTCAAAAAACATAGTTCGTGTGTAAATTTCTCATATGAAGTAGGAAGGAGTAAAGGACGGGGAACTAAACAGGTAACATACCGACTGAGTGCATCTGTACATTATTCGACAGTCATGACACCATGAGTATCAGTTTAGCGAAATCAATTTGTACTGTTTGATAGTGCTGGTAATAGCTTTTTCCACAGGTAGTCTCTCCATGCTCGAAGCTCCGTAAAATCCATGAACTCCTTTGGTTCTCTTCAATACAAATTCTGCTTCTTCAGGCCCTGATATGGGACCTGTAACATCCAATACGTGTATGTTATCAGCTCTGAATGTCTTTCATTAATTGTGTGACACTCAACCCGTATTTGACAATAAACACTTGACACTCAACATTGGTATGAGTAGTAGAGGAGTACGGGACTAGGCCAACGGCACAAAACTCAGAAGGGCATCATTTGAAAGGAAAGATCATCAAACCGATCAAGTTATTTTCATGATTTCTCAGCACCAGCAATTATTCCAACCATTTACCAAAATTAAAAGCAGGGGTTCAGTTAGAAAAATTAAGTACCTCCATGGCAGAGCATAATAACATCTGGTCTGACACTGTGAGCAGCATCTGCAATGGCTTGGACACGAGTGACGCTTTCATCCAATGAAACAGCAGTTGATGCACCAATGGACCCTGAAGTTGTAAGCCCCATGTGTGCAACTATAATGTCAGCACCAGCTTTTGCCATTCCTACAGCTTCATCTTCGTTGAAAGCATATGGAGTAGTTAAAAAGCCCATTTTGTGTGCCTTGCCAATCATCTCAATTTCCAACCTGAATGTAGGGCAAAAAAAAGCAAGTCATAAGTAATGTTCACAATGGGACGTAAATCTGCAGATGCCGGAGTGGTAAAACCTATCCTTGAGGCTGAGCCTGAGTTTATGTAAAAATAAAACAAACATAAAGGAGAATATTCATCAGACATTACCCGTATCCCATTCCAGTTTCCTCCAGATTCTTCCTAAAATTACCGTCAAAGAGACCCACAGTCGGAAAGTTTTGAACACCGGAAAATCCGATCGCCTCTAACTGCTTCAAAAAGTAGTCCATTCTACGAAAAGGGTCAGTTCCACATACTCCTGCCAAAACTGGTACTTTCTTTACCACCTGAACAGCATTATTCTTGCATTTAAGAATCAAAGGTTGGAAGGAAATAACAATTGGATAAGTAGGGCTGTCTAAGAGGGGTTCTGATGAGGTCCAGAATCTTTATATTATGCGGCAAATCTTATGTCGACAGATGTGATCAAATTCCCAGACTAGGCTTGGACAAATGTATTACTCCGTAATATAATTGCACAATAATGACTGAAACTTACTGGCAATACTTCATTGGCCATTTCAAGAACAACTGCATTTGCATCAGCAAAAGGCAATAGGCCAGCTAATGATCCCCTTCCAGCCATTCGAAACCTTCCTGAATTGTATATGACGATCAAATCAACACCACCTGCTTCCTCAAACTTTGCCGATATTCCAGTCCCTGCACCTGCCCCTATTATTGGAATCCCTTTGCTTATTTGGTCATTCAGTGTCTGCAGAATTGTCCGTGTTCTTTGTAAAGTTTCTGCATGAGTACACAGAGCTGTTATAAGTCCTATACCACTACATGAGCAATACTCATAACAGAAGAGCACCAAAACTATTGCACCATCCTGTGATCAATCTGAATCGAAGATATAAATCTAGTGAATGGTGGAGGCAAACGATGGCAAAGGATTATCTGACATCATTCTAGAAACTGTATGTTATGATGTTCTCATGTGTGTAGATGACATCGCTTTTGGAAATTAAATTTTGTGGCCACTCCATAATCCATATTGCGTCCCAGTGGATCCTGGTTGGTTAATGTAATGAGCTGCCGGGAATATTAGACATGTTCGAAGCAATGTGACATGTCATTACAGTAAGTCATAAATTTTTCAGCTTTTATAAACAAATTAGTGAGATGATAATTGACAATTTTCAAGGAGTATAACATGACAAATCAATGAAAATATAAGAACCTTTGTTAGCATCAGGAAAGTCACTCAAGCTATACTGCAAAGACGAGTAACGCAATGAGTTCTGTTCAGATTTTGGAGTTTCAGAACGCTCTTGATCATGTAACTCAGCAGAATTTCTTTTGCTCCTCGAGTCTGGTGCATACTTATTGCTAACCTCCAAAAACGAGTCAACTACTGCATTTGCAAATTCAGGATCGTTGATATGAAAAGGGTACACTTCTACCTGTGATAAGATACCAAATAAGGATATTTACAAGTGACATAAAAGTGTCCATAATTTACACTTTAGTTTCCTTAGACGGGATAATTCTACTTTGGTGTCCTAAAGTTTCACCAATTCCGTATTGGTGACTTGTGGTTAGAAATGTAGAATAATTTATCACATTCGTGAGTGGGTGATCCTAGGACCAAGGTTTACAAATTCCTTCACCTTCGGGACCTAAGGTACGTCAAACATAGTCAATTTTATCTGCGCTGATGATGTTATTACTGAAAAGTGCGAAAATCAATATTGAAAATATATCATGATGGTGAAAAAATATTTATTCATAAAAATATACTCCATACGTTCTTTTAGTGAGAATTTGTGAGATGACCTTTAAAGATCACAAAAGTGAGAAATAGTTTAAACTTTTAGTCGCCAAACTGAAATTAGTGAAGCTTTAGAGCGCCAATGTAGAATTAAGTCAGACAGTCAGACAGAAGTGCGTCAAAGTAAATAATTTCCAGAAAATTTGTGCATAGTCAGAAGAAACTAGAAACTATCAGATATGTTAAGCAGACAACCTTCTTATCTTCATTTGTCTTTATCAATTTCTGAAGTTCATTTAACAGGGTGCCAGTAGCTTCAGGGTCATAGAAAGGGTTTCCTGGCGCATCCAAAGCAGACACCCCCTTTTGCGGCAAGCAGACTTTGAATCCTGCAGATGCATTGTTCAGTTTGTGCGCTATGAACTCTGCAAATTTCTTGTTTTCATCCACTGTTGTTCGCATAAGTGATACCTGTACCAATCACAATGGTTTTTTCCAGTCTCAGACTATTTATGAAACATCACATTGTCAGAGAAAGAGCTTCCAAAAACAGAAAAAACGTTATTCAGACACAGCTATACATATCCAAGTGCTGGCCGAGTCATGACCCAAATCTTTAGAGTTCAGACACATAGATTTTGTCCTAAAATCAGAATCCGGGTAGGAGACGCGGTCAAAACAAAAATTTAAAATATGAAATACTTGGTGTTTAAAAATTGAAATACAGAGATGTTATAAACATGAGGCTTCAAAATGTCAAAAACCATACACTATGATTCAAATCATGGTCCTTTTCTCTTCGCCAGGAGAATTGTCAAGTAGGTCAGTGTCAGATAAGCATCCCATCCACATACCGATGAGTGTCATCAAAAGGGTGATTTAAATGGGTAAAGGTTAAAGTGACTTGGTTAGAAAGAAACAATAAAGACCAAGCATACTTTCTAAGATCACATTAGAGACATTAAACCAGCTTACAATATTTTAATAATAACAGACACTCTGCAATATCAAAGCACATAATACAGTGTTGGTTTATAAGCTACAGAAAACCTCGATAACTGTTGGTAGAGAGGATTCTGTTTTAAAATTTGGTGATCAATACTGTAGAAAATCTGAAAAGGAGAAATACCTGCTCATTGTGCACATGGATATTTCTACCCTGAAACTCAGAAGGTATGCTCGCTTTTGCTCCAAAATTCACCATATCCAAGGCTCCAACACTCAGGACAAAAGGAATTTTCTGCTCTATGATCGCATCAAAGCGGGAGTTATCACAAGCCATAACGCCGCCAACAACATGATCAGCAACTTCTGTTGTTGTGATATCCAAGACACCCTAGTTTAATGTATTGAAAAAAAAATTGGTGAACAGAAGAACGGATAAAAACAGGAAATAAAAGTGAACATAATAGGTGATAAGTGCACTACTAGAGTCTGATTACTATTGTAGCTGAAAGTAGACTTGAGTAAATTCACTGATTAATGAGTAGAGTAAAAAAAATACTCCTTATGGATTAGTGCATAAAAATTCAGTGGCGAATCTAGGAACTATAAAACAACAATGGTCGACAGTTTAAACGGAAACTTGTTGAATAGCTCAACTCACCGCATATTATGTTGGAAAGTAGAAAAGCACATTTAAGCAACACCTGCATTGAACTCTCTTGAATAGCTAAAATATGATAAAATGCAAAACTGACCTGTATGAGCCCACCTTTGACAAGATCTTCCATTGCCCGGCCTCCCACCCCAGTAGCATGGAAAATCAAAGGTTCATAACCTTCCTCGAGAAGCCTGTTTTTAACAGCGTCCACACATGAGGTTGTGACACCAAACATTGTAATGCCAACAGTAGGTTTTTCCTTAATACTTGCAGAAGTTAATGATCGCTCACGACTTCCAATGATGGCTCCAGCAAAAGCGGCTCCAGCATTTGACAAGATAACCCGGCTCACTCTATTGATTCCGCAAATATCAACAACAGATGGAACCAAAACCAGATCTGATGTTCCGACATAAGGTTGAGTTTGACCACTAGCAACCGTAGAGACAATATATTTAGGGACTCCAATTGGTAGGTTTCTGAAAGCAGAAGACAGTAAAGATGTTCCTCCACTGCCTCCAAGGCCAACAGCCCCCACAACAACATGATCATTGTAAGCTTTCTTCAGAAAATGTGCTAGAGCCTTGCTCATTATAGCCACTGCTTGACCTCTATCATCAGGAAGCAGATAATCCTGGTTTCCAGGCCCAAGATAGCTGGATAAGACATCCTTTCTTGGGATGAAATTAAGGTCTTCAATGTTCTGGATCCCTTTTTGGCCAGTGGAAACATCGACAATAGTGACTTGAACCTGAATCAGTGTTTTGCATGAAAATTAAAGAGACAGTTTAACATGACTTGCAAGAGTCTCTCCTTAGCACTACTGGCAATCTGATGTCCACAAAAAGATTTAACTAAACAAATGACCAAAGCAAAAAGATGATCATCTCCATACAATTATCATTAGTGTCTAATGCAGTTATTGACAATTTGCTGACAACCAAAGCAGGCATTTACATGTACTCCCTCCACATCCCAAAGTCCTACGTAATTTCAAGGGGAACATTTTGAAAGGAAAAATATTGCTCATTGCTTTAATTATGAAGACATGTGGCCCCCTACATCCATTGCAGTTTACATATTGAAGTGAAATTATTTTGAGTGCGGGATATAACGGGCCAGATTAAAATGTCTCAAACATTCACGTAACAACCTTAGCTTCTTTTCCATGAAGTACTAGATGGTTGTCTCATTTCCTTTGTTGGGTCTCTTGTAAGGGGCCTCTCTATTGCAGAAGAAAGGTTGGGTACGTCATAAATCGGAACCATATGTTACTTTGAGTCGAAACCTCATTATAGGCATTGGGGCATTTCATAAATTGACAACAAAGTAATTACATAGCAACTCTCAAACAAAAATCAATATCTTTAACCGGTAAAAAAATGTGCAGCAATGTGTAAATTCAAAAGAGCAAGTACAAGTCCTCCAGAAAGTCAGAAAATGAAGCCACAGTTAAACATACTGAATGATGCAGGGAACATTTACAATGAGCAACAGGTACAACCACAAACTAATTGAGGTCGAATCCTACAGCAACAACATGAATCAATGCCTCAAGGCCTCCCCAAAAAAACGGCTGAATAGAGAGTTGGATATTCGCAATTTCCATCTATGTTAGCAATACAAATTTTATGTTTCTGGATTACCCAAAATTTTAACAAAAAAAATATTGCAATCACACTATGAGAGATTATTGGAAACATTGGATGTACCATGCGACCCTAAGTCCCGCTCAATGAAAATATTAGAATTGAGAACATAAACCATGCATAATATGTAGAATCTAAAAGGGAAAAAGGCTCTCATTAGTCATTATTGTGGGGTGTACCATGTTTTTTTAACCTCAAATGAGGCGTAAGATCACTACAGTTTAGGGGAGGATGGGGACCATGGGTTCAAACCCGTAACCAATTGTCATAATACCCCATTTTTTTCAAGCTCGGGTAAGCTCGACTAACCAGTTTAGGCTCTCATTAGTCATCATATAGGCTGGATTTGGGCTCGAGTTTGGCTCAAGCTCGTGTTAAAGCTCGGAAGCTTTGGAAACGAGCACATTTTTTTCAAGCTCTCGAGATCGGCTCAAGCTCGAGTTTCCCAAAACTCGGGCTACCTCGTCTTGTTAACAAGTAACAACCCTACCCCAGCCTAACTACTAGGCTAAAACCTCTTCGGCATTTGGTGTGTACCATACTACCTTGTGGTTGTGGACCTTACAATTCTTCATCGTATCGTATATAATTAAACCCTTGGTTAAGACTTAAGAGGATTCAGAAACCAACAAACAACTCATTTGGCAGAAGTTAATCACTCACAGTCACACAGCCGTAACTACTGAGTAAAACACATTTGGCTGTTTTAGATGACCCAAAATGAAAATTAGGTATCACAAATAACAAGACAATGCTGCAATTGATGAGCCTGCAAATTAAAATCGCACACATTCATAAACAGTTCTCAATTTTAGACTGTTGGGTCTTCAGAGAGCACAATCTAAACTCAAGTGGGAACTCATTTTCACACTCGACACACGTTAGAAAAACCGTAATAATAGTAATTAGCAAAGATGGAAAGTTTGACCAATATTTCCAAGACCCACAAACAAATAATCTTAATAATTTGCATGAAATCAAAATGTGGGTTACCTTGGATTTAGAGGAATTGGGAGAAAATGAATTGAGGTAAGAATCAACAGATTTAGACAAAAAAGTGAGTTCTTCAAGCTTGGTATCTGCAGTACCTACACAAAACACTTGCTCAACTGGGTTTTCTCCCATTTTTATCAGTAAGTTCCACAAGATTGTTGCAAGATCTCTTCTGTTTTAGTACAATTTTGCAATTGGGAATTTTAACTTTACTAATTTGATTTCCGATTTTAATATTTGAATGAAGGTCGGTTGAATTTTGATGATCCTGTTTCAATGTTTGCCAGCTGCCGATCTGAGAATGAGAGTCATGGTTCTAGTCACCAACTTTTCCTTTTTCTAACGTATTTTGTTTTCTGCACAGTAAATATACGGACTAATACGAGTACTCTGTATGACAATTGACGAACATGAAGGCATTAGTATTGTAACGTTAGTAACACATATTTATCGAGCACAAATTCTTACTCCCTCCGTCCCGGTCAATAGTTATCTATTTACATTTTGGGGTGTATCATTGAATTGTTATCTATTTCCACTTTTGACAATCTTTTGTGGATCACATTTCAACCGTACTATCCGTCGCAAACTTGTGACGGATACCGTTTCCTCTCACAAAATATCCACTTTTTCTCTTTCTCCAACACTATTCATGTGGTCCCCTTTCTCCATTAACTCATTTTCTATCCATTTTATCTCACAAAATATCTGTCACAAATGGTGATCCGTCGCAAGCAAGACTTGTTATTTATCGAGAGGTTTGTTAGATGATAAATTTATAATTTTAAAAGTTTGTTTTTATGGAGCACAAATTCTTATTTGCAACGGCACTATCCGTCGCAAGCTTGCGACGGATACCGTTTTCTCTCACAAAATACCCACTTTTTCTCTCTTTGCAACACTATTCCTGTGGTCCCCTTTCTCCACTAACTCATTTTATATCCATTTTTTCCTCACAAAATATCCGTCACAAATAACGACCCGTCGCAAGCAAGACCTACTATTTATGGAGTTGTTTGATTTGTCATTGAAATACAAAATTTTAAAAAAGATAGGGTTATTTTAGACAATAGTCATGTATTTTTTCGAATCAACCCTCTTATTTTTTTATCCTACAAAATAACTTTATTTATTTTTTATAAAATAAATAATTTTAAAAATACTCTCTTATTTCCTCGATTTATTATTATTAACACGTTTTTCACTCAATTACTCAAAAGAATGTCAATCCTGAATATCATCATCTCTTAAAAAGTATCATTACCATAAATCTTCAAAAATTGGATTTAATAATTAACAAAGAAATCCACTACTATTAAGCTTTGTTTACAAATGAGTCTCTACTCCTCAACAGTACCCAACTTTAGTGTGTGAATATGTCGAACAATTAAAGTCATTATTGCGTTTACAACATTTTTAGTTTTTGGATATTTGTTGAGGTTTTAAAAACAAAAGTTTTTTAATTAGATTAATGCTATGAATTAAATTTAGATTGATTATTATAATGCTCGATATATAGTACTTTTTACTATGGTATTCAGAATATTTTATTGAGAATTTTTTGATATCGAACAAGATTTTCATTGAACTTTTTTCAAAACTCGGTCTATTGAAGGGTAATGAGTAGGGTTGACAATGGGTAGGGTCTGGGTAGGGTCCAGCAAGACTCGGACCCGACCCTAAGTCACATACCTTGGACCCATACCCGACTCAGGCCCTAAAAGGTATGAAATTAATGGACTCATACCTGACCCAGAGGGTCCGGGTTATGAGTCCGGATAGGGTCTACCCTAAGGTCTGTTTTTTTCTTTGACTAAACAATTATTTTCCTAAATTATACGAAATATCATTTACCTAATACCCAAACTTATGATTTTCATCAATTTTCTCATTATTCTTAATGTGTAATTGGATATGCATATAGATATTAGTTATAACTAATAAAGTTCATGTGTGTTATTGAGGTTCATATATTATTTTTTTTATTTTTATTTTTTAATAAATATAAGGATCTAAGGGTCTGGTAGGGTCCCAATACTAAGACCCGGACCCGAAGTTTTTATATAAGACTCATATCCGACCCATACACGAGCGGGTCTCAAAAGCTCAGACCCATACCCGACCCGTTAGGGTCAGACCCTAGTAACGAGGGTGGATTTGATAATTTAGTGTAATCAAGCAAAATTGTGAAATTAAAATTAATTAAGGGATTATGTCTTTATACACATGCGATTTGTAGAAAAAAGTAAGGTTGTGTTGTAAAACTTTTAAAAATATAGGGTTGCCTTATAGAAAATCACAAATTCAATTTGTCATCACATACTTAACGGAAAAAATTGACGGAAAAATAATTAAGGGCCACGGTAATACATATTAATAAAGTTGAGGGTTACCATGTGTGATCTCTGAAAAGTAAGGTTACCGAGTAGAATTTGAATAAACACGGGATTACCATATAGAATAACCCAAGATTAAATTTATATGAACTTGAAAAGTTTGTCTTTAGGGGGTCATTTGAAGTTTCGATTTTCAATTTGATTCGTTCCAAACCAGTGATATTTGAATCAAAATTGACTCAATTGTCATCTACGAAGTACAATATAGTGAAAATTAATAATCTAAGGTTCATTTCGATCTAAAATTGGACCAGATCGAAATATCGCGCATTTGGTCAAGGCCAAGACCAAAAGTTTTAGGTCCGATCCTCAGTACACATAATTTACTCTCTGTTTTCAACCTGATCTGATTTGATTCAATCCCTTCTTAGACCGATGCTCAGTTGTTTACCCATAGTTGTAACTTGTATGCATATAGCGTTTGTAGAACTTCATTTATGCGACATTCTCTTTTTTAGATAAACATACTCACTCTTATTCTATGTTTTTTTTCCTTATTTCCTTATTGTTATGAAATATTATAGTATAATATTATATGGATGTCCATATCTTATAATATCTTAGAGTGTTTTATCTTATGGAAACTCTATCTCGTTGTATATGTATATATACCCCTCATAATGGAATGAGAACCTACTTCTGTCTCTCTCACTTTCTCTTTACAATTCTCTCCCGTCTTTATTTCACAACACGTTATCAGCACGAGTCTCTACGCTAATTTTTTTAACTTATTGAAAAGAGGTATTCTCCAATACAAACATCGTAAAAAAAAAAAAAAAAAAAAACAAAACAAAACAAAAAAAAAAAGATTTCCCATGTTCTCGTTAAATCAAGTACAATTGCTTGATAAGCTTTGATTTCTTGCCCCTCATATTTGCGGTTATCGAATACTAACAAGAAGACCGGGAAGCCATTGAAATTGGTAAAGATCGACAAGGGTGAGTATAAGGTGGTAACCGAATTTATAATTTTTATATGCATTCATTATTTAAAATTTGAATAATCAAAAGGTTCATATTTGATCTATTCTACTATTCTCAATTGAATAAGGTACGTTTTCTTACACATGTTATATTGGTTCATTGTAAAACTATAATTATATTATTATGGAATTTAACAAGAGTTTGGTATGTATAGTCTATTAAAAGGATGTTATAATGTATATGAGATTATTATATCAGTTGTGTAAAATATCATATTATTTCGGAACTGAAATTTCATAGGAAATACTTTTTGAAAAAGGACATATCTATATCATAAAACTTTGATGAGGGATATGTCCATATATTATAACTTTGACCTAAAGTTCAAAGTTTTAAGGGTGTAAATTTAACACCGTCTCATAAGGATAATATGTTTATATTATGAAGTTCAAAGTTTTAAGGGATAATATACTTGTTTGTTTTTACCAGCTTTTCCTTATCATTCTCCCCCTAAGGTGGTAAAAACCATAACCACTTTAGACCTTAATTTCTCATATCTCCGATGAGAATTTATATTGGCATTTTTTGTATAATAACCTTATAATGCAGTTGGATTATAAATGTGCTGAATCACAATGCCCAATTTGGAGACTAACGATTTCATATAATAAGTTGTGATTACCACACAATAACTACTTAGAAAAATCATTATGTGGCTACAAGCCCCTTTAAATAATGGCAATCCATAAATGAACATTTACGTTCTTTATTACACTCCAAGTAGTTGTTAGATCTCAAATATCGAATATACTCAATCTCCGTGTAACGTCTTGCTTTTAATAAATTTTACACGAAAGAGTTTCAGCACTTATATTTTCCTTAGGATAAACTTCAGGTTTATCGGAGCGGGTATAATAAGAACCCGGATGGCCTTAATATGTCACATCTGAATTATTCCATGTCAACTTTCTAAGTTGCCCACAATTAATTCATAGCAAACTTTAATAAGAACCGGCTGTGTCTCAATAATTTCACTTATCACACGCCACCCCAAGTTGACTATATTTCGCATGCTAAATTTGCTGTCAGCAATATTTTATTCAACCTGATAATTGATGTAACAAATGACACAAGAAGTGTCCCATATATGTAGGCAAGACTCATCAATAGGAAATATATTTCTCTTTGAGTTTTCTCAAATGACCAATAATTATAATCGTCAACATATACAATGATGACATACTCATGTTTATCACATCCTTTTAATGTGTCGTATAACATGATAATTATTATATATGTAAATTGATCATAATTTAACTTACAAATCAATTATTCTCTTAACCACAAAGGTTCCAACAACTTAAAAATTAGTTGTATTTTTCCGACAATTTACCTCATAATGCCCTATGAGCGTCACACTAACACCTTTCTTTCAAGAGTATAGTAAATATCCACTTTTGATAGGAATACAAGTGTTTCAAGATAAACACACCACGTCCTCTTTCTTTCAAGAGTATAGTAAATATCCACTTTTGATATGAATATAGCGTTTGCAAATAATGAAATTATGGCTCGAATTATGACCGGAAGTTCATGAATTTTACAAATATTAAAATTGTGGCCTGAAGTTCACAGTGTTCGCAATTTATTTTTGTATACGGTGATACATTTTATGTATTAAAACAAAAATAAAGTCGGGATTTATTCATGAATGTCAAAAACTCATAAATTATGGCATATGGGATTTTGCAATGATGCAATATACTTTTCATTTCACTCATATAATGTAGTCTTGAAGACACATATCGTGAAAAAAAAAATGTTTTGAGTAAAATTATTATTTATTGGGAGTAAATTATGTCAACTATAGTCCTTATATATAAGGACGTGGTGTGTTTATTTTGAAACACTTATATTCATATTAAAAGTGGATATTTACTATACTCTTGAAAGAAAGAGGACGTGGTGTGTTTATCTTGAAACACTTGTATTCCTATCAAAAGTGGATATTTACTATACTCTTGAAAGAAAGGTGTTAGTGTGACGCTCATAGGGCATTATGAGGTAAATTGTCGGAAAAATACAACTAATTTTTAAGTTGTTGGAACCTTTGTGGTTAAGAGAATAATTGATTTGTAAGTTAAATTATGATCAATTTACATATATAATAATTATCATGTTATACGACACATTAAAAGGATGTGATAAACATGAGTATGTCATCATTGTATATGTTGACGATTATAATTATTGGTCATTTGAGAAAACTCAAAGAGAAATATATTTCCTATTGATGAGTCTTGCCTACATATATGGGACACTTCTTGTGTCATTTGTTACATCAATTATCAGGTTGAATAAAATATTGCTGACAGCAAATTTAGCATGCGAAATATAGTCAACTTGGGGTGGCGTGTGATAAGTGAAATTATTGAGACACAGCCGGTTCTTATTAAAGTTTGCCATGAATTAATTGTGGGCAACTTAGAAAGTTGACATGGAATAATTCAGATGTGACATATTAAGGCCATCCGGGTTCTTATTATACCCGCTCCGATAAACCTGAAGTTTATCCTAAGGAAAATATAAGTGCTGAAACTCTTTCGTGTAAATTTATTAAAAGCAAGACGTTACACGGAGATTGAGTATATTCGATATTTGAGATCTAACAACTACTTGGAGTGTAATAAAGAACGTAAATGTTCATTTATGGATTGCCATTATTTAAAGGGGCTTGTAGCCACATAATGATTTTTCTAAGTAGTTATTGTGTGGTAATCACAACTTATTATATGAAATCGTTAGTCTCCAAATTGGGCATTGTGATTCAGCACATTTATAATCCAACTGCATTATAAGGTTATTATACAAAAAATGCCAATATAAATTCTCATCGGAGATATGAGAAATTAAGGTCTAAAGTGGTTATGGTTTTTACCACCTTAGGGGGAGAATGATAAGGAAAAGCTGGTAAAAACAAACAAGTATATTATCCCTAACTAGACATGATGTTCAACGCTTTGTTTCAAATATGAAATACATCACATCGAGGTTCATGGAATTAAAATGATAGTATTCATTTAATAATGAAGATGTATTAATAATACCACTTTGATCATCTTATCAAAAATGTGATATGTTCATACAATGAAATCTATGATTTAATTATAGACGGATAGCCCTATATGTGGTATAGCGAGTTATAAATTAATCATAGAAAGTTGGTGTAATGAAAATTAGATTTTTGCCAGTTTGAACAACAAACACACAAGAAAGGTAGTGTGAAAGTCATATCGGTTCAAATATTTTAAGTAATAAGAAAATGGCAAGCATGAGCAGTTGGTACTCTTACAGAGTAAAGAAGTTTGGATGTCCCGGAAGTGACATAGATATCTGAATGATAACAGATGGCCTATATAGAAAAGAAATGGTACCGTATATATATTCAGATATCACTAATTCAGTACTGACAATATCACGAAATATTGAAATTATATCGATATGGTTAATGAACCGATATGCAATTGCGCGCGGAGTTTAATGGACTAGATAATGGGGATCTTATAAATAAGTCCAATTTTATTGTCGACACATAATCAATGATTATGAATGAGTTCAGAGACGTGAAGTCTACTTATTGACCGGAAGGCAATCTAAGCTATGAATATTGAAAACAAAATTGTACAGTTTGCATTATCGAGTCATCATCATGTGCATTTTTAAGATTAAGTTCATCATTGCATTTAGTTTTAATATTTACATTGTTATTTGTTTTAGAATGTTGAATATAATCTATAAAATCTAATTAAAAGGCTAGCAAAAAAATGTGACATGGCAAGTTTAAATATGACATGACAAATTTAAATGTGACATGACATATTAATGTGACATGGATTAACAATTTATTATATGACATTTGTTTAGTTCATTTACCAATAAATCTATCAATAAAATAAAAAGGTTAGCCAAAATATCTTATTTCACCACTAGAATACTAACAAGTCACCTCATTAATTCTTATTTTAAAAGTAAAAATACATTAAACTTTTACCTCTTAAATTTCTAGATAACTTAAACAACAATTAAAAATCAAAATCAAAGTTCATACAATACTAAATTTTAAATTTCGACGTTTATTGTTAGAATATTTTAAGCAACAAATTAATATACACAACTTATAAAATAATACGGAGTAGTATATAAGTTTTAAATATTAAGGAGAAATAATAACATACTACATTAAACATTTGACCTTTTAATTTTTAAAATTAGAAAAGGTTAAACAACAAATAAAAATGTACACCACTCTAATTTTAAACATTGACCTTTTAATATTCTCATTATTCTTAAATTAGTTTTGAATATTAAATATACTATTTTCCCAAATTTATGCAACCCTTGGCCTTCAAAATTTCATAATTTATAATTAATATTGACATTTTAAATGAAAATTTTGTAATAAAAATTTCATAATTTATAATTAAAATTAAAGTTTTAATTAATTTTTTTTAATAAAGCATGTTAATAATTAATTAAAACTTTTCATATTACTTAACACCCACCATTTTTTGCCTGTTTAATTCATTTTCTTAATTGAACATGGTAATAATTTATTTAAAAAAATTCATAATACTTAACCCCAACCAAATTAATTAAAATTTAAATCAAACCTTTTACATTTCATTTATCTTTACTTTATTCTTATGTCTATATTAAATTTGCTAATAATGAAAAGAATGCTCAAAAGTCATAAAACATTAAAACTGTGCTACATATTTATGTATATATTAAATTTGCTAATAATGATAAAAAAAAAGAACTTCCAATAGTCGTAAATTGCATTCTCAATCGGTTATAAATGTTTGATGGAAGACAACATTTGTGAGCCAAAATTCAAGACAATTTTTTTATATGCCTCCATCACCAAGAAAATTGTATGTGTTAATAATGTTTCTTATCATTATCTCAACATTAAGGTAAGCTAAGTATATTAAGGTTTTATTTATTTAATTATTTATTTATAAGTTTTATTGGCTATGGATGACTCATTTAGCTTCACATATATGTTGTTTTGTTTTCATCGATCAAAATTTGTGGTTTGTAATATTCAAAGGTAAAATATACTTAGATCTCTATGACTCAATGTCTTATTTCTTTTATTACATATAAAAAAATCTTAAACTAACAACGATAAGGTTAACAATACAAAAATCAAATTCCACCATTTTGTTTGTTAGTAATCAAGTAATCATTCAGTGAATGTTTTTTTGTAGGAATGATTCATTGAAGAAAGAGGTCTATACGTCTACCTCATCACCGAGAGAATTATATGTGTAAATAATCATTCTTATCATTGTAAGTGTATTACGGTAAGGTAAGTGCATTAAGGTGTTAAATTAATAGTTTATTTTATTATTTTTAACTTCTATTGGTTATGAAGTACTATCACATTTTTTAACTTCACATATATGTTGTTTTGTTGTTATTGAGGGGCTACCAAAATTTGTGGAATTGTGCTATTCAAAAGTAAAATTTACTTACATTTTTATTATTTAATGCACTATTTCTTTCATTATTTAAGAAAAAAATTAAATTAATATAATCATAATATAAATATTAAATAAATCAAATTCCACCATTTTGTTTGTTATTAATCGCTAAGTGATTTTTTTTGTAGGGATGGTTCATTAATTATTTGAGATAGAGAACTATATGAAGAAGAGAATACTAGAATTGCTTAAATAAATACTCCCCATATTTTCCTCAATTCTATATTATAAACTAACGACATGATTGACAATATGAATGATCATGATTAATTATTTTTAGTTTCCCAACAAAATTAGTATTTCATAAACTTTAAAATGCATATGTTTTTTTGGTAAATTTTATTTACATGAATAATGGTCATATGTACATTATTATTATTTATGCCTAAAATATAGTTAGAAGGCTACTTAAAGCATTTAATTTTAATCAACATGTCATAATTATATTGGTTAATACATCTCATCTATATTATTGATTACTAGATTATTCATTTATTTTTATAATATTGTAAAAGGACAAGACTAAGTATCTTATTAATACCAAAAATCTTGATAACCCTTAAATTTGAACAAAACAAATGCGTAAGACGAAATTCGAAAATGTGATGAATATCTCAGAACCCAACAACGAAACTTATATAAAAAAATAAAAAAATGATTTAATCAATTTAAAACCTTAATACACTTAACTTGATGTGAATAGATAGATAAGACATATTAGTACGTGACACATACAAATATGGATAGAAAAAAAAATTGCTTAAAAATTTTTACCCCTATCAAAAATTATAAACAATTAGAGATATGTTTTATGACTTTTGAGCATTTTTTTCTATTATTATCAAATTTAAGATTAACATAAATATTAATAAAGGTTCATGACTTTTGAGCATCGAGGTTAAAAAGACAATACTGACTATCTTACTATGTCATGACGTCATGTGTTATTACAAAAACAAATCTAAAATCATGTGTCACATACTTATTAATACAAAATAAAAATAAAAAATGTTAATTGCAAACACAAAAATAAATTAACACAAACTATTTAGTTTCATTTCCTAAATTTGGTTATTAACCTAAATATTTATTTGACTTTTATTTCTTTTATTTAATATGATGACTTTTTGGTTTTCCTCACCAATTCGCCATTTGGAGTAGGCTACTATTTAACTTAATTTATCATTTTTGCAAAATTTAAAATTTAGGATTTTTGACAAACTGACATAGATGTTATATTAAAACTAGCATTTATTAAACTTGATAAATATGCTACTATCAAAAAATATGATTTTATAAGAAACAAAATATTGAGATAAAAATTCATCTAATTTAATTAAAAAATATGGTTTAAACTATTTACACTGGGAATATTATCATTCTCAAAAAAAGGAAAAACAAAATCAAACATTATGCATTAATTTGCCTTTCGTCTTACTCTCTAACTTCATATAGCTAGAAACCAAAGTGTCGTTCAAGCTTTTATATAGAAAATTTTGGTACATAATTTATCTATACAATCTAATCTAATTAAAAAGCAACCTTAAACATTTACTTTTTTGTCACATAACAACTACACTAAATTATTAAAAAGATTACATTAAAAAATTTATTGTACTTAATTTTATTCATATTCATGGACCTATGTTGTTGGTGGTTTTGAAGGTAAAAGTTTATAATTATAGGATCAACAATGTAAAATTTAATTTCGATTTATTTATTATTTATGTTTAGTCAACGACTGTTGACACCTTCTTTTTTTAAAAAAAAAATACATGTTATTAATATATTAATCAAATTAACAACTAAAGTACAATATATAGCATTAAAAATAAATATGAGTTGTCAAAGAAATAAGACATTAACTGTCTAACTTTATGTATTTCAAGACTATATCTTTTTAAATGGATAAACTAATTGCTCGGGCAAATCTTAACAATACGATAAAAGAATAAAACTAAAACAGATAAACCCGTGAGTTTCACGGGTCACAAACCTAGTTAGTTACATATCATATGCATGCACGTGATTAATTATATTGTTATTATTTGATAAATGTGTAAAAGGAGAAACGTTATCATATGAGATACTGTAACGAGGATAACTCCTTATAGGAGCCTCTTATAAATGATCATCAAATGGTGATGATTTATTGAGTTTTGGGAACTCGGGATTATATATGAACCTCTGCGACACGATTGAAAGGTTATCGTGATTATTTCCAAAATGGAAAATTCAAACTCATATAGAGTTACTTCAAGGAAACTATTATTATCTCAACTTGAAGTTTGAGCATATGAGAATATTATTTAATTGAGCTTTATGCTAAACATGCAAAATTATTTTATGGCCCAGAACTAGTATAACGATTGGAAAATATTGAAGTTAAAATCTACAATGAAGATGTCAATCAATAAATATATGGTTTAGCAAAGAAAATAGCTCAAAGGTATTGGATGATTTATTCAATAATTATCGCATTGAATCTCTTTAATACAAGGAATTAAGGAATGATGGCTACACTCTTTTTCCCTTCGACTAGGTTTTTTGTCCCAACGGGTTTTTCCTGGCAAGGTTTTTAACGAGGTAGCAATATAAGCGCATTATTACGCTATAGTCATGATCGTCATTATTGTTGAGATGACAGTTATTTTCGACATATAATGTCATGTCGTTTTTGTGGAGAAGAATCATTTTTGTGGAAGTATCAACTGAAATGAAGATCCAAGATTTGTTATGAAATGATTATATCCAGAGTGTGAGTTATCAAAGAAATGTGATATCGAAACTGTCATGGATTTCTATTGACCGGAGATTCAAGTCTATTAACTACAATGGGTATTACTTCAACGATCGAGAATTTATATCAAAGCATGGATCATTTCAAGATTTATCAAGTTATGTCATCATCAGGGGGAGTAACACGCGCTGTACTCTTTTTCCTTAGCTATGGTTTTGTCCCACTGAGTTTTCCATGGAAAGGTTTTAACGAGGCAGCTTTGCTATGCGTGTTTGAAGATTAATGTACTCTTTTCCTTTACTAGTGTTTTCCCACGAGGTTTTCTAGGAAGGTTTTTAACGAGGCATCTTCTTCAGTGATGGACATCCAAGGGGGAGTGTTATGAAATATTATAGTATAATATTATATGGGTGTTTTATCTTATGGAAACTCTATCTCGTTGTATATGTATATATACCCCTCATAATGGAATGAGAACCTACTTCTGTCTCTCTCACTTTCTCTTTACAATTCTCTCCCGTCTTTATTTCACAACACTTATTCGATTAATTGAGTTTTCTTTCCCTATTTCTCTTTTCGAATATTTTGTGTGACCTTATATTCAAATATGCGGATATTTTATATTGGTCAAATTTATTTTCTTATTTCATTTAAAAATATGGAGTATAGAATAAAAGAGACATAATGATGCTATTATGGGTCGTTTGGACCAGGGGCGAACCCAGGGTTAAATTTTCGGAATGCTAGTAA
This sequence comes from Silene conica, assembly GCA_029255685.2. Taxonomy (NCBI): domain Eukaryota; kingdom Viridiplantae; phylum Streptophyta; class Magnoliopsida; order Caryophyllales; family Caryophyllaceae; genus Silene; species Silene conica. The sequence goes on along the minus strand of CM055315.2, from coordinate 5,806,695 downwards.
GGGGTTTCGAACCAGGGATCCCAGGTTGGAAAACAAAGCCTTTACCATTGCATTACAAGATATTTATTGTCCATTTAATGAATATATCAGTAAATTATCTATTATTCAACCATATTTAGGGTAGCAAAAACCCCTCTTCTAAGTCAAACTTTTTAAGTTTGGGCTAGCGCCCGCCACCCCTTGCTACTAACTAGGTTCGCCCCTGGTTTGGACCCCATAAATCTCACTACATGATCCAAAAGCTGACTCACATTGAATTTTGTTGTCAAATGACAAGGCGTAAAGCCAATTCATGAAGTAATCGAGAACATGATAATACTACAAAATCCATGATAAACAAACCATATAATTTGACTCCAACTTCACTAATATTGAAATACACATTCAAATATTCAAATACCACGACATGTAACCGTAGCCTTAACATATAACTAAAACTTAAATGCATGGAAATAAGACCTTAAATTCGCTTATTATATACGGACTATGTATAGACTTTGGTTCATATATCCACTCTAAAGTTACAAAATGGAGCAAGTTGGTGGACCAGGGTTTGGGTAATCTATACTCATTATAGCAACTGGCTCACAAAAACGTTTCCCAACTTCACACGGACACAGATTATTCGGTGGACTCGGTGTTGGACTGGGATTTTTATTGGGCGTTGGACTAGGATTCGGATTGGGTGTTGGTGTAGCCGCTGGAGGAAACGGTCCAACTGAAATAATGTCAACCCTTTTTCCTTTTTTCCTCAAACGGTATACTATCGCATCGGGAGCAACTTCCCCAATTACCATTAGCTTGTCATTTTCCGGCTCAACCTCAATCTTGTTCACCCCTAATAAAAATCATTTAAGATGTTAGCAATGTTAGCATATAATTTCTTTTTTTACCTTTTAAATATCGCTTATCATACTATGATAAATACTGAGTACCGTAGTATTTATTTTGTCTATTTAGATGTTCAAAATGTGTATAATTGTCTTTTTATTGTGCTCGTTTTAGAACTACTTTATACAGTACAAAACTTTCTAAAAACACAATTACTTAATTAGTTAAGAGCGTTTTACATAAGTTTTTCGGTATCAAACTACTCTCATTTACTCATTCTGCTTCAATCCCTTATCTCATTTTGATTAAATTAATCATCATAAACAATAAGGAAAATGATAGGGCGTCATCCGGTGGCGCTCAATACGGCGCCACTTTCACATATATATCCCTTATTATTAGGCTTTTCACTTATTTCACGTGATATACCCATTATTATTGGAACTTTACTTATTATATGTGAGAGAATGACGTCGAAATTGGGACCACCGGATAACGCTAACTCATTTTCTAATAATAAATACTCGTAATAAACATATAATTGAAACGGAGAAGAAGAACATGCATATGTTAGGTACGTACCTTGAAGATTAGACACAATGTGGATGGCCTCTTGCTTGCACCTGTCACAAGACACATAAATTCTCAATACGGTGATCAATTGCGCCATGCTTAATTTCTTAGGTATCTTCCCTATACAACTTGGATAGTCTTGGTGTAAAGTGTAAACTAAATAGAACATCATTTTATATATAAATATATATGTCGAGGCAGCAATAATAAAACAAAAACTTACGTTTCGAAGATTCAGTTTGTTTACTTTTCAATATTTTCTATGGTCAATGTCGAGGCAATAAACCTTGTAAGTTGTAAGCAAGTCCATGTAGTGATGTAGGCATGTAGCGTATTTCCTCTAGTTGGACAATATGACGTAGGGACGAAGATCGAATAGAATATGTGAGGGGCTGAAAAACTATATTAATTATATAATTAAGTTATTTGAAAATGCAAAATATTGTAATAATTTGTTTTTTCGTAAGAAAAAAGAAATATAAAGGATAAAAATATTAAAAAATAAAGAGTAAAATGTTTTATTAGAAATCATTCAAATCAATGCTAAATTGTTGGAAAAATATTAAAAAATAAAGAGTAAAATGTTTTATTAGAAATCAATGCTAAATTGTTGGAAACAAAGAGTAATTACTACATCTTGCTTGCGACGGGTCACCATTTGTGACGGATATTTTGTGAGGTAAAATGGATAGAAAATGAGTTAGTGGAGAAAGGAAACCACATGAATAGTGTTGGAGAGAGAGAAAAAGTGAGTATTTTGTGAGAGTAAACGGTATCCGTCCAAGCTTGCGACGGATAGTGCCGTTGCAAATAAGAATTTGTGAAGAGTAATAAGTATGATAGAAAAAATGAACATAATAAACACACCAAAAAAAAATGACCACTAGGGGAATAGGACCCGTGATTTTATGACTAAAAGTAACCAATATTTACCAACTAAGTTTTACAATTAACTTAACTATAATAATAACATAAATCTCTTTGTTATAAAAACGATAACTTTTCGAGTTTTCTCATTAGCGGCATGCTTTAAGGAGATAAGGGACCCATCGTTTTCTATACATAATTAATTTCGCTCTCTTCTAATTTCAGAATTAGTTTTGACTATATATTATTATAATGTAGGTATTGATTAATAAAAACATTTTTAAATTACGAATCGTTTTTGTCATCAAGGCTTAGTGCGGTCGTACATATGAGCTTGCATAAAACACAAACGTGACAATATATATAATCCCGTGTGCCTTAATTTGTGGTATTGCTGATATTCTCAGCGTCATGCAAGTCGTTTCCCTAAATGTGAAAGTAAGAGAGTATATATGTTATGTAGCAGAAATTCAAAGAGCCCACATTGATATCTTTCCTGAACTAGGATTTCTCAGTACTCATGCACTTGTGGTATCGTATTTTCTCTTATGTGTTAACGTCTTTGTACCGTTATGGGTGTCATTCACTACTGTCATGCGTAACCCTTTTTCAATTGATCTATAGTCTCTATTTAAGTATGTGTCGTACATGACAGATCAAGCGGGACTCGAAGTTTTACCACCTACCTGAATCATTCCCTCTAAAGTACGCTTTTGAGGGTTTTCAAACCATTTGGCTCCTTCATGCTGACGTAAGCCGTCCAAAGTCGATAGAGAAAGCTTTTTATCACAGTTTCTAAAAGAAAGGGTACCAGTATCCATGTTCATAATGGTAAAGAAATGAATCGGAAAAAGAGAAGAAAAAAAAATGTTTACCAGGCACAATCACAAAAGTATCCTTTCCTAACAGAGTTATTCGAAATCTCTTAGCTTACAAGGTTCAGACAAAAAGATATAATAATATTAATAATAAACAAAAATATGGGAGTCTGGAGATATATCTGTCTCAGGCATCATCGATAGATACTTTAAAGACTTTGTTGAGGTCGGTGAGGTGGGAAGTGCATTCAACTCGGAAGCTTCCGTGAAATTTGGACAAGACCCTGTGGAGGGACAAGTGAATAAAACTCTCTGCGTGAATACAATGATATGCTCTTCAATGCCGCCAGAACTAAGCTCGGTTAGTTTGAGGAGTTAGGAGAGATCTGAGATCGGAAAACGGCTTGTCATTGCATCTGGCAGTCTCTCCCGATGCCAGGACTCTCATGGATCCAGTTTATTGAAAGACAAAAGGTTGCAGGGCCCAGATGATTGCTTCGTAGTTAGGAACTTGGTGTTTGAAATTGACGACAATGACCGAAAAACATGCAATTTGGCTACAGAGTTAAACTAACCGCAGTATTTCTCTCGATGACTTGATTTCATTAATTGATGGCCAAGAAAGCCGAACCAGAGAGATGTAGCCTACCTGAAGGCCCTATTTCCTGAGGACACCAAACAAACCATGACAACGGTTACAGAGGTTACATTTGAATTATGAAAGATAGTTTTATATCATGTAAAATTTTGTATGAAAGTACACTAGGACTGTACTTACAGGTAAGGCGATCAATGGTCAAGGCCCTCAAGGGATTGTAATTGAACCAGAGCAACACCAGTAGGGCAGATCTACCCACAGGGCTAGGTGGGCTTCTGTCCAGCCTATTTTCAAGAATAAAATAAATATACATCTAAAAATAGCCTATTTTCAAGAATAAAATAAATATACTTCTGAAATATTTAGTGTTGGAGTGTGACTCAGTTGTAGAGTTGATCAAATGGTCCAAGTCCGATGGCCCGACCCAGGCCAACCCGATTTTTTCTCGGGTTTGGGCCTGATAGTTTGGCCCAAAAAGCCCGTGGCCCGACTCAAAAGAAGCCTGATATAAATATAGGGCCGGATTTGGGCCAAGCTAAAGGCCCAATTTTTGGCCTGGTCCGCCCCGACGAGCCAATTTTTTTTTAAAGAAAAAAAGTTCGAAAGTTGAAATCGTATATCAAATCACACTAGTAATCTAATATACTAATGCATTGAATTATCAACTTTGCGAATATAGTATTATTCTCCTGACCAAAAGAGTAGAAATCAAGCATCTACAACTTGAAAATTTTATTTCGTTGCTAATAGTTTGTTCACATATTCATCTTCGTATATTGTTTCATATTGTATTATTTTGGCCCGAACAATTATGGGCCTGGGCCAAAAAAAATTGGCCCTCCTTTCCGGCCTGGCCCGACCCGGCCCATGCCCGATCCGACCATGCCCTAGATTGATTAAATCTAATGATAGATGGGCTATAAGCCCAATATCCTGATACCCTCCCGCAATCGTAGTACGAACTTTACGATTGGAGAAATATAAGAAAAACATAATCAATAAAAAAAGAAAGTCTCCTCATATTGATCTTCCTTCATAATCATTTACCATCAATTTTTTTCTTTTTCACAAGTTAAGAAAAACATAATCAATAAAAAGTAAGGGTGCGTATAGGACTCGCCAGACAAGTTTTGGTGCGTATAGGACTCGCCAGACAAATTTTGGTGCGTATAGGACTTGCCAGACAAATTTTGGTGCGTAACTCGCCAGTTTTGTTCAGTGCGTAACTCGATAGTGTTTTTTCAAGTGCGTAACTCGCCAGTTTTTTCCAAGTGCGTAACTCGCCAGTTTTTTTTCAAATCCGTAACTCGCCAGTTTTTTTTTTCAAGTGCGTAACTCGCCGGTTTTTTCCAGTGCATAACTCGCCAATTTTTTTTCCTTTTTAATACCACCTTGATTGAAGAAAGAAGATTTTTAGATCTGTCATTGAATAAAAAAAAAAAAAAAGGAAAGAAAACTTTTTTTTTTGTTTAAAAAAATAAAATAGATATTATCCTAAAATCCAACCGGAGGGCACCATAGTTAAATAGGTCCCTCCGGCAGGAAGGCGGAATGTCGTTTTTAGGCCTCAAGAGCGTGAGGCTCTGATACCATGTTAATAATATAGAAGAGGAATATCAAATTGTATTATTGAGTTTGGTGGTTGTTTACATTGATATGTGACGATGTATTATATATTAAAACCCTAGATTGATTAAACCTAATGATAGATGGGCTATAAGCCCAATGTCCTAATAGTATGGTCAACTCGTTCCAGGTTCATGGAGAAATGGAGACACTTCCAATTAATTCCCAAATAGTAGTAGTTCAATTACTTAAATTTTATTTGCCATTATTTGAATGTGGTTCTCATTCGTTTTAGTTGCGACTACAATTCTACAAGTTTGACTTACGTAGTAAACTACAAGGTCAACCTTTGGGGGATCACCTAACCATAGACAATTAGATATAGCAAAATGGTCAACTACTAGTATGTTGCTGTTACTTCCTACTTGCTTTATATACCACCCAAACTGACTCGGTCATTCCTTTGTTTTGTTGTTCGGAAACTTTCCGGTTATTCAAAAATGTCTAGGCATTATAGTTCAACAATTAGTGACCGAGTTAGTATTTGAAATTAGAAAGGTGAGATATTTTAGAGTTTCAACTACTTATGTATGAGTATTAGTGTAAGCTAGTAATTAAAAAAAAAATCAACCAAAATTCAAAAATTTGATTGTTACATTGTTTTTGGGGCAACCGTCCTCACTAAACCATCCAAGGGCGGATACAAGATTTTAACATAGGGTGGACATAATTTTTTTCTTGATAAATTCTTCTTTAATTTATAACGCAAATTTTTATTTTGAATTTTGTTCTAAAATATTATGGTATAATGTTAAAAATGAAACGAAAAAATTTATTTTCAATGGATGTTAAAGATCGTATAAGGGAAAAGGATGATTCATATTGCTTGAGCCCACAAGGCTTTATATAGGATTACAAAGTTAGGGTAAAACATAATAAATATCGGAAACAAATAATAATATCGTAGAATATAATATCTCCTAATAATGGATGTTTTTTTCTTAAAGAATAAAGAGTTTCATTTATTATTAAGAGTAAAATATCCATTGATACAAATATTTCGATCTCAGTGGGTGTCTCTCAATTCATATTCTATCACCAATAATATACAGTTTCAGTTTCTTCAAGTTATGAGTAACTTGAATTCCGCTAATATTGACTTTATTTTTATAACGAATTTTAAAAAAGAACGTAAATTATTTTATAATTTGACAAGTATGTTTAATAATGATATAACAAATTTTAATTATCAAATCAACAATCAATAGTAATGGTGTAGTGGTTAACTAGTTAGTTTAGTACCATGAAATTCAAGGACTGATCCTCCCTACATGCAATTTTTAATCCCAAAATAAAAATAATATTAACAAATAAACGAGATAATTTGATAAAAGACAACACTCCTACCACTTGAGTTATAAAGATAATTTGATATTTATTCAAAGATTATTTTCTGAAACTCGTGGGAGGGCACGTGCCCACCCTTTTCCTCCCCTCCCCAGATCCGCTGGTGAAACCATCCCTTACTAAATTTAATAATATGAGGCCCATTTACACTTTTTATAACTATCTTAAGTTGAAATGTTAAGGACTCGTCGTCTTTGAGTAGATTTTTCTTAGGCTTTTATCGTATGATTGATCAAAAAAACAATTAAAAATCTAATTATGAACAGTTATAATTGAAATTTATGGCAACAAATTGATACTTCGTCGTATTTTACAATTAGAACGGTCTGGTTGGCTCATAACTCATAAGTTGTGACTTTTGGTCATCTGCTTAGTCGCCTGATGGGCCTTGACAAAATATATATGCCTGACGCTCAGGAGTATGGGCTACGTATGTAGTTTTAAGGCCCAGGAAGGTGGTCGTGTACTCGTGTGAGGTTCTGATAACAAATGCCTTTGATAATTTGCTCTACTTGGTGTTGGTAATTTGGTATTATTGTGCTAGCAAAACGTACTCCCTCCTACCCAAGATAAGTGTCCCGTTTGCCATTTTTTTTATTCGTCAAAGTGTCCCGTTTGGTACTATTTGGACGGTTTTATTACATTTTTACCCTTTCCTATTTACATTTATTACCCACTTACCAACCCCTAACCCAATAGAATATCTTCTCTCTCCAATCTAAATACCCTTACCCTACCCAAAATACCCACTTACCAACCCCTAACCCAATAGAATATCTTCTCTCTCCAATCTAAATACCCTTACCCTACCCAAAATACACAAACCATAAATCCTTGACTCACTACCAAACGGGACACTTATCCCGGGTAGGAGGGAGTATTAGGTTTAGTAGGAGGATCATATACACGATGTACTACCACCAATTTTATATTTTTTGAGCATTTATAATAATGGTTTTGAGTTTTGCTTTAAAAATTATGGTTATTGGTAAAAAGTTTTTGAGTTAAGTTTTTAAAACATTAAGCTCAAAAAATTACAATAAAACTCAAAAACATTACATATAAACTTAGTTATATTTTAGTTTTAACGAAAAAAAATTAAAATCTAACTTATAAATTTTTATAAACTCAGAAAAAATACACATGCTAAAAAACAAATAAAGTTTGACGTAATAATAAACTCAAAAAAAACCCATACGCTAAAAAAACAAATAAAATTTAAGGTAATACGCTCAAAAAAATATTCATAAGCTCAAAAAAATACTCGTGTGCTCAAAAAAATATTCATATGCTCAAAAACTAAGAAAAGTGTGAGGTAATACATCCGATATATCTTCCTATTTCTTCTGTCGGATTTTATTGATTTATGTTTTTGATATTTAGTGGTCGTTAACATTTCAATATCAACTCTACCCACTTGTAAATGGGTTTGGGAATTATCCGAATGGAAGAAACACGTGCCATTTTGATATTATAAGAGAAATGTCATCTTAAAATTAATTGGTTATAGGAGGAGTACCCCCGTTTATAAAGTGATACATTATCTATTCTTTTAATATTGTGAAATCTGTCTGTCTATATTCTACTCCCTCTACACACATCTATATTTTTCCCTTTTCAATAAAATACTACTCACATATAATAGGAAATGGGAAGAACATTAATGTGTGGAGGCAGTAACAATTTTTCTTTATGTTTTAGAGATTAAATCAACTTGAGATATACAATGTGCGAAGAAAACAAAAATCAATTATGTTTCATTTTGATATCAATCAATCAATTAACTAATTTATATATTTAAAAGAGGAATCTTTTGAACGATTACATTGGTTACATTGTTGGAATATTATCGAAAAAATCAAATAAGATAAAGAAATTAGAGTTTAAATTAATAATATTTCCCTGAAAACATTGGCGCTGTTTGGTAAACATCATATTGTAACAAATTAGTAGATTCCGGCATAATTAGTAGGTTGACCAATCAATCTACTATTTTCAAGTGTTTGGTAAACAACATATTCGGATAGCTTATTGGTCGGAATCTACTATTTTTGAATATGCTGCTAATAGCAGCATATTGTATTAGCATATTCAATTTATATATGAAATCGTTCTAATTATCCTATAATCTGCTATTTACCAAACACCATTTTTATAATCTGCTAATTTAATCTAATAGTCAAATCTGCTATTAAAATCTATTAACCGTGTTATGCTAACGTTATCTGCTATTATGAACATGCTTATGTCGTTTGCCAAACAGAATAATGTGAAATAGATCGACTACAAGTCTACAACTCCAGGAAAAACTTCTCAATGAGACAGAATAACCTAACTTAAGATTTTGGGTGAGTTTTTCGCTTTTAATGGAAATTATTCATTAAGTGAAATAGTGAATCACATGTGTCATTTTTTTTTGTAAAAAAGAAAGTGATGTAAAGAAAGTAGACTCTGACCGATAATGTATAAAGTTTGGGGTGAACCTGAAATGAGTGAAAATAAAATAAAAATAAAAATAAAAGTTAATGAAAAACTGATGAGAGAGTCTAATCTTACTCTTATACAATACCCGGGCTTTGTTTGAATGTTTGGTTGCCCTTTCAATTCATGCAAAAATTAAAATCCCATAAATTGTAAAATGGGAGGATGTTTGGTTGCCATTTCTTTTGGCAAAATGCAGGTACCAATTACCATGGAGTTTAGAACGCGTAAATAATGGTGTAATTGAAGGACTTACTCTCCCGTGGTAGTTCACAACTCGTCTAGAATTCAACTCTTATATGCAAAACCAAACGACTTCTCGAATTCTTGTGAACATGTATATGGAAAATAATTCACATAAATAGTATAGGATATTTTAGCGTCAGTTAAATTCCTTAATAAGCCAAACGAAACCTTGTCAAAATTAGGCCCTGTTTAGTAAACAGCGGATTAATATTGGCAGAAACAGGTTTCAAAAGCAGATTTGACTAGCAGAATGATTTAGCGGATTTGATTAGCAGGTTTATTTAGCAGAATTATTTTATAGGTGTTTGGTAATTGACAGTTTAGATTAGCAGATTGTCTAGAATCTTTATAAAATGACATATAAGGATATGAAGAAATTATTTATTAAATATATAAAAGAAATGTTAGTATTTTATTAGGAGGGTAAATAGGACAATTTTTTTTCTTTTGAATATGCTAATTCAATATGCTGGTAGGAGCAGCATATTGTAAAATAGCATATTAGACCCCAATATACTATTTCAATATGTTATTAACCAAAGACTCTAAATAGCATATTGGTAAGTCAAACATGCTAAATCTCTCAAATATGCTAAAATTTGTCAAATATGCTGAAATTTGGCCAATATGTTGTTTACCAAATAGAGCCTTAAAATAAGGGACGTGCTAAATCCGCACATCATTTGACTCAATCCCACACATTTTTCACGCTTATTCCGAATATACCCTCCTCATTTTTTCCATCTCAATCAAAACAACATAAGAGAGAAACATTCTTCATCCCATTTATGCTGTAAAATCCCCAAAATTAACTTCCTTCACCGGATCCTCCCCACCACCCTCCCAGCGCCGACAGCCATCCTCCCAGCGCCGACAGCCACCCTCCCAGATCCGGCGACCCTCAACACGCCCATCTCGCACCCCCAGAACCAAGAGAAAGAGAGAGTCGTGATTCCGCAGTGATACCGATCCAGTCCTATTGTTACATGTTTTGCTAGATTGAGGAAGACAATTAAGAAAGATCAAAAAGCAGTTCAAAAAATTGAGCCAATATTGTTAGTGTTCAATTGAAAATTTCTGCAAAAATGGCTTTAATTAATGCTTTTCTAGTCTTATGTATAAGATTTTTTAAGTTGTTCATGTACCTCTTTTAGCATCTACGAAGTACTTCGCAATTGATTTTTTCTCTTAAATAGAATTGATTCAATTGAACAACAATGGAACTATCAGATTTTAAATTTAGGTATACTTAATTTATGTTTTCATTATCCAAACCCTAATTGCTAAAAAAACCCTCTTTTAAAAAAATAAAATTAACTAAATCCAATAAAAGACGGAAGTTAATTAATAAAAAATTACGATGAAATGACGAAGTTATTTTGATATGTGCAAATTATGATTCATAATTGTCGAATGAATAAGAGATTGGTTAAGTTTAGAGAGAGAAGTCTTTTAAATTTTTTTTAAAAAGGGCAATTATGGAAATTTTGGGTAAAAAGGTGTTGGATTAAGCAAATTGGTGTGCGGGATTTAGCAACTACGTAAAATAAATAACAATGAATGATATATCTTAAAATAAAAATGGATAGTAATTTATCAAGGATAATAGATTTATTTTACACTATTAGGCAACTAAGGCTACCTCACAAAACAATATTTTCATTTATTATTTTGTAACATAATGGTGACATGATGTAGAAGAGGTTAGTTGTCAAAGAAGAGAATGATGTTTGACTACAAATACACTTATGTTCTTCTTGACACACGTGCGACGATTAATGGTTGGTGGTTTGTATTACTCGTATGATTCACAAAACCAGGCCCCGAAAGCCTATAACAGTAGTTCATCATATTCTCACTGTATAATCACATTATGCTATCATCTCATTTCTTCATTCATGATTCCATGCCAGCATCTATAAATCAACATATATACACAACAATGTTATTCAAAATTCAAATAATCAACTAGGACACGGGACACCATCCTTGTACGTAATGATTAATGTCAATATTATAGACACCTAATATAAAGACCAAAATAATCTATTTATTTTATTGTATATTTAATATTTTGAGATAATTATCAATAAATATTGTGAAAATATCTTAGGAAATAATTAAAATATTATAGAATATTTTAGCTTCTTTTCCGAGTCACTTCACTATAAATATAGAAGACGTGTTTAGTGTTTGGGGAGAACAAATGGGTTAAGTCAAACGACACCGTCTTCCTACTACCAAATTGTATGTAAGATAGAATATGTCACAAAAGACTTCGTCATCTCCCTACGAGATTAAGACCCCGTTCTTTCTGGCTTTTTTTTTATGAAAAGGTTGCGTGCAGCTATCATATAAAAAATAACAAAATAAGAGTTTACATAAAATTGGTAGGCAGCCGAGATACAATCTGAGCTCCCACCCCCTTAGCTACAGCATTATTATTATTATTATTATTATTATTATTATTATTATTATTATTTAATATTTTTGTTATTATTTATTTATTATTATTATTTTATATTTATATATAATATTACTAATTACTAATTATTATTATCATTTTTATTATTATTATTATTATTATTATTATTATTATTATTATTATTATTATTATTATTATCTATATTAATACAATAACATTTTGTGCAATTTCGTGTGTCCACGTCATCATATCTATTTTCTTTTATTTTTTTATTTTTAAATAAATGTAGGACCTACTACATAAAAATATGGAATTAATTTATGAAATAACAACTTTGTTAATAGAATTTCTTCGAATAATCAATGACGAATTTCAATGAACCCCATCCTCAATTCCATTTATGTTACATAAATAATACAATATGAAAATGCAAAATTTTTCCAATAGTCCACATAGTCTATCAATAATAAAAAAAAAGATAAAAATAAAATAAAAAGAACGTACAAAAAACATTATTAGACAATAAAAATATAAATGATCAAAAAATGGTAAAACAAACAATGTAATTATATTATTTTTCAAGATTTTAATTCTAACAATTTGACTATCGTAATTGTTGGAGTGGGTGTTCTCAACAATAGTGCGATAACATGATTTGGTCTTAATCAGTTAAATCTCATATATGTATTATCGTACATATTGAATACGGAAGGGATGATTTTTTAGTCGACTGATCAACATTTGTCGGTAATGATTGACTTTCAATAGTTTGACATTACCGTCATGTGATGGTGATGATCAGTTGATCCCTTTACGTCATACTTATAGGACATTGCCCTCATCTACAAAGTTCATAATTTGTATAAGATACGAATTGATTAATTCCTTAAATTTGGACAAGATTAAATAAGAGGTTTTTGCGTCTCGTTATAATTCGATTATACGAGATTCAAGTTGATTAGAATAAATGTTATTCTTGAGAGTTGATAAATGTTATTATTGCAATAATTAAAAATTGTCGGTTAATGATAATTATAAGCGAGTTGTAAATTATATTGACCAAATGTAATTTATTGAAAATTAGTACCTAAATATTAAGTATTGATTATTTTATTCAATTTGCCTTCTTGTCTCCTTAGACCATCCCCAAGCAAAAGGTCGATTTAATCGAGTCAATAACATATTAACCCTTAATTTCACCTTATTGACATTGACCTTCTTTTACCCTCCCAAAAAAAGGTCGATTTAATCGAGTCAATAACATAGTTTTTCTTTTCTTTTCTTTCTTTTTCTAATTTGTAACCAATGAGAGTTTGACACATAAGAGGTCAATAGGTAAGTCAATTAGCTCCACTTTGGGTCACAAATTGACCCTCAACACCCTTGGGTCAATCCTAATTTTGTACTAATTGTAATTAACTTGACCCAAGCAACCAATTGACCTAGCAATTAACCTTGCTTGAGGATGGTCTTATAATCAGATGTCATGCTCACATTATTCTCTAGTCTTCCTTTCACATTTATTTCTCTTATGCAAAAATAAAATTAGTGAGTTGTTTATCTCTCTAATTTTTCGTCCATCATACTAGTAATAGTAGTGTAGTATTTTTCATAAATATATTTAAGGAAATACTATTATCACATATTAAGAATATTATAGTAGTAGATTGGGTAATGTCTTGGGTGCAAAACTAAAGAGGCTTCCTACACTTGGAGTCTTAGTTCATCCTTTGATTGATAGCTCAAGAACGGTTTTGGTAGGAGACCAAGCCGTGCCCTTTTATACCGAAATTTCAATGTAAGGTTTGGATTTTATTCTCCTTTGCATGCATAAGATCAAATTTTGTTTATGACTAAACTAAATAATATACTCATATATGATATGAGTTTAAATTTAAAATTTTGATTCCGAATAGTAATAGTAAATTTTCGAGATATTACTAAATTAGAGCAATGTTTTTGAATAATAAATAGTTTTTAACAAAAAGTTGTTAATAAATAGTACTGATTTAATTTTTAATTTTAAAAATGAGATTACAAAAAGTAAACATGGTAACGGGTAAACAAGAATATGCGAGGGCTTTGACTACTGGATTTGAGCACTATGCCCCACGGTGGATGCCAAATTGTTTTGGTAAAAAACTACCGACATTGAAATTCGTGAGATTGTGGATGAAAATAACCAAATTGGAATCAAAGCACGATAACACAAAGAAAACGAAAAGGATGTTGACGCGATATATTTTGGTGACGTGGAAAATCCCGTTGAGGTAAACAACCGCGGGGGGAAGACGGAATCCCACCAAATGTTTCACTATAATATTTCGGAGAATACAACTATTGACATGAGTATGAGTATTGCTAATTTTACTGCTCAGGAATCAGATGTCCTTTTGTTCTTCCTGACTGCGTCTTTTATAGGGACCGAGCCTTCAATTTTCGAACGTTAGAGGAGCCTCCGTCTTTAATGGGGGACGTTACTCTTGTTTCTGAGATTTCCAAGGCCTAGGCTTCAATGTAGTAATTAAGTTTGGGCTTGATTCTAGCATCCTGATCCAATATTCCTGATTTCGCCATGTCGTTGATCCTCCTTTTCTGGCTTCCTCCAATAGATTCTTGCCAAGTGTCTAGTGGAAAAATAGGTGGAATTTTCCCTAGCAATAATGAATACTTTTCGTTACAAGTTTGTGAGATCTCTTATAATCTCTCTTCCACCTGCATTTGATTGATTGACGTTTTATTAACTTATTATCCAATTAATTGATTGACGAAAGAGTTGCTTTCACACATAAAACGCTATTTGAGACATACAAAACAACCCAAAATCAGTAAGAAACAAAAGACCCGTGACTCACACAACTTTAAAACTAGTTAAACTGCATTTAAGTTATGTTACGGAGAAACATCAAAAACACTAAGGGGACGTTTGGTTAGAGAAAGGAAAGGGAAAGGAAATAAGAAAGGGTAAGAGGGGAAAGTAAAGGGATTACTTAAAACTTAATTGGTTGTTTGGTTGTTTGGTTACTCTAAGAAAAAGAACTAATGGTCCACTCACACTCACTCCTACCACTAACACACACCACCACAAACCACTTATCTACCGACGACAATGATGGTGGTGGAGGCGTCATGGCGGCGGTGGTGGTGGAGGCGTCATGGCGGCGGTGGTGGTGGAGGTATCATGGCGGTGGTGGGGATGTCACGACGGTGGTAGTGTTGTGAATTTGTGCCTTGAATTTGTGTCGAAGACGGATATAAGCTAAGTGTCTTATTAAGACTTGGTTTCTTAGTTTATTTATGGTAGGAGAATATTGAATTAGATTAGGAAACTATTATATTAGTTTTCTAATGCTCTTTGGTTTCTAATTAGGTTAGATATTTTATCTTGGGTGGAATAACTATATAAAGACCCAAGTATTATTCTAGGTTAATTAGAAGAGACAAAGATGTGAGAGATTTGAGAACACAATAAAGAGGGTCAATTTGTGAGGTTCCTTCTGGAGAAGAAAACTCATTTTGTCTCAGGGCTCTATTATTGGTGTTCGTCTGTCTCGTTTGTCTTTGAAGATTGGAGGAGTTTGTTTAGATCTTGGGTTGGCCCCAAGATAATTTGTCCTTCGTCTTATTTGGGTAGTCTTTTTTGTCTCTTTGGGACTACCATATTTGTTGGTAGAATAGGGTATACTTTTGGCTCATATTGACGCGTGTGTACCGGTCTACTATTGTACTATTTTCTCCATTATAGTGATGTTTGATCTCCTTGCAGGGTGGACGTAGCCAGTTATTTTACTGGTGAACCACGTAATTCCTTGTGTCAACTTTATTTACATTTGTTATTTATTATTCTTATCACCTTATCAATTAACTATTTGGGTAACGGGACGCCTCCGTTACAACAATTGGTATCAGAGCTAAGGTTCTGATCTGGGATATGCTTCCGCGTTAGTTGTCTTTTAGGCGTTATTTGGGTTTCTTGATTTTCGGGTGAAAAGATGTCGGGAACGAATGTTTTGAATGTTGAAGAGTTCACTGGGAGAAATAGTTTTTTGGGTTTGGATAGCTGTAGTGAGAATGGTGGTGTTGACGGTAAGGTGGAGTCTATTCCGGTACAGGTCAAACTACAAGGTTCTCAAGACAAGCTATCAACTTTTGTCTCGTCGCCTCAATGAGGCGATCTGTGCCCCATAAGGTGGGGCGGTTTGGGGCTCCAGGTGGAGCTGTTGGGACTCTTGAAAGAGAGTCGTTGGGATCTCGTAAGGGGTCATTTGAAACTTCGACGGGAGTTTATTCTTTGGAGCTTTTGGGTTGGACTTGCTAGTCTAACAGTTTGTACCTTTGATGGAGGTAATTTGTGCTCGCTTAGAATGTTTGGTTTCGACTTGAGTTTTGTTGCCTTGGTGTAGGCATATTTGTGGTGGTCATGACACCTAGTATACTCAAGTGAGACATTTGTTTTGTTCGTGGCGTTTGTGTTCTTTAGGGACAGTTTGGTACGACGGTACATCTAGCCACGTAATTTGAAGGAGATTTTGTTTGGAGTCTTGTGTGTGTTGTTTTGGTACATCGTTCCATCATAGTGACATTGAGTATCTCATATATTTGTGTTGGCGTTTGGTAGCTTTTGGTCTCTTTGGAGTTTGCTACGTTTGGCCTTCCTTTTGGTATGAAGATATATTGGTTACTTAGTACATTTGGTAGTTTCAGCTTACTACATTGGGTACTTCGTATATTGGTCACGTTTGTTGCACACTTGATTCGTTTGTCCATTTTTGGGAGTTGTGTTCAAGTCAGAATGGAGACTGTCGGGACAGATAGTGACTTGAGGATCGATTCCGCTGAAGCTGATCTGGATTTGTTTCTTCTATGTTGGGTTCGTTTTTGGGTAATTCAAGTCAAGGTGGAGATTGTTGTGAATTTGTGCCTTGAATTTGTGTCGAAGACGGATATAAGCTAAGTGTCTTATTAAGACTTGGTTTCTTAGTTTATTTATGGTAGGAGAATATTGAATTAGATTAGGAAACTATTATATTAGTTTCCTAATGCTCTTTGGTTTCTAATTAGGTTAGATATTTTATCTTGGGTGGAATAACTATATAAAGACCCAAGTATTATTCTAGGTTAATTAGAAGAGACAAAGATGTGAGAGATTTGAGAACACAATAAAGAGGGTCAATTTGTGAGGTTCCTTCTGGAGAAGAAAACTCATTTTGTCTCAGGGCTCTATTATTGGTGTTCGTCTGTCTCGTTTGTCTTTGAAGATTGGAGGAGTTTGTTTAGATCTTGGGTTGGCCCCAAGATAATTTGTCCTTCGTCTTATTTGGGTAGTCTTTTTTGTCTCTTTGGGACTACCATATTTGTTGGTAGAATAGGGTATATACTTTTGGCTCATATTGACGCGTGTGTACCGGTCTACTATTGTACTATTTTCTCCATTATAGTGATGTTTGATCTCCTTGCAGGGTGGACGTAGCCAGTTATTTTACTGGTGAACCACGTAATTCCTTGTGTCAACTTTATTTACATTTGTTATTTATTATTCTTATCACCTTATCAATTAACTATTTGGGTAACGGGACGCCTCCGTTACAACAGGTAGAGTGGGGGTGAGGCAGTGGTGGTAGCGTCATGGTGGTGGTTTGACGGTGGCTATTGTGGTGGTAGTTGTAAGTGTGGTGGTAGGTGAAAGAAGTGGTTGAAGGGTAACAAGGGTAGTTATACCCTTGGGGGTGGGGGTAAGTAATTAAATGGATTGGGGGTAAGAGAGGGAGTTTCATTCTCTTTGTTTGTGTCAAACAAACACCAACAAAGTGAATGAGTGACTTTGTTTCTCTTTCCTTTTTCTATAGACCCGCAACCAAACCCCCCTTATTTTAGAAACAAAGATTTAGCATATATTGATTGATGATAATATTAGAAGCATTTGTACCTTTTGTTTTGTAGCAAATCAAATATCCAAGGCCGTTTATGTACTTTGTGTTTAGTGGCATCAAACGCACTTTACGAAAAAAGCTCGAATTGGCGACCTTTAATTCTTTCATGTTTAATGGTAGTCATGTGAAGGAACTGCGTAATGGGAATTGGGGGCCAATTACGAAAAGATTGTTTGTAATCTTTTGTGTGATTTCACATAATTGATTATGATTATTGTAATTCATTATTGATTATTTGCTGCTAAAACTGAAAATAGATTACTACTCCGTATAAACTAATCCAATAACAATTTACCGGAATTATTGTTTTATTTTGATATTTTGACATCTGTCCTGAGGACACACAAAGGTAGAATTTACGACGGTTCTATTTTTAACCACAATGTTGTTTCATTGATATCTTTCCTTATTTATGTGTTAGATTATCAAGATTATTTTATGTATTATATTTTAAAATAAAGAATTCTCTTCTTGAAAATGTTCCTTACCTGCCTGTTTAATGTGTGTTTTTAGTATACATGTTATAAAAACCGTTATTTCATTAATCCTTTCCTAACAATTTTATTCGGACGGTTTTTTACGCCAAACACAAAAGTAAACATGGGATACCGTAGATTATCCATTAGGCAATAAGAAACTTTTAAAGAATAAATAAAATGTACGTACGTGCTAAGCGCTTTGCTGCAGCACTCTCCACTAATACTATCGGTTGTTTAATTTAATCAATGAAGTGGGCACGGACGATGTTCAATTCTTTACTTTTCGAATCAAGTAGGTGAGGGACTCCTCCAAAATGCTATATTTGATTTATTAAATTAAATAAAATTAAAATTAAAATTGAAAAAAAAAGGTAACACTAACTTCTTTAGTAGCGGCTACCAGTGATCCATTTAAGTATATGTTAGAATTGAGGAAGTTGGAGGAAAATGGAGGAGGGTGAGAAGGAAAGAATGTATGTATTTGATCAACTATATAGAAAAAAAAGAAAATTTAATTATAAACTAAATGTTAAAAGCATGCAAATCCATGCATTTTTAAGAGAATTATCTGAATCGGTTAATCCATTTACCAAATAAATATTATATACAATAGGAATGGTCAAAGTTCAGAGTCAGCTCAGCCCACCAGGCCGACCCATGTCAAGCGCGACCTGATCCATCCCCCACCATAGGTCGTGTGTTGGTCCAACATATCATACGTGGCCTATCCCTTAACCCGCCTAAAACTGTGACCCACCTTTATTAGCCCCCCACCTACCTAAATCTGGTTCTGGATCCACCTTCACGGGCCCGACCCGAACTCGACTGCCCATTTAACCACTCTTATTAGACGATAAGATAGAGTTTGACCATTATTGTTTTTCATTATAATTCGAATCGATTAATCCGTTTACCAAATCCAAACATGGAAGATGAGATGAGGTAGATCCGCAATTAAGACTGGATTAGTAGAGTACTAGCACACACAATAAGGTTAATAAGTAATGATTACACTTTTAAGAAAGGCGAGTAAGGCAAATTAGTGAGGTCTAATTTAGTTGTGTTCCATTAATTAGTGGGGTTAATAGTTAATACTTTCCGGCATGGAGATTTTGTGCGATAGATTAGACTACTAAAAGTACTTTCTGTGACCAATTTCAGATATGTATGTCTTATATATGGGGATTTCATAATCATTACGCTTTCATCACAAAGTCACCGCCATTAAACTTGTGCCTGCCTACAATGTTACATCACCACTGCACGGTAAATAAGTTTCTCTGTCTATTCATTGACTAAACTTTATCGTTAACAAAGAGTAAACAAGAAATTTTAGTCGTATCATTAGGAAAACAATAAGTCTTCTTTGCGATGGATGTACACTTGATAAGAGTTTTAGGTTTTATTTTCGACATGTAAAAAGAAGACCTGAATTTGATTGAATTCACATTGACCGATTTGCCACCCGCAATTAGAATTCTAGCTTAATCGAATCCGAATTGACACCCTTATATTGTGGGGAATAAAGAATGTATTCGCCCCAAACTTGCAGGATTATAATGAAACATACAATTGTGATTATAGTCATAAGTTAATTAAAAGCATGAAAAAGAAATCAACCTTTGGTCCTTTGTGCTTATGACCTAAGAACAGGAATTAAAGTAAATTCTCTCCTATAACTTGCACCCAAGACATGATTGAGATGATGCCGCGTGTGCTAGAAAATACTCTCCAATTGCCTTGCAATATGGGGAGAGCCTTTTGAGGTTTTAAATGTGAGATCTGAGTTTTGGGAAAAAGATGTTCTCAAAACCCTAATTATTCTTGAGATCTGTTTTAATCAGTAAAACAATCAGTAGTCTCACAAAAGGAGAAGATCTCTCCTTTTGTAATACTTGGCCGGCCGAGATTGGTCTTGGGTAGGAGTGGGTTTTCCACACTTACCTTATTCCAATGCATGATTCGACCCATTTTGCTAAAATATAATTTGCGGGTATTTATTATAAATCGCACACATGTTATCAGATATTAATACAGTCGATATATTAATAATGGTCTGATAAAATACGATATTGTATAATTGGCCAAATTAATATAACTGTTTATATTAATACACAAATTCAATATTTAATTAAATATAACTGCTTGTATTTAATTTTACGAATTAATCATTTAATCCGCATTAGCTAAAATTATTTAATCCGTATTAAATAATAATCTCAACATCTCATTGACTAATTTAATAGTCAATACCTCTGACTAACTGTTTAGTCATATCCGGCATAAATGTGACTGTATTTTCATACCTTCACATCTCTCAAACGTGTCCTATAGGTGTGACGTATAGGGACCAGTTGATCACCGCCATCCGTATGACAATAACGTCAAACTTATCTAGCAAGCCAACCGTTATTGATAAACGTGGATCAACTGATAATAATACAAAAGTATGCCCTTGTGATCCTTTAAGAGATTTAGTAAGTCATTGTACTAACTGTCAAGGACACCAGCCCCAACAATCTCCCACTTGTCCGTACAAGGGTATGTGCAATGACGTTATCACACTACATGTGGAGGACACAAGTCTCCAACAAACTCCCACTTGTCCGTACAAGTGTAGGTGCGATAACCGAATCTCATATCCTTTTAAAATTTCTCCCACTCAATGTAAGACAATTTGCAAATCCGCATTCGCAAAGGTCGTATCTCACAAGCGATCTGTATCAAGAGTGGTTTCCCCGACTAGAGAGTAACTTAACTGATAAAACGAATCTGTATTCGAGCATGGCCATGCATTGATACCACCTGTGGGGAATAAAGCATGTATTCGCCCCAAACTTGCAGGATTATAATGAAACATACAATTGTGATTATAGTCATAAGTTAATTAAAAGCATGAAAAAGAAATCAACCTTTGGTCCTTTGTGTTTATGGCCTAAGAACAGGAATTAAAGTAAATTCCCTCCTATAACTTGCACCCAAGACTTGATTGAGATGATGCCGCGTGTGCTAGAAAATACTCTCCAATTGCCTTGCAATATGGGGAGAGCCTTTTGAGGTTTTAGATGTGAGAACTGAGTTTTGGGAAAAAGATGTTCTCAAAACCCTAATTATTCTTGAGATCTGTTTTAATCAGTAAAACAATCAGTAGTCTCACAAAAGGAGAAGTTCTCTCCTTTTGTAATATTTGGCCGGCCGAGATTGGTCTTGGGTAGGAGTGGGCTTTCCACTCTTACCTTATTCCAATGCATGATTCGACCCATTTTGCTAAAATATAATTTGCGGGTATTTATTATAAATCGCACACATGTTATCAGATATTAATACAGTCGATATATTAATAATGGTCTGATAAAATACGATATTGTATAATTGGCCAAATTAATATAACTGTTTATATTAATACGCAAATTCAATATTTAATTAAATATAACTGCTTGTATTTAATTTTACGAATTAATCATTTAATCCGCATTAGCTAAAATTATTTAATCCGTATTAAATAATAATCTCAACATCTCATTGACTAATTTAATAGTCAATACCTCTGACTAACTGTTTAGTCATATCCGGCATAAATGTGACTGTATTTTCATACCTTCACATCTCTCAAACGTGTCCTATAGGTGTGACGTATAGGGACCAGTTGATCACCGCCATCCGTATGACAATAACGTCAAACTTATCTAGCAAGCCAACCGTTATTGATAAACGTGGATCAACTGATAATAATACAAAAGTATGCCTTTGTGATCCTTTAAAAGATTTAGTAAGTCATTGTACTAACTGTCAAGGACACCAGCCCCAACATATATGACCCAACACAAATGCCTTATTGTTAGAAACCGATTGTTATCCTTAGAATAACCTGCTAATAAGGGCTTGCTTTGGATGAGAGTAATTATTAAGGGAGTAATAGAATTTAAATGAACTAAAAAATGAAGGGAAGGGATGGGGATTGGAGATAGAAATGGATAGAAATGGGGAAAGATAGTGTAAAAGTCCCTCAATTAAGGGAGTAATTGTTACCCACCTCCCCCCTCAAGTAATGTATTACCTCCATACGGAGGTAATAATTACTCCCCCACCCCCTCTTTCCACCCTCCACAACCACGACAAACCACCAATCTCCTCCCATTTCTTCTTATTTTAGCTCGCATTACTCCCCTAATAATTACTTCCATCCCAAGCAAGCCCTACGTAATAACTGGACGAGCATGAACCAAACGGAATTAAGCCGATCCAACCCAAAAGTATCCATATATACCCAAACAAACCCAAACCAAAACCCGGCCTTGTTGACCCATTTTCCAGGTTAATACTAGTGATATATATTGTTTTTTTAAATGAGGCGTACTAATTACTACATAGAGAAAAATGATAATTGTTCCACGTAAAAATTCGAAAAAAATACAAGGGTATCACGAAGAAAAACCCAAAATAAATCGATCGGTTGAAGTAGAATTATGATGAGATTTTCAACATGGTACCCTCATGTTTTTCCGTTTCTTTTACGTGGTACCCTTGGTTTTTATAAACATCAATGATACCCCTAAATTTTATAAATTGTTCATAAAATACCCAAACTAACAAAATTTGAGTTTTTTAACAGTTAATTTAATAAAGAAAATATAGTTAAGATTGAGTAAATGGTATTTGTGATAAAGTTTAGACAAATTAACTCCTAAAAAATGATTAGAAAATGCATAAATTAAACATTTAAGTATAACAATTGGATGTTTTTGTGTGTTTTCAAATGTTTTTGTTAAGTTTAAGGATATTAATGATGTTTTTAAAGATGAAGGACACCATGTATAAATTGGAAAAATACAAGAGTATTATGTAGAAAAATCCTAATTTATTTTTTGTGGATGAGAAAGGTAAATATGGGTGGCAAGCATTTAAGTTCAACCCACTTTTTTATCGGATATTTCAGAATTTGAGAACTATAGCCTTTTCTGCTAAAGAGGAAAAGAAAAAGAAAGGTGGCTAGGTGGGACTTGGGAGGGTTCAAGGCCACCCATGACTCGTGAGACGGGGTCGGGATCTCTCACTACTTATAACATGATTGTTTTGAGTCGGATAGGCTAGGCTACACAGGACTTAAGGTGGGTCGTGGCTACCTCTCGATGTAAGTGTTTTTAAAACCATTTCTTAATAATAGGATAAGAAAAAGGTAAACTTGAGAAAAAATCGAAATTTTTTTATTCGAAATTTCAAAAATTCTCATTCGACGGACTCGTTTTAGTCCTCCCCAATTCTCATTCCAAACGGACTATTTCGTACTTCAGACCGACATTATATGATCATTTTTATGCAATTATTTTAATTGGATCACATTAAATTGTAAATGGGTTACATATTATCCATTTGAAACCTTCAAATAAAAATGGTCGTCTGAAAGAAGTTGCTCCACCAAATAACACATCTCGATTTTCTTTACTTTATGAGTAGAGTTGAGATTATTATTTTTGGTATATCATCCGAAACTAAAAAAAGGGGATAATAAAATTGAAAAGGAGGCGGCACACTTTGTCAACAAGAAGGGGTGTCAAGAATTCATGATTTTTGTAGGGAAATAATTAATGATTTTGGGGTAAGTGTAAAGACAAGAAAATAATGATAAAACTCATTCAGATTGCATGTTCAAAATCAAATGCCAAAGAATCAAAGATGGCTTTTCTCTTGTTTTGGTTAGAAACTAGTCCATGAAATATGATCACAATTCACAATGGACTAAAGTCTAACAAAGAGTATGACCGTAAGTTGAAGATGGATATTTTACTCCTATAATAAAGTATGTGTGGACATACAAGTGGGAGAAAATGGAGCATTTTATGAATAGTGCAACTTGCATTATGTGACTGGGGCACTATCCGTCTTCAACTTGTGTCGGATAGTGACTCTCTATACTAAGAATTTGTAAAAATCAAAACCAATCTATGTAATTGCTCTTAAACTGTTCTGAATAATGGAATAATACTCTTTGGATGTTTGGATGACATTACAGAATCAATATATGAATAACAAGAATCTATTCCCAAAAACAACAAAACATATTCCAATTAATATGGTTTCAATTTACTGGTTGGATTTCAACTATGAGACATCAATGCCAGTTTAATATGAACAATTAACCTTCAGTCCTCCAACCATTTCCCCATCTAACACCATTTTCGAATTTCTATTACATCTGTAGTTCTGTACTGTGTAGCTCTGTGTGAAGTCGGAATTAATGACGAAAACTCACAATTGCTCGTCCAGAACTCGGAATTAATTAAGACACCGATACTGCATTGTAATACGATTTTAAGACGCTGAGTCGACACAACTGCAATTTGGCTTCAACACCAGCAGCGCAGGGAACGGGGAAATCGCGGTAATCAGGGTGGCTTCAATGCGAAACCAAAATATACATTAATAGGAGGAGTACTCTCCAGCGAGAAACATTAAACCATGAAAAATGTTGTAGAGCAGATGATCCGTATTTGACAGTGCTGTACCAAAATTAAAAAGGTTTCCAGTACCTGTACATTAAATAATAATAATGCTCGTACAAGAGTACTTTCCATCAGACCTAATCACAAGCAAATAGGAGCAGAGCAGCACCAGAGATCAATTTAGCCAACAATTCAACTTTCTGAAAAACGCACAGCTCCAAAATTAAAACTAATTAATTAGTCGAACCGATAATATTAATGCTAAATTGCTAATAATCTAATACTAATACGAATATTAATACGAGTGATAATATATTATATTCTTCTAATGTTATTTTATTAACCTTATTCTAAGCTTTTCCATGGAGAACAACAGCGAGACTCTCTTCACGATGAAACCTCACTTGCTTTGCAATGAACTCCTCTATCGTTCGCCGGAATTCTTCTCCGCCTTCGCAGCATTCTCCTTCTTCTTCCGCTATCAATGTTGTCGATTCATCTCTGCCGCCACAAATCTCGTATTTCCGACAAACATCTGTTTCCGACCGCCGCAACTTCACCGTATCTTCTCTCTTCGTAAATTCACTCTTAATCTTCTCCGATTTACTCCTCTGGTAACTAATTCCTTTTTTCTCCGTTTTCTCTTCGTTAACAAAATTAACCGCTGCAATCGGAACCTTCGCTTCGCAAACGATAACCTCCTTGTCCTGGAAAACAACCTCCTCTTTTTCAACATGCGACGGTGAATTAGACGGCGGCGTCTCGGAGTGTTCGTCACCGTCGTCGGAATCGGACTGGAGTTTCCGGCAAAGGTCAGCAACAGCGGCGTCAACGGCTGAGGAGGACACGTCATCGGCGGAGAATAATCCGGATTTCGCTAAAAGCGAGACGACAATGGCGTTACCGAGGAGAAAAACAGAAGTAGGAGAGAAGACGAGTGCGGCGACTATACCTAAATATTCGCCGGAGATTTTAACAGCGAAAGGAAGACGAATTGAAATCCACAAGAGTAGAATAATTAGAGTAAATATCTCAAGGAAGCGAAATAGCTTAGTTAAGGTTTGTAATCGTCGCCATAGCTGTAAAACTGAAGAATCCATGGATGCTTTTAGTGTGGAAGAGAGTGAGGGAGTGGAGGGAGTGATTTTTAGTGTGGAAGTAGCGAAGGTGAGTTAGAGAGAGAAAGAAGAAGGAGGAGAGAGAGTGGAGGAGTAGTCAGAAATGGCGTATTCGGAGTAGTGTTTAGACAGACTTACATACACATCCAAACAGAAGTTGAGCCCTTATAGTCGACAGCTTCCTCGCCTTTTATAGACTGGACTCCATTTTAAACAGCAATTATTTTTACTGCAACTCGGTTTTTTTAACTCCAATTTGAATTTTCACCTATTCGGTTAAATTCGAATTTGTCACGTATGCTGGTAGAACTAGTTGGATACTTAAATCGACTTGAGTCCATGTTAGTTACATTATTTTTTCCTTGCAATGACAAATCACATATGCACTATTAAACTATGGTAATTTTAAAAATTCGAACGAAGGAGTGCGAGATCGGAGTTGAATAAATGGGTGCATTTAATTTTAACACATATTCGGTATTTCCTTTAATTTGAAAATACCTTACAATCCTTCATTATTTAGTTGTATTTGAATTATCTTTTAGTGTCTCAACTACATTTCATCTCAACTACACATTTACTCAATATGACCAATTTGCGTCATTATATGTCATTATTATTTTCGTACTTTGGTATGTAAATGTGAGTCGACGGGTATTATGTGATAGATAAAGTATTTTGCTGTATTTGATTTCAGTGATTTGTGTTTAGGCTTGATAAATTTTAAACAAACTAATCAAATTCCGATCGCAACCTTTTAGGGTCGTTTGGTTCACTACTTATGAATGAAATGGATTGGAATGAGAAACTATAGTAGTATGAGATTCAACTTCCATAACTTTCAAAATATGTTTAGTTCACTAGAAAAATAAATATAAAGTAATGAGGTTTGAATCCCTGGGAAGGAGGTGGGTATAGGATTACAAGCTGTTTTGGTGGAATGAGAATCCTATAAATTCTAACTCCATTTCAAAATATCACGAGCAAACGCTAGAATGTCTAGAATTCATTCAATTTCATTCCAAACCACCCAACCAAACATCCCCTTAATAAAATCTAAATGTGACAATGGGTAGGGAGAGCTCGACCTGTACGAGAGTCAATGAAAAAGCTATATACTCCTTTGAAATGTAGAGTATTTTATAGAAATGTTTTAATTATTTAGGATTTTGATTAGTCATTTTCTTTCAATTTCATTTTATTATCTGACAAAAAAAATATCACTTTTCTTTTGATAATTGATATTATTTGTGACCGACATATATTCATATTTCTTACGAAGTCTATTTTTATTAAGATCTAAAACAATCAAACATTAAGATACTCGGAGTCCGTATACCGTATACCGTAGTGGCCTAGTCCGTATACATTAACGTTATCAATTATCTTGGTCTACGTTTTCTGAATGTGAAGGTTTTGTTATTTAATGCATTGTTTCGCCGCATTATATACGAATTGAAACGAGTTTGTATGCATATAACTTGGCCATATACGAGTATCATACAGTACGTACTAAATAATTTGCAGCAGAAAAGACGAGAAGGCCAGGTAAAATAAAGTGAGAAATGTAGTGCAGAAAGTAGCATGTTTATATTTATAGGCACAGCTGTTGAGAACTACTATGAACTCATAAGACGGTCTATATTTCAAGTTGGTTCAATACTTGTACGGTTACCCGCCAACCATCGACACTATACATGTGCCGATGTGCGTCTCATGTTTTGGGTTCTAAACTTTTTTTCGTTGCGTATTATTTCTCCCCTTGTTTCTAACTATATTTGCCTCTTTCCCACCACCTTTCATTTTTAGGTTACCAATTCTTCAAGTAGCTACCACACTAGAATGTAAGCTCCCTACTTCTAACCATTATTGTTGTTTTTTCGTAGGTAGTACTATTCCAATGATTAGATTTTCGACTTTTTCCCCCGGGAATTTGATACGTTCGAATATGGGCCGGGATCCATTTATGTTGAGATGCATCCATTCACTTTAAATGTTTTATCTCAAAATGCGGTAACAATGAACAAATGAGATGCATATTGCTTTGAAAACTATTGTGGTAGATGTAGATCAATAATATTGTTGTGTGAAAGCGTGAATACCTCGTATTAGGCCTCTGCTGCGTCGGTGTCCACTGTCCATAATAATACGATATTGTCCGCCTTGGGCCAAACCCTCACAGATTTACTCTTGGTCTCCTTCCCAAAATGCCTCGTACTATTATATTTTCAGGACACTTATAAAGGTGATGTTTCACCTTTACACTACCGATGTGAGATATGGATTTGCAACCTAACAATCCTCCCCTCAAACCAAGAACCATCATCTTAATCTTAACTCGGACCTTGACCTCCATGGAGAACTCCCACACTCTACAGCCCCAACTTCTAGACACCCGAAACACCACCAAGTCTTGATAATCTCCCCTTAGCCGACACACCATGTTATCACGAGTCATGTCTTGCACCACATGTCACCGCTTGGTCAAGTGAGTGCTCCCACATGCTCCTATACCAGCATGTCCATGTGCCATTCTTGGGGATTTGCTACACATGCATATCGAACCTCCTCTGCATTGCATCCAATATACTCTGGACCGGGTCCGTCACTTCAGAATTCTAGACACAAATGGTCTTTGGCATCCAACCTGTAAATGACCCACCAGACCTGTGGCACCCAATCAGATATGGGTCCACCTCATCAACAGTTCTAGTACACAAATGGTCTTTGCCCCACAAGACCTATGACGTCTTTCATCCATTTAGGCCTGGACGGGGCTTGCTCAATGACTCACCCCGAGCTAGGAGTTCCATGTCTTACAGTGTACAACTTCAAGTCTTGGGCATGCTGATGCGTCCTCGTGTCTAGCCCAAGTCGAATCTTGGGCTCTGATACCATTTGTTGTGCGGAAACGTTAATACCTCGTGTTGGGCCTCTGCAACGTCGGTGTCCATTATCCATAATAGTACGATATTGTCCGCTTTGGGCCAAACCCTCACGGATTTACTCTTGGATCCTTCCCAAAAGACCTCGTACTATTATATTTTCAGGACACTTATAAAGATGATACTTCACCTTTAAACTACCGATGTGGGACATGAGTTTGCACCCTAACAATTGTTGTAACGGAGGCGTCCCGTTACCCAAATAGTTATTTGATAAGGTGATAAGAATAATAAATAACGAATATAAATAAAGTTGACACAAAGAATTACGTGGTTCGCCAGTAAAATAACTGGCTACGTCCACCCTGTAAGGAGATCAAACTTCACTGTAATGGAGAAAATAGTACAATAGTAGACCGGTACACACTCTCTCTCAATATGAGCCAAAAGTATATCCTATTCTACCAACAAATACGGTAGTCTCAAAGAGACAAAAGAGACTACCCAAATATGACGAAGGACAAATTATCTTGATGTCAACCAAGATCTAAACAAATTCCTCCAATCTTCAAAGACAAGCGAGACAAGCGAACACCAATAATATAGCCCTGAGACAAACCGAGTTTTATTCTTAAGAAAAAACCTCACAAATTGACCCTCTTTATTGTTCTCCCAAATCTCTCACATCTTTGTCTCTTAATCAACCTAGAATAATAATTGGGTC
Organism: Silene conica; assembly: GCA_029255685.2. NCBI lineage: Eukaryota > Viridiplantae > Streptophyta > Magnoliopsida > Caryophyllales > Caryophyllaceae > Silene > Silene conica. The sequence continues at coordinate 5,777,307 of CM055315.2, read as the reverse complement.
TTTATATAGTTATTTCACCCAAGATAAAATATCTAACCTAATTAGAAACCAAAGACTATTAGGAAACTAATACAATAGTATCCTAATCTAATTCAAATTCTCCTAACGTACATAAACTAAAAAACCAAGTTTTAATAAGACACTTAGCTTATATCCCTTTTCGACACAAATTCAAGGCATAAATTCAGTCTTAAAACTATTGTGGTAGGTGTAGATCAACAATATACCAGTAGTTCTCAAGGATTTATACTACTGCACTCAGGCACACCAACTTGAGACTGAGACCGACCATTAGATCGATACTGAATACTTTAACCATAAAAGTCTAAAAGTGGAGAGAAGAGAAGAAGGGGAAGTGTATGTTGTTGTGTGCTTTGAAATACTGATCAGAGGCTCTATGTATAGCGTGATCGAAGTAGTTAGAGGAGTACAAAACCGACTCTTACAAACTAGTAGTCAAGGCTGAAAACGTTGAGTGAGACTCTTACCCACACTAACAACAATACAACACCATTTGTTTACTAAACTGACTGTTGGAAAATAGAACAAAAAGCAAAACGCAAACTTGTTCCAAACAAAAAAAAGACAGGCATAGCCCGCCGTAGGCGCGCGATTGCCAAATCTCGAATCCCAAATCAAGAACCCGGGTCGGGATGAGCCAGGCACGTGAATGGCACGCGTGTACGAGCTAAATTAAGCACCTCGCAAGCTTTTACAAAAGGCTCTTGCTACGCACTAGTGATAAGGTAAGGTGTGAGGTGATATTTAAACTCATCACACTCACAATATTATGCGAGACAATTGGAATGAAAAAGACTTAGTCAAATAAGCACTTATCTCAAACAATCTCCCACTAGGAGCGACAAAAAAATGGGTAAAAATGGATTGGATACTTAGGTATTAATATCTTTGATTTGAATGAACACTTTAAAACTTATTTATAGCGAAAGAATATCTTACGATTTAAATTGGGGGTTGCGAAAGGTCGTCGACGTTTTGTGACAAATCGTCGACGTTTTTTATAAAAAAGACGAAGCATACCCTTTTCTCCTTATCTCTCTAGAAAATATTCTCCCAAAAAAAAAGGCACAAAAACAACAATGTTAAAAAATCGGTAGACAACAACGAACAACAACATTAAACAACGACAACGATTCAATGTCAAACAACGATTCATCGGTAGTAATTAAAATCTATTTTTTTTTTGAATTATTTTTTTATTGAATTACATGTTTAAGCCATTTAGTTGATATTAGGTTGAATTATACGTAGAAGCCATTGAATACGACAAACTATAGGATCAAAATTTTGCATTAGACTTGAAAAATTCCCGTCCATGCTTGGTGATGACGGAAATTTAAGCCGTCCTTGCATGGTGAGGACGTGAAAACTAACCGTCCTCGTTGGTTTTGGACGTGAAAAATACCCGTCCTAGTTAGGTTTGGACGTGTAAAGTACCCGTCCTATCATGGTATGGAACTATGGACGTGTAAATCGCACGTCCAAACCATAATATGACGGCTACTTTACACGTCCCCTTCTTTTGTTTATTTCCTTCCCACTTCCTGCACCACTTATTGTCATTTCCATTCTTCTGCCTACAAATAATTCACCTATTTGCTATTATGCTATACATTTTTATACGTAACACCCACATAATCTTAAACATCTTTAAACAATTATTATTTTTTTTTATCTTTTCAAATTTCTGATTATATATATAGGCGTGCACATTTTAAACTTAAAACGGTACAAAACGGAACCTTTACGGACTAGTAAACCGTTTTAGTTTTGAGTTATTATTGTTCTTACATGATGGTACTTCGTGGCGGTGGTCCTGCGGTGGTCGTGGAAGTGCTGCGACAGTGGGGCTCGTGTGGTGGTGTTTTGGTGGTGGGGTGGTCGTGTGGTGGTGTTGGTTGGGAAGAGTAAGGGAGTAAGGGAGAGGGAGAGTTTGGGAGGATGACTGATTGAATAAGGGTAGTTTGGTCTTTTTTTTAATTTCGTCGACGATTTGTTATAAAACGTCGACGATGTTTCGCAATTGGGTTTAAATTCCTAGTTGAACTTCGGTCGATACCCCTCACAACATATATCATACCTTCAAATGTGATCGTTCCGCGATTTAAATGTGCAACGCCCTAATTTAGAGTCACGTGTTTATCTTTGTACTAATAGATGTGTTCAAAAACTTATCTTAGTCTTATGCTTATTACACATGCGTGTGTGGCTTTATTGTTTCTCCTTTATCACTTATCACATAAGCCATTAAGGACTTATGTTCAACCTTGTGTATAATTCATCAAGTGAATCTCAAAAGCACCATTGTTATTAAGGCTATGGATATACAACGTCATAGGAATATAAATTGTTAACCTATTCACTCTTGACTTAAGGACTTAAGCCGCATTCCCCTAAACGAGTTAGCGTCTAATCTCCTAGTCAACCCCTTAGCAAAGGGATTAACAAGATTGCTTTCTGACTTCAGATAGTGCAATTAAGTGATCATTCCATTTTCAAAGAGTTGTTTAACTGCAGCATGTCTTATTCGAATGTGTTGTTTTTTAGTATTATAGACATTATTTTTAACAACACCAATAGTATAATACCCTCATTTATCTAAGAGCCTTTAACAAGTCATTAGGTTGTTACCATCTCAATATTACCCGAGTGAGTGTATAAGCAAAGATAACAAAAAAAACAAAAGGACTTTAATAAATAAGAATAATGATTTATTACAATTTAGTCAAACTGAATTAAATAAAAAAAATTATAAACTATGCAACGAAAAATAAACAAATAAATAAATGTCTTAAGACTAAGGTGAACTAAACTATACGGTCATCCATCTTCCTGTCCTAAGCTTTCACCACTATTAAACTTGTTATTTAATCTTCTCCCCAAATGATTGGAAATATCAAATAGTTCACCACACAGATAACGCCGTCAATTAAAGCATGCATCAATGTTATTTGACAACAAACACAAACAAGTCAACTGACCGGACAAATAATAAACTAATGCAATGCATAATGCATGATAGGAATGCAATGAATCCATCCTATGAAACTCTCGTTCATCCCGAAAATCTCGGGCTTGGGTAATTAATGCAATCCATAGCATAAAGTTAGGATCATGCCAACATATAGTACAGTTGAGGTACAATAAGTCAGCAACTGATCAAGCTTAGATAAATCAACAATTTCTGGGACCAACGTTTGTAATTGTTACCATCTAAATGATGAAGCTTGGACAAATCAGGTATTGATCAAGCTTAGACAAACCAGGATTGGTTTTCGACATGATAGACATGGTTACAACAAGTTTCAAATTGCTATCTCAAAATGCAGTAACAATGGAAAAATAAGATATCATAAAATTATAATAGGATTCGTAGTGATGTGGTATGAGAATCACTGCCTTAGAAACTATTCAGTTACGAACGAGGTGACAATCAACAATATACCAGTAGTTTCCCAGGGATTTTCACTACTGCACTCAGTCATGCCAACATGAGACTGAGAGCATTGATATGATAGCGAATATTGTAGCATGAAAAGTTTTGGAGTGGAGAGAAGATAAGAAGTAGAAGTGTATGTTATTGTGTTCTATGAAGTGCTTATCATCAGAGGCATTATATATAGCCTAATCGAAGTAGGCAAAGGATCGGAGCCCAAAACGGACTCCTACCTACTACTAAACTGATTGTTGAACGATAGCAAATACTTTAGCGTTTGACTATTAAGCTGATTGCTGGAAAACAAAGCCAAAATAAAACAACAACTTGGTCCAAGACCAAAAAGATAGGCATAATCCGCTTTAGGCGATTGTCGAATCTCAAATCTTGAATCTGGGCCGGGCTCAAGCGCATGGCACGAGCCCGTGTACGAGCTGCATTAAGCATCTCACCAAGCCTCTACAAATGGCTCCCACAACCCACTAGTGATAACTGATAAGGTAAGGTGTGAGGTGATATATAAAACCATAACACTCACAATATTCAACCAATCTAACATTCAGAAAGAAAACGACAATCAAATAAGCCCCTATTTTCAGCAAAAAGTTAATGTAAAAACATCGTATAAACGGTGCTCAAAACTACCCTACCAAAATAATTAACTTTTGTGTGAAAAAAACTTATAACATTGCTCTTGTTAAGGTGGTCCAATATGCTTTTTGTTTATTTTCATCCATTAGTGATAAATGATAAGGTAAGGTGTGAGGTGATATATAAAGCCATAACATTCACAATATTCAACCAACCTAGGACAATCGGAAAGAAAAAGACAATCAAATAAGCCCCTATTTTCAGCAGAGGAGAGTTAATGTAAAAACATCGCATAAACGGTGCTCAAAACTACCCTACCAAAATAATTAACTTTTGTGTACCTTATAACATTGCTACATTGCTCTTGTCAAGGTGGTCCAATATGCTTTTTGTTTGTTTTCATCCGTTAGCATGCAAAATCGCAAACCACACATATCACATTCAAGGGCGAATTTAGGGGTGGGAAGGGAGGGAAAGTATTGGCTAAATAGTTGGAGCCTTATTTTACACACAAGACTAACATGGATCAAATCCCACCAAAAACAATACTTTTTATATTATTTTTTGGGAAAAAATGCAAACCAAATATTCTTTTAGTAAAAAAAAATCAAGTATCCACCCTTAAGTAAAATCCCGCACCCACCCTTGATCACATTAGCTAACGTTTTTACCAAAATGTCACACTCTAACTCAACAATAATATATAGCCTCAAGCCAAATTGCTCGATCCCATAAGGTTTTGAACTCGAGATACAAAGATTATCAATCTATTTGCACCCAAAAAAAAAAAAATCCATCTATGTTAATCAATCGAATCAGTTCATATAGGCAATTGTGTGAGATCATTGCATATTGTTATTAGCACCTAAAACTAAACTTTAGCATCAAGTATATTTTGTATCATCAAGTTGAAGTAGCAATAATTATTTATAAATATGAGTTGTCGATAGATTACTCTATGCAAAACTAGGTTATCCGGCCTCCCTCATTTTTGTCTGGTTGTGAGTGCGTGACTAACTAGCTCAAAAAAGAGGTGAAAAAAGCGCAATGGAAGGGGTCATCCACGTGAGTAGGAGTAGGAGAAGTGGCCTTGTCCGTACGTTGTTAGGGTATGTAACAATGTAGGAGCCTAGATGGGTACGTACCCTTCCGCCATTCCCGACATTACTATTTACACCTTACTATTTACTACGGACTACTTACCTTCTACTCCAGTAAGGATCTCTCCCTTTCTCAAATAAAAAAAATGGATGTTTCATAATAAAGAAATGAGGAGGGACCATTTTACTTCTACTCGAATATAATACCCCTCGTATTCTATATAAGTGTCCGATTATTGAAATAACACAGAATTTAATAAAAATGAGTAAAATAATGTAAAGTATCGGTAGGAGTAAGTAGATTAGAGAGAATGTGTTAAGAATTAGATTGATAATGATCGGCTAGGTGGTAATAAGAGAAAAGTAACAAGAATATTATAGTCATTTTATAAGAAAAAACATCACCAAAAATAAACAATGGGACATTAATATGAATAAATGAGAAAAGAAATTGAGACACTAGAATAGAAGCAAGTAGGTTCATGTTGTGTTAGGGAGTACAGTACTATCTAACTAGTGTAACACCCGTGAAAAATCACGGGGTTGTGTACAATTACTTTTAAAGACGACAAAGGTAAATTCATTTCATTATATAGCAATTCAATTTATTCGAATAAATTGATTTTTAACAGGGATGTTTTGCATATAACATAGGTTCGGTCAAAAGGTGAATTTCCTGGTGCACTAACTTTCGAATATCTGTTAGTAATGATGATAATATTTGGATTACTTATAACTAATAATGAGTAATTTGGTAAGTTATTGTCTTTTGATGAATTGATTACAAAACTTAAGTTGACGGATAAATAAGATGAACAAAATAACTAATCAGGTAGAAATATAAATTAAATGGGTGTATTAAAATTATATAATGTAGGACAAAAATATTTTGTAAGCTTAGTCGTGTATTTGAATACATATGAGTTGGTTGTAGAATGGAAATCAACTTCTTTTTTTCAATTGTAGGGTATACAAAAGTCAGGGTCAAACTCTTAATATTTTGTATATATTGTTCAGCCGTGTAGTTTATGGAATGGAATATATTTAGTATATGGAAAAAATTAGCAATGTTGATACAGCGATTCTATCTAGGTAGTTGTATACGATTTAGTATATTTAGTTGTATGCTACACGATTCTATGGAGTATATTTAGTATATTAAATATTGCTAATTAGCATATTTAACATGGAATAAATCATATATATGAAGTACACGATTTTATCATTTATAGAATTTTTTTTATTCGAATCTGATTTAGGATATTTTCAATGTGGTATTTATTATATTGGTTGAATATTTTATGGCAGACGACATTATTGGTAGAATATTTATGGAATATTGCTAATTTTTACTCATATTATATTATATTTAATATATGCTACACGTTTAGATAAGTATCATATAATCACGGTAGTTGTATACGATTTAGTATATTTAGTTGTAAGCTACACGATTCTATGGAGTATATTTAGTATATTAAATATTGCTAATTAACATATTTAATATGTAATAAATCATATATATGAAGTACACGATTTTATCATTTATAGAATTTTTTTTATTCGATTCTGATTTAGGATATTTTCAATGTGGTATCTATTATATTAGTCGAATATTTTATGGGACATTATTGGTAGAATATTGCTAATTTTTACTCATATTATATTATATTTAGTATATGCTACACGTTTAGATAAGTATCATATATATAATCACGGTAGTTGTATACGATTTAGTATATTTAGTTGTGTGCTACACGATTCTATGGAGTATATTTTGTATATTAAATATTGCTAATTAGCATATTTAATATGGAATAAATTATAGATATGAAGTACACGGGTACTATCATTTATAAAAAAAAATTTATTCGATTTTGTTATTAAATAAATCATAGAATATTTTTTTTTATTCGATTTTATTCACTTCTCAATATATTAAATAAATCATATATTCACTTCTCAATATATTATATCCTACACGTTTTTTATGGAAAATGGAATATTTTGTACTGTTTTTTTATTAGATTTAATTATTAAATTATTATTAAATTATTAAATAAATCATAGAATATATGATGTGGCATAAATCAGACATCCTGATTGGTCTACGAAACAAAAATTTGTGAGGGTGAATGTGAGAGCGAGAAATACTAAACGCTGAAACGACATTGCGCCACGTCAGCAGAAAAACATTTTGCTTTTATAATAATAATGATTAGCTTGCTCCCAACATATATTCTTTTGGTATCTTCTTTTGTTTCATTTTTTTATTGGAATTTGTGTTTTTGGAAGGGTAATATCGTATGATGTTACAACATAGAATTGGGAAACAGAAATGTTATAAAATTATTATTGTTAATTTCAGTTTAAATTCGATAAAGTCAGTTTATTTTTCATTATTTAGTTAAATTTATACTTATTTTTTCAATATATTCCGTTCAAAAAAATTAAGATCATATAATTAATCCCAGTTTTAAAAAACTGAGTAATAAAGACTAGGGCCTTATATTCAGCTTACGATAGGGTATCGATCAATCGTTCCCTCATTTATAGAGTTCACAAATTTTCATTTGTGACGGCGGTATCCGTCACAAGCTTGTGAAGGATACCGTTTCCACTCACAAAATACGCATGAGAGGTGAGAGAGAAAGCACATGAATGGTGTCCCACTTTGTCCTCTTTCTCTTTTTGTGAGAGGTCACAAGTTTGTGACGGGTTAATCCCGTCACAAACAAGACCTGCTATATAGAGTTACTCATGTAACTATAAAGTGACTTGTTTTTTCTGAGACGTCACAAGTTTGTGACGGCGAAATAGTACCGTTACAAATAAGAACTTGTGATATAAAAATACAAAATTCGGATCCGGAAGAAGTGAAATAGAGAGAAATTGAGTATGAAAGAAGTATTTTGATCAATTTTATAGTAGGAAAAAGAGGGTAAAGTGATGATGAAGAAATGGAAGACATGTGTGTAGGTATATTACACAGTAGTGTGAAGACGAGATGAATACTGTATAGCTACCTGGGTTTCAAGCATTTTACGTCCAATCATGTTTGCAGTCTTGACAACACTAGTACATTTACCTTATTTGCTTCTTTTGCTGCTCCGTATGTATACCATCATCTACGGAGTATTCAATTAACCCAACCCGGTTAAATAAGAGGATCCTATCACATAAGAGTATAATAATAGCTCAACGTAACGACTCAGTGACTTGGCTCCGAACAAGTATTCCGATTTTACATGGATCATAAATAAGGATTAATGTGTTCGATCATGTCTATCCAAATACCCAATATCAATAAGATCAACTATATATCAAAAACATTTCTCTTCTACCCGTTTTGAGATTATGTTTAACATTATCTCGCTATCTATCTATAAATCACAATTGGCAATCTACTACACTTCAAAAACTTAATAATGCTATGAGCAATATGGTGTGATAATGAAATAAATTTAACACGATTGTTTTACCTTTATTTTTATATTATTTATTATTTTAATGATCCCTATATAGGATGTAAGGTGTTGAAGCTAAAATCTGATACTTGTACAATAATTTGCCAGGGGTGATTTTTACAGTATCTTGTACAATAATTTGCAAGGGGTAATTTTCACGGTATGTTTCGCTTAATATTGTACATCTTTTTTTCATATTACCGTGTCGTTTCCTAAATTTTTTACACAAATGTTTGTTTAAGATGGATATATATACACATATCTGAATGAAGTGATTTTGAATCGTGTTAGACCATTCTCAAGCAACAAATCAATTTAATCGGGTCAATTGCATACTAGGCCTTAATCTCCCCTTATTGACCTTGACTCACTTAAACTCTCCCCAGCAGAAAGTCACGCCTTAGGTCAATAATCCAACCACTTTTTTAGTTTTTTTTTTCTTTCTTTCTTTTGCTTAAATGCTTGGAACAAATTACAACATGTCACGTATTAGGTGGATTATTAGGTCAATTTACTTCAAATTAGGTCTATTTATGACTCAAATCGACTTGAGTCAATTCTAATCGATTTTTTAATTACAATTAACTTAACTCGACTCCCTATCGACCTCCTTATCAAGCTTGCTTAGTGTACGGTCTCGAAACAAACAGTATGGTCGTAAGTAACATTAGCGAAAATAGTGCGTATTGATTGGCGCATGAAAAATAGGAAGATTGTGAGGTGGCGAAATGCATGTGGCGTAGCGTAGTCAAGAACTGATGAGTTAATTGGCAGTAAGAACAGGCCTTGATTTTATTTTGAGTTGATTTATAAATCAGACACACGTGCAAAAGCTGTACAATCTACATTTCTACATTAACATTTTGTGACTTCTTTCATTTTTCAAACCCGCTAGACAACACATACTCTACGCATACATCTTTTTTCTACATCTATCAATTATCATCTACCCCTTCCATTTAATTCTCCTTCCGTATTATTGCATCCTTCGACCTCATATCTCTCATTTTTCAAATCATCTGTAACCGAGTATTTGTCGCAGAGTATATATCAAATCGACCACTTAACTTATTTATTATTAATCGATTCAATCGTGAATGCTGTAAATAGTAATAACAATATACTAAATCTTCATTGTCAATTTATTCTACAAAAATATGTATGTTTTGGGTAAATTTTCACTGGATAGAGGGAGTATGAGTTAATTGTAATTAAAATTCATAAAAGAAAAATAAAAGAAGAAAAGTTTGAGCAAGTAATAACCCATTATTTTATGGTAAAATTGTTTAATACAAAAATAGGTCTTTTTAGGATAGAGGATAGTTTGTTGCACTTATTAATAGGTGGATACCTAATCTGCAAAAGTAGAACTATTTACCAGTAATATCCAATAGACTATACCAGTAATATCAAAACAGACATGGATACGTGGTACGGTATCCTATGATGGTATTATATGAAATATAGTACGAGTATATGATAAATGTTTTTTCAATTTAATAAAATATATATTTTGTAGTTATAAACATTCGAATTTAGTTTCATATATGTATTATTTGATATTAAATTTAAACATTTAATGATAAAACTCGGTCTTGATTATAATTCATTTCACTCTTCCCACTCAAACCTGTCTTCTAATTTTTCAGAGCTTATTTTTGGTCTAAATAACACCATTCCCTCTAAATAATGTCCAAATACCAAGGGTACGTCTCAGACACGTGCCCAAATACCATGGACATGTGTTAGACACGTGCTCATATAAATGAAGAAAGTTAATAGACATGACTCTATAGGCGTCCAACACGTTAAGGGTGTGTCCGATGAGTATTTGTGCTTAACACAATATCGAGCACGAGACATAGGGTTAATGATAAAAGAGAATTGTTCGTGCTATTAGTATTACCCTAGTTAGACTTACAGATGTTGCATGATTATGCTTGTATAAGAGGGCCCTTTATGTTCCACGCAGAAGAAACTGGACTAACTGGCGGATTGCATTGCATTTCCGAAGATGAACGTACAGACATATAAAGTAAAATAAGGCTACATATTTCAAAGGACTAGACGAACGATAGAAGGGTAAATAAATGTCATAAACTCATAAAGTAAACAATGACAACAATTATTATTACGTTAAACTGTTTCCAACTACGTGTATTAACATGGACTATTTGAATTTATAGTAAATCTTGCTTGTGACGAGTTACCATTTGTGACGGATATTTTGTGAGATAAAATGGATACATAATGAGTTAGTGGAAAAAGGGACCATATGAATAGTGTCAGAGAGAGAGAGAAAAAATGGATATTTTGTGAGAGGAAACGATATCCGTCACAAGCTTGTGACGGATATCGCCGTCACAAATGAGAATTTGTGTTGAATTTATTGATAACAATAAACGAATATTTAATTAATCAAAGGGTCGTCTTACATTAGTCATTATAAGACGGTCATGTTCTATAATCCATAAAAAATATCGAGGTAAAAATATTAGGTTACATCGTGATCAAACAACGCTCAATAGTAAATTTCTCGGGACGCAATGCCTAATCGATGGTGTTGGTGAATAACTCACTAGCAAGCAGATTTCTTCACTAGTTACGCTCAGCAATGCATCTCTACTCGTCCACTAAAATTTGTCGCCTTACTCATTAGCACCCAATCACCCCGAGGGACAACCAAGGAGCAACGATTCTCAAAAGCCAAATTCCGACAAATCCGTAATAGCCGAGTTCTCCGTGAGGGTCTTACACGATGACTTTGTGTATCCGTCACTCTAGCCATCGATGTCCAATCCCGTCTATGACGGTTCCCCCGAGGCGTGGTGAATTTCAAAAAAAAAAAAAAGGTTTTTGAAAATGAAATCACCGTCTACCACGCCTCGTGATTGATGGACTTACACGAAGGCCATTACAGCCATCGATGCCGAAACCCGTGCACCAGCCACGGACCCCCTTGACGGGAATGCATGGCGATTTTCTTTTTATTTTTCCGTCGATAGGGTCACTGCCATACACCGCTCCGAGGTAAAAGATATTAGTATACGTAGTAGAGACAAAGATATCGGAGTAGAAAAAGTAAATGGATGGTGAAATCAGAGATAGTGGCCCTTGAATTTCTCTCAATGTGCTTTCCTTGGATGTTAGAAGTATTCAAACCAAGTGTATCGACGACTATGCTTACCTATTAGGGCTACTATGCTCTCTGCTGTACGCTTCAATTTCCAAAGATCTCTGCTTTTGACTTGACCTTAGTTTTTGTACTCCATAATTGTACATACGATCCATGATTCATCAATGCCTTACTCTTCGACTACATTCTCATAATCCCATCTCAACACCTCTCCTATCTACACCATTCAATTATTGGAGCGAGACTCCAACCGAGCGTAATTTTAAGCGGAAATGGAAAAAACGACAAATTTTGTGTAAATTTTGTCAACTAAGGTGAAATTTCCATCATTTTAAACTTTTTTAGTGAGTATAATATGAGTTTCTTACAATCGCAATAAGATAACCATCAATCTATAATATGAGTTTCTTACAACTTCGATTCAAATTCAACTTAATTTGCATTGAAGACTTTTGCAATTTTATTTTATCGTCATTAAAGCTCTTGGTTATAAAAGCGACTTTATTAGCGTAAACTCGTTGATTAACCTGGACCGAGCATAAAAACACGATTTTATTTAAGCCCTAATAAATAATTTGGTCTTATATTGCCCACAACTAGCTCCACCACCGATTCTATTATAAATACTTTGTGCACAAACTTGCCTTGCACTTGTGAATTAATCGAGGGCATCTAAATGAAAAGATGAAACAATCAAGTGATGATCTCATGAATATTAAGTTATGCTGAAAGAATATAATCTGATCTCATACATCCACTTAATTTTACTTTCTCAATCGACATAAAAATGTCTACAAAATCTAAAATAGCATAGTTCCACTATTTTGTAACTTTGCAAGTCACAAGAAGAGAATATATGCGTTATGTTTGTTCATAGGTCACCAATCCATGCATGACATATTCACATCTAATCTTTTACGTTCGTCACCAACGAATAATACCTCAATTATCAAAGCTATGTGCTTCTACCTTTTTTCATTTATAGACCAAACATAGTAAAACCTTTTGACTATTAGAGATAATCATCAAAATATATTTTATGATAATCTTGTTAGTAAAGAAATAATAATAGGACCAGGAAACTAGTTATTACCGTAGTTCGTATTATTATGTCTCTTAGTTTAGGACATTTTCTTATGAAATTTGAACCTCTAATCTCACCAAACTTCTAACATATAGCCACTTATAACCAGTAAGCGCAACACATTTTTATGAAATATATGATAAAAATTATTCTTATTTTTATGTTGCGGGATACACTTGTCTACCCTATCCATCCCATATCCGCCTGTGAACAAGATATATTTGAGGTTATGTTACGGACTTACAGTTCACTTTCTCACATCAGCTAGTCCTCATTGAAGATGAGTACTAACCGTCACAAATAAAAGACGGATAATACTTCTCTCACAATATCACAAGTGACAAGGCAAGTGTGGTGCTTAATTTAAGTTCTATTTGATTACCACTTGCACATTATAAGAGAGACATTATCCGTCTTCAGCTTGTGACATATTTGTATTCTCCCAAATACGAGTGACATTCATATTTACTGAGTGGGTGAGTGACATTATACCTATCTATGTAAAAGGGCAAGACCTCGAGGATGTTGTACTACTTCAGTACTAGTCATCAAATGATGTCCGTCTAAACGGGAACCAAATGGCTGTATTAGACTCAGTATTGTACCAATAATAAACTGACTCACAAATTAAGTGTAACTAACAGTCTACAATAAGTCAATAATCACTCAAATGATTGTGGTTTAACAATGGTCATCGACTTAGTTTTCCTTTCGGGGGTTAATTTCAATCGTATTCAACTAATGTTAGTTTAGCTAAGCTATACTCATTTCGGTGAATTTTAGTTTTGTATAGTTTCATGTATCTTATTTCAGTTCAGTTCAGCTCACTACAACTCAAGTCAGTTCAATTTAACTGCATTTAGCCTAAAAAAACAGAACCATAATATAAACCCCAATTATTCTCAAAGTCGTGTATTAAACGCTAGCTTTCTCATGTAATTTTTCTCCAATTTTGTGTTATGACAAGCTTGCTATTAAGTGTTATCTATATTGAACGACAATATCCCTACTAACATAGCCTTATTTCACCCGTTTTTACCCACATCTCATAATTGTTCCATTTTACGTGTTCAATTAGCTAATAGAAAAGGGTTTTTCTACGTGATATTGTTCTTTTCATTATCTACAAACCACATAATATCTTTCATTTATAAAAAAAAAAGAACATTTTCGGTCTTTTTATACTTAATTAAAACCTATTAGAATACCTAAAATGATACTATGTCATAATTAGCCTCTTTTAGATGTCAATTTTATACATAAAATTTCATCCCTAAATTAGTACTCCCTCGGTTTTAAAATAATTGCCGTTTTCATTTTATGAGGTGAGCCTTTTAATTCAATCTACAAGTATATATTGGTTGAAAAATTATAAAAATCACACCATAAATTTTTTTACGAATAAAGCTTCAATATGAATATATATTTCAATATATTTAGTTATATATTTTGAGAGATATTAAAGAGAGAAGTAAGTGTCTCGAAAACTAAGAATGACAATTAAAAAAGATACGGGGTAGTATTATTATTAGTTATTACACTTATTAGTTATTACTACTAAGTACCAAGTGTTACAAGATTACTCTAGGAAACTCTTAATACTCCATAATTCTTAACTCTTAGGCCTTGTTCTTTCTGGCTTATTTTCAGCTCGTTTCAGTTCAGCTCAGCTCTATTCAGTTCAGTTCAGTTCAGTTCAGTTCAGCTCGTTTCAGTTCAGCTCAGCTCTATTCAGTTCAGTTCAGTTCAGCTCGTTTCAGTTCAGCTCAGCTCAGCTCTATTCAGTTCAATTCAGCTTCATTTAATTCATTTCAGTTCAGTTCAGCTCGACTTTATTAACTACATCCCACATTTTTATTATTATTATTATTGTTGTTGTTGTTGTTGTTTTTGTTTTTGTTTTTGTTATTATTATTATTATTATTATTATTATTATTATTATTATTATTATTTATTTATTATTCTATTTATTATTATTAATTAATAATTCTTATTATGATTATTATTGTTATCATCTTGATGTGTTTAATCTTTGAGGTCATTATGGACACCATTATCGCACCCTTTTTTTTCAATTTCTTTTCGAACTTTGTCCATTAATTTCTTCCGTTCTTTATCATCCATGTTTGAATTTGTTCTTTCTTGAATACTTTGATGTTTTATAACTGGAATACTAGGTTTATGCATACGAATGAAATTATGAAGTGTAAAAGCGGATACGATAATTGACATTTGATATTTCGGTGTCATCTGTGGCATGTTTTTTAACACCTTCCACCTTCTCTTCAGCTGACCAAACGTCATTTCAACCGTCATCCTCAAAGATGAATGTCGATAATTAAAATGTTCAAATATTCTGCTAGGAGGTGCATGCTTATATTCGGGCACATGGTTTCTTACGTTTGGATGGCTAATAGGAGACAAATACCCAAGTGTATTCGGGTATCCCAAATCCACCAAATAATAATTACCTATAAATGTTTATATATAAAAATAATTAATGTTAATTAGACATAAAATATTTAAATGTTGTTTTTGTTAATTTTAAAACACAAGAAAAGAAAAGAAAAAAGCAAAGTCCATTAGAGTTTACAACAAAAAAAAAAAACTTAAAAATTAATATTTTTTTAATATAATTGTTTTTTAAAAAATTGGAAATTTGTATTAATCAAACATTTTTTTATATATTATTATTATTATTTAGTATACTTTAATTAAACTTAAGTTATTTCTATTAATTTCATCTTCATTTAGCTCAATTCAGTTCAGCTCGTTTAAATTCAGCTCAGTTCAGTTCAGCTAAGCTCGATTCAGTTCAGGTCAGCTCAGCTCAGTTCAGTTCAGTTCAGTTCAGCTCAGCTCGATTCAGTTCAGTTCAGTTCAGCTCAGTTCAGTTCAGTTCAGTTCAGCTCAGCCCCATTCAGTTCAGCTCTAAAAAGCTAGAAAGAACGGGGCCTTAATCAATCTAATTTCCTCTTTTAAGTTTAGTATTGCCTACTTTTTCTCTCATTTATTGTTTTCATTAGTTGTATTTATTGCTTCGTTTAATGGTGGATACTACAATAACTACATCTATTAGTTGGTCGCATTGATTGTGAAATGATTGCTAGATTTATTTCTTTGGTTATATGTCTTACGTTGACACTCTCACACTTAATATACCCAATTAATTAATTAAAGTTCTAATCTTTATTCCTTTATCAAATCTAGAATTAAGTTTAATGCTAGATTATGCGAAAAGGCTAGACTTACACCAGGTGTATGAAGCCTCTCATACACCACCAACCAACAAACGCCACTTGTCCAACTTGTTGAATCTTGCTAAAATGACTAATTCCTTTGATTCCCTCGGTAATCAACATCTACTAATTGGTTTTTTTGGAAATTAACACCTAACCTAGTTATATTATTTCCTCTCTCCTATTTTTTTTATTTAATTCTAATTTGTTCTTAAATACTTGTATTTCTTATTTATTCTGTATACGGTATATTTATACGTATTCTGTATTTATACGTATTCTGTATTTATACGTATTCTGTATTTATACGTATTATGTATTTGTACGTTGTATTTATACTCTATTAATTACTCTTTTTCTTTTTTCTTTATATGCTATTTAATTACTCTTTTTCCTTTTTATTTGTAATTGCAACTTATTGTTTTTATACTTTTCATTTGTAGTGTGTTCTTATTTTTTGTTATTTTTTGTTAGTAAATTTCATTTACATTATTATTTATATTTATATTTTATTGTTTAAAATATTTTTGCATGTGTTTACGTTTATGTAATTATTTTTTTAATCAATAATTTTTTGTGCATGTTTTTACTTTTATATAATTATTTATTTCTGATTAATATTTTTGTTTTGTATAATTTGTTTAACGTTTATATTTGTATAGCAAATATTTAATTTTTGTTGACTTAATAAAATAATTTGTTTAGTTTATAATTTTCAATATCTTCAGTTAATTACGTAATCCTTTAATTTTTTTTGACCTCAAATTTTTTTATATAAGATAAATACTATTAGATAAGATCTTAATATTTTACATAATTCGCTTTTGTTTTTGTTCGCTTAAATTAAAAATAATGTTCTAGTTATGCTTAAATGGAATGAAAAAAAACGAAGAGTCATTAGGGTTTTGTTTGCTTGGTTTAGGCGGGAAATGCTACCATTAGTGGGTAATTTTGGAGGGAAACAATGTAGTATAAGTAAGATCATTCCCTCCATAATTTAAATCATCCAAATTACAACTTAATCACTAGTTAAATCACATATTACCTACTAAATCACATCCTCACTACCCTAAGTCGAAGAAGAGAAAATGTCGGAAGAGAGGAAAGCACATGTTAGAGACATTGTCACAACTAGATTGTTCATGAGAGAGTTAATAAAACAAGTTGGCCCTAATGCCGTCCAAAGTGCTATAACCCGTGTAACCCCCGGTTACCACGGAAATGAGTTCCTCGTTGGTTTATATGAGGAGGAATTTAACAGGCTCAATTGGGGAAAATTTGAGCTTGACAGAATGTATTGGAAGAGAGTTGGCGAAGGAGTAGAGATGTTAGCTACCCCTAAAGTCGACGACTGCATCGTGAGGGTGGAGGAGGAAGACGACTATGTCGAGGTGGTTGAGGTTGTAGCAACCACTCCGAAACCTACAAGGGCCACAGATGTTGCTAAGGGGAAATCTCCTTTTGTTGCTACCCCTGACCTACCCCAACCAAAAATATCAAAGAAGAGGTTGGGGAGAACTCATCCAAGAAGGGTCAATCCTAAGAAGCTTAGATTTGATTCTTGTGTTGGTTGTAGTTATCATGTTTAATTGTTAGATTTGTTTTTTTAAGGGTTAGTATCTTTGTATCCGTTTTTAATATTAATGAAATTTAATTTCGTTATTTCATATTATCATTTTCGTTATTTTTATTGCATTTATAAATTAAAGCTACAATTAGAAAGTAAATTTAAAAATTCATATTGTCATTCTGAATAAAATTAAACGAAAAAAGCAAAATGGTGACCTTCAACATTCTCAATTAAATTATTTAATTTTAGAAAGAAAATCATATTGTCATTCTCCATAAAATTGAATGATTCTTTGTCTTCCCCATGCAACTAAACTAATTAATGATTTAATTCAATTAATTGATATCATTAACATTTTAAAATAACGTAATATTAAACAATAAAGATCATTTTATGTTAATGTAAAATTGTATTCTTAATCAATTTTCACGTAAATAAGAAAATTACGTAACTTGTAGAAAAAACTAAATTAAACTACGTGTTTTTATTGGCATATTAGATTAAACGAAAAAAAAACGAAATGCTTACCTTCAACAATATGAATAAAATTATACTAATATTGTAAAAAGAAAATAATGAAAGGTGGGTTAACTTTTGTCATTCTCCATAAAATAGAATGATTGTTTGTCTTCCCCATGCAACTAAACAAATTAAATGATTTAAGAAAATTAATTCCTAACAAAAACCTTTTAAAATAACGTAATGTAAAAAAAATAAAGATAATTTTATGTTAATGTAAAATTGTTTTACCCAATTTTCACGTAAATAAGATAATTATGTAACTTGTAAAATAAACTAAATTAAACTACATCTTTTTATTGGCATATTAAAATAAAACCAAAAAAAAAACGAAATGCTTACCTTCAACAATCTGAATAAAATTATACTAATATTGTAAAAAGAAAATAATGAAAGGTGGGTTAACTTTTGTCATTCTCCATAAAATAGAATGATTGTTTGTCTTCCCCGTAGAAGTTGACTAATTAAATGATTTAAAAAAAATAAATTGCCAACAAAAACCTAGTTGAAAACGTAATTTAAAAAAATTGTCAACAAAAACGTAATTTAAAGAAATAACGATAATTTAAAACGTTTTTGAAAACGTAATTTTAAAAAATTGCCAACAAAAACGTAATTTTAAAAAATAACGATAATGTAAAACGTATTTTTAAAAATTGCCAACAAATAACGTAATTTAAATAAATAACGATAATTTTATGTTAATGTAAATGTGTCTTAACCAATTTTCACGTAGATATAAAATTATCGTAACTTGTAGAATAAAACTAAATTAAACTACGTCCATCTTCCCGATCAATAACAAGTGTGGCATATTTATAACATTTCTATAATTAGACCTACGTACGTCCATGTTCCCGATCAATAACAAGTGTGTCATTTATAACATTTCTCTAATTAGACCTACGTACGTCCATGTTCCCGATCAATAACAAGTACGAAGTATGTTGTATATAACATCTCCATAATTAGACCTAAGTCCATGTTCCCGATCAATAAGAAGTCTATCGTATAGTATAACATTTCCATTATTAGACCTAAGTCCATGTTCCCGATCAATAAGAAGTCTATCGTATAGTATAACATTTCCATAATTAGACCTAAGTCCATGTTCCCGATCAAGAACAAGTGTGTTATTTATAACATTTCCATAATTAGACCTAAGTTCATGTTCCCGATCAAGAACAAGTCTGTCGTATAGTATAACATTTCCATTATTAGACCTAAGTCCATGTTCCCGATCAAGGACAAGTCTGTCGTATAGTATAACATTTCCATTATTAGACCTAAGTCAATGTTCCCGATCAAGGACAAGTCTGTTGTATAGTATAACATTTCCATAATTAGACCTAAGTCCATGTTCCCGATCAAGAACAAGTCTGTCGTATAGTATTACATTTCCATAATTAGACCTAAGTCCATGTTCCCGATCAAGAACAAGTGTGTTGTATATAACATTTCCATTATTAGACCTAAGTCCATGTTCCCGATCAAGAACAAGTCTGTCGTATAGTATTACATTTCCATAATTAGACCTAAGTCCATGTTCCCGATCAAGAACAAGTCTGTCGTATAGTATTACATTTCCATAATTAGACCTAAGTCCATGTTCCCGATCAAGAACAAGTGTGTTGTATATAACATTTCCATTATTAGACCTAAGTCCATGTTCCCGATCAAGAACAAGTGTGTTGTATATAACATTTCCATAATTAGACCTAAGTCCATGTTCCCGATCAAGAACAAGTGTGTTGTATATAACATTTCCATTATTAGACCTAAGTCCATGTTCCCGATCAAGAACAAGTGTGTTGTATATAACATTTCCATAATTAGACCCAAGTCCATGTTCCCGATCAAGGACAAGTCTGTCGTATAGTATAACATTTCCATAATTAGACCCAAGTCCATGTTCCCGATCAAGGACAAGTCTGTCGTATAGTATTACATTTCCATAATTAGACCTAAGTCCATGTTCCCGATCAAGGACAAGTCTGTCGTATAGTATTACATTTCCATAATTAGACCTAAGTCCATGTTCCCGATCAAGGACAAGTGTGTTGTATAGTATTACATTTCCATAATTAGACCTAAGTCGATGTTCCCGATCAAGAACAAGTCTGTCGTATATAACATTTCTATAATTACACGATACGTATTAATTTGACGATAGAACTAACATTTCAATTTTAAAATACGTCGAACTGTACTTTTAAAATAGATGTACTAACATTTTAATTTTAAAATAGATATCTTTACATTTTAATTTTAAAATACGTAGAACTAATATTTTAATTTTAGAATACGTAGAACTAACATTTTAATTTTAAAATACGTACAACTAACATTTTAAAATAGATCAAGAACATTTTAATCTTAACCGTTCATTTGAAAACAAACCTTATTTTCTAGATACATCCAACGGTCTATGGGGAGTGTATAGTCATTTCAATACTTATTGTAGGCTTTGTTCACACGCCACCTCTATCAAATCCAAAAAACAAATATACCTAGGTCGGCTGCTTTCTATCTTCCAAAGTCAGAAAATACCCACTTTGTCTTTCTCTCATCCAAACCGTCACTTTCTCCTTCTCTCTAAAAAAACAAAACCCTCACCTTCTCTCTTTAAAAAAAACAAACCCTTAATTCTCAAATGGCACAACTACGAACTGATATCCAAAAACTTATAGAAAAGTTCGAGGGTTCCCTGGCCCTAGGACGCCAAGAGCAGTTGGCGTTGATGAAGGAGGTTGTTGAGGCGCTCGAGTTTCGGAACCGGGCTGTGGAGGAGGGTATTGAGGGTGCTGATGAAGCACTCGATTCTAGCATCGCCTTGTTGTTTCAAGGCTACGAAAAATGTGTTGGGATTATGAAGTACTACCGTGATAATGTAAAGGAATTAAAGGAATATCTTAGTAGATTATAGTTTTATTTTCGTTTTCGTTTTGCATGTAAATTTAGTTAATTAACTATGGTTGTGGTGTACATATTTTTATGGTAATTTAATATTTTATTATGCATGTTTGTGTTCCAGTGGTTTTTTAATTTTGCATGTTTGTGTTCCAGTGTTTTTTTAATTTTGCATGTTTGAGTTCCAGTGTTTTTAAAATTATGCATGTTTGTTTTCGTGTTTTTTTTTAATTTTCCATGTTTTAATTTTGCATGTGGTAGTTAATTTTCCATGTTTTTTAATTTTGCATGTGGTAGTTAATTTTCCATGTTTTTTATTGTGGCCAGATTGCATTTTCTAGCCAGCAGGATTGTAAGAAGAGCGAAAGGCAAGGCATATGATGAATAGGGGCCACTGTTGTTGAAGGCTTATGAGATTAGAGCATAGGACATATGAGTTTAGGAGATGGAAGCTCGTAGTGGACTAGGGTATGAGTTTAGGAGAAGTAACCTTCGACATTCTTAGTAAAAGGTTACCTTCAAAAATCTTAGTAAAAGGTTACCTTCAAAATTATGTTTTTATAGTGATCTTCAACATTCTTAGTAAAAGGTTACCTTCAAAATTATGTTTTTATTGTCATCTTCAACATTCTTAATAAAAGGTTAGCTTCAAAATTATGTTTTTATTGTCATCTTCAACATTCGTAATTTTCTTTTATTAATTCACTAATTTTCTAAATAATACTTGTGGAGGAGAATAACCGCCTCCGACAAATTATTAATTCACTAATTTTCTAAATAATACTTGTATGATGTACCAAAACCCCAATTTTCTAGGTTTTGGAATTCATCAATCAATCGGTTTGCTTTTTTCTTTTTTCTATATATTGGCTTTTTTTTAATTTTGTATATATAGATTATATATCTATAATTATAATTATATATTACTCCTATTAATTATATCTAATGTTAGTTTTAATTGCATTTGATCTTCTTCACCTATTCGAATTCTTACTATTTGCATGTAACTGTTATCACAACAACTAATGAGTGTTATTTACTCAACATATCTTCCACATTAGATTTAGTTGATTTCTCATAAACAAAATTAAGACAACTACTGGATGAAAATTTAAAAGGAAAAAAGTAATAATGATCAACATTTTAAAGGGAAAAATCTAAATAATATTTATTCATTTTTTACAACTAAATAATAATTTTCCTTTTTTGCATCTAAATAATATAAAAATCCTAAAATGAACCCATATTTTTTCAATTTTTGCAACTAAACATACAGAAACCCTAAAATGAACCTCTTTATAACCCCTCTCTTTATCCACTTTATAACCTCCCTCTTTTACTTCCTCTTTCTCACTCAATCTCTCCAAACCACAACTTCCTCTCCAAACCCTAACCCAAACCTTTCTTCAAACCTCGAAATGTTGAACCGAAACGACATTCCACCATTGATGTCAATGCATAGGCACCACAAAGAAATGATTCAACAGCTAAGGGAAGTGGAGAGGAAGGCCAACGAAGCCCTTGCCAAGGCCAGAGACCTTGCCGATCGCGCCTACTTGCGCTGCCGGGACGGGGTGGTGGCGGAGTGTCATCAAATGATTACAATCCTCTTAAGAAACATCGAAATAGCAAGGGAGGAGAGGCGGTGGCATGAGGAGGAGGACAACGCCGTTCTAACCCTTATATTGGACAATTTTTTTGTATAATACATGTATGATTTTCTAGGTTTTTCAATCGGTTTGCATTTTTTTTTAAAATATATTTGCTTTTTTTTAGTTTTGCTTTTTTTATTTTAATTTTGTATATATAAATTATATATTTTTAATTATATGTAATGTGGATTTTAATTATATTTGCCGTTTCTTCACCTATTCCAGTTCTCTCTATTTGCATGTAACAGTTAATTGTTTTAATTGGATTTGACAACCTGCATCACATCACTGTTATCACAACAACAAATGTCAAGAGTTTAAAAAATTATACGTACTTCATAAGTGATCCAGAAAATTAAACGTGTTAAAAATATTGAAATGAAAAAAATTGTATGAGTTTAAAAAATTATAAGTCACAAATAATTACTATAAGAGTTTAAAAAATTAAAAGTCACAAAAAATTGAAAGTGTTCGAAATATTTGAAGTGGTAAAAAATTGATAAGTGAAAAATTTGTACAAGTATGAGTTAGTGATAACAAAATCATAAGTCATAAAAATAATTATAAGACTTTCAAAAATGTTATAAAATGATCAAATAAATTAAAAGTGATCAAATAAATTAAAAGTGAGAACAAGTTTATAAGTGAAAAAATTGTATGAGTTAAAAAAATATATAAGTCATACTGTAACAAAATTTACTAACAAAATCTTTTAGTTGGTTAAAAAAATTTATAAGTGATACAAATAAAATAGAAGAGTTTAAAAAAACTTAAGTGATAAAAAAATAAAAAGGAAAAAGAAATGTCAAATACACTAGTAACACTGTACAAATACGGTACAAATACGGTACCAATACTCAAAGCGTATAAATACAAGAAACATATACGTCATCCGTATAAAAATACGAAATAAATACTGAAAATAAAAATACAGAAAATATTATATGTATTATAAAAAAAGTAGACTTAATTAAAAAAATAGGAGAGAGATATTAATAATTAATAGACTAGGTGGGATTATCGAAGAACAATTAATATTGTTGTAACAATCTAGAGAATCTGCATAATTAATCAAATAAATCAGATTCTTTCAATTTTACATGTGGCAGATGGTGATTGATGGTGTATGGAAGGCCTCATACACCTGGTGTAACTCTAGCACCTTCCTAGATTATGTATGTAGTATATTCAATATTTTTATGAATCATGAGTAATTTCTGACGACTTTACGAGGGATTCTTGGTTTGGTAGTCTATTGAATAAATCGATTTAGTTGTCAACCTTAAATGAGTTTGTGATCGGGTGTTAGGGCTGGTACGAAAGTTGTGTTGGGGTGGTTTGTTTGTGCCACCAACGGAAGTTGTTGTATTAATCAACCACGTCTAATACTTAATTCTCCGTCAAGTCTAATCACTGCGGACATATCACATATGGGCTTGACTCTAGGGGACGGAAACTTGACAAGCGCAATTTAGCCACCGTCCTTAAATTCTAAAATCGCCACTGTAGTAATTAATCGGGCACATCGGTTAAGATTGGGCAAGAGCGAGTTAATAAGGCGAGTAGTGATTGGCGATAAAGAGAATGGACAAGGTTCCATATGATGAAGTGTAAGAACTTTAGAAAAGACCTGCTACTTACCTCTCTATCATACATTAAAGCTACCTATGTCTATGTTATCCTGACAAGCTCTGTGCATCGCAGAATGCACAGAAATGTATAATAATTACTGCCATTTCCGCCAATAATATTCACCTTAAGTGTTGGACTATCAACTACTACGAACTACCAACATTGTATGATCAACCAGCAACAACTATGAACTGCGAGGAGCTATGAGTTGTGCACATGGAGGAAGTGAAACAAGCTTTCACGTCACAGACAAATCTTCGATGCTTTATATTTGCTTCTCTGCTACTGTCATGACTCATGAGTGTTGCCAATAATATTCGTCGTTAATAAGATCGGTTTTACAGGGTACGCCGGCTTTATCATGTACGTATTATCTACTGTTTTACGGAGTACCAGAGATGATCCCGGATAATGTAAAGGAAAACAATGGAGTTTACTAATAGTTTTCGGATTATTTGTAGAAAAAATTAGCAATAAGAGATCATCAACAGCGAACACCAGCAGTCTTGCGAATGAGCATCGGAGGGCAGAGATGATCCATAATCCATAACATTACAAGAAGGGTTAATCAGTTACTAGTTACAAACTAATCCAAGTTAATGTGAGGATCTCATCGTTCATCTGTGAACCAGTTAAGTACAACATAAACAAGAAAGCCAAGGCAACAACTAGCAGACCCCAGAAGAATAGCAATTCGAACCCACAGAAGAGAAGTGAATGCATCAGAGACGAACACGTCCCAGGACCACACCCACAGGAGTGAGAAGCAGGTGCCTATGATAGCACCGACAGCTACCTGACTGAATGTATGGAACCGCTGTGCAACTCGTAGCCATGACTGCAAATGTGGGTCATAAATAACACGGATTAGGCATGTCAATATCTCACGCTGGAATATAGGAACCAAGGAGATACAATTCCCAAACTTGTGAATCTCAGGTTCAAAATGTTGCGGGAACAAGTGGCCTTGATTCATGGATTTCCTCAATCACATTTTATCACCTTCATAAAAAGACTTTTAAACGGTTTGCAGGCTATCACAGGTAAAAATTTAACCAGTCCACACATACAGTAGAGGATGCAGGTTCCTACGGCTAAAACAACATGCATGCAAAACTGTGAAACAATTTTCTAAGCAACTATGGGTAGAAATTACAAATTTCAAGTAAAAGTTGTCTAGTTGGTCTATTTGCAAAATGCCATGGCAAAAGCCCGGGTTTGATTTTGCATACCGAATTCCATGGTAAACGCCATAGTTCTATTTTGCATACCCCATCACCTATCAAACCCGTGCAAAATTTCCAATGCAAAATGTAGATAGAAGTTCAGAGTTTTGTAGCCCTTACAAAATATGATCCAAGTGCAATAGAAGCCGCAGCAAAGATCAAAGTGAATTCATTCACTCCCAGCCATTCCACCACTGCAACAGATGGTACGAAAATGATGCATCACACATGCATGGATATAACACGAAAACCAAATTACAAAAACAAAAGGCAACGTATAACAGAAATAACGATGCAATAAAAAAACACTTCAAAACATTGTAGGCAGCAGAACCAACAATAAAATTCCCTAGCGGAGTTTCTCGTATTAAGAACTCTGGGCTCAAGTAGAAACAATGAACAGAAGCTGCTAAAATTTTGCACGGTGTTAGCCAAGCAAAATAGCTGAATTAATTAGGAAGAAGTTCATTCCAAGGATCCAAAAGAACTCATGCTCTACAACAAGGTCAACAACATCACCAAAGTAGAATGGCATATACGCAGCCTTACCTTGTGGTAGCACAAGAGCGGGGTTGTTTTTAGATGATCCGAAGCAAAAATTATCAGTGAGAATTACAGAAGGAAATTATGCTCACATTCAAGTATCAATATGAGGATCCACTTACAAGGGCAACTGAGTTATTTATTCTTTTCTTAGAAAAATATCAAGGCCACCAAAGGTCTAAACAGCTACACTTCACGAACTCAACTCCAAGGCGAACAATGTACTAATGGCAATAAAACATCTTGAGAGCTACAACACCCTAATTGACGTTCTAATGAATAATGAAACCAAATTTTGCTTCTATTGTTGCGAGCAGGAAACATGTCTTCTAAAATCTAAATAGTCAATTGAAGAGATCTTTAATCCCACCCAGTCTTCACTGTTGCAACTAGTTCTTTAACCCTGCTTCTGAAATTAAAAGCGATCCTTTCCACGTCATAAACTATTATTCATTTCTGCTTGCAGAGTCCTTTTTTCTACCTTAAAATAAAAGATCAAGGTAACAACTTTCCTTTACCCTAATGTTAGAAACATTCACTCATAGCAGAGCTTCCTAGACATCACAATCTTCTAAATTTATTTCACTGCTGACAATCGTGTTACGAATTTGCTTAAGCGCACCCGAACTAGATAGTTCATATGTAGTTTATACATTACAGATTTGTTTGACGTTTGATTAAAAGACTATGTATCAGATATACTATTAAGAAGCTTCCATGCTACAGTCTGTGCTGGGAGTACTACGAATTAGGTAACCTTGTTTATACAAAACTCATTGTTAGATCACTAATCAGACTCAGTGCTGTTACCAGCTTGTGCTCCACCAATCCAGAGACCAATCCAAAAATGCGAGGTTTAATCTAGTAACAGAGAAGAGGCCAATCAGCCTTCTCAAAGCATGTTGATTTGTTAATTTCAAAAAGGGAGGTCTGCAGAAAGATTACAAAGAAAATCATTGATTCATTGTTGATTGATACCAAAGCATAAATACTGGGTAGGCTAAGGAGCTTTAAGGGTCATTTTCAGAGCCAAATGGTTTAGGTTTTGAGCAATTGTGAGAAGGTTATGAGATATGCCCAAGGCCGGCCTTGTATAGTTGTATTGCTATGTTGTTGCAGATGAAATTACTACAGAAAGTAGGAGGAAGTAGTGATGGTGAAAAGAGAAAGCAAATGAAGATAGGGACCTCTTCGCCAGGAAATGTATTACCCTGAGTATCATATCTAAGTCATCTACCACAGCACCACTGTAACAAAACCACTTGCATTTCGGCCTGCTTGATTTCAAAAAGGCCAATAACTCACAGATTTGTCTAGGGAATGGAAAATGGGAATTTATTTCCTAGTGTATGACATTCAAATGGTTTCACACGGCGTGAGCATACTTTTTATAGAACACATTTAATTCAGAGACAGGGGATGGATAATGGGAAACTAATTCCTAAAATAAAACACACCTGCACTCCTATTTTTCATTCTACTTTATTTCAAAATGTAGCAATGATATGGAAAACGATGAAAGAAAACTACAAAATCATAAAGCACTTTAGCAATCCCATTATCAATTTATGTACAAGGATGGACAAGTTATGCTTGCAACTATCCCAAGTACAAGTACACAAGGAAGTTGTGCTTGCAACTATCCAGGTACAAGGAAAGTTATGAAACTTACTTGACAAAATAACAAACACGGCAGAGAAAAAGATGGATTGCGCATGGGAAGATGGCATGCCAGGGTCTGACCTCCTGTTGGAAACAGGCCGCTCTTGGTTTAGTACTCTCTTCAAAACAACTGAGAGCACAGAATTTAAAACAGATCCCATGGCAGCCCACACAGCTTCAGGATCATGTCTCCAGAGGAGGACAGCACCAAAAGTAGCAGCCACAAGCCACTTGCTCTGCAATTTCATCACAGAACAAACATTATACCTTACTTTTTCAGTCCATCAAAAAACTTCCTATTGTGTTTGGATTTTGGAACGAAAGGAATATAATAAAACGTTAATAGAAATGTAAGTCAGCGAAAGATGGGAGTTCAAATACCATGATCGCCCAAAAACACGTAAAAAAACTATAAAAGAGAAAGATTCCGAGTACAAAGTTTATTCATAGTCATCCCAAAACAAAAACCTGGACGTTTGCTCATCAAAATATAGAGTACTCGGTATTGGCAAACACACTCAATGGCTGGCTGCACAAATTCAGCAGCATCTGCCATAGTTCGCCATTATTCGAGCTCTACTCAGAGCCAAAGATGAGAATTTTTTCAACACATCATAGGTTCATACCAAATATGACTGATTTTTTCTTAATCTAATCAATCAGCACAGATTGGAACACAAAATGGGACTGAGAATCCGCTCCATAACCCCTTGATTTGGTGCAGTCAGCAGCAATGAATTTTTAACAGCTGAAGAGAATGAATACCTTAAATTTACCCCCTTGATTAGCATGATACAATTACAATAACGGCACAAAGCCAATCCCAAAAGAAATGTGGTTAACATGAACTCGGCGGTCCCAATCATTTATTCACCTTTGATTAAAATACTCCTCACAAACAATAGAGAAGATAGACAAATGACTGGGACAGAGGGATATAAAGTCAGAAACAACAATAACAACATTGCCCCAGGGCCTCATGGGATCCTACAGACTGCGAGGTAAGGGGAGTCAGGTATACACAGTCTTATCCGTGCGTTAGCAACACAAAGATTCCGTAACTAAGCAAAAATTGAACACAACCAACAAGAAACAAAAAGAGCACTAACCAAACGATTAAGAGAGTATTCAAAATCAGTAAAAAGATTGTAAGATTGAAAAGAAGACGACCCATCAACCAAATTCTCTTGTTCAAGAACACTAGTATATTCCTCAGAATCCCCAGACTCTAAAGCTTGGACTTTGAATACCCGTTCCCCCATTAACCATCTTTTTTGGAAGAATTTGGGTTTCCCAGAAATTAATTTATGGGAGTTACATAAACTTTGAGAAGAACGTTGATGGTGGAATGAAAGAGAATTTAATTTAGTTGGGTAATTTAATTTAGTGGGGAAAGTGAAGGCTAAGGAATTGGTTAACAAGCCCGGTGCTGACATGTTATTGGTTAATGTTGTATATGTAAGGTAAGAATTATTATTGCTTAAATGAATAGGCTACAAGGTGTGATATATATACTACAAGTAGTACATATGAACATGATCAGTTAAAGCAAGCTAATATGGTAAAAAAATATACACCAATTGATGCTAAGAATGTACATAATTAATAACCAAAATCACGTCCCAGGATTTATGGGATTAGTGGTATTATCATTATATGGTTCCTTAATTGATGGTGGCATGATTTTTTTTTTTTTGAAGAAAGCCGCTACGGGATTACGATGCATTACTTAAATCTGCCTCAATAAGATAGAAAATGTTTGGAGGGACATGAGCCAAACCATGAGCGACTCGATTAACCGATCTACTAACAAAAGACCAACTGACCGACTCAAAACAACTACATAAACTTCTAATGTCATCAATAAAGAGAAAAAGGTCACTGCGCCCCTGTTTATCTTGCTTCAACAATTCGATCAACGAAGAGCAATCGCTTTCTACCTCGACGTACCTGTACCCGACCTTCCATGCTTCTTGTAGACCCATAAGAATAGCATTAGCTTCTGCACTTTGGACCTCCATTGTTTCTCGTTTTTGGTAAGTAACTCCCCACAAGAGAGTCCCCTACTCATCTCGACAAACAATACCCATCCCCGTGCCAACCCCTTCGATGGTGGCATGATTTTTGATTGATTTGTTTCCTTAGTTTGAGGAGGGAACATTCTTGACACGCTCCCATAAGACGGGCGGTCATTTAGTTAGGCCGAACTTGGACTATGAAACAGAAAACGTGACTTGAGCAAGGGTTTTGCCGCTAGCTGATCGTCTACGAAGATGTGTTGGATTCAAAGATTTCAAAGTTGCACCTTTTATCGAACAAAGTGAAAGGCTAATGCGAGGTGCTTCATTCGAGAATGAAAAAATGGGTTTTCAGAGTAATGAGTTGGGCCTAGGTTGTGGCAGTAGATGACTGGTGAGCTTGGGGGGTGATGTTGAGTTCCTTGAGAAGCGATCGCAACCATATATGAGCTTACTACTCTAAACTCGGCTTCGGCTTCAGTTGATGAGCGCGATAGAGCTTGTTGCTTTTTGGATGAGAAATGGGTTACACCCTTGATAAACAAGGTAGCCGGTTGTGAATACACAATCATCGGTGCGCAAGCCCAATCGGCATCGCTAGAAGCATGAAGATGGTAGGGGGTAGTTTTATGAGGGAGGATGCCGTGGTTTATAGTTCCCTGGATGTATGGGGGAGTCGCTTAAGGGTGGGGGAGTCGTTTAAGGGCTTCCAGTGATCTTTTGTAGGGTGAGTTGGATATTGAGCAGGCTTATTTACGGGGTAAGAGATATCAAGACGGGTTAAGGACAAAAATTGGAGGCTCCCAATAATAGGACAGTAATCGATTTCCTCATGAATAGGTAATTGAGTCTGTTTCGTGAGTGGCGGGTGAGGTGTCATGGGAGTGACGGTGGGTTTGCATGTGAGCATGTTGGGGCGAGATAAAAATATCCGAGGCATATTACTTCAACACCTAGGAAGTAATACAAGGGGACTAGGTCTTTTAGGGAGAACTTGTGAGAGATATCAACAATGAAGTTGGTTATGGCAGTCCGGTTGATGACAATGTCATCTACGTAAACTAAAACAAAGGGGTGTGTACTGTGTTGCACCTTTCCGCATTATAAATAAAGATGGGTCTGAGAGGGAGTTTTTGAAGCCACAGTGAAGTAGATATGTTCGCAATTCCGTATACCACACTAAATGGCTGGCTGCACAAATTCAGCAGCAAATGTATTTGCTAATTGCCATTATTCACTATTCAGTCAATTTGAGCTCTACTCAGAGCCAACAATGAAACTTTTTCAACACATCATACGTTGACACCAAATATCACAGATTTTTTCTTAATCTAATCAATCAACACAGTAAACATCACAAGAAGGAACACAAAATGGGACAGAGAATCCGCTCCATGTTTACCCCCTTGGCTTGGTGCAGTCAGTAGCAAATGAACTTTTAACAGCAAAAGGGAATCAATTCCTTAAATTTACCCCCTTGATTAGCATGATACAACTACAATAACAACTTAAAACCAATCGCAAAAGAAAAGTGATTAACATGAAATCCGTCTCAATCATTTGTTCGCCTTTGATTAAAGTACTCCTCACAAATAGAGAAACTATAAATAAATGAATGGGACAGAGGGATACAAAATTAGAAACAACAGCAGCATTATCCCAGTATGGAGGTGTCGAATGTACCCAGTCTTACCCTTGCGTTAGCAACACAACGACTCCGTAACTAAGCAAAAATTAAACACAGCCAAACAAGAAACAAAAAGAGCACTAACCAAACGATTAAGAGTGGATTCAAAATCAGAAGAAAGATTGAAAGATTGAACAGAAGAAGACCCATCAACCAAATTCTCTTGTTCCAGAACCCTGATATTTTCCTCAGAATCTCCGGACCCTAAAGCTTGGATTTTGAGTACCCTTTCCCCCATTAACCCTCTTCTTTGGGAGAAATAGGGTTTCCCAGAAAGTAATTTATGGTAATTACATGAATTTTGGGAAGAAGATTGATGGGGTAACGAGAGGGAAAGTGAAAATGAAAGGGAATTTAATTTAGTTGGAAAAGTTAAGATTAAGGAATTGGCTAACAAGTTTAATGCTGACATGTTACAAGTTAAACTCGTAAAATAGTAGTAATATAATACTAGTAAGAGGTAGGTGATTAGTAGAAGCAATTGAAAGTAAATGATGAAGTGATAAAGAGGAATACCATTTAGGTAGTAATGGTGTTTAATTAATTCTGGGAAGATTAAGTTTGTGGCAGTGAAACAGGCAGTTTGTGCATGATGGTGCATTGCCGCACTGCTGCCTCATAAATTGGAACTCCAAACTGTGGTGACTTGTAACTTGGGAGTAGACCTGTTAAATCTCGAAAATTTGGACCCGTTACTCGAGTTTGAAATGATTTATACTTTTCCTATTCAGATGCAATAAAAGAAGAGAGTTTGGGAAAATTTTGTGTGGAGTAATTTTTATTGATGGGGTGAGGTAGGTAATGTATTACCTATGTTGAGGTAAAAGTTATTGGGTCAGACTTATTACTCTCATACCAAACTTCAACAAAAAACCTAGAATTATTTAGTTGGACTTTTTCAGGCCTATTACCTTTATCCCAGGCAGGCCCTCAGTCTATTTTTCCCCCCTTTTCTTATTCGTGATAATCACGTTTTTTTCTCTCTTTCCTTATATAGTAAGCGTTTTATGGCTCAAATTCAATTTCATATGGGTTAGATTAATTTTTATGGTCCAAATTCATTTTCTTATTTGTTGTGTGTAAAAAGAAAGCGGAAGAATAGACTGAATATAAGCTAGTATTATTTTTAACTCGAGAATCGACCTAAATAAGTTGGATTAAAGATAATTTAATGTTTTTTTTAAAACATTAACATTTAATAGTTAAAAATTATTAATTTAATTACTTCAAATTAGGAATTCAATTAAAAAATTAATTTTATATAACTTCTATAACATTTAATAATACAAAATTATTAATAAAAATATTTTTTTATAAATATGTCAATATATTTAATGTAAACATTGAATAACGAATATGATTAAAATATTATTTTTAAATATGCTTTAAATTTTTTAAAAGAAATTATTAAATTATTAAAAAATTTAGTAAAAAATAGGCTTACACACATTTAGACTCAAACCCTACCCCTGACCCATATGACTCAACCCGTATTTTGAACTGACTCGTTTCACTTCACAGGTCTACTATGTAATGTTGGGCTAAATTTTCGGAGATTTTTTTGATTGACTAGTAAACCCGTTATCATTATCTATTGTGTCAAGTTTCAAGAGTAAAGAAGGTATGGTTTGAGAACATAAAACCTTCATAAGAATAATCTTAAAAACAGCTGTCAAAAAAACAGTCTTAAAAACTGTGTAGCTTAAACACTTATAGTAATTTTCACAATTTTATTTAGAACACTCCACCTTACGGGCTATTTTTTGAGGACCTTGAACTTCTCTAATTTGGAGGTATTTAGGAGCTCTAGCTAAGCTAATTGGCACGAATCGTGAGTTTTAAACCAGCGGTTGGAAGTTCGATTGCGAAGTGTGATACTTCTATATAAGAAAATATAATTTGAAAGAGAATAATTTGTTATTTTATGTTTCGTGTTTAATGAATTAACACTGGTTATGCAACTGATAGAGGATATTTTTTATCACAAATAAAAAACGAAGTAATTGGTACATTGTACAATGATTTAATATTATATTATGTAATTTATTTAATAATAACTAGTTTAGACCCCGTGTAATAAATATATGGTATATATAGTTTTTTAAAAAAAAAATTACTTATAAAATAGTGATATTTCATTAATTGTCCATATTTTTCGTTATTGTATTTTGCTTTGTTGACAGTTAATCAAGAGAATTAGGTAATGTGCTCAAATGTATTTTAAACAAAATATCTTTTACCCACAAACCTAATTGATTTCAATTTTTTACTTTTCTCAATTTTTTTGTCACGAAAGTAATAATAGTGATTTAAGTTTCTTATTTATATGGAGTATGCATCACTACATTTTCAAATAAGTATCAATCAAAGATTTAGCTTTTATAATTTTATATAAATTCTATTTATATTTTAATTAAGAGATTATAGTTTAGAGTTAGGTGAAAATAATATAATTTGATGAAAAGATTAATTTTAATTAAAAGATAATAATTTAATGAAGTAAATAGTTTTCTTTATTAATGAACGAATGCACGTCATTGTAGTCCGCTTTCTTATTTAAAAAGATGCTTTTTACAAGGAAAAATGCGAGAATTTCTATTCTTTTACTTCGTAATAGATAGAGGATGATAACGAAAACAAGTAATTGTAAAGTTTTTTTTGACAACGCGTAAGCGAGAAGTCATACGTATCACAATGAAGGTTATCACAACGAGACCCTTATTAATTATGTTCACCTGAAAAAATAGAAAAGGCTTGGGTGATTTTGTTGTATTTTAATTGCCGGATTTGGGACAGCCACAAAAACAATGTTAGGTGATAAATTTTGTTATAAATAGAAAATACTAGTAGAAGAGATCAAGAGACTATTACACAACAAATCTTCGAGATTGTGATATGTCGATATTGCATGAAAATGATTGATGGCAAGAAATCTTTAACATTTACTCAAATGCAAATGCTAAAAATTGAAGTTCACAATTTGAAACATAACTTGCAACTTGTTAGAAGTAGAAAGAAGTGATTTTGGATGTATGTCGTAATTGTTTTCATTCACGAGATTACATTATATATGAGTGTACAAGCCTATGAATTTGGAAAGATACAATATATTTACCAAAAACTACAGATAGAGAAATATAGAAAAGATGTGCTAAATAATTACATAAAGATCTAAGAGATAACTAATATATAGTAAAGATACGGAAAACACTTATAGTAATATATCAATGATTAACACGCCCCCGCAAGAAGGATGTCCCTAAAGACATGTAATCTTGGAGCATAGGTCAGTGAAGCGCGTACGGGGCA
Source organism: Silene conica (assembly GCA_029255685.2). Taxonomy (NCBI): domain Eukaryota; kingdom Viridiplantae; phylum Streptophyta; class Magnoliopsida; order Caryophyllales; family Caryophyllaceae; genus Silene; species Silene conica. The sequence continues at coordinate 5,742,505 of CM055315.2, read as the reverse complement.
AAGATTTGGTAAGAAGATCGGCTAACTTATCATCACTTGCAATATGTTGAACTCTGAGTTTTGATGATCCTTTCACGAACAAAATAGAAGGCTATGGCCACATGTTTCGAGAATGAAAGACGGAGTTTGTCGAGTAGTGTTTAGCGCTTAAATTATCACAAAAGAGAACATGAGTGGTATTAGCGGAAATACCAATGTCAAAGAGGAGAGCATGAACTCATTCCAGATCAGCTGTAGTGTCAGCAATGGCACAGAACTCAGCTTTGTGGTGGAACGAGCTAGCGTGCGCTGTTTTCGAGAAGACTAAGTAATAGGATTGCGACCGGGGTGAATAATATAACCTGAGTTGGAAATGTAGTCGTCTTTATCCCCGGCCCAATCCGCATCACAGTAAGCATAGAGGGTAAGAGGAGAGTCACGAAAAATTTGGAGACCAACATACATGGAGCCATATGAAGGTAGCGCATGAGACGTTTGACAACAAGCCAATGTAAATCAGTAGGGGGACATAAATTGGGCTAATTTGTTTGCAGTAAAGGATATATAGATACGAGTAAGAGCAAGATACTACAGACTACCAACAATAGCAGGATAATCATTAGGATTGGACAGAGGAGAGCTATGGGACCGAAGCAGAGGTGGGATGCAAATCATGCAATGTCCTTACCAAGGGAAAGAAAGTCATTTCGTGTATGTGGGTTTTAAAGTCAAGCATTAAGTCATATGGCACTATGGAGAGGTACAAGGCTCGTTTAGTAGTGAAGGGATTCACACAGAAAGAAGGCATTGACTACAATGAGACTTTCTTACCCGTTGTCAAAATGACAATAATTAGAGCTCTTGTAGCAGTTGCAATAAAGAAAGGCTGGCATTCAGGACAGCTAGGTGTGAATGCTTTTCTACATGGGGATTTGCATGAAAAAGTCTACATGAAAACACCTCCTGGCCTGCAAACTGCTCATCTTAACATTGTTTGCAACTTAGAAAAATCTTTATATATATGGTCTAAAACAAATTTCTAGACAATGGAGTGCCAAGCTTTGTCAAGCTTTGAAGTCTAAAGGTTTCAGACAATCTTTGAATGATTATTCATTGTTTTCCAAGAAAACAATTGGAAAGGTTGTGTACTTGGCAGTATATGGTGATGACATTATGATGATACAGAAAAAATCAGCACTTTAAAGACTTTTTTGGACAACACCTTCAAAATTAAGGATTTGGGTGTTGTTCATTATTTCTTAGGAATGAATTCAGCCATACCAACAAGGGAATGGTTATGACACCGCAGAAATTTGTCTCAGAGTTACTTCAAGAATTCCACTGTCAGACTTGCAGAATAGTTAACAACTCTTTGGATCCCACAATCAAATTAAATGCAGAAACTAACAATTTGGTTGACAATCCAGCTGATTACAGAAGACTCATTGGCAAGATGAATTAGTTAACTAATACAAGGCATGATATAGCTTTTTCAGTTCAATTATTAAATCAGTACATAGCTATCCCAAGAGATCAACATTGGAAAGCAGTCATACATGCTACAGTACATTGCAAAAGATCCATCTCGAGGTATCCTGCTCAACAATGTTTCAAATTTTCTTCTTGAAGGATTTTGTGATGCAGACTGCGCAGCATGTCCTACCGCATGAAGATCAGTGAGTGGTGATACGAATTCTTTTAGGCAATAATCCGACGCGAAAGTTACTGTAAAATATGGTAAGGTATCTGTGTGATTTATGAATGAAACAATGGTAATATGGCTGGTTTGTATGTATGGAACGAATGGTATGGACGGTTTGATGGTGTGAACGATTTGTGTGACGGGTGTAGTTGTAGGATATTTGCTTAACCTAGACCTATAGGCTAACCAATGGTGAATTATACCTTAGACCTATAGGTTATAATTCGTGCTACTATTAATGGTGAATTATACCCTAGACCTATAGGTTATAATTCGTGCTACTATTTGAAACGCGACAAATAATAACGTTGCAGGTACAAAACTCGATGAACCCTAGAATATAAGAAAACTTATAAACCTGAAATTTTATTAATTCTTGAATGTACGATATGTAAAACTGAACGAAAATCCCCCTTATATTGGGTACACACACGGCTGGAATGCCTCCTAAAACTGACTACGACAAGGAAGCTTCCTTGTTAACAAACTCATAACAACCTTCCTTATTTTTAAGGAGAGTCGTAACAACCTAAATTCTATCTTAACTTAAAAATATATTTACATAGATCTCATTCAGATCTTTATTATATCTTGATAAGCCAAACTGACAAAATGGTAAATAAAGTAGTGGGTTATGGACAAATTGGTAAAAAAAATTACAATGGAGACAAATTGGTAAAAAAAGTTGAGGGGAAGGACAAATAAACCAAAAAACTCACTATAAATCCTCTTGTTAGGCGCGTGAATTCAATTTTTTGCAAAAAGCATGTGAACAATTAAGAAAACAACTACAACTTGCTAAAACAACCTGAATTTTGCAGTTTAGTCGTCACTCGTCAACTTCCCTCCAAAAAAACAACATACTAAAAACCAAATTTTTCCCTCCCAAAAGAATTACAGCATACTTAACAACCAAATTTGACCTGATCTCCATACTACCTAAACCAACTTATAGTATATGTTTCCCTCCGACGACAATTTATTATTGTTGCAAACATGAACTTGTAGTTGACTGACTGGAAAAATTCATTTGGGACGACATAACAGGTGCATTGATGATGATACCAGGAGTCGTCGTACTAGCTTTATGTATCACCTCTCCTCCATCACCAAAATATACACCAACCCCTTGAGGCGTGACAAACCTACCACGTGACATACCTCTGCTACCTTTCGCTCTAGCTCTTCCTCTTCTTGCACTCGAGGCTTCTAACCAAGTTAATGATGTACTTCGTTTCTCTGTTGTTGTTGTTGTTGTTGTTGTTGTTGTTGTTGTTGCATCCTTATGACCCCTGATTTTCCGAACATACTCAGACGGAGTAGACACGTCATCTAATGTCCTACCAAGTCTGTTTTTGCCTCCCTTCTTTCTTCCTCTATTCCAAACTCGAGTAGCAACATCTCTTGTAAAATTATTTTGATTGGATCGAGAAGATTCAACATTTTGTACCTTAGCAAAACAAAATTAGTGTGATAAATCATACAAGTTTTATATAAAATAATTACGTAACAAGAAGAGAAGAGATAAATAAACTTACATGAGATAAATCTTTTGGCAACGGACATTTTCGCTTACCATGTCCCTGCTCTCCGCAGTTCCCACACTTAGTAGGTAACCCTTTTCTGCAATATTTGCTCCTATTTTTAGGTACTTCATCAGGGTCCCTTCTTCTAGCCTTCCTCCTTCCGCCTAATTATGATTTTATAATATCCGGAGGTAATATCATTCCCTCTCCTTCACGATCCCAAAAGGTGTTGCCTGGTACCGGTTTCAAGAAATTGGAATATGTTTGCTTATACGTTTGCAAGGTATACCATTTAGGCAAAGTTTTTTCAGGCTGGATCCTCATATATAGTAAAGCACTCATGCCATGGCAACAAGGTATTCCTGTGAGATCCCAAGACCTACAAGAACATGTCTTCCGGTCTATATTAACTACATGACTAACACCATTATGAATCACCTCAAAGCCAGATTGTGTATCTTCCCCATTCCATTTACACTCACATTTTTGTTGCTGCTCATAAGACTCTTCCAATTTTAGACTAATTCTAGGAGCAACCCCTGCAACAAATCGTTTAACAAGCTCGAGATTTTTTCTATTTCTCTCCATTAGAGCCATTCGTATGTCTTCTAACATGCTCACAATTGGCTTATATCTTGATAGTAAAATAAAACTATTAAACGTTTCAGCCATGTTATTGTCTACTACATCACAAAATGAGTGTGTTTTAAAGAACGACTTACAAAAATGCTCTGGACTCCTTCGAATGAAATCATCGTATGCTTGCTTTGACATTTCCTTTAACTGAGCTAACTCACATTCATAGTCTCCTTTACTAGTTGCCTTCACACATTTCCAAAATTGTTTCTCAAGTACCTTTCCTTTATGATTCTTACTCCAGTTTGAATAGATATGTCTTGCGCAATTTCTGTGTTCAGCCTCTGGCCACAAAGATTCAATAGCGCCAATAAGACCTTTTTGTTGATCTGATATCACTGTCCAACCAGCACCACCTTCCAACTTAACGTCCTCGGATAAAAGCTTGCAAAACCACTCCTATGAACTTTGATTTTCTCTTTCAACGACAGCCCAAGCAATCGGAAACATGTGATTGTTTCCGTCTCTACCAACAGTAGCCAACAATTGCCCACCACAAGCATGCTTAAGAAAGCATCCATCTAATCCGAAAATAGGTCTACATGTCTCTTTAAAGCTTTTCTTCAAAGCATCAAAACACACATAAAATCTTTGAAATGTTTTAGGCTGTCCAGGAAGTCCATCAAGTGTCCTTAAAATACAAGTTGTGCCAGGATTAGATTTAACTAACTCCAACAAATATGGTTTTAAGACACCATATTGATTCCGCATCAATGTCGTCACGGCATTTAAAGCCTTCTCCTTTGCCCTTTGACATTTTTTACTGCCTACTACAATTCCATACCTAACTTTCATGTCATCCTTGATTTGAGCCGGAGTCATTAATGGATCCTTAAGAATCTTATCAAGGTATTCTTTTGTCAACCAGCTCTCGGTAATTAACCTATTATTCATAGTCCTCATACAATTATGAATGGGCTGCATAGACTTTATTTGCCAACCAGTTGCATCGCTAAGATCAGGCCCAGCTGTTAACTCCCACTTACATAAGGAGCATCCCAAGTGAATGTGCTTCTTATCATTTTTCATGTACATAAGGTCTTTGTGATGTTGTATAGAGTACGCCAAAATAACCTCCTTGAAGATTTTTCTTGAAGAAAACCTTAAACCAACAGATAGTTGCACATTTCTTAGATCAGTTTTATCATTGAACATTTTATACTCTGTCCCTTTCATTCGTTTATGAACTGGAAGGTCAACATCAGACTCGTCATCTGATAACTTTCGACTTTCATCTTCCGAAGATCTCTGGTCTGATACATAACCTCCTTCATATGTTGTCCAAAATCTAGGTTGCTCATAAGAAAGTACATCTTCTACCCTCTGATCTTGCTCACATGGTTCTTCAGTAGTAATTCCGGCTTCTTGTGGCACAATCTCATCTAACTGATTTTGTCTTAAGTTTCTGTTTGTCGCCCTCCACTCATACATTTCCTCGACGTCATAATGTAGTTCTTCTCTAAACAAACCACCATCGCTATCAAATGAATTATCAGACGTGTAATAACTTTCATCTTCACTCATTCGTTCATCACATTCCTCAAAATTATGGCTTTGGAAAGGCATGTATTCTGATGGAACAAAGGCCTCATGGTCGGTCAAAATACGATTTTCGGTTGGAGTACTAAGTCTATTTTGGACCGGTAGACTAGTATTATTTTCAAAACCCGCAATTTCCAGAAATTCTTCATCTTCGATCAAATTGAAATTGTTCATCTGTATATTAACCCAATTCATTTTAAAGGTATGCAACTGAAATCCATAAGGCTAAAGCGTAACAGCATCAGACAAAGGCAAAATTCTAAACAAGTGGTATAAGTAAAGCAAAATTTAGCTACACATTATTATCACAAATTCTCATAGCTTGTGACGGTCTTGTGACGGGTTAAATATTATCTATTTAAATAGGTAGAGACAAACATTTTGTGACAATCTAGACTTGTTTATTTACACTGGTGGAAGATACTTGACCCGTTATAAGCTTGTGACGGATATAACCGTCACAAACAAGACTTATTATATTATTATTTATTCTTAAACAAAATCCTAACAATATTATGTACTTAATTGAATCACTAAATCTGGCACATTATAATTCAAAACGTATGGTATAAAGATCAATTAGAACACACATTGATTATAAATATTTGTAGTAATGCTAAACATGATTTTTTTTTAATTTTGCTCAAATACTAGAAGAAAATAGAGAAAGATGGTACCTTTGGTTCCGTCAATTAAGTGGACTAATGCTAGAATTTTGCCATAATTTTCTGGTGTCTTTTTTATTAATAATTGGCACTGTTTTATGAAGGAATTATGGAGGGAAAGGATGGAGAAGATGAGGTAGTTTAATGGGAAAAGGAAAGAGTAGTCTAGAATATGTGAACTCTGAGATTTTAATCTAGCAATTTGATAACACGCGCCTGTCAAAGAGTATTTTTTACCAATTTGTCCTTTTTCTCAATTTTTTTTACCAATTTGTCTCCATTATAATTTTTTTTACCAATTTGTCCATAACCCACTACTTTATTTACCATTTTGTCAGTTTGGCCTATCTTGATAAGATAATAGAATAACTAACTATTAAAATAAGAAAACTCATTTAACTGTAGCAGCCTTCGACCCGACTTTTCATTCGGATTTGGACCACCGTGCAACTTCCGTGGCTTGGTGTATTTGGGCCACAGTGTGTCTTCAATAATATGGCCCCTTCTTTCATATGAGCCCAATCTTCTTGCATCCTCGTCTTTATGTTAAGAACACCTACACATAATTTGTTGGGCCATGGTTGTTGTAACCACCATACTCCAACTTGGGCCTTGATCACACATTCTCTTAACTCCACTGGCCATATCTTAGCCAACCCCTCGTTCTTGGGCCAATGTGAGATCATCGACCAACAGCCTGCCTCTCTTCACCCATAATCGACCACCCCATGCTCATGTTGTGTTTTTGGGCCTATCGTAATCGGATCAAGTGGTTACTTAGTCTTCCTAGGAGGATCACTCATCTCTTGGAAGTCAAAGAAAGAAGAATCTGTCTCTCTTTCTTCAGCAGAAGCAGAATATAGATCCTTAAGAAGAATCACTGTTGAATTGGCCTGGCTAAGTAGGTTGCTATCTGAACTGGATGTTCCTGATATTCTTCCAATTCCAGTCAAATGTGATAGTCAATCTGCTATCCACATAGCTAAAAATCCTGTGTTCCACGAACGAACGAAGCATATTGACTTGGACTGTCATTTTGTCAGAGAAAAGTTGTAAACAGGTCTCATCCGTCTATCCTACATGCCTACCAAACATCAGTATGCTGATCTTCTCACAAAAGCTCTGAATGGTCCTCAACATAATCTTCTTCATATAAAGTCGTGCATGTTATCACATCCTCCAACTTGAGGGAGGATATTAGATATATGTATAAGAAATTTAATTCTGTTATAACTAACTAACCGAGTTAGTTAGAAGTTTGTTAAGGTAAATAGATTAGAAGTTAGTTAAGTCTTGTCTGAGACTATAAATACTAGACAATCAATCTCTTTGATGTATTAACACAATTCATTCTTCTCAATTGCATACAAAACTCATTCAATTTACAGAAATCTCTCCCCTTCTAATCATACGTACATTACCCACCTCGTTACGTATTACTTTAACTTTGCTTGCAACATTTATTAGTTTCATTCAAATGTACGCGAAAATTACAGAGGATGATAAAACAACCCTGTGTCAAAGATGGATGTTAATCGTTAAGCAATCAACACTTACCATACCATCTGCTTGCTTGTTTTGAATCTTATCGCTTGAAATCTTCAGACCAACAAACTAGTAACTACAAACTTCATATCACATAGGGCATGATACACTAATTATTAATATTCGGCCCTCTGGACGAACAACTTATATTTCGTCTCTAAGAGAGCAACTTCCGTTACAAACTTGTACCGTTTCATTTACCAATATGCTTCCCTCGGCCTCCCTTCCTCAACCTTCTCGCCATCTTCCACAACGCGATATTCCTCTCTTTTGCAAAGTACTTCCTAATTAGATTGAGTTTACGGGACTGTTGGGCAACAATGTTAGCAGTTGAAGAATCCTGGGTTAGAATGATTGTGTAGCCATCGCCGTAAGACTCCAACCCTTTGGTTAAGAGCTGCCAAAACAACCCACCAGCAATAGGACCGCCTCTCTTAACGGATGAGTATATATTGCGGTACACACTATAAAATAGTTGGTCCCTTTGGTAAGTGCTGAAACCGGGATCTTGGTTTGATTTTCCGAACTCTGTTAACAGCAATGGCTTCTTGAGTATCATTTGGGCATCCGCAATGTGGGATGTTATCCATTTGTTTACAAACCCGAGTTGAGCTTGATCATTGGAGTTTGTCATCCTGTCGACAAGGAAGTTAACGGTTTAAAAAGTTGAAAGAGGTGTATGCAGGGGCGAACCCAGGATTATAATTTTGGTGTAGCAAAATTATTATAAAATCGTAAATTGTTTGTTGTTATTATCGTTATCAACTCCATATGCCAGCAGAATATAGAAAAGGTTAGGTCGTTCAAGTTTGATTACCATTGATCGGGATATGCATGAAGTGTTGCAAAGTCGATCCCTGGAACTTGATTGTTTGCAATGAAGTCTGTACCGATGTTGAGGTTTAGATTGAGCTTCATTTTGTCGCGGTGAGATAATCCATAGAAACCTTCTAAGCCGGCTTCAAGCAAGTGATTTCGATCAATTGACTTGACGTGAGCCGCCATCTCAGTTATCCAAGCCTATAAGGTAAAACTCGAATCAAGTCCATAATGAAAAACAAGTGTTGAACATTACATAGTGTGTACAACCCGAACATGTATAGAGTATACGATTACTGTTAAGTACGCTGCTAATGATCAAGAGTCGGAATTATAACCAAGTGGTATTAGTTCAGTGGTAATTGGGTTAAACCTTGAAACTTGCAGAAATGCAGGACTTGAGAGGTCTCAGGTTCGACTACCAGTTGGGGGCGATGACCACTCGGCCACTGCAGCCCCCAAAAGGTGGCTTACATGACCCATATGGTGGTGCGAGAATGGCATTTGTCCCATATAAATTCAATAGTGTGTAGATCACACTGATGCATTTCTAGTACGCGTTGTGTCGGTGTCACGTTATGCGGTACGGTATGTCCTCTTAGCTGATTAAATCCTCTAATGTGATTTAATCCGTACTCATTATTTTCTATGATTAAGGATTATGTGTCAACGAGAGAAGTAATAAAACACGAGAATGGACACTAAAATGATAAAGACGGCTAACACTAGCACTTAATTTAAGAGAAGTGGATATATTGTACTCAGCTCATTAAGGTTCGCATATGATTTGGGGCCTTAATTTTCTATTTAGAACCCGACATCTTTATTATCTTTAATTACAAATTGAGTAAAATTTAAAGTTATCTTAATTTAAGACGGCTCTCACACCCGATTAAAATAGAAGTGAAAATAAAAAAATAGATTGTGAGAATGGGATCTTAATATAAGACGGTATTAAGCAAAACCAATTGCTCTAATAGATACGTAAAGGTTACGGAACTGAACCAAAAGTAAACGTAAACAAGTTGTGGAATAATGCAAACCTGAATGGTTCTTCCAGACTGATCAGAAGTGCATCGAGGCTCATTCATAAGCTCCCAAGCCATGATTGTAGGATCATTCTTGTACATCACTCCAGTTATTGTGTTGTATCTGTTAATAACTCTCTGCAACATAACATTTTTGACGCATTCTGTTAGAATATAAAACGAATCAAGTAACTCCAACCATCGACTAAAGCTAAGCTTTTGATTGAGTTGTATTCTTGACATGGTATCAGAGCCAGGTCACCAAAGGTCACGGGTTCGAATCCCACCCCCTCCATTCTAAAGTGGATAATCAGAATAGGCAAGGGAATCCCGCCTGCACCCACACTTCAAGCCCAAAAAGAATAAAAAGGCCTTCGTGTGAGGGGGAGTGTGAGAATATAAAACGAATCAAGGAACTCCAACCATCGGCTTAAGCTTTTGGTTGAGTTGGTTTCTTGACACATTCCCATCTTATTAAAATTATACATTCTTAACCGATCAAAAGTACTGCGCTTAGGAAAAAATGTACTGTAAAAATAAATTATCGTTAATAATTACCTTAATATGGTTTTTAAAGAAGCTCTTGACAACAGAATTAGTGAAGAATTCATCATCAGAAGTAAGATACTGTCCTTGATTCCTTGCCCAATTCACATACTGTTTCTTTCCTCCATAGCTCTCATAGTTATTTGACATGCTCATTATCAATTTTATACCATATCGTCTTGCTTCCGCCACCACAAAATCTAGCCCCTGCAACATAGTTTTCGAACAATATAAATAATCCCAAGTTCGCATTATCTACCAGAGTACCAGACTCAGTTTCGGGTTTGACTTGTAATTATAATGCTCTCCCTCTCTCTATTCATCTGAATTTCATACGTTTGTGAGTTGTGACGATTTCCCGACTGTAATAGAAAATTAAGTATTAAATTTTGAAAGATGATGATGGTTTTAAAGAATGTGAACCTTGAAGGTTTGCTCATTGTAGTAGCCAGGAGAGACTTGAAGAGCGCGATCAGCTCCATCGTTGAAAGCCCACGTACGAGCCACAGTGAGGCCATGACTCGAAGCGTCTCGGAAGACATTAGAGACTAAGTAACGTTGAGAAGGGTTAGAAGCCATGTACATGAGCCAGTAAGCATTGAACCCATTTGCATAATATGGTGATCCATTTAGATAGAAATGGGTTCCTCTTACTTTAATGAAACCATTTTCTCCTCTACCTTCAACTTTCGTTGAGAAATGACATTGTTGGATCAGTAGAGTGAGTATCAGAAATACACTTAACTTTCTCATTTGGGCAATTAAATGTGGTGGTCTCTGCAACATGGGTGTGAAAGGAACTTACCAATGAGGAAATGTTAGGATTAGGAAGGTATGTTGCTCCCTTTTATTTATTGGAAAAATTAAAGGGTGTACGTGTATCACGTTATCGTGCACTCTAGCATTGAAGTTAGGAGTGCATACGTTCGATTCCCGTTGAGTTAAAATATAGTCATATGATAGCCAATCTTTAAGCAATATTTTAAGTTTTTCAAGAGGCCGTTAGTCTGCCCTAACCTGGAAAAAGGTTCTAAGTAAGCCTATTGGACCTAAACTTTATTGTTCCAATGGAAAAACATTGGGCACCCTATGGTTGGCCGGGAAAATTAAATCGGCAATATTAATGCAAATAACATAAGAACTTTTTGTACATAACTTAATAGAGAGTATTATACTAGATCTTTTTACATTAATACGAGTATATGAAATGTTTTTAGTAGTTTGTGGAATTTTTTTGTTTTTCAGAATAACTAATGTGAATCTATCGCTTTAAATTTTCCTTTATTTTGGTTGGAAGTTTTAAAATATTTATCATCAAAATTTAAGCATTTTACTTTGAAGATGCCAAAGAAGAGCATAATAGGGGAAAGTGGTGCATTTAAATCGCCAACTCTCAATTTCTCGTGGTAGGCGGATGCTTTTCATCATAAGTTCAAAACAGAGCATAAATCATCATTCTTACAAATATATGTGATCATTAATAACTCTTTATCATAACGCATAAAATCATCCTAGTTATATTTCATCTTAAATAGGTCACATTTACAACGTCTTAAACTTATGACAAAATATTACCGGCTTTACGGGTTGAACAACTACAGCAAGAGTTATTGCACTTAAAATGGGGTTGGAGATTTGAACAGAAGGCTAATGAACATACCACGTGGTGGGTTATTAGGGGCCGTAATGTACTATATTGATGGACACCATGTGTGAGTTTCATAACTCTTAGCCCACCCAGACAGCGATGGACCCGATGGTAGACATGATACATGGTAGAGTAGATTTGAATGGAGCATCTGTTTCAAAATATGAACCACAGCTCGAGTATCAACCATGAAATTAAGATTTTAATCTTCATGCACGACACAAGTACGCTCATATTTACCAAACAGAAAATCATCAGAGTTGAAATGCGTAGTACTTTTTCGCTTTAGATAATAACGGAGTCCTGCAATAAGTTGATCAGTGTCGGTGCATATACTGACGGTACACAACTTTATATGTTTTCTAACACCTAATGTAACCGTGAATTACATAATCCCTATTAGACAGCTCCTTTATGCAGCTAATAAATGCTAACCACCAGCAAAGAAATTTACTAGACCCAACATTCTTTCCATTCTAACGTCTGCGATCGTATTCTAGCTTCATCCAATGGCTCCAAATTTATGCATGAAAGTAAAGAGAAAATACGATTATACGAGAAACATATATAAAGGAACTTTTGTTTCGGGATATCTCAGTCTTACCTGTACAACTTATTAGCTGCAGAGTATAATAACTTATCCAATGCTCCTCATATTATGAATTATGGAGGATACTAGTATTTTCATTTCAATTGCAATTCGAAGTTAACAAAATACAGCGTCTTTTCAGTTCCGTTGTGCTCTTATGAAACATTGAAAGAGGGGGTGCATATTATCAAATTTAAGCCACAACAAAGAATCAACAACGGATCAAGTACATTTCAACAAGTACATTTCTATAGAAGACTTCAGTCCGATTCTTAAACTCGGATCAAAAGCGCACATTTATAAGAAAATATTATGAATGCTTATTGAGTTCCTAATACGCACAGATGTTCAACCATCATCAAAGAGCACCAGTAGTGAATAAAGATATGATTATCCATGTAACCAGGTACCAAACATAGGCAAGTCTTGTTACTTCTGCAACATACATGTAGGAAATGACCTGAACTGTCATCAGGTGCATTAATACCTAGAAATCAACAGAAATTGAAGCTTTCACTCTGATAATAGCTTGTGTTACCAAAATTTAGTCCCCTTTATCCAAAATGTCCTCGAAAAATGAAATGTCCAGTCTACTGAATACCCAGAATGAGGAATGGTTCTCATGAGGGTTCTTAAGGGACGAATTTTCCGAGTGATTCCACTGATGGGAGGCAAGGGGCTCTTCAGAGTAAATGCGGATTATTCTTAAAACAGAACTATACATTCCGCATAATAGCAGAAACGCATGCCAACTCGACAATAAGAAATTGTGTAATGTACACTGCACCCGACATTGTAGTTATTTCTTACCACTATAATTCTAGTTTCTGCCAGGAGTTTGATCACTGTGCATCGCTGTTAGGCTCAGAAGCATCACCATATTTGGGTGCAGATGATGTGTTTCCACCTGGCAGATAAGACCACACCAACGCTGCACTGCCAAGCGTAATTGCTGTGGCAATTGAACCCCACACCCACTTCTGTCTTCTTCTCCTCTTCTGCCTACCATGTCGTGCAATTTCTGAAACCCAGAGCGAAAACATTTGAGCTTCACATTTCAAGAAGATATACAGTAGAGTGACGGACGCACAACAGAAGCCAGTCAGAGAAGTTAGTTATTAAAATGTAGCGGGACTTATTTTAAAACTCATGAGCATGAAAAATCACCCAACATGGCTTTGATTATAACAAAAACAGGCAAACAGAAAGATAACCACTCGGGACATTTTTTTTGGAAACCCGCTCATAAATAAAAACCGTAATAATTTCTTCCTTTTGTCTTTACAGCAAAAATTATAGGCCCAGAGAAAAATAACCACTCAATCATGACTTCCAGTGATCAAGAGGGCAGCATGAGATCTGGAAATCAGACATCTTGGCTGAGTACTATCATACATTCATAGATATAACAATAGCACAGACAAGACGTGTCAAACTAGTTATTATGGTTGAGACTTGGTCTGGTCCATAGAATATGGTCATTTCAAGTATGGTATAGACATCGGATGGAGTCGAATCCTTTCAGGTTTGGGGTCTGTATTTGGTGTGCTGTTATCTAGTCATTTCCGGTAACCTAAGAAGGGTAATTGTGGTACACTGGTACAGGTTACTCTGAGTCAAGTCATTTTCGGTTTTCTCCATAGTGAATTGACTCAGGTCCTTCCAAATCATGGCTATGACAGTTGTTTTTCATATGTAGCAAGTCACTCCGACTCATTGTCAATCAGGTCATTTTTCATGTCACGTGGATTTGGGACGAACAAACACGGAAGGGTAGTTTTTGTCCAGCATTAGTGTCCATTTGGGTAAGTTTCGGTTTCAATTCATTCGTTCACTCAATTCGGATCTAGAGTCGCACTTATTGGGCCAGGTCAATTTTGAATACACTGGCATAAACTGAACAAACAAGCAGTCCAATTAAACCCAATTCTAGTGATAGGAAGTACCTCAAGAGGTAAATAAATAGATAATACCAAATTGCAACTTAAAAGATTTTAACCCTAATTTCAACACAACTTGGGTTATAGGTAGGCAAGCACCAAATATGCGGAGTACTTGGCGACCCTGTATATTCCCCCGCACATCATTATTGATAATTACTCGGCTACAAACTCAACACTGCTATAGGACATTAAACAGGTTATAGTACACTTTGTTTGACACATTTTCATTAGTCACGTCAGAATTATAACATTCACGAAGATACCCTAGCCATCTATAATCACAATCAAAGCTATCAGACAAGTTATAGTTTACTTAGTAGCAAATATTTGACAAACTTTTCACTGGGCACATCAGAATTTATCACGAAGATATCCCAGCCCACTGATATTAATACTGCTGCAAGAATGCTGTTTTCACCAGCTAGTTTTGATAGATCCAGAATTAGCAAACTAAACAAGAAACAACAAAGACAATCTTCAAACATCAAGACCATAAAAAGAACACTTGGTAACTACAGTGTATCAGAAATTGAGAGTATACAGCATATAACCGAATCATACAATATTTTGAGTATAAAAACAGTGACATGAAAGAGAAACAGGAAATGAAGGTGTGGGTTGCAATGGCATAATAAGGAATGCAAACTAATCAACAGCCAGTAACAGAACACAGACAAAAAAAACTAAGCCCATGTAAGATCAATCAATACCAAACACAATAGTTGAAGCAATAAGAAATTAAACTCACCAACAGCTTCTTGATTCCTCTGAGACATCTCCCTGTTCATAGTCTCGTAATAGTGTAATCTATCAAATAAACGAGCGATTTCGAAATTTTTGACTTCTAGCTGAGCTTCCATCTCTGCCTCAACTTCAGCTCTTGCAATTCCTCTCCCAATAGATTCTGAAACAAAACGTGCCAAATGGATCTGTCGACAAATATCTTCAATGAGACTCACGTCTGATTGACTTCCCTCCCCTGAAACAGATAAATCAGCTGGGAGAAGCACACCAACAGTCCCCAACTTCTCTCTCAGCATTTGCCACTGGCTTTGCATACTATGAACCGTTTCTTCAACTTGCTTCCGTTTTTCAATTTCCATCAACAAGGTCAGTCTCATTTCCCGGAGTTCAGTTTCAACATCACTTAGGGAGCGTTGTGCAGATTGCTGCCCGCTATCAGAGGATAGTTCTAAAATAATTAAGAAATAACAGAAACCTGTTAATATTCCATGACACATTGCAGGTGCGTGCACACACAAAAAAAAATTGTGTTGAACAATAATCTGCCCAACAGAAAGGTAAATTTCTGAAGACTCGTATAGTCGTACACATAGTGACAAGCTGAACTCAAAGAGTGGGATAGCTGAGAAACTTGAACTCGTGCTATTGCAGGAATATAAAACTTTAACAAAGCATTGGCTTAATGTAACTATAGTAAGTCTTGCTTGCGACGGGTCACTATTTGTGACGGATATTTTGTGAGATAAAATGGATAGAAAATGAGTTAGTGGAGAAAGGGGACCACATGAATAGTGCTGGAGAGAGAGAAAAAGTGGATATTTTGTGAGAGGAAACGGTATCCGTCACAAGCTTGCGACGGATAGTGCTCTTCAGATTCAATACTTTATTATTCAATAAAACGGCAAAGAAAAAATATTCGGTTGATAGTTGCAATGATGCTAGTTCTAAATTATCAGTGACAATGATTTTGTATGGTAAAACGACTTCTAATCAGCTCAATAGGTGGAAATGCACAAGAGTGTTCTTCAAATGAAATGAAACATGATTATATAGCTGTACACCCTTCAGCGATTTTGACAATTCTACCAAATTCTAAACCTCTAAACCAGCATTCCGTCCATCTACTCTCATATCACACCCTTGTTGGCTGATTCTCACACTTCACTGATATATAGAGAACACATGAAAACCGTGAGGCACAGAAACCACTCTTCTTTAAGTACTGACTGATCACCGATTGATAAGAATTATGATCGACTCACAGTGACTGACTCGTTGCAATAATCTACTATGAAGTACCACAATTTTAGAGAATTATGCAAAAAGAAGCCAATGCGGCATACAAAGCAGCATAGCAAGGAGATAACAAGAGCTGCCGTCTCCCTAAATAATGAATAAAACGAATTCTTCAGTTCAATTTTGTCTACTATATTTCGTTACTAACTCGGCCTCCATAAAATTATCAATCCCTCTTTTATCCCTATCTCCAATCTCTGGCTCCGCCGATGACATGCTATTGAGTATCAACATCCTATTTAATTTCTTTATTAACTAAGATGTCTTAGTCGAGTGGTTAAGACGGAGGTATTGTGGACAATAGGTCCCAGGATCGAGTCCACGCCCTATTGTAATGTGATTAAGTGCACGCTAAGTTGAACAAAAACAAAAAACAAAGTAGGACCCGAATTTTGAACCAAACACATTTCACCGAGCTCAAACATAATCAAATACTGTATAGAATTATTAAAACAAATTAACACACAAACACAATAAAGGAATAAATTATACCTTCCCAAGCATCATAAAATTCCCCCATAGGTGTATTAGCTTTAGCAGACCTCTCAGCAACACCAATAGCGCCACAATCCTCCGTATCAATCGAGCTCGAAAAGCTCATGGACTCCTGCGGATCAAAGAAATCATCACTCTCCATACCACTTCCAATTCCTCCTTTGGCCTCCTCTTCTTCCACCTTCTCCGTTCCTCCATTTTCCACACCGCTCCCACCACTACTGCTTTTCACAACCGCCTCATTAACCGCGTCCTCAATTCGTTCCAGAAAAATATTCTCCTCCGACAAACTCCTCGTATGTCCGACCTCCGACGAGAGAGCGTCCGCGACGCGGTGATCTGAGAAACTCTTTGAAAGGCGCGGACCGCGGCGCTTGTGATTAATTAGGAACGGCGAAAAAGGTGGAAATGACGACGTAGGAGACACAGGTAACGGCGTTGGCTCTGGTGTCGTGTACAACGCCGGAGTTATCGGCGGTCGTACTGTAACGTGACTGAATTGCGGCGTCGATGCGACGGAGTTACGGCGACGAAGCTGAGGATGCGGCGGCGGAACATCGAACTTTCTAGAAGATGATGATTTGAAATCCTCTAATGGTGGCAACGACGTCGTATTACGCCGTTCAAGCTTCGGATACGCATCTTCTACAAAAATATTCTCGTTTTTCTTCTTTAACGACGTCGTTTTTGCGGTTGTTGTGGTCGTTGTTGTTGTTGCTCCAGGTTCCAGGAATCGATCTAACTGTATTGCTGAGAACGTTGGCATCTTCTGCTTCTGAAAATTCAAAACAATTAACAAAAAAAATTTAAAATTGAATTACATGAATATTTAAATTTCGATGAAATTAAAGGAAAAATGAAGAATTGATTTACCTCAAATTAAATTCTTAGAGAGAGAAAGAACAGAGGGATTTGAAATGAGAACCCTAGAGAGAGAGAAGGAGGCGGTGGAAGGTGGAAGAAGAAGAAGAGGGGAGGGAAATGGTAAGAAAACGAACCGTTTTTTTTAAGGGAAAAACGAACCGTTTTGAGGGTTGCTTGGGGTAACAGAGAAGTCGTGGTATTTGATTCCTTATTTTTTCTGTTTTTTTAAAATTTAATAAAAATAAATTAAATATGAGGACAACGTGTGGAGGGCGTGGCGCAATTTTGAATCTTTTTATGTTTGGTTAGTTTCTCGAAGTAAGAAGTGAAATGTCTAATTTGCCCCTAGAAGGAAAGAAGATGGTGGATGTTCGAAAAGGCGAGAGGGTGGAATGGTCTTTTTGTGTTTAGGTAATAAATAAATAGATTAGATATGGTTAGTTATCATGATTCACATAATCACATGTATCATTACTTCATTAGTTCGTAATCGTGCCAGACGTTTTTGTGTTAGAGGTTATTATTTTCATTTTCTTCCATCCAACCTTGTCTCCATTTTTTTCATTTTCCCTCTTACAGTCCATTAATTTAATATATAATGTGTGACGTTAAAAGAAAGTAAATGAAGCAAAATAAACGATATATTTAATCGATTGTGAGAAAAATGTAGAATAAAGGAGGTCAAAAGTATTTCTCTTTTTTGTTAATTGTGTTCACAAGCCTATTTACTAATTCGTGTATACAAGCAAAAAAAAATTTACACTTTGAGATAGATATGAATAAATATTTCTCGTGTATACAAGCAAAAGAAAAATTACACTTTGAGATAGATATGAATAAATATTGCTCGTACTTATTACGAGTAAGTTAATTGTTCGAGCAGTGGTCAAGCGACGGAAATAGCAGGGCGCCCCTATTGGTACTTGAAAAACATTTTTGGATTTTTTTAAATTATTTTTAGAGTATAACTACTTTGTTCCCGCTGAAATTTTTCACTTCGCTAAGTCTAAAATCGTAGCTTCGCCACAATATTCCAAAGAGTTTTTCATCTTCTAATCGAGCATAAAAATTACTGCTAATTCATATGACAAAAATTAGAAACCGAAAATTAAATACAGCAATGTGATTAACTTACCTTGAGCATACCGGATCTTGATTATTAATTGGTTAGGCTGAGAATCTATAATAAACACTTGAACAAATAAAATTGTTACTAGAGGAAATCTATATATATAAAAGGAATAGATTTTTAGAGTCTCTCATTGGTTCCTTAAAATAAGGAATTTCTAGGCCCACCAACTTTCACACTAATTTAATTTCCCTCTTTCATATATTAAGAATTAATTTTGATGCTTAATTACGTATTTTGATCTTTCCTCATTTCTAATTACGTAATCGATTGCAGTATTACATTTCGTCATTGTCAGATAAAATACGATATGATCAAATTATTGTTAATCAAATTTTTAAATAACAATATACAACAATCCAATAAAATACGATATTTAACGGCCCAAAAGTTAAATCGAAAAAACAAAAAATTACAAACAGCAAAAATAATTAGTCCAAGAATTAAATTACATTATGTTTTCCAATCAAATCAAATACAAATTAAGATGCCAAACAAGATAAAATACGATATAATACGATATACAACGATCCGATATATAAAAATCATGTATATTGGAAAAGGCAAATATCATGTATATCAACACAAAAAATAGTCTTTTTGTTGAATTTAAATCTTTTAGTTGATTCGTATTTCAATTCAACTAAAAAACTGGAAATATACACAAAACAAAAATCATGCAAAAAAAATAGTCATTTTGTTGAATTTAAATCTTTTAGTTGAATTTAAATTAAAATACAATATACAACTGTTCGAGATATATCAAAATGATCATATTTCGCCGATATTATCATAAAAATAAAACAAAAATCCTGTATATCAACACAAAATATATATATATATATATATATATATATATATATATATATATATATATATATATATATATATATATATATATATATATATATATATATATATATATATATTTTTTAAATATGATGTTAAGGTTGTTTACTTTTTATTTTTGTTTTAAAATTTTTGTTTCTCTTTTTTAATTTTTTCTATTTGTTTTAGTTTTAGTTGGTAAAGAGGGGTGGTGAAAGGAGTTGGTGACGGAGAGCCCGTGAACGAAGTAGTTGGTTTAAGAGGATGAAGAAACAGAAGACAAAATTAATTGAATGAATGATAAAAGAAACGACAATGGCAGTGTGGTAAAAATCGTACGTGAAAGAGTAAAATTCGTATGTGAAAAACACGTCTCAATGTTTTTGTGTTGTGTTATTCATCCCACATATGTATATTTGATCCGCGGTAAAATTAAATCGATATTGTTGTTGTAAATAAGAATTTGTGTATATTTATAATGTCAAACAAATGCGTTGTTTTTACTTACGTCTAAGTTAAGTGTATAAATTTTCCTTACTTTTACATCGATATAACTGCGATACTAAAATCATATTTTTATAAAATATATTCACCTTCTTACTTATTAATTTTTTCTATTTAATAAATTTAAACCCGTGCATTTTTTGCACGGGCGTAAAACTAGTAAAAGGGTAAAAGGAAAATGGGGGAAGTTGAAAAGCAAAGGGTAATAAAGGGGGAGGCAATTAATATTAGTATCTTTAAGACCAAGTCAAGGGATGAAAAGTCAAAATTGCCTCTGGAGGAAAAAAGAGGGCGGAGAGTGTTAGGGGAAGGTGTTAAGGGTAGAATGGTCATGTAGGATGGAGGGGTGTTAGGGCAGCAAAAAGTGTGTAGAGGTAATAAATTACGGAGTAGGATTTAGGTTGAACGAGATTCATACATATTACATATGTGATGAGGTGAGGTTTGAGGAATCTTTTTTGGCAAGAAATGAAGAAAGTGAAGGAATCTTGTGCGACAAGATTAAAGATTATGTTTTATGACAGACAGTGAGGAACGAGAGGACGAGGTCCCAAGTGGCCAATAATACAAAAACGTCGGATTCAATCGTACTTACATACGTGGTGGCTTCCTTTGCTCCATCTAATTATTTTTAATTATCTTTCCATTTCCACGTTTATTGTAATGGTATTTGGAAATTGGAACTTGTATCATACCAAAGTGTGTTTGGTGTTATATAAATATCTCCTTTTTTAAAAGTAGAGTTATGTAGTATCATGTCGTATTTTATTGTATTATGTCTAAATTAAACACAATCTTTTCCCTCAAACTTTGTTCCAGATATAGCTTACAATCATGGTTTGTCTTACACTTTTACTGTCTTACATGCATCAAACTTGTATTGTGCAGGCCCGTCTAAGCCCAGGCGCTCTATGCGCAATGGCACTGGGCCTCAAAATTTTAGGGGCCAACTTGGCAAACCCATATGCTAATTAAAAAAACAAAAAAAAAAAATCTGAGAAAGGAAACTTGTAGAAGTCACACGCATAACAATATCACAAATTTCAATTACTCCATATTCTCATCTCCTTCCCCAAAATAAAATTATTTTATTTCCCTAAAAAATTTAATTCACCATCTTTAAATATGATTATCCCAAATTAAATCATCACAATAATTCTAATTTACATCTTCCAATTCTTTTACTTTGTTCAGTGACTTTTCTAATACATTCATCTTCATCCCAAATCAATTCAATCGGTTTACACTTGAGTTTCAAAGAAATCGAAATTGATAATATTTCTTAACATTATATTTTTATTGAATAATTTGTATAATTCTGCATTAATTAAAATGCATTAATGATCGGAAATTCTGCATTTGTATAATTTGTAGCAGTTCTGGAAGCAAAGATAAGTTAGCCGTATTATTGAGGTAATTTGCACTTTGCAGAAGTTGGGAGTCGATCGTAAACGGTCAAACCGAACAAGTGACGTTAGTTCCGACGATTATTTGTAGTTTGCATTAATATTTTATATAAATGTTTTTTTTTAATTTGTGAATTTGGGGCCTCATTTTTTTTTTGCACCGGGTCTCCACTTTTCTTGAGACGGCCCTGGTATTGTGCTAAAATAGGTGATGTGTCATGCTAAAGTGTATCCGCTCAACGATTTGCCTATCTACTTCAACCTCTATGTAACACCTGGCCCAAACCTATGACAAGAAATGTTAGTTATGATAGCTTGTCAGGCTATGTACTGGTCCCACAAATCAACACGAGTCTTTTACAATACATTTTATCCTCACATATACGCATCTCGATGACCTTCCCGAGAGGTCACTCATTCTAATTTCAAAACTCACGTGTAGCTTCAAATTAGTTGAAGGTGTAGAGTTTTGCTCAGATTTTTAGTTTACTAACTAATCACAAATTAGTCTTTTAAAAGTTTTGTTTCAGTTTATTAAACATAGTAGTATGACCTTTAATATTATAACCAGTGTATTTAATTATTTAATTATTTAACAGTTGTTCTAAACAATTTAGGGGGTGTTTGGTTAAAGAAAGGAAAAGGGAAATGAAATAAGAAAGGGTAAGAGTGAGAAAGGAAAGAGATAACCTAAAACTTAATTGGTTGTTTAGTTATACCAAGAAAGCAAACTAATGGTCCACTCACACTCACTCCACCACTAACACACACCACTACAAACAACCAATTATCTATTGGCGGCGGTAATGGTGATGGAGGTGTCATGGCGGTGGTGATGATGGGTGGCGATGGTGGCGGTATCATGATGTATGCGGTGGCGGCAGCGGTGGTGCTCACTACGGTAATGGTGGTGGGGTGTTATGGCGGCGGTGGTGGGGTGTCATGGCGGTGGCGGCAACGGTGGTCACTGCGACGATGGTGGTAGGGGTATCATGGTGGTGGTAGTGGTGGGGGTGGTGACGGGGGTGGCGGTGGCGATAGCTGTGGCGTTGTGGTGGTGGCTATTGTGGTGATAGTTGCAAATGTGGTGGTAGGTGAAATAAGTGGTCGAAGGATAATAAGGGTAATGAAATCTCACACCCTAGAGATGAGCGAATGAAATTAGATTGATTGTGGGGTAAAAAAAGAGTTTCATTCCCTTTGTTTGTGTCAAACAAATATCAACAAAGAGAATTATAACAAGAATGTAGGAAAAGAGAGATCAAATACGTAAAATTCCAAAATGGAGATGAGAGACTGAGTGAGAGAGGAGGAGGAGGAAGTTTGGGCTTATTCTTATTTTGTGTTGATTTTTTGGGGTGTGCGTGTTACTAAGAGATCGTCATACGCAACTATTCGTGTACGAAACATGCAAATATGGTGAAGGCTTAGACTGGGTCCATATATCTAGGGGATCGATGATGGGCTACTTAAAAATGTTAGCATAATCTAGGCCCAAAGGTTTTTAGAAATGTGTGACTGATTCTAGTCCGTGGGCCGTTATATCGCTGATGGAAGCAGCCTAGAAAACTCATCGTTGTTGGGCCACAGTCCTACCGCCTAGTAACCCATCACGGCATCACCCCACGACCGAAGTCGCATCATTATCTCAGCCTCTCACTCTCTCCGTCTAAGTAACCATATCAAACAATCAATCCTGCTTCCAATGCTCGCAAGTTACGACGTAAAAATATGACAACCTAACATACTAGTTTTACGCCCGTGCAAAAAATGCACGAGTTTAATTTTATTAAATTGAAAAAAATTAATAAGAGTGTGAATATATTTTATAAACATATGATTTTAGTATCGCAATTATATCAATGTAAAAGTAAGAAAAATTTATACATTTAACTTAGACGTAAGTAAAACAACGCATTTGCTTCACATTAAAAGTATACAAATTCTTATTTAGAACAACAATATCGGTTTAAGTTTACGACGGTTCAAATATACATATGTAGGATGAATAAGACAACACAAAAACATTATGTATAGCGAAAATAAAGATACTGACCCATTTTAAACTTAAGACGGATAGTAACCGATAAAAAATATAAATTTGAAAATTATACTTACGGATTAAATCATAAGTTCCTAACCATCGTACTGAACCCAAATTATTATTAGGTCGGCCCTCTAACTACCAAAAAACTCCGACCATATAATATAATATAAATCATGCTTTTTTATATAATTTTATGTATATTTAAGATGGAGATACATATTTTCGTTGATTTAGAACTCACAACTATTTTAATTTGTTAATTTACAGTATTGAAATGTTTCAACTCTCACCTATTATATTTGGTATTTAATTTTTATTTGTGTTTTATACTTATTATCACTAATTTAATGTTTCATTGCTCCATGCTAAAATAATATTGAAAAGTTTTTTAATATTGGAATACTCCATCCGTAAAGTTTTGGTGTTGCAATCATATTATTAATTTATTATATCTAATTTATGCCTTTAATTTATGTAAAATTAGTTAACTTATTATCAACGATCATCAAAGATCTGATTTTTGCGGTTGAAATCGAGTTAGTACTCTATGAGACTTTATATTTCATTGTGTGATTATAGATTGTAACTTCTTTAATTAACATAAGTAAGGAAGAAATTAAATCGATGAAAGCTTGAGAAACGCGGAAAGAGATTAAATCGACGAAAACTTGAGAAAAGTTAATTAATTAAGTATAAGAATATGGTGGACCCTACTTTAATTATAAAAAAAAATTCTTATTTTTAATCAACCAATAAGAATCCTTTAAATTCTATCCCTTTTATAGTAAAGGGATTTAATTTTTTGCCTACAATATAGGATTATCACAGTTAACTTCTATTCATTTGGATTACTCCCTCCATTCAAATCCAAATGGTACTTTTGCTTTTTCTACACTATTTACAAATCAACGTTCGATATCAATTTTCTCCTAATACGTAAGAGAAAATATATTCATATGGGATCTTGTTTTATTCGTCTTCACGAGTACATTGAAAATATTTAACTTTTATAATTTTTGCGAATACGTAGCTAAAGATATTTAGCACGTAAAACGTGCGTTGGCAAACGTGAAAAAGTAAAGGTGCAAAGTGGATATGAATGGAGGGAGTATAAGATATAAATTACTTCCTCAATTCACATTTAACCTACATATATTCCTTTTTCATCAATTCATATCCACTCTACCACTTTCCTAAAAAAGAAAACAAAATGACTAAACTACCCTTATGGAAACCATTTATCTACATAAAATGCCACTACATGACCCATCTATAATCCACCATCACACATTTAAATTAATAAAAAAACATCTTACACACTTCCAAATGTACTTTTAGTAGTTTTTTAATATCGTTCTTAATATTTGTGCAAAAAGCATATGTGCGCTTTGGATTCGAACGGAGGAAGTATAAAGTATTACTCCCTCTTATTTTACATAAAAGTCTCAATTAGACAATGACACGATATTTAAGAAATCGAATTGAATAATGTAAAGTATTACATGTGTTAAAAAGATTGTAGTATAGAGGGAAAATATTATTGATTATTATTGTGGGTAGAGTGATTAAAATAAGTAGGGTTGTGGGGTAAGGTGGGCTATTGTGATGAGTTAAAGTGATTAAAATATGTATAAAATTTGCCAAAAATAGACAATGAGACATCATTGTAACTAGACGGAAATGGAAATCGGGACTCTTAGGTAAAATAGGAGGGAGTATATTATTTAGCTATATAAGTCGCTATTATGACTTATGAGTTTATGACTGCAAAAGTAGCTACTCCACCTAGGTTAGTCAGATCCTTAGCAAATTTAGTGACAAGACTTTTTAGCTAGGGAGTATATTATTCAGTTTTGTTGTTAAAATCATCCCAAAAAAAAAAAATCCTCAAGGTCGGTACTACTTCAACCAAAGGAACGCGTATTTGTTAAAAGAAGCAACATAACCTTTTCAATTTTTCCAAACCACCGCCAAAATACCGAGTAATTATTTACATATTTACTTTCTCAAATACGGTTAATAATAAGTTCGTAACTATATAAAATATACACACTAAAAATAAAATAAAAAACATTATAAAAATCACTGTTTTCTTTCGCGAGTATTATCACCCATTTACAATAAATGGGTAGAACTAAAACTAAAATAAAAAAGATATTGATACCATGATTTTTTTTACAGAATACTCGGATTATCAATCCGTCCAAAAACACTTTTTTCAACCTAAAAATACAAAGAAAACAATAACGCTACGTAAATCCGACCTCCTTATTAGAACACGTATCAACGTCCTTGTTGGGCAGCCCTAACACCTACACCACCCTCTTTCAAATAATCAATATACCTTGAAAAATCAGGGTTAGCTGTGAACTTCCTTTTACTCCATGACCTTCCATCAAACAATCCAAACACTGGATGTACTTTCCCTCCTTTCTTCGTCTCTTGTTCTTTCTTCGACTTATTATTATTACTATTACTACTATTCGTATTTGCTTGAAAGTTTCTTTCCCACGACGAGGACGATGAATAAGAAGAAGAAGATGACGACGAAGTCTTGATTCTTCTCGAAGAAGAACCAAATAATACTTTCGCGGGGACACTCATTACTCTCTTCAATACCGGAGTTGCTGGTTGATTATTATTACCAACAAACGGGTTACTATCCTCGTTAGTTTCATCTAGTAGTTTATCGTACCCACTTCGACGGCCTTTGGTGGTGCTCAAAGCTCTCAACAGACCCATTTACGATTATTTGGTTAGTGGATATTGAGGGTTCAAAAGTATGGAATAATGTGATAATAATATAGGAAATGGGGTGAGAAAGTTAGGTCTTATATGGTATGCTAATTAGATAGAATAAAACAAATATCGACTGGGCCATATCTTGTATGCTTGGCTCCTCCATTTCTGACTTTATATATGAAATCTGCCCACTAATTAGGAGAACAACACGTCTTCCTTTACGAGATAATATCCGTTTTAATTTTAAGACGGAATAAGTAATATCACTTGTGTGTAACAGTATGAATTTTTATTTGTGACGGATACCGTTTTCTCTCACAAAATACCTAAGAGAGGTCAGTGGCGAAGTAAATGAAAGAGTACCCCACCTTGTTCCCTCTTCTTTTTGTGTGAGAGGTCACAAACTTATGACGGAATTAGCACGTCACAAGTAAAACCTGCTTGTGAAGAAACCCGATAATCAGAAAAATGAGGCACCCAATTATGGTCCACATGCAAGAAGATGCTTCGTGTCAAGTCGCTTAACTCTATGTATAAAATTCTGGCTATTAAAACTTGACGAAAAAAGAGGATAAACTTAATTTTCATTTGGACCATTTTATTAGGAGTACAGATTTAAGTCGGCTGCAACATTAACCTTTGCCAACCATTCGAAGGTATCATGTTCGAAATTTGGAATATCACGTTTTGACACTTTTCAAGGCATAATATCTTTATAAAATCGGGTTTAAAAGGGTTTAAGTTTAAAAGATTTCGGTGCTTCATCCAAATTGTAACCACTAAATCTTATCCTTAAATTGGAGGGATGTCTTCAAATAAATAGAGGGCCAGTGCGAAATAAAAAAAATGAGGTCCTAAATATGAACGTACAAGTATATTATACTTTGATGGTTGTATAAGACTCTAATGAAACTTTTAAATTCGGTGATCAAAACTGGAGGCCCGGTTGCCTGCTCGTGATTACCCGTGGCCTTAAACTCCCCTGCCTTGGAGTATTGTTGATCGAGTAGATGTATGATACCTAATATAGAAAAACTTATACTCCAGTTGTTATATCTCCCTTCTGTGTTTGTTTTAACTTATAAAGATATGAGGTATGAGTTTGGAATGAGCAAAATTCATACTAGTTGTTTATTTTGCAAAAATAGGGGTTTTATATCCATACTTCAAAGCCACAAGGTATGGATTTCTCATACCCAAGGGTGAAGGTGGGTATGAGATTGATACCCATTGGTATCGAATAATAAAATCGAAAGCCATGAAAAAAAAAATTACATGCAACATTTTAAATGATTTTATTTCAGTTTTAAGTATATGTAAATTGTTATTTCGGTTTTAAGTATATGTGCAATTTTTTTGTTTTCGTTAGTTTGTCTTAAATCATTTAGGCCTTTTACCTTTGTCTTTTATCTTATATATTTAACTCCTCTTAAGTATAAAACGGGTATATTCTACCCAAAAAATTATTGTTTGTAACTAATTAGACAAAGACATTTCAGGGTTAGTACTTAGTAGTGTCTTGGTAGTTTTTAATGTTTGAGTGGACTTGTACAAAATGGAGAAAGGTACTCCGTAGTTACGTATTGAAATGAAACATTTTTCTAAAAGCTACTTCACCCTTTTAGAATTTGTTTTCTCAATCAATCTTAAAGACAAATATATGTCTTAAAAATAACAGTAGATTTTGCTTATGACGGGCTAATTCCGTCACAA
Source organism: Silene conica (assembly GCA_029255685.2). Lineage (NCBI taxonomy): Eukaryota > Viridiplantae > Streptophyta > Magnoliopsida > Caryophyllales > Caryophyllaceae > Silene > Silene conica. The sequence goes on along the minus strand of CM055315.2, from coordinate 5,714,569 downwards.
GCTTGTGACCTCTCACAAAAAGGAGATGGAACAAGGTGGGTACCCTTCGTGTATTTTCCCACTCACCTCTTATGGGTATTTTGTGAGAGAAAACGATATCCGTCACAAATTTGTAACGGATACCGCCGTCACAAATGAGAATTTGTGTAAAAATAAAACGATTCAGATAATATTCCATTTAATTAAATTGGATAAATAATTTATTAATCGTTAAGAATTTGTTTTGTTTTACTCATTTTATTTATCAAGTCTTAGCTTAAGACGAATATCTCGTTTTGATGAGACTTTGTGATCAGCTTAATTCAAACCATAGAGCGTGGCGAAAAAGTCGTTTATTTCCATCACTAGTATGATTGACTGCAAATGAGTAGAAATATGTTGACAATTCTTCAAGAGATATTAGCAAGATCAATGACTATGACAATATTATATTATAGGCAACGTACTGAACGTAGTCATGAGACTCGTACTTAATTTTCTTAGACCATTCGTTATAATAAGTCAAAAGAAACAACAATAATTTAGAGAAATGGATACCGGTCAAAATCTATACTCCTTTATAATTAATAGAACATTCTTTCTCGCATATTTTAAATAAGCGTATAGAAATGAAATGCATAATTCTTGTATTTTAAATCAAAATTAATACTCCTTTTTAATTAATGGACATTCTTCCACGCATGTTTTAAATAAGCGTATAGAAATAAAATGAGTAAATTTTCTGAGAAAATTCATCCTGAACAATTATGGAGAAACTTACAATCTAGGTAGCACAAAAACGGACACGGACACTGACACGACACGGGACACGGCATCCCATAAAATTTAGGATACGGAACATGTCATTTAAATATAATAAAATATATATTTTATGGTCATAAATGACGTATAATTTTATTTTTATCATGTATTCAGAGCTAAATTCAAATAAGTAAAAATGCAATTCAACTTTTACTATAACTAATTCTCATTTTTCCACCCAAACTCATCTTCTAATCGATCATTTTTTAAATTTTATTCCTCGTCTAAACTATAATATGTTTAGACATGTGTCCAACGAGTGTCGGGTGTCCGTGTGTCGGACACAATATCGGACACAGGATGGCTAATTAAGATAAGTGTCCGTGCTACCTAGCTTACAATTGATCAAGCGAATATGTTTGATCAGATTCTAAACTAAGAGTTTTGATTTTCATTTGTAGCAAAGTTTGATTGTTTATTATTCACAAATTCTCATTTGTAACGGACAATTTATTGATTATTATTAGATTCTGCGGTATGATAAAATGAGTTCACCAAAAAAGAAAAAAAACAGTCTGATAGAATGAAGTATGCTGACGGAGTGGTCTATATCGAAAGGCCACAGAAAGTAAACAGATTGCCATCTTATTTCAAATGCTCATGAATCACAATACACAAATGTTGCCAAGATGACACTGTAACTTCAAATTATGGTTACATAGTCATAACTCGATTTTCGAAACTTTCACCGAGTTCAGCATTGGCATTACAACAAAGATTTAAGAAACTGAAGGTCAGTTGAAAACAAAAATTGTATCACAGGACTATTGTGAAATTATTGGAACTGAAATAGCCAATCTTGAACATAACTGATAATTGTAAAATCAACAAGAAAACGAGTAAAGTAATGGCAGGAGTCACCTAAAAGATTGTTTACGATGATTTCTGTGCAGCTTTCTCGGGTAACACATTGTCAGGGAGGATAAGCTCAGGTGGGGTTTCTCGAACAATGCCAATCATGGAATCATACTCCTCGTCTTTGTTGGCATATTTCTTTCGTAGTGCCTTCTCAAATTCAATCTCGTCAAAGCTCTTTGCATTTTCAGCTGCATGAATCTGTGCTAGGTTGCTGTAATTAGCAGCTGACTGGGCAATGAAAGCAATCTCTTCCTCTGTAAGGTTCCTCAGAAATTTGGCTGGATTACCTCCCCAAACCTGTATCGAGAAAATTGAGCACGACCTCAATAATGTAATACTCCCCCGTTCCACTTTTATTATCCACTTTTTTCCAAAATTTATTCCAAATTAACTGTCGTCTTTCTAAATTTAGTATGTTAAAATAGGTGAACTACCCTATTAAGTATTACCCCTAATCTTTTAACTACCACCCCCTCTATCAAAATGGCATTGTGTCTGCACTATTATTGAATTTTATCAACACGAGAATGAAATAGGAAACTGCTCTGCAGATTGTGCACTAATGAGACTGTGGTCTGTTCCCTATCAATTCCATGGTTACTGGATACGTTATGATTCTATGAATATACCCTTACCTACTCGTGATTTGCTCTTTTACAAATGTGTTGCATGTATTTTCAGTAAGCGATAGGATATAACTTGTTCTTAACCATTCGTGGTACATAGGGTATCCTAGCGAATACAGCAACCCTGATCAAATCACGTACTGTGTCAGAGTTCCTAAGTTGATTACGTAAGTATCAAACAAGAATATAACACCCCAACCATCTTCCAACTCAATATTTGAATCATGGACTCGAGAAGCAAGAACTGAGTACGGTGAGTAGAGAATTAACCTGTCCAGAAGGAATTCTGGTATTCTGCCTTACAAGGGCTCCAGCGGCAACCATGGCATGTTTTTCAACAACTACTCCGTCAAGTAACGTGGCACCCATACCAACAAATGCCTCATCATCCACAGTGCAAGCATGTAAGACTGCACTGTGACCTATTCCATGCATACAAAAAGTCACAGCATCGTCAAATTGTAAAAACAATGGTTATCACTTATCAGGCTGTCAGGGTAGTTTTTACTCACCAACAGTAACATTATCTCCAATAATAGTCGGCAACACCTTCCCGGCTAAGTTTGACTTTGCCACATGAACAAGAGAATTGTCTTGAATATTGGTTCCAGACCCAATAGAAATGTGGTTCACATCACCTGCATATATAGGGATGCGCAGCTAAAGTGAACAGCCAATAACAGGAAGATGGATGAAGTGCGAGTTTCCCTATTAAAGGTATTGTCATACATTACAAACATCATACCTCTTAAAACACAGCCATACCAAATGGAAGAGCCGCATCCGATCCGAACATCTCCAATAACAGAAGCACTTGGTGCCACGAAGGCTTCCTTGTCGACCACGGGTACTTTATCAAAAACGTTCATCAAAGTCCGATGACGAGACACTAGAGATACAACAATACATTAGACAGTGCAACAATACAGGCAACAAACAAAACATAAGTGGTTGCTGAGGACTTCAATCAGCTCCACCTCAAGTTATACACGAATGTCAAGTTAAAAGGATCAGATGACAGAGAAGTACTCTCTGTTAATTCCATCTGATTTGGGCACGGCTCTTAAACAACTAGACCAGTAATGTCTTTTAAAACAGACTCACTTTATATTAGAGTCATAATCTCACCAACCTCCACCACACTCCTACCATGTAAGCACCACACGACCCTACCAAGCAACCACCACAACTCGCCTAACCGCTCAAAAATTACCACTAAACTCTTGCCACCCACAACCTCAGCAGCACCACCGTTATCGCACCATTCACAACGTAGATAGCAACAGTGAGCACCATCAGAAGCGCATGAGGTCGGAAAATGCCACGGTAGTGATAGTTTTCAAAAATTACCAGTGTGTCCCTGTAGAATTTAGATCTGGGTTTGAGGTCCTACTTAGAGAGGAAAAAGTTGGCTTTCGGTAGAAAGGAGGTCGTAAATGGAGAGCATAGAAGGAAGGAGTTGGAGGCAGCTAAATCTGATACAGTAATCATCAGCATCAACATAAGAACATTATATTCTACTTCAACAAGATGCAAATCAGTTCTCACAATCCTCCTTCCATTCATTTTTTCCACCCTAAGAAAATAATCCATTCCATTTGCATTGTCCACAATTCTTTTTGCTCCTTCCCAACAAAATTGTTCTCTTTCTATATTTAGTAAAATAAATTAGGGAGCTTCTCATCCTATCCCAAATCAAGTAACATACTCCTATCTTATTGACACTCCTGCTGACATATCTACGTTTAAATTCCCTAAGTCAAGAGATATAATGATATTCACCACCAATTCTTAAAGATGACGCATAGCCAAATTACGAAAATATAAATGGGATATAAGTTGTAGTTGATCACTGCTGCTAGCTTTCGGGCCTTCTACTAACTATCATACCTTCTGTACCTTCTCTTTAAAAAACTTGTGTACGTCCCTTTTCTCATAGGGATTTAATGTGTAAGTTTTAAATGTTGCTTGACATCCTAATCAGTGAAAGTGCACATGTTCCTACCGAAGCCAGGATTTGAACTCAATGGGGGAGATAAATTTCAGTGGGGGCAAAGGGATTATGGTATAGAGGAAACTCTAAAAAAATTTGAAAATTTTCCCTATGCCCCTACTAGCACTCCCCTAGCTCCACCATTCAGTTCCATGCGTAAAACTATGCTACTTTTTGACATCTTCAGTTTTGTAAAGTCATACAGGAACTTGCAATTGGCAATCTAGCATATCAAATTGGCCAAACAGCTACAGTTCTCTAACGCCTGACAATCTTCTAGGATACACCAAGTGACCAAACACATGCAAATCCTTAGCAGCAAAGACATAACTTGGGAGGATGACTTTTCTCCTTTTCTCATATTCCTCGATTATAAAAACTCACTTTTCCTCATACCAAAAAGCTATTTGGTTACTGTATATCTTTACCCATGTATAACCCATGTTATACACATACAAACTGGCAACTGAAAGGGAGGCAAGGTTACACTTGGAAATCTGACAAGAGTATCGATATAACAAATGAAAAAATATTGAGAAGAGGACAATCTGGTCACATTAGCAGAACAAAATATATGAAAAGGTCACAGAAGGTGAAAGATAAAGTGGAGCATAAGCGATTTGCTACTTAACCTATAAAAATAGAACTCCATGGTGCAAAAATGCTATATCTGAAACTAGAGGCTTACTAAACAAAGGGCCATGAAACAAAACCTCATACTTCACGAGGTACATGCACAAGTATGATGTAGCAATTTTACAATAAGAGGCAATTAGGCACCTAACTAAGAGAAGACACCTAAGCATTTTTATTATTAGTGGCCGATGGTCATCACCTTCCATCCATATTAGATAGAAGCAGTAAACAAAGCCAACGAGTAAACCCTGTAGATTCTCCATTAACCCCTTCGACAGCACCCTTTAACATCTCTCCTTTGTTCATCTACTAATCAAATTTAAATCCAATCAATTACTTGAATTGTGCCTCAAAAATCTTCTCCACCAAGCTCTCCGACAATTTTTTGTATAGCAAATGACTGCCACAACTAGTTGGATATGGATACCAGACAATGTGCCAAATATACTACAACAAATGATGACCGAAAAACCCTGCCACCATTTTTGGTGTCCCGTGACAAGACTTCGCAGCATAAATCAAAAAGAATTTCGAATAATTCATCACCAGTAATAAGCCAATCATCATCCGCAAGCATAACTTTGAAGTGAACAATTAGAAGTAATTGCAGCAACTGAAAAATTTACAAATTTGAGCAAACTACAAACATCCCGAAAAAAAGTCTATATCCAATTGGTTGGTTGGAGGCTCAGATGATAAATTTAATGTATTGCCCACCTCACCATAAACAAATCAGTTACCGATCATTTGTACTCCTTCCAATCCGCCTCAGATGATAAATTTAATGTATTGCCCACCTCACCATCTCAGGAGAAATCAAATAAAACCAAACAAATCAGCACTCCATTATTTATACTCCTTCCATCCGGATCATTTGTTGTCCTATTTCATTTTTAGGCGTCTCAGTCAATTATTGTACTTTCTATGAGGATTGTATTGATGAGTAATTTGATCATCCACACTCAATTTGATCATCTTATCATCATCTAATTGGCTCCCTCCTATTTCCTTGGGTCTTTGTGCCAAAACCAAAGGACATTAATTGACTGGGATAGAGCCTAGAGGGAGTATTATTTTATCAATAAGGAGCTTCCCCAAAATTCTCCCATCAAATATTCTACATACTCCAAACCCACAAGCTATAAGAACTTCAATTTTTCGCCTTACTTTGCCCTAGACAAACAAACAAGCGGTTGAACCTAGGACAGTGGTGAGCTAGAGTTCTACATTGAAAACCAAACCAAAACCTTAGAAACTCGCAAAATCGTTTAAGCTAGCTTAGCCGTTGAAGTTACACCTGTTGGGAATCCGTCAACAATAAACTTAACAATTGACTCTTTTAACATATAAAAACCCAAGCCAAAACATTAAAAAGCTCGCCTAATCTTATCATAAGACCGTCTCATTTAAAACTTGTTGGTTTGGTTCGCATGTACAAACCTCGACATAGCAAATGCCGAACAGTAAGCTATAAGACTGTAAAATACAAGAGCACACATACTTGTGTAAGGTGGCCTTCCATTACGCACGTACATTGTAAAACGGCTTAGTTTTGGAACTACTTTCCCACTAATACTTGTGTAAAACCGTCTCAAAAGAGATTAACGGGTACAAGAAATGATCAAAGTCAACTTTACCTACACGCCCAATTTAAATGCCAAAACCAAACCTAATTTGATCCATAAAATGTCAACAAATTAAGGATAAAAACACAAAACAAAGAGAACCCAGATCTACAATCGGTTAAATCATCGAAAAGGAAGAAAGGAAAAGAGCATACAGTGTTCTTGAAAATGGTGGTTGCCTTGAAGGCGGCAACCGAGACGATCCATAGCTTGACCCGTTTCTCGGATCCAAAATCCAACAGAGTAGATTGCCCGACCCAGCGTACCCATTATTGTGATTGATCTCCAATTGAAAAAATTAGGGTTTATGAAAGGGAGGAAAGGTGGCGTGGACGGTGGAGGGACGGATGGGTGTTAACTGTTAAGAGAAGGGGAGAGTGATGAGTGAGGAGAGGGAGTGAAAAATGAAAAATGAAAAAAGAAAAAAGAAAAAAGAAAATGCGAGGTGATTAAGTAAATAAATCGGGATTGATACTAAAAAAAGGTACAGTAAATAAATTTCACACTTATTTAGGTACGGATTTTATTCATACGGACTTTTTCATTATTTTTCAGTATACACCCTTCGCTTAAAAACAAAAATAAAAAATCTCTCTAATTATCTTCTCATAAAATTAATCAAATTTAACAAATCCAACAAAATTACACAACTGTAAATGCTAATTTTCGTATCAATCAAATAATAATTATAATTCGTAATTTTATTAATTATATTATATCAAATTAAGGAATCTATTTAGACTAATTAAATTAGGGTTTGAATAAATCGTTTCCGGAGTTAGGGTGAGGGCTGGCGGCCGGCGATGAATTGAGGGGGTGGTGTACTGGTGTGTGGCCTGTCGGTAGTGATATCGGCCGCTGGTGTTTCTGTCTACTAGTGTTGGCTGAGGTGTATATGGTTGTAGAACAATTATTGTTACAACTTCAACCTTTGTATGTTTACGGCTTCTTTCAATTTTTCATTTTCATTTTTTTTATTTTATTTTCTATTTTTGCAATTTTCATTATTTTTTATTTATTTATTATTTATTTCAGGACTCGAACTCAGAGACGACGGTGGCGCAAGGGAGGCGCCGATAAGAGTGGGGGATGGTGATTGATGAGTGGTGGTTGAATGGTGGTAGTTAGAGTAAGAAAAGAATAAATGAAAAACTGAGAAACTGAAACATTAAAATAAAACGAGCTATAGTCATTTACGTCTATGAATGAGTAAAATCCGTATATAAATGAGCATATCCATAATTTTTTCTCTCATATTTTTGCAGTAAGTGGATGATACATCTGATATATTACCTCCAATTTTATGATTTTTGAGCACTATAATAAAGTTTTTGAATTTTGTTTTAGAAATTATGAGTTTTTCGTATAAGTTTATGAGTTTGTTTGTTTAAACATCAAACTCTACAAAATTACAATAAAACTCAAAAATATTATATATAAGTTTAGTTGAATTTGTGTTACGATGGAAAAAAAACTAAAATCTAACTTATAAATTTTAATATGCTCAAAAAAATACACATTTGCTTAAACAAATAAAGTTCGAGTTAATAAACTCAAAAAAAATACATATATGCTCAGAAAATAAAAAAATTAGAGGTACTATATCCTATGCATGTTTATTTTTCTCATATTTTTGGGTGTAAAGAGCATCCACAATAATGGGTTTCCCATATTTTTTTCTTAATTTTTCTTATTATACATGTATATTATACTATTATCGTCTTAAGACAGTCTTATCCTAATATTAAAGTTGAAAATTACAAGTTTTGATAAGATACACAAAATTTTATTGCGCAATTATTTTGAGTGGATGATGCTATTGATGTATCAAAAAGTACAAATAATAACTCGTTTTTTCATGGATGTAATAATGAAGATGGTAACGGGATGGTGTTGATACTAGTTTTAAACCCGTGCAAATTGCACGGGTAAGCTTTCAAAAATTTGTTACTATACGAAAATATAAATATTTGAGATTAGTTTGTACAACAATTATTATCTCCTTCTAAATTTAATTATGTTTGGAAATAAATTTTAAAGTAAAGTAGTAAAATAACTTTCTTTTTTTGTTAACAAATTTAATTTGCATATGTAATAATTGTGTTATAAAGTCATATTTAAGGCTATACAGAAGTGAATTAAAAAATTTATTTGCAATTAACATAAATAATACTTTAGGGTCAATTAAGTAAGTACTTCTAATATAATATGTCATTTTCTCGGCTACTGTTAACTTTTACTATGTTTTGTTACTTGAGCGGCTTTAAAAAAGTTTGTCTTGTATAAGATGAAATAAAATTACCAGCTGGGGCGATGACCACTTGGCCACTGCAGCTCCCGAAGGGGTGGCTTACATGGTCCATGTGGTGGTGCGGGAATGCATGGGCCCGGGGGATTAAACCCCTCTTCATAAAAAAAAAAGATGAAATAAAATAATTTGGATAAAAATTAACACGGAATTAGTGGAAATGCATGAATCTGAATAATTGCACACCTGTACAAATTGTTACACCCGTTTTCATTTGGTGAAACCCGTGCATATTTAAAGTATAAATTTTGACCCATGGTTCATTAAGTACAAAGCTTTAATTAGTAATCAGGGACAAAAGTAAAATTTTGACCCGTGCACGTTTAAATTGAAATAGTCAAATATTTAATTGTTAATCCTTAAACCCGTGCAATTAACATATAATATTTAAATAAATATATAGTAACTAAAAGTAAACGATAATGTTACATACTTCTAATTATATAAATAATCATTTATATTCAAACTACCTAAACAAACAATAAAAATACATTTACTTCAAAACTTCTATTTAAATACAAACATAACAAAGACGTGGTCAAACTGCAAGGATATGTTATTTTAAATAATGTTATTATTTAGAAGAGATTCAAAAAGATGAATATGTTTTGTATCAAGTCATTCAATTTTAAATTTGAATTTTTGCAATTTAAAGAATTTAGAGAATGTAAACAACGATCTTAACAAAAACTTCGATATTTTAACAAAAATATATTGTTGTGTAAAAATATATTGACGATCTTTAACAATTGGCTATCGAAATGAATTAATACAGTGAACCGAACCGCTTTTATGCAATCCACCAAACGAAGCGATAAGTCCAATTGGAGAACTCGTCCAATTGATACGTAAATATCTTGGGCTTGTGCATTGACCAGTATGCCAATCACTTATTTTTTCACTTTTCTATTTAATTTTAACCCACTTTACCCTTGTTTTCCCACTTCCCACCATATTTCCCAATCTTCTTTAATGACTTTAACAAAAATTCACATCCCTAATCTCGCTACACCTATAATGCGCCTCATTTCCCTACATTGCGCTCCTGACTTTTAATTCTTCTTTCCCTGATAAATTCACTCTCTCACTCAAAATATATGAAATTTTAAACGTCTTTTCCCCCTTACTCAAGATCATCATTAATCAAACCATTTAATCTAAGGGTATAATCACTCAAACTATTCTTGTCTAATCTAGACGATGATTCCCCATTCTCAGTAGGTAGTTTTGTATATGCATACCATTACCACGTATTTTCAATCATTTTTATTTTCAGGGAAATTAGTTTTTTTAATTTGCCTTTTTAAAATTCTAATAATTTCTACAATCTTAATCATTTTTATACTCTATATTATTTTTCATTTGATGCGAATTTAACATATTTAAATATTTTGCACCTTATTTAAAATTTATTTATGTGAATATTTTACTTATAACTTTGTAGATCTAATACCTGTGATGTTATGAATAATTTACTCACAGGTTTAACTATGTAATATTTTATTCATAAATTTGTTTATGTGAATAATTTCTATAATTCTTTTTTTCATTTTTACGTCATTATTATTAGTAGTTGTATTTTTTATTCTTCGAGTCTTTTTTTCCTTTTTCCATCAAGTTGACAAATTAATTAAAGTGGTATTTAACCGAATTATTGAATACTTACTGTTGTTTTTATTAAGTTCATATTACTGTATATTAAATTTATAGATTGAATTTTCAGCATTTAATTTTGTTATTTTAATTTTTATCATAATCAAGTTAACAAATTTTTGTTAATATTGAGCAATGTAAATCCTGCGGCACATTAGTTCATCGAATTAAATTCATTCTCCTAAATTAAATGTAAACATAGATCATGGTGGACCCCTTGTATAAAAAAAATTAAAAAATAAACTTTCAACCAAAGTGCGACACGTAAGCACTGTGGTTGTTGCTTTTATATATAGGATTCGTGCCACGCACTCGGGAAAATCTATTACGGTGTTTTAAAAGTTGAACAAAAATTGCAATTTAATTAACGATTAATTAAATTAAATCAGTCTTCTTTCAATTGCTAATTTTATTTTAACGATTGTTTTTCGTCGTCAATTTTAGTCGTCCAACCGCTTGATTATCATAAAGTAAGCGATTTGATTTATACTCCGTATGCCACATCGCCCAGTGGCCCACATGCAGTAATAATAACACGCAAGAACGTTATTCACGTTTGTAGCCAAAAGCTCTTATGAGATAATTACACGTTATTTACTCCGTTTAAGTTAGTTCGAGTAATCGCAATGGTATAACTAAGGGACTTGCTTGTGAATATAAAAAGTTATAAGCGAGTAGTCAAACTATTGTACCTACTTTTATATTAGCTTAAATCAAGCTACTAGCCCCAATAAACTACTAGCTCAAATGCCCCGTCCCAAAATTTCAACCTATCAAATTAAAATTTCTTATAAAAAATAATTATTTAAATAAAAAACTTGAAATTTTTGTTGTATGTGGGTCCATTTAAACTAGTTTGAAACCATTGTATGCAATTGCAGCTCAAAATAATATAACTTAAAAAATATGATGTGGCAACTCAAACTAATACTTCCTCCATTCCAATCAATTCTATACATTTAATTTATTCATGTTTGCCAATACCCGTTTTCTTTTGTTAATATCTTTAATTACATATCGATAAAAATTATAAAACTTTGATATTCACAATGTACCCGGTAAGACAATTTAAACAAGATCTCACATGACTATATTTTATACTCCCTCCTATTCCATATTTTTTTCCCCTTTGTGTTTGGCACATATATTAAGGTGGAGAATAAAATAAGTGTAAAAAATTGGGTGGTGTTTGTTGATAGGAGAGAGGGATGAATAATTAGGAATTAAATAAGAAATTGTGGGGTCAAAAGCATTAAAAAAGAATAAAATAAGAGAAAAAAGGTTTGGTGAAGTTTGATAAGGGGATTGCTATATCACGCCCCCTGTTTTACTTGTTACGCCCCCTATTTTTCAATTTATTCCCATTTTGCCCCTGCGTCTTGCGTTGAGTTTTGACGTTCGTTGATGATGATGATTTCTGTATTTTTTTTGAGACGGTTTTTAAGACGGTTTTTGAGATGGATTTTGGGTTTTTTTTGGAGACGGTTTATGAAACTTCTTTTTTAGACGGTTTATGAGACGGTTTATGAGACAGTTTTTTAGACGGTTGATACTTCATTTAATACTGCAACATCTTAGAAATCTACTGCAACATCTTAGAAATCTATCTTCTTATCTCCTATTCTATAGACGGAAAATAAAAAATACATTGTCGTGTAAAAAAAATTAATAATAAATTGTCGTGTAACAAATAAAAAAAAATACGAGTGTTGACATTGCTAGATACGGGAAAGGAAAAAAAAAAAAAAATGGTCGTGTAAAAAACACGACACGACCTTGGCCATGTCGTGTGGACTACACGGCACGACACAGCCTAGGCCGAAAATGAAAAAAAATGGAAAAATGCTGGCTGTGGGGTTCGAACCCACACACACTTTTGTGTAGAAGATCTTAAGTCTTCCCCCTAAACCACTCGGGCAAACCAACTAATTGACATATGATAGACAGAATATATATTCATATTCGATTAGAATATTTTAAATACTTGAAACTTTTTGAGCAAAGGTACAATTACTCGAGTAAATTATGTAAAATTGAAACTGCATAATTTTTTCGGCTGTATGATTAAAATTTAAAATGATATAATGATATATTTACGACGTCGTTATATTAACTATTAGCACGCTTTTCTTTTGTTGGATGAAACAACAAATTTTTACGAGACATACGCAAAATCGTTCCAATTTTTTTTCCTAATTCGCAATTAAACCGTCTTAAAAACCGTCTCAATTTTTTTTTATTATTACCGTCTCAAAAACCGTGTCAAAAAACCGTCTCAAAATCATTCTCAACAAAAAGTCTGAAATTCCGGCTACAAAATTATTATCAAAACCCGTCTCAAGAACCATCTCAAAACCCGTCTCAAAATCGTCACACAAACTATCTCAATTACCGTCTCAGAAAAAACCAATTTAAAACCCGGCCGTCAACAATACGTCAAAAATATAAAAAAAACAAAAACCAAAAAAATTTCAGGGGCAAAATGGGAATTATTTAAAAAGTAGGGGGCGTAAGAAGTGAAACATGGGGCGTGATATAGCAATTTTGTATCATAGGAGAGAGAAATGAATAAAATAAGAATAAAAGTTTCCAAAATAGAAAATGGGAAGAAAACCTGAATAATCCGTTTTAGGAAATAGGGAAGAAAATATGGAATAGGAGGGAGTATTACATATTAGAAGTTGTGTCGAAAATTCACTCTACTAATGAATAGTACCAAAAAAGTGAAATGTATAGAATTAATTGGAATGGAGGAAGTAATACATTAGGGCAAGTGCAATGGTGAGCAACAAGGTTGTAGCTAGAAATTGCCACTTCATATTTTTAAGCTATTCCCCTTTTAAGCTACCATCACACCCAATGGTGAAACAATAGGCATCGTAGCTTAAATGACCCCACAATTTTTTTTAACTTTTTTTAAAATTTTAAAGTATACAAAAAACAAAAAACAATAAATCCATATACTAATTGTGGATCTTCTTAAGCAACTAGCTCCATGGAGCTACTAGCTTAGTCCAAGCTAATCTAAATATAGTGGAACAATGGTTTGGCTACTAGCTTACAAGTTTTCATATTTGCAAGCAAGTCCCTTAGCTAAACCATTGCACTTGCTCTTAGCTCACTATTGCACTTGTTCTTAACCTTTCCTTTAACAAATAACGTTCCAAACATTGATGGTAAACAATTCTACCCGTAAATGACAATTACTAAGAGCATTGGCATGCCTTGTCACATTATTTTTTTCAAACTACAAAGCTTTTTTTAAGCCACGTAATACTACAACACAATTGTGAATTACACTATATTTTGTGTAATATAAATTATTTTAATTTTTTTAACTATTTATTTTATTCAAGTAAAGTGATTAGACAAAACTATATCTACTTAAAAGCGGCTACATATGTAATTTTGTACTCCAATGATGAATATACCGTTTGACAATTGACAATAATTGCAAGCAAGTTAAGTCCTCCAAAGCAATCATTGGAGTTGCTCTAATTGATATTGGTTTCAAATGATTCGGTTTCAAATGAGCCATAAGGACGACAATTCTTCTCTTCAAGCCAATTTCATATATTTGTTTAATATCCTTATAAGTTAAGTAGATATTTTAATCGAATATATGAAATTAGCCTTTAACAAAAAGAATACAAAGTTTAAAATAAGTAACTAGGTAATCATGCGTAAAATTTTATCTATTTATCCATAATACCTTTTTTTTTGATAAAATATAAGTATATATCAAAAGGTGTGATAACTCCGTTATCTACGCGCTTTTCATACCTAAAAACTCTTTCTCGTAGCCCGTTTTCTTACTTTTTATGTGTTTTTCCGTGTTTAATATGCATATAACGCTCAACTTGCCTTGTTGGGAGGTTATTTCGGGTTTTGGTTGTGTTTGTCGACTTTTGTAGGGATACGATTAGGGCCAACATGCACCCACCTGAACAAGAAGCAACCCACGGACCCATTTGACAACCTAAGACCCAAGTCCCAACACAAACCTATGAATAGCCCAAAACAGAGAAATAAGGAAGTTAACTGAAGGCACCTTGAGTACCGTGTTGTTCCTCTCCAGGGAAGAAGACACCGTGCCCTCAGAGTCGTGCCTTGCGGTTCTTTGCCGTGCGGTTCCTCTCCAGGGAAGAAGGTGTCGTGCCCTCCTTGTCGTGCCTTGCGGTTCTTGTCGTGCCCAGCTTAAATTTTGCGCGGATCTTTGTTTACTTGAACGACAATGTATTGGGTCGTTTTGCTATTTCGTAACCTAGTATATAAGCCCATTTCCTTCTGTTTTCACTGCACACCCTACCTCTATTTCAAGTTTTAGTGAGATAAACACATTTCCTTTGTAATTGGCAACAAATCCTTAATCTATTTCAATAGTTATCAAGCTTTCTTTGTTCTTTTGCTTCATTGTTCTTCCTTGTTCTTCCTAGTTGGTATATTTCTTATCTCTTTCTTTATTTTGTCAATTGTTTACGTTTTAGTTGATTTAGGAGTTTGAATTTTTCACTTAGCTTGTTCACAAAGTTTCTTCCTTTGTGCTTGATTATTGTTAGTTTTGATTTATTTTGCCTTAGATCATTGTTGTAGTTGGTTTTTGCATGTTTGATAGTAAGAATTTATCCTTCATCATGTTTAATCACAAAGTGTCATCTTTTGTTATGAATTTGAGTTCCTTAGTTATGACTAGTGAGTAGTCTCATACTAGGACTCGATTAGCTCCATCATGGGTGTTTCATTTTATTGATTTCTCGCTAGATTAGTCCTTGGGTTTGGCTTGTGAGGGTGGACTAGGGGATTGGCTTGTTTATGGGTTTTTGCGGGTTTCATTGACTCTGGACCCTTGTCCATCGGCGAGAGCCGGTTAGGTTGGGAGTCGGGTTGGCTTGCTTGACCTTATTGTCTACCTAGGTTGAGACCGAAAGGGAGAACCGAGGGAGGACCCCCTAGTCTTGTATTTGAAATCAACCTTCGAGAGGAGGGGAGGGATGACCCGAAAATCAACGTGGGTATTTAACTTAGGACATCGACTTTCGAACCCGAGAGGGGGTTAGTCGGGATTGCTAGTGTCTTATAGTGAGCCCGAGAGGGAGTTTATGGGCGAATTAGAGGCGTTTTTCCCCTTATAACCCATACCCGTTGACTAGTTAAGAGAGATCATAATCATGAACGCTTATGGTGGAGTGAAATCGGATCCTAGGCCTTTCTTTATTGCTTTCATCTTTATTTCATTGTTTGCTTGTTTGATTACTTAATTTAGTAGTCTTAGTTTAATTTATTTTTAGTTTAGTTAATTAGTTTAATGTTAAATCTATCTTATTGATTTGCATAGCTAACTATAATCTAAGACAAGACTAGTACTCAAACTTGACCTCCCTGTGGATCGACCTCGACTACCCTATTACATTAGTTTAGTAGTTGAGTTTTATAAATGTTTGTTTGATGTGGGGGAGGGCGACAAACCCCGCTTATCAAGGTGAAAGTGGTACATACGAGTTGCTAAACGACTGAAGCTAGCAACCCAAACACAGCAAACCCCAAAGCCCAAACTAAAAGAGCTGCATCAAAGCAAACTAACGGATAAGGAAATCTAATCCCTTATCCAAGATAAATCAAAACTAGATGCCTAATTTTATACAAGCATCTTATCGCCTTATTGGCATCTAAACCAGAAAGTTTAAGCTTCAAGAGAGCCTCCTCCAGCAGCCCAGGACGCAGCATCATCTCATACAGATCTTATCCCAGCAGAGACCACGAATCCAAGAATTAATCCATCACCAATGGTAAGAACCATATCTCTGTCTTTAAACGTTTTCCTTCTCAGTTCAACTTATCCATAATACCTTTGTCTTAA
This sequence comes from Silene conica, assembly GCA_029255685.2. Taxonomy (NCBI): domain Eukaryota; kingdom Viridiplantae; phylum Streptophyta; class Magnoliopsida; order Caryophyllales; family Caryophyllaceae; genus Silene; species Silene conica. The sequence goes on along the minus strand of CM055315.2, from coordinate 5,698,212 downwards.
CGTTATCTAGCGAGCATAAATTAGTAAGATTGGACGTGTAACAATACCTGTAATCATAGAATCGAGAAGGACCATTGACTCAAATCGACGACGTACCACACTGGTTCACATTGCTCAAAGAAGCTTGTGGTCGAACCAGTTTAGCCACCGGGCGACGGATATCCAACGACCTCTTCATCTCTGGCACCGCCCAATAGCCCATTAGTGGTTGATCTTCATCGTCGCTCGAGTCGTCGTCATAGTCTTGATGATACTCAACCATTGCCGACGTTTTTTAACCCCTTTTGGCATGTTCTGTAACATTGAATTAAAGTTGGGACACCCGTCCATCTTAATTATGGTGACCTTTACACACAAAATACGCAAATGACTTTTTCGTTGTAGACGAAGTAAAATTAGTAAAATTTCCCGCCTTCGAAGACAAGCTTGTAGGTGAGTTTCCGTTACTCCTCGATCGAGCTTACTCCCTTGTTTGTAAAACCGCTTGCTCCCAACCAAAACCGAGCTATCTTGCAGTCATCAGTTACCATTAGACACACGCTGAGGCGAACCCGTATTCTCCGTTGGTGGCGCATCTCGAGGCGCCTATCGCTATCCATGGAAGTCGAGAAGTCGTTCCGCAGCTGATATGGCTGAAGACAGAGTCTTGGGGTTCTGCCTCATTACATCTTCTTAAGCCCACCTCTTTAATCCGTTGACGAAATCAAACGTTCGGTCCGTTTCAGTCATCTCAGAAATCTCGACCTTGTATGTTGAGAATTCCCTCACATAGTTCTGGATTGATTTGGTGTGCTTTACCTCCTTCAACTTTCTCCGAGCGACAAATGCAGTGTTCTCAGGATAAAAGTGATCTCTCATAATCCTCTTGAAGTCGGCCCACGATGTCACCGTGATCGTGCCCGCTTTCATTTCCTTGTATTTAGCCCTCCGCCACATTTTGGCATCTTCCGTTAAGTACATGCTTGATTTTCCGACTTTTGCTTCTTCATCAAGCCCACTTACTCAAGAGTATTAGTCTATATTATTGAAAACAAAGTTGTTGGCAACCTTCAAATCCCTCGCATCATCGTAGGTACGAGGGGCGATCTCACCTTATGGGCCCCTAAAGATTTTTCATTGTTAGCCACAAATTTTATGAGCGTGGCGCAAGTATTTTCTAGTTCCTCGATCTTTCGGGCCCCTAAAGATTTTTCATTGTTAGCCACGAATTTTATGAGCGTGACGCAAGTATTATCTAGTTCCTCGATCTTTCGATGAAGGTGAGCAATTTCTTCCCCTCGATCTTCGAAAATTGCATCACCGATTGCTTAGATCTGGGCATCCATCCCGATCACCGCCGACTCGAAGCCATTAACCGTCTTTTCTAACTCCCCGAGGCTCTCTCCTATTCGGATCACGATGCCCTCGAGTTTTGAAAGTCTATTGTCGAACGCTTCTTCGAGGAAGTCCACTTGCTCCTCCATAGTCGTGCTCATTTTCTCGATACCGATGAACAAATGCGGCAAACATAAGCCCGTCGAAAAACTGGGCTTTGATACCAAATATTATAATCCGATACTTTTAGCCTGATCGTGGTGCGCACCCTTACCCGACTCTATGGCAAGAAAGCAAGCAACAAGGGTCTCGTACTAATGAAGAATCGCCCACTAGAACATATCTTTGGTCTCGGGGTGTGTGTCAAGAGTCTCAGTCACGATTATCGAAGTCCGACACATGGAAGTAATTAAAGCAAGCAATGCAATTATTGAAATCAAGAGACAAGCAATATCAAACTTAATGATAAGATGCGGTTTTCATTGACTAACACCTCTCATATATAGGCAAATTTGATATTTCATGTCTGAAAGCAGGATACATTAAAAGTGCAGAATAATGATATGTTTTCTAAACACTTAGAAACGTATCTTAAACTAGAAATAAGACTCCAAGATTTCTCACGCAGGAAATAATCTTTTGAGTGCTAAATGAAACAAAAAACAGAAATAAAAATACATGAGCGAAAATAAAAACTCTAAGGTCTCGAAGTAAAAGGACTGCATACGTACTACTGCTTACACTAAGCCAATAAAGCATGATTCATGCACTCAACCTATATTGAATGTGTAAGATTAAATTATCATTTAAAAGTATTACTAATATAAAAAAGTGTAAGCACATAAATAAAACACAAATTCTTATTTGTGACGGATAAAATTCGTCATAGGTTTATGACGAAAGATTAAAAGACAAGTGAAAGGTGCCAAAGGGAAGTTAAATGAAAGAGAATTGTGTTAACAAATAAGAAGGGTTGTAAATAAAATACGTGAATTTGGTAAAGATAACGAGAGTAGGTGGAGTATCAATTATTACGTGAATCACTAAATCTGCAACAAGTCTCCCGTCACAACTCACAACTCTTGTGACGGGTATATCCGTCACAAGTTTGGGACGAGTTAAATACGACCTAACTTGCTTAAAAAGACAAAATAATTTGTTACTAACAAGATATTCTACTTTTGTTTATCTCTTTATATGAGTATTACTTGACTAGTTGACCCGTTACAAGTTTGCGATAAATACGTCGGAAACGAGAATTTGTGAATGTAGAATTATTGGAGTGAGACAGTAGATAGTGTAACACCTGACCACAAAATTTTCTATAAAATGCGCATCGATTTAGTGTTCTCATCACCTCAAACCAAAAAAACACTCTTTATTTATTTATTTATTTGATAATAAGTTTGTAATAATAAAATAAGAAGAATGGGTGTGACAGGGAAGTTGGAAATAGAGATAGACATAAAGCACTCAGGGGATGTGTTTCATGAATTATATGGAACTAAACCACACCATCTTACTAACATTATTCCTCACAGAATTCATGGATGTCAGATTCATGAGGGTGAATTTGGCAAACCTGGTTCTATTCTTCTCTGGCATTACAATCATGGTAATTTTCTTATTAGTATATACGGATTTCGACTAATTTAATTGATAAAGTATACAATATGTTAATATACATGGCGACGTTTTAAGTTGTTGTGACCTAGTTATTAAAAGTTACATGACTATTAGACATGATAATTACATAATTTCTCATTTAGTAAATTTTTAACCAAGTAGATATCATTACTCGTTTTTATAAAAGGTAAATATGACGTTGAAGATTAAAAATATTTGCCACTAGTGGATAATTTTAATAATCAGACTTTTTTTAAGTGTTATTTAAATGGAGGAGTACATTTAAACGTGGAATTATGAATTTATGATCATATTTGTTAACGATTTAAACACTTAGATTTTACCATACACGAATTAAAGTCACTAACATGATTGTAACTATCTTATAATTATACTAGTTTTTAACCGTACAAAATTGCATGGATATAGTTTTAAAAACATTGATATAATAATTGATATTTAAAAATGTTAGACCAAAATACATATATATTTTATAATCTATTTCTTTTATAACGATAATAGTCTAAAACACGTGTAAAAATTGCAAGAGTTTGAAATTTACACATATATTAAATTTTGAAAAAAATGCACGAATTCATTATTAAAACATGATAACAAAATTTTTAGATCTACCCATTCTAATGGATAAACTCAATATCTATAAAGAATTACTTTAGAGTATTATTTCAACAAAATGCTCTAAAATCTATTTAACAAAGTTTTATAGTTTTTTTTTGGTTTTTTTTTTAGATCTCATTTTTAAAATAGAAAATTAAAATAGAACTATTTATTAACATTCTTTTGTAAAAAACTATTTCTTATAAAAAAAAATTACTCAAATTTGATAATATCTCAAAAATTTAATATTATAATGATCAAAATAATATAGAGTTTCACGTAGAAAATAACAATGAATTGGGACACTTTGGACAAATGATAAAAGCACTTAGATTTTACATACACGAATTGAAGTCACTAACATTATTGTAAGTGTGTAACTATTTTTTGGTCAGTGACTAATTCGTTCGTATGATCTCCTAATATTATATTAGGAGTAAATTAAAAATAACTCCTTTTTCAAATAGAGTTTTTTTAAAAAAAAAAGTTTTTTTTTTTTATTTTAGGTTCTGTTTGGCAAACAACATAAACAGATTCATATTAGCAGATCGGTTAGTAGATTTCAATAACATATTTGACTATTGAATCAAATTAGCATATTAAAAAACGTACTAGCTAAATCTCGCACGCTAATTTGCTTAATCCAACACTTTTTTACCCTATATTCCCATAATCGCCCTTAGTAAAAAAAAAAGAATTAAAATGACTTCTATATAATAACATAAAAAGCCTAGATTGAGTAGTATTAGATTGACACGTGGCGCACTATATTGACATGATACATTAATTTTATATTTTTAATTTTAAAAAAACGTAAAAATAGAAAATGGAAAGACAAATTACATAAAAAAACCTAGATTAAGTAGTTACTTAATAGCATACGGCCCACTACATTTACATGTTTGACCAATTTTTTATTATTATTTAAAAAAAAGTAAGAATAGAAAATGAAAAGACAAAGAATCATATATTTATCTAATGCAGAAGCCAAGCTGCTGACGTGGCATCACTAGAAAAAAACTTTGTCCTACGTGTCGCGTTGTAAAGCATCCTAGAGCTATTGTCCAATTAGATTCATCTTAGAGCTATTGTCCAATAAGATTCAAGATATGGTATAATGGTATAATAACTATTCCAAGATTTCACGGACTAAATCTATGGAATCACAAGATTTTATTCCATATATTAAACAATAAATAATGACAGTTTTGGCTGAAGATTAATTCCGCAGCACGGCCTAAATCCTAGAGTTACCAATCCATAATCACCGAACAAAAAAATACCTACAAGTATTTTTTAGACTACATTTTCGATTTACATATGGGTCGGAATAATTACGGGTCGGAATACCTACAAGAATTTTTTAGACTACATTTTTTATGGTTTAATCGTTATTAAATATGGGTCGGAATAATTACTCTTCATCGGTATATACACTTATGTGAGCGTCGTGATTTATTACACTACATTTTCGATTTATTGTAAGACATCAGACTATTCACGTGAATGCGAAACATTTTAACAACTACGGAGTATTTATTTAATATAGTAAATAGTAAATGAGTGGTCATTTAATAATTTTGGAATGTCTTCGTGTAAGATGTCGCGCGCAATAACTGTTATTTATTATATGAACATCTTTAATAAATATAATTAAAAATAAGTTTTTTAACCCAGCTATACATTTACTACTCACGTCTCATCAGATTAGTTACGTTTTGCTTTTATTGTACGATATGTAATATAAAACTTTATTTTATATATGGGTTACATATTTTAAAAATGGTGCAATGAGTAATTAAAAGTATACAAATTCTATTGTAAGTCTTAATCATCTTACTGAACAACTATATGATAGCTCATGTATACCGTCATACCGACATGTGTCATAAATAATTCAAAATTTATTTATATGTATATAATTAATCAGCTTTCTTTGATATTATTAATTACGGTATTCATCTAAAGTTAAAAACAGGCCACAGTAAATAATTAATTTGCTTATCTCCAATATTATTAACTATATTCATCTAAAGTTTAAAAAACAGACCCGTGAATTTCACGGGTTACAACCTAGTTAGACTAATTACTCATGCCATTTAAACCTTCATTAATATTATACTTAATAATCATAATTTAGAGCTAAACTTTTAATATTCTACTGTTATAAAAAATTTCACCTATAAAAGAAAACGAATCTATAAAAATTTTAGCACATTCCTAGCAAAAGAAAAATTAATGAATTTTTTTATTTTTCACCAAATTATTTCATTTGATTTATTTTTCAACACTTTTTATATCTTTACTTTGTTGTGAGCATGAATCAAATTAACAAGAAATGAGAAAATAAGAGAGAAATAGAAGGGAAGTGGGAATTTGGCAAACATTTGTATTATATAGTTCGTTTTAGGTATTAGCAAATGCTTTTGAAGACACTTGAGACCTTTGATAATTGAATATAATTATCGATGAATTGTCAAATTTTTGTGAAAGAATTCAAAGCTTGACAAATTGTAACTCTCTTTTTAATTTCATATTTTTAATAGTGATAGTTTGTTTTGCCAATATTTTTAATATATTCATCATTGTTAATGTATAGTGAATTTATTAATATTGATATTAACAACAAAATACAAATATGACTAACGCAGTTTAGTATAAATATAGTATTATTTATATATTTAATTATGTTTGTTTAAATGGTAAATTTATATATTGCTTGTGATTTGAGTACTAATGAGATATGATGCATTTGATTTTGTTATCTTATTGATGCTTTGATGATAACATAGCAAAAATACATTGTATATACCCATCGATTTTTGATAATTCGTTTATATTAATTCTCTTAATATTTATTTATGTTTTATCCCAGAAAAAAAAAACAGATAATAATGAGTAACATATTTCTTTATTTTTAATTTTAATTTGAGAAACCATATGTTATTTTATCTATCACTTACCCCATTTATTTTATTTTTATTTAATTAAATGTTACAACAATTTAGAAAAATAAGTGAAGAATATTTTAATTCTTAAATATTATCATTATTTCCAAACTAGAAAAATATAGAGGCATCCAAACTATTATTAATATTACATATTATTTTTGTTACTAATACAGAGTATCATCGTTTTAATAAAGTTCGATTAACAAAAATATCATTTTAGTTAACATTGAGCAAAAATTATATTATTTGATTACAAAAGTAATAAGAATGAGAATGAGAATGAGAATAACAAAATATTACGGTATAATAAAAAAAAAACATACTACTATAAAATGATGTGAATATCAAACTACTACAAAACGCGGTAAAAAAACATTTACGCTAGCAAAAATTTATTAATGAAGAGTTTGAAAAATCCCGTGATTTCACGGGAAACTAAGCTAGTTTAAAAAATTAAAAGACTTTGTTCCCTCTTTTTAACCTAATAAATTTCTTATTCGTTCGACTATTATGGATCGTAATTCACACATATCAAACGTATGTTCGTTGTTTTATCGTAATTTTTTATTAAGTTTCCCTTTTATTCAATTTGGTTGATTTTTTTTTTTTTTCCTAAAAGAGGGTTTTTTTAACAATTAGGGTTTGAACTGAGCTGAAATCCAATCTAACTGTGAAATTGAACTGAAATCGAGAAATCCAATTGTAGTAAAATAAGAACCAATTGGGAGGGATTTTAGAATATTTATATATTCTAATTGCAGTAAAATCGGATTTTAGAACAACTGTTGAAATCAGGAAATCCAATTGCAGTAAAATCGGAATCTAGTGGGTTGATTTTTGGGGGCTTCTATTTTTCACTCTTGTTTTTTTTTTGTGGGATGATGAAAATGAGGAGGGCATATTCGGAATAAATGTGAATGTGTGGGATTGAGTAAAATGATGTGCGGGATTTAACACATGCTTAAAAAAAAAGTTGTTTGGTAAATAGCAGGTTACATGATAATTAGAACGGTTTCATGTATAAATTGAATATACTAAGGAGTCGTTTGGTTACATACGAGAACTTCCAATACCTAGGAAGTTTCATATCACATGATTTTCCAATTCATGTGAATTAGAAAATGTTGTTTGGTTACATGTAGGCATTGTAATTCATGTAGGCATTCACACTTACCTAGGGGCTAGGGGGCCTAGGTAAGCAACTTCCTCCATTATGGAGGAATTGGAATTCATGGGAAGTTCCAATTCATGTGAATTGGAGTAACTAAACAACCTACCAATTTTGCAATTCATATGAATTAAAGTTCCTACGTAATTTGATGGGTAACCAAACGACCCCTAATACAATATGCTGCTATTAGGAACATATTCAAAAATAGTAAATTACGACCAATATACTATCAGAATAGACTGTTTAGCAAACACATGAAAATAGTAAATTAATTGGTAACCTACTAATTATGTCGAAATCAACTAATTTATTTCAATACATAAAATTATGATCATAGTTTATGTATGATATATGATTTATATACAGATGGGAAAAAGTGTTTAGCAAAGGAGTTAGTTGAAGAAATAGACGAGGAGAAGAAATTAGTGAAGTTCAAAGTGATCGAAGGAGATCTCCTTGAGGATTTTAAGAGTATAACTTTTACTCTGCATGTGGTAACAAAGGGTGAAATTGATGCAATTAAGTGGGAAGCCACCTTCGAGAAGTTTGAGGATTTTGGACCGTATCCTACTGCTATCATGGACTTTTGCATTGGTATGACCCGCGATATTGAGGCGCACCATCTCAAGTCTTGAGGATTGCTATGACCCGAAATTGTTGTGCTACTGTATGCCGGTCTTATTTGAGAATTTGTGTAATGCGTTTGCTAAATTACAAATCCGTGTAATGGAAAGGAATAAGTGAAGCAGCTTGGTTATGATGGAGCTTTGAATCATGTACTATAGTGTTATGTATGCTTGTATTTGTATTTGTGTTGTATTGTATTTGTATTTTCTGCATTTTCCCTTTTCAATGGAGTATATGCTTTGTTGTTCCTTTGTCGAACTATTCTCGTGCTTGTTTCAATTATAGAGGGCCTCATCATTGAAATAAATAAAATCAATGGACTTGAGAGTTTTCTGTTACTATGCTCGATTGAATCAATAATCCCGAGACAAATTTTATCTCTTGTATTAACTCGATGTATTAACTTGATATCTCTTGTTTTGAGCTTTTTATCACAAATTTTATTTGTTTTGAGCATATGCGTATTTTCTTTTCTTCATATGAGTATATTTTTGAGTTTGTTACGTTAAACTTTATTTGTTTTTTTGAGCATATGTAATTTAATTGTTTATCGTAATAATGTATTAATAAAACCCGACCCTGACATTGTCGGATAAGTCGGGTAGCTAGTTGTGTAAGCTTTTCTTTATTATTGTAAAAAAAAAAGGTTTTTTTGAGCATATGTGGAGGGGGACTGTTGGGAAGGGACGTGACAATTATGTTTTCTACTATTCTTTTTAAATCCAAGAGTAGTCAAATCACATTAATCATACTCCAAACCCATTTACCCATTTAGTCCCCAAATGATATCAAGTTGACCCGTCTCTTTCCTATGACGGATACTTGTCGTCACAAGAAAGACTAATTGAAAAGTTAAAGGGGTATAATTGAGAAAATCCTCTACTACTAAATTACACCAATATATATTTTTAAATTTTAATTTTTTTTAGCATTTTCTAAAAAAATAATCAATTAGTTAACTAAAAGGAAAAATACTTGTACGTGACTATGTGAGTGAAAAAAGAAAAATAGTAAAGGAGGATGAGGAAAAGCTACGGAAGGCTTTGCTCAAGGTGGACGTAGACGAGGTTTTACAAATCCCCATTAGCGTAGATATGACGAGTACAGAAAAATATGGCACTACTCAAAGAATGGGTCTTATTCAGTCAAAATAGCTTGCCACTTCATTCTAAGGGTGTTGATAAATATCGAAGCCTCAACCAGCTATGGAGGTTCCAAGGAGGTGTGGCGAGATATATGGAAATTAAACGTTCCTCCCAAGGTTCGTACTTTCTTGTGGCGAGCAGGAATGTGAGCCTTACCTAGTGGAGCAAACTTGTAACATCGAGTAGCTGAAATTGACTATACATGTTGCCGTTGTAGTGTTGTCATTGAGACGAATGTCCATGCTCTAATGCAGTGCCCTGTCGCTAGGCAAATATGGAGTACAATAGGAGTGGATGTGAAGGAAGAGTGGGACTGCTGCGACCAAATAAAGGACTGGTTGGAGCACATCTTGGGAGAACCTGATAAGAAGAAAAGGGCCAGAATGATGACGACGGCATGGGCTATCTGGAATGAGAGGAATGCTTCATATCATGGTGGATTGGTGGTGAGAAAACCAATCCGACAGTGCTCGTGCAGAGGACATATGAATACCTGGATATGTTCTAACTCGTAAACGCGGAACATGGGTGTGGTTATCTGGGTAAGGGGCGCAGAAGTGGAGAAATGGTCCCTACCATCTACGAGAGTGGTTAAAATAAACGTTGATGCTGCAACCTTGGGGGAGAGGGGGAGTGACTTGGGTGCGGTGATCCGCGACGAGAATGGGCAGGTCCTGCGCGCGGCAATGCAGCAGTGATGATGTTACTGGGAGCCGTCCGTTGCAGAAGCCAAAGCGGCGCTCTTTGGCCTCCAAATTACGGTCCAAATGGGACTACAAGAAGTGGTGCTTGAGTCATACTCCTTACATCTGATCAACATGGTAAAGGAAAGGGATCCGCCGGCAAACTATGTGGATAATATGGCTCAAGACATTTTAATTTTAGCTAGTAGTCTGACTTCTGTTAGTTTTTCATTTTTTTTTTTTTTTTTTTTTTTTTTTTGTAAAGAGACGTGGGTAAAACCCAAACAAACAAGACGAAAACAAACAAAACGAGGAAAAAACGAAAGCAAAAGCAAACTAACAAACTACACTGCCCCTACTCTACAGCGTTTCAGTATTCGGGACTAGACGAGGCCAAACAACTCCCCAGACATCAGTATCAATAAGTCTACGCAGCGGTAGAGGCGTCTGATCAGGTTCAAAAACACGTAAACCCATATCTTGTTCCACTCCCAGATTCGCTAGCCAATCAGCACATGAATTTGCCTCTCTGTAGACATGAATTATTTCTGCTTGCCATTCCGTTTCGTAAAGGAACGCTCTACACATGAGAATGAGATGAGTGTGTGCTGTAGGTAGGAGCTCCTTGTCTAAGTTCTTCATAAACCCCTCAATAATCTTTGAGTCGGTTTGGATGTAGATATAAGGGCTAGGTTGCACGAAAACGGACACGGACACGGACACGGACACGACACGGACACGGGACACGGCAGCCCGAAATTTTTAGGACACGGGACACGGCAAAAAAAAATCAATATACATATTAAAAAAAAAGGAAATTTAAAGTACATTCCAAATCAAATATGTGTTACAAAATAAAAAGTTCAAATTACAACCGAAATTTAAATAAACATTCAAGTCTTACAAAATAAATAAAAAGTATAAATGGCTTAAGATTCTAAATTACAAACACCATCAAGCATAAATGGTTTAAGATTCTAAATTACAAAACCCCACTTGAATCCATAGTAATCAAAGTGAATATCGTCTGCAAAATATAAACCCAAACAACAATAACAACGGTCTGAAAGTTTGAAACTTATCCAAAACAGCAACTATGAAAGTCTGAAACAACGCTTCACAAGTCATCCACTCTAAGTAAAAACGAGAAAGCACGGACGGCAGCTTCCTTATCATCCACTCCAAGTAAATTAATTAACAACCCATTTAATATTACTAAATTAAGATTATACAACTACATATCCATGTGCAAATTGGGCGAAATAAATAAAACCGAATATATCATTTCTCTAACCCATATTTCCTAACCAAATCAATAATAAGTATCAAAATTCACCCTCACAAGTCGCCGACATCCACTTACCCTTAAATTCTCCCTAACCGCCCTCTCCCTCCTTTGTCTTACTTTCAATTAAGAATAACAAAATTACCTGAACAACAGTGACGAATGAGGCGGCGTCTGGCCGGCGAGGGCGAGGGAAGGAGGCGGCGTCTGGCCGGCGAGGGCGAGGGAAGGAGGCGGCGTCCGGCCGGTCGGCGAGGGCGAGAGAGGCGGCGTCCGACCGGTCGGCGAGGGCGAGGGTGACGGCAGTGAGAAGGAGGTGACGGAATAAGGGTTTGCTATGAATTAGGTTTTCGATTACATTGAATTCTGATTTAGGAATTTTGTGATTTCTATATATTAGGCGTGTCCCAGGGACACGGACCGTGTCCATAACAAACAGACCGTGTCGGACACGTTTGGTTCAAAAAAAAAACCGGCGACACGGTTTTTGAGGTGTCCGACACGTTTGGAGCCGTGTCCCACGCGTGTCCGTGTCCGACACGTGTCGGACACGCGGAGAGGAAAATTTTGCCGTGTCCGTGCTTCTTAGTATAAGGGTACCTTCCTTCCATAGCGATCATAAGCCCTCTTCGCAGAGCCATCAATTCAGCTCTAGTTACAGTCGCTATCCCCAATTTTTCAGCAAAGGACACAATTTCCCTTCCCATACTGTCTCTTATTATTCCTCCCGCTCCAGCTATCCCTGGGTTACCTTTAGATGCCCCATCCACATTCAAAGTAACCCAATCTACAGGTGGTGCACACCACGTGATCAGAACCTCCTTTCGGCGAGAAGTCGTACCAAGGGTAATCAAGTCCCTGGTATCTTTCGCCAATTCGCCTCCAAAACTTCACGAATGCGATCCGTGAGAGTATTAAATAAATTTATCGGGATAGTCTCTTGCCGGTTAAAGACCCTACAATTTCTCCAACGCCATAGCCACCATACCACCAACGCAAAGGTAGTAGCCAATGTTCCTCCCTCCCGCGACCTTTCTTTGAGAGATTGATAATGGCCCATTCTTTCACATTCGCAGGTGTAGTAAACCATTCCGTGTTAGCAAGCGAGAAGTGTTGCCATACCATACGTGCTTTGGAGCAATCACGTAGTATATGAAGCGCAGTTTCCTCTACCGCCGGACATAAACTACAACATGGATCCTCTGTAAATCCCCGTCTAGCTCGATTGACATTAGACATGATTCGATCATGCATTATGAGCCATAGGAATAGCCTCATCCTTTGTGGTGCCCAAGTTGACCATGGCAAATTCCATTCCGAACCCGAGTCTTGGCTCGGCAATTGTCGAATCAGCCGAATGGCTGACTTAACCGAGAAAAATCCAGAAGGGGTTTCGGCGGCCCAGTAGAATTTGTCGGTGTTAGCTTCTCATGGCGAGGCTTCAAAAGAAGCAATTGTTTGTAGAATTGTCGTAGGTAGTAAATCGGCAAACAACTCCCATTTCCAACCTGTTTCATCATCCCAAAACTCCGCAACATTCATGGACTAAAACTGTTCTGGAATCTCGAATTCTGTGTGAGCTTCCAAGGGAACCTCCGTAGCCCATTTGTGTTTCCAGAAAAAAGTTGAAACACCATTTCCTATACTAGACCCTAAGCCTTGTTTCAAAGTCTCAAATGCCTCAACAATTTCTCTCCAAACATTTGAGCAGTCTTGTCGAGCTTCAAACATTTCCATATCACATCGGCCTTTAGTATATTTGTGGCGTAAAACTCGAGCCCATAATGAGTTCGGCTCTTTAAGGAGCCTCCATCCTAGCTTGGCCATAAAAGCGCTATTGACTTGTCTCATTGACCTTAATCCAAGACCTCCATCCTAATTTTTCGTTTATTAGACAGACGGGAAATGAAGCTGCCTATCGAATTACCCATTATCATCTTATAGTTTACTCTACACGTGTTTGGGTTAGAACCCAAATTGTATTAGCGATGGTTTTTAATGAATAAAACGTCCTTTTTAACAAAAAAAAAAAAAAAAAATTAGTAAAGGAGAAACTATTATCACATTTTATTCAACAACATTACCTTTACTTGCGATTTTCAGCACACTCCAGACTTCCTTACTCCATTTTATTCTTCTCCCCACAAAAGGTTTAATTCTTTTTTTTTTTTGCGGGAACAAAAGGTTTAATTCTTGTAATGCTTAATTATACTGATTTTCTTGCGTATTTCCGCCATTTTTTCATCTCACACGACTGTTTATTGCTTATTTTGCCTTCTCTTTAAGGTTTATCTTATAATACTTGTAATTCCATGCTTAATTTTGTTTATAAATTGCAATATACTCATTCCGTATCGATCATTTGTTTACCTTATTTATTCGTTCTGAGGTGTATTTTAATCAAAGGGAAACAAATGATTTGATCAAAGGGAGTATTGCTTCCGCTAGGTAATATACTGATTGAATATGTAGGTGTAATTACTATGAATAATTACTTGTAATCATCTTGAATTGATAAAAACTAGGTTGGAATTTTGATAGACAAATGGAGTGGATCAATTAGTTGTCAGAAATCGGTATTAATGGTGATGTAGTAGATCTAATGGCTGGTAGTAATGAACTAATGATCACTTGATTACTTTTGATCTGTTTTGGTTAGGTATGATCTTTAGTAGGAGATCTAGTGTTGCTTCAGCGTTTTTTCGGGAGGTAGATAGATTACGGGAGAGGACCGAGTACCGAGTAATAATTGATCGATAGAGTAGAGGTTGCAGCGGTTAGGATGTTGTAGTCATTTGAGTCGGTTAAGATTGATTGCATCCAATTAAACAATGTTATAATAGGTACGGAGCAATTGTTTCATATTCGTTAGAAATGAAGAAACTGGATGTTGTCAATTTGATAGTGTGTTTTGTCATACTTGTCTGTCGAATATGTGATTCCTCATGTCATAATGAAGATTTTGGGTAACATTCGAACTCTCAGTTAACTATTACTCAGGTTATTTAGGTTGAGCCTCCATGAACGGAGATATTGGGGAAAATGGTGATAATGTGGAATCTGTGCCTACCATGACTCAGAGAAACAAGTTAGCGAGAGCGTTTCAGTACCACCTTGATAGATCTGCTCCTCATCTGGTACGGAGATGGCTTGCGACATTGGGGCTGGCGATGGTCTACACTTTGAGGGTTTATTGGGTCAAGGGATTCCATGTAGTGTCTTATGGTTTAGCTACTTACGTGCTGAATCTGGTGATCGGTTTTTTGTCACCGAAGGTTGATCCTGAGCTTGAAGGAATTGATGGTCTTTCTTCTCCAGGCAGAGAGTCTGATGAATACAAGCCCTTTGAACGGCGTCTACCTGAATTTCGTCTTTGGTAATTTATTCGTCTCCATCCAAATGCTCTCTGATATGTTTGCTCTGATTTACGCGCCTCTCATAATTGCATGTACTTTTGGAATGATGCATTTAGTTACCTTTTCTCTTCTAATTACCTCCTCACTAATATATTGCATTTTAGTAGCCAAAACATTGTTTGAGTCACTGACATCACACACCTTATTTTTTTATTCAGTTTGGCACATCATAGTTATAGTAGCCTAAGCAACCCTCTTAGGTAGAAAGATCCCTGTTCTTAAATCACACGGGCACGCTTAGGTAGGACACCCCTACCCAAGATTCTGCTCAGCAAACATTAATCCATTGGCCATTACTCATTACGTTTGGATTTGTGGCAACGTAATCATTTTGTTAAAGCTTGTTCCTTTTGTGGACATACAACATCTGTTAGTGTTCTTAGCAACATGTACTCATATAATGGTAATCATCCATCAGTGGAAACAGTTGCCTGTTACGTACATTATTGCATTGTTGCCTAGTGTACTTCACCATTTGGACTTTGAATACACCAAAATGCCTACATACCCACGTGTGATCATTTGTTATTGAAATAAATTATCTTTTTTCCCCATAATCTTTTTTGTTCATTTCACAATCTTGTGAGTCGTTGTGGTGTAAGTTCAGGTCAATTATCTCTTAGACTCTTAGTACAGCTTCTTGTAGTCTGCAGCCATGCTTATAAGTCTCTCTCTAGGTTTGCTGCTGGGTACTACCATATGTACTACTTGATGAACTTCTTTAGTAACTGCTGCTATTCAAGTGCCGGGTTTAGTTAATTAGCAGCGAATGTCAACAATCCTTTTCATCCTAAGTAAGAGGTATAAGATTAACAAAATGCATGTAAGATGTCTCTGACTCCAAAATCGTCTATATTTCAAGTTGATGTTAGTGTTGGGCTCTTGTGACATGGTAGCAACATATGGAAAACATCAGTTCTTCTCAACTTTTCCTTTGTAGCATCTGATGACGTTGTTTGTTATACTCCTTCCACCCACTTTTATTTGTCTTGTGTCAGTTGTGTGTGTGTGTGCCCGTACAATAGAAAGCTTTGTAACAACTGTAACTCTGTAAGCCATGCAGACATCTTATCTTATCCTAGTCGAGAGCCTTTTACTCATTAGAGTCATTTGAGTAAGGATATTCTATCGTATTGTGAGTGTATCTAACACAGCTTCAAGGCCTACAACACAGTAGCTATTGCTGAAGATAGGTATTGGAGATGTTTAAGACATTCTCTATGTTTTGTTCCCCTTCTTAGTCATAATCGACTTAGTCTAGTCTGATATATACTCAGAAGCACACACCATTTTGAATGCTTAGAACTTGAATTTTATGTTGCTAGGCATTGTTGTAGCATAGTAGCACTCCGTTGGTATAATTAGCGACCCAATTTCGATTATGGAATATGGATTATTTGGAAATAATCTCTTGACATTCAACAGGAGCTTTGGCTCATCCGACTGTCCTACCTTGCCATAGGTAGGGGCCATAGGCAATCGGGTATTGTTGTTGTTGGTTTTGTTTGCTAACTTCTCATTTGAATACTGAGATATGGAAGCCAAGCATGAAGATTTTACAGCTTTATCTCAGGTACTCTATCACTAAGGCTTTCATAGTTTCAATCATCATGACCTTCGTATCTGTACTGGATGTACCTGTTTTCTGGCCAATACTTTCAAGCTACTGGGTCTTTCTCTTTGTCCTTACTATGAAGCGTCAAATGGTGCATATGGTCAAGTACAAGTATAACCCATTCAGCAAGGGTAAACGGGTAAGGGCTTTTTGTCATATGTTAAAATGAACTTGTGGTTGACTCGCTGTTGCACAACTGATTACGCTTACTAGTAGGCTACTGTGTAATATATATATATATGCACCTTTCACTGCATGATGTTTAATATTCTAACTAAGGTATGTTTCCCTCCTTTTTGTGAATATTAACAGCAATATCGTGGGAGAAGGACATCACCTGGCAGTGGTGACATAACGGGAAATGTGTCGGCGCATCAAGACTAACTAAATACTGAAACTACAGAGACTCAACTACTTCTCATGATTAGAGTGGCTAGGGTTTGTCTAATTTATAGATTTAGTCTACTTTTTATCGTATTGTAAAGTGATTTTTCGCCATGTACTTAGCGCAAAAACTAAACTATTCTTGATTATCAAGTCATGCGTGTACATATAGTATCATTGTGCCGGTTTTTATTTACCTGTTTCATCTATTCCTTTTTCTCCGTGTTGTCTAAATCTGGGCGAAGTCCCTTAAAACGTTGATGAGAAAGCAATATCTGAAAGGTGTAAGAGCTCTTTCTATTCCGACCTTCTGCTTCAGAGTATCATAACTTTTATGGCGAATGACTGTTTCTTAGAACTGAACAAATGAGCGAGCTCAGACCATCCACATGCAGCAAGGATCAGCCAATGGCGGAACTTAGAGCCGAGAAGTTTATTGTACACTTATTACATTGAAGTTCAGTTTATGCAATGCCATTGAGTCTTCTCATCCGTGCTTATTTATATTTTTGGTGTTGGCACCTGATGCTTTCAAAAGAACCGCTTCTAGAATGTTGCTTTTTTCAGGTTTTGAATTGTCTGATTAGACCGTCACCAGCTTGCAGGACAGATTATCGGACTTTTGACGCTAGTGAGTCTCGTGTACACTCTCTTCACATTACTCCACTCCGCTTATAATTCGGTTGTCTTAGTCATAATTCAGAAATGCCTTGGTTCTTATTTATATTGATTTGTCACTATCAATGCTTAAAAAAACACATTCTTGTATACAGCAGCAAGCCGGCTATTCAGCTCAAAGATATCATAGTATATTAAAGATATCAAGGATAAGATGCCAAAGAAGTAATCAATAATCAAAAAGTCTTTGATATTGTGAGCCTGTGACATTGTCTTAAGTTCTGGCGTGCAAACATATCATTGGACTAATTCTTTTATTTTTTCCTTACTTGTGTTTTCATCTCGACTTTTTCAGGTAATAAAACTAAGCGCCGTCAAGTGAAAACAGAAAGTATTCACCTTGATCGATGAATCACAAGATCTGAGCGATATTGAATTCTTTTTTCCTGCAGGCATGGATAGATTGTTCCGTAGTGCACAGAGAGGTGATCTTGAAGAGCTGCACAAACTGGTAGAAGAACAACCGCTCCTCCTCCACCAAGTCTCCATAACAGGCTCTGATAATCCTTTATTTTATTCCTGCGTTTCTGGGCACTTGGATTTCACAAAAGCATTACTAGGGATGAAACCTGAATTTGCAGGAGACTTAAATGCAGATGGTTATAGTCCGTTGCATTTGGCGTCAGCAAATGGGGATATAGAGACTGTGAAAGAGATCATAAGAGTTGATCCAAGCATATGCCGTCTACAAGGAAAAGAGGGGAACACACCTCTGCATGCTGCAGTGCTAAGAGGGAAGGTTGATGTTATTCGTGAAATGTTAGAAAACTGTGAAGGTTGCTTAGAGGATGTGACTTTCCAGAAAGAGACCGCGTTGCATCTTGCTGTTAAGAGCATTCAGTTTGGAAGTTTGAAGGTTTTGCTGGATTGGATAAGGCAAAAGAATTTGGGGGAGATTCTGGACAAGAAGGATGAACATGGCAATACTATCCTTCACCTTGCAGTCTGGAAGAAACAAAGGCAGGTACGTCTTAACCGTCATTTGGATACCAAAAACGGAGAGCAAGGGAGGGTAATCGGAAAGAGGGGAAGGAAGGGGAGGGGGAATGAATGAAGTTTACCCTCTCATTTTCATTTGCTGGAGGAAAAATAACTTGCCTTGTAGAGGGGAAGTGAGGGATCCATTTTCCCTTCCTCCATCCCCATTTTGCTCTGCAAACGATGTAAATTGTCTCCCTCCGAATTCCTTCCTTCCCTTTCCCTCCAAATTTCCGTATCCAAACACGGCCTTACCGAATTCTGTTATAGGTAAGCTTCCAGTTTATAACGAATTGGCAATATGGCTAGACTGCTAGACTTATATACCACACATGCGCTATCCCAGGTTCCCACCATACGGTTCAGGTTGGATAACTAGCTCACATTTTTAATTTCTGTTTGATTTATGTAGTTTTAGCAAAAATGTTAAGCTGGTTGGATGCTGTAATGATCTAGGAAATTAGCTCCCAAAAATTCTTTCAAAAGAACCTCTAATCATACCGGCTCACTACATACCGATCATGGGTAAACTTTTAAGACAGTATCCGCTTCAACGACTGAGGTTATGCTAGATGCTGGAAATGGGAAATTTATGTTTTTTTGTTATCCGTTCAAGGTGGATTTGGTGCTGCTTAAATAAGTTGTATTTGTGAGAAGTTGTAGTCTTTTTTTTTAAAATTCTTCTGATTAAAACAAATAAATAAAGCAGGTGTTGGATTTGCTTGTAGAAAATAATCATGGGATTCTGGAGGTAAATGCAATCAACAATAGTGGCTTGACAGCACTAGATTTGCTGTTAATTTTCCCAAGTGAAGCCGGTGACCGAGAAATTCAAGAAATACTTCAAGGGGCAGGAGCCTTCAAAGCTAAAGACATTGCCTTCCATATCACAGCTCCTTCATGCAGCACTCGTAACACACCTGTGAATGACAGTTCATCTAATATAATTCAATACTTCAAATTTCATGCCGGAAGAGACTCTCCTAGCGATGTCCGGAGTACCCTTCTAGTCATAGCTGTTTTAGTGGCGACAGCAACGTACCAGGTTGGCATTACTCCTCCTGGCGGCACGTGGCAGGACGATCAAGGCCATATTGCCGGAACTTCAATCTTGGCCTATCATAGCCGGGTGTCATATGTCTTGCTAGTTGCTTTTAACTCTCTTGGATTGAATGTCTCTCTATACATGATAGCTATCTTGACAAGCAAGTTTCCATTGGCAATAGATCTTCGAGTTCTGCTATTTAGTATGTACTTCACCTATAATCTTACTGTGGGTGCTACTTCGCCAGAGAATGCCAAAGTATTCACAATTGCTGTCACGTCGATCCTGCCTACTGCAGTGCCGTTGATTGGCAACTTAGTACGAAAATACGGGGTTTTTAATTATCTATTAGGCATGTATCGTAGAGGACATGGAAATTAGACACTGAGAAGACAAGTGATTCCTTTATTTATGCATTTTGATCTTTCTTTCTGTACCTATAAAAATTATGAAAACTTCATTTGTACAAATTATGGAATGGTGTTTTCAGCCCGAGGGCAATTTCTTATACAAACCTGATTTTTTTTATTTGTAGCAGAACTCGTTTACAGTTTATAGTTTTCAGGAACTGGTCAAATGAACAAGTAGAATACTGATATGGCCTGCGATTGCGTATCGGTTAATGCATTTTCGACTGAACATCTTACAAAAAGCTGTCAACGAACAGAGAAATATAAACAACGCTGTACAAAGGAAGAAGTGAACAAATGGTAATAAAATTCATTGTTGCACTCTTAACATACGATAAAACTAAATATCCACTGTACATCAATCAACTGCCACTACCATTTAGACATTTAGCAATAATTACGGTTTAACATAAAGCATTTTCATTGCCTAAAGAAACGCAGCCTCGTGATGGTATAGCAACATTTCATCCTGTATCATTTTCCTTATCTTATGCACTCCAACGCTGGCCTCCACATCAACATGACACGGAAGAGGAGCAGCCTGGATCTTACGGCCAATGCACATATTTCGTATGAAGGGGTGTTGTAGTGCCTCTGCCACTGTTATCCTCTTATTCGGATTAAACTGAAGCATCTTCTTTAGCAAGTCCAACGCCTTTGGATCTGTATTTGGGAACAATACCTTGAAATCGATCCCCGGTGTGTAAGGCAGTGATTTGACGAGCTGATATGCCTCCAATTCACAACTAGTTATGAAGCTGAGATCTGAATCATCTTGTGTTCCAAGTACATTGATAATTTTAATCAATTGGCTTCCCCTGTCTTTGGCTGAAAAGAGGCTGATTCCCCCCAGTAATTCAGCAAGTATGCAGCCTGCGGACCAAATATCGACGGAGGGTCCGTAGGTAGAACAATGCATGAGTATCTCAGGTGCTTTATACCCCGGTGTTCCGAAGTTCTCTAATGTAGGAAGTTGGGTATTACTCGAGTCATTGGTGGTTATCGCTAACCCAAAGTCACAAATCTTCAGCTCAAGCTTCGCAGGATTCAGTAGAAGATTTCCGGGCTTCAAATCGCGGTGAATTATGTTGGCAGTGTGTAGATAGTCGAGGCCGTTAAGAAGCTGCAATCATGAATTAATGTCAGTCATGTACTTCAAATACTTGCTGTCAAATTAAAGATTGATCAAATTTTTAATATTCTTGAATTCTCGACTCATTCAATATATTTACGAACTATATATGTGGAAACGTCAATCAAAGAATTAAAAAGAAGAGAAGATAAAAGAAAGTAATAAGACGTACTTGGAACATGAATAACATGGCTTTGTAATTTGGCAATGGTTGATTATAGCGGATGTAGCTGGCAAGATCGGTCTCCATTAGCTCGAAAACCAAGTAGACATCCTTGCACTCAGCAGAAGGAATCAGAACATCCTTCAAAGCAATAACGTTCTTATGGCGAACATTACGCAAGATTCGCAGCTCCCTCAAGATCATCAAAGCTTCCTCGGAATCCCCACGGACTTTAATCTTCTTAATAGCGACTTCCTCCATCGTGAGATTATTGATAGAAGAACAAACGAGGCCGTAGGAACCCCTGCCTATAGGATCTTTAAGCTCGTATTTAGGTTCGACCTCAAATACGGTTTCGTCGTTGTGAAGCTTATTACGGTGCATGATAATCTTCATTGTTAATTTGATATCTTGAATAACAATAATGTTGGTAGAAGAAGAATGGTGAGTGAATAATGTGAATGAAAGAAAGAAAGAATGAGAGTAAAAGGTTAATTTCAATAGGAGTGTTATATATAAATAGCCTCCCACTTCACAGAGTCCTATTAGGAAATTACTACGCGCATAAACTACAACTACTCCGTGTGATAAATTAAGGTAAGTTTTTTGAGATAAATTAAGGTAAGTTTTTATTTAAACGGTAATAAAGTTCGTTAAGTGGCCATCAAGTACAGAACAGAAGGAATCATCTACTTTCCTAAACCATAAACCGAATTTAATTCCAATTCTACCAAGTATTATAATTATTTTTTTTTGCGGGAAAGTATTATAATTATTAGTTTCACTTGTAACTGCGGTTTTCCGAATTCCGTATTAAAGATAAACTAGTTTTAGCCCCGTGCAAAAATGCACGTGGTCATTTTAATAATATTGTTATTTTAAATAGTTCTATTAATAATTCGAATATATTTTTGATGATGAAATTTTAGGCTATATGCTACTAAGATTTTTGTAATATCATTGACATTGTAATTATTTTTTTTTTTTACGTTATTGTTATTTTAATTTATTCTTATTGTTATTTTAATTTAGTACTGTCATGAAAGTTGTACTTGAAATTTCGATCGTGTTTTTATCATTTTCTGTATTTTGTTACATTTTTCTATCAATTACTGTCATTTTGGTTAGTATTTATTATAATTATGTATTATTTATTGTAATATTGATTATTAGTCATAACTCATTATTTAATAATTATATATAAATCGACATCGACAATATATTTTAATATATAATATATAAGTTAGACGTTATCAATATAATCGTTTACGTATAAATTATTGTTTACGAAATAAATCAGAATTAGTACGTAATAATAACACAACTAATGAAACGCAGACATTAATTCAATATGGGTCCCACCATAATTGAATTTAAAAAAAAAAGATAAAATGATGAATTAATGAGGTGGCTTCACCAGAATTCATTAAATGTTTCTGTATTAATATAGATAAGATAAGATTGGGTATGTTATCACGTAATTAAGTACGAAATCACTTTGTCACGATTAATGATAAAAAGGTCACAAAATATAAATAAAAGGGTACGGAGGAATGGTCTCTCAATAACTTATTGAAAGACCGTCTCTCCCAAATTTTATCTATTTACCTTCCGTGTCCGTGTTTTATATTTAGGACTAGAAACGTAATTATTACTATAAACATAACTGTTATAGTCTCTCGAATCTCGATACTCTCTTTGACATCAAATTTCACATTTGAGTTCAAATTTATAAGACTTGGAACATAATTACATAAATATAGTCTACTCGAGAGTTTACCCAGTGCGCACCAAAGATAGCGGCTGCGGATTCTCTTATCATAAAAAAAAAAAGAATATAAACTCGAAAATTCATATATTATACTATTCATTTATTCAATAATATTTTCACAAAATAACTAAAAACCTAAACAATTTTCAAGGGAATAAATAAGTAGACGGTTGGTGAAGCAATGTTATTTTCACAGCACGGTGATTAGATCGTCGCCTACAACATTATTCTAGTGCCTTAAATGAAACCGCTTGCGGTGAGCCGATGAGCTAGGGAATCCGTCTCCATATTGAAACACATCAAGAGAGTTTTTCGATGAGTTGACAGACTATAAAAAATGTTGGTGATTTAAGTGTAATTATCGGTTCGTTTTTGCGTAATTAAGATTGTTTTAGATGGATGTTTTCCTAAATAATATAAAATAAGTTCGGGAATTACGGAGAGTACACTTATTAAATTATTTACGGAATTACGGAATAGTTATGTGACGAATAACTATGACCGGGGTCTCGCAGTAATAATGATTTATTACGAAATATTCAGGGAATGCAATTAAACAGAAATCCAAGAGCTGCATTGTTTGGCAAATCGTTTCCCTAATCTTACCCTGCATATATAAATATGAATGAAAAAGTCGGATGAAGATTTTTTTTTTTTTTTTTTACAGAAAAGACTTTATCTTCTTTGCGTCTAAAAACCAAAACAAACTACACAAAACACTTATGAATTTACTTTTCTGTTTTTGTGCCAAATCCACATCGTCTTATCTGAGTAGAATTTCGGAGTAACACAGGCATTGATTAAGGGCGAAATATTCTATTAGGAAAGCGAAGACGATTCAGTGTGGTTAACAATCGTCAATTTTTATTGCGTGCAAATTAGTATCTAAAGAAAATTGCGTCAAAAATAATTACATCGTCCAATTAATATTTTACCACAAACAGTTTAATGAATCACAAATCATCATAGCATAACTGTTCCAAAATTTATCAAAGTAGAGACCTTGAATTATGGTTAGTGCAACAATGTTTTATGATCCTTACTCATATTTTCTCTTGAAATTTCGTCGAAAAATTGAATGGATAGACTGTACCAAACAACTGATCTAGGAGACATATACAGATTTTGACACTTGCTAACGGAACACCAATATATACAGCTTACTGTCCGGTGGAAGCGATCATTAGGAGCCGAGTAATTGGTTCATAACGGCCGTTATATAAAGCTGTATAAGTGTGTTAACAAGCTCCACTGTCGCCGAGGGGGCAATGCCATTGCCCATCTGCATCACAACTGCAGCACTTAGGCAAAACTTCGTAATGGCCTTGCCTGCAAAACCGGCCAATTGCTCTGGTTTGACATGAAATTCGACATCAATCTGCCAATTACAAAATCAAAGTCGGATTATTAAAATGAACTTCAAACCGAAGGTAATTCATAAAACATTCCTCAAAACGTTGAGCTTTAGCAAATGAAACACGTCTTATCCCGCCATAACGGATTAATGGCTGCTAATTTGAGCGAATGCAGTCTATGTACTGTGATAAGACGGTTGAAAAGTGAAAAGTTACTATTTTATTAAGCTAATTGATTAGTCTAATGCCTCAGAGAACCCTGTTTGTGGTGACGCTAAGGGTCGAGATTACATAGAAATAGATTCCTGATAAGGGATCACCATTAAAAATTGCGTCGAAAATTCATCAGTCAACTTCTATTTTAATGACTCATTAACATCATATCATAAAATACTGAAACTATGATTAAAATAAAATTAGTCAAGTCTAAATGATGACCATTAATTTCCATGCCTTGGTATTGCATCTATGCCTTTGTATTTTCTGTTGAAATTTCAGAAAATAGATAAATTGAAACGGCGATCAGTTAATTTCTGCAACCATGGGTAGATTACACCGAACTGCAGAGCTAGGAGACATAGACGGATTCAAGCAATTGCTAGCTGACCACCCTCTTATCTTACACCATATTCGACTCAAAAATTTGCCGAATTAGAGGAAGGGATGGGAAAACAGCTCTGCATCTTGCAGCGATGCGTGGAAAGACTGAGGTTATCTCTGAAATGCTGGCAAGTTGTGAAGGATGTGACTGTACAGAAAGAGACAGCTTTGCATCTCGCTGTTAAGTATTGTCAGTTTGCCAGCTTGATCGTTATGCTGGATTGGATTAGAAAAACAAACAAGGATGAGATCTTGAATATGAAGGATGAACATGGGAATAGTGTCTTGCATCTTAAATTCTTGATCACTGTTTATATCCTTGTTTTCGTTAATGTTGTTACAGTAATACCATTATAAACTCCAAAGTAGTAGATCTTGCAAATAGGTCACTTTGGGTATTTGGTCGAAACGGTTTTCAGTTTATCATGCTCAAGTTTTAAGTCTACCTTGAGTCGAGTCAGCTTTTGCCCAAGTCAGGTAATTTAGGACAGCTTGCACTTGTGCCTTCGACGCGTTAAGGAAGTCAGACATACACAATCTTTTACTTGCGATGACAGTTAACTAGACAGAGGAAGGTTAATTGCTAATAGTATTTCTCATTTAGTATTAGATCTGCTGTTAATTTTTCCAAGTGAAGCCGGTGACCGAGAAATTCAGGATATGCTCCACAGCTCAGGAGCATTAAAAGCTCGAGATGTTACTGTCCATGTTACAGCAGGCGCCTCGTCGAATTCAAGTAACAAGAATTCAAGTAACCTCATCGAATTCTTCAGATATCATAAAGGAAGAGACTCTCCAAGTGACGTCCGGGGTATCCTTTTAGTCATAGCCATCTTAGTGGCTACGGCAACATATCAAGTCGGGATTAATCCTCCGGGTGGAACATGGCAGGATGATCGAGGACATGTTGCCGGTACTTCCATTATCGGCACTCACAGTTCCGTGGTATATGCCATCCTCATCTCATTCAATTCTATCGGATTCTTCATCTCACTTTACGTGATTGGCACGTTAACAAGCAAGTTTCCATTAAAGCCCGAGCTTATGATATGCATAATAGCATTGTACGTAACATACAACATGGCAGTAATTACTACTTGTCCAACAAACAGCAGAGTCTTTACAATTATATTAACATCCGTCTTGCCAACCGCAGTGCCTGTTATTGGGAACTTGCTACGAAAACACAAGATTGGTACTGAACGTTGTGTCAGAATTTGTACTTATTTGAATAAACAGTAAGAAGCTAGCAAGAGGATATGGTGAAAATGTTATGTGTCGTCTGAAGCTAAACATCCGTCTTGCAGACTCTGTAGCTTCATGTTCTCGCCTGTAGATTACCAAGTCGTATAAGTCGATGTCATAATAAGATTTAGAGCGTGGTACTTTACTAAAAGAATTAAGAGACTCCGTAGCTTAGTTGCAGACTTTTTCAATGTGGTTGTATATGGTGTTAGTCGTTTATTTCTGCCTTTTCCTTTCCCCAAGCGTCTTTGTCTTAATCTACATTCGGACTACTGCGTTAGAATATTCTAACTTGCATGTTTTGCCTGAACTCTCCAAATGGTAATTCTCAAAAAACAGAATAATCATTACATTAATAGAGTTATAGAGTGTCACTGCCAATTGTACTGAAACTCTCCAAATGCTTTTGTATCAAATAAGGACCCTATACTTACAAAAGAAAAGACCTTAAGCCTTATTGAAGTTGCATGTACAAACAAAGAAACAGAAATGAGAAAGCTTTGTTCAAATGGACTAGAATACTACTCCTTCCATTCAAGCAAGTGAAGCTGCTACATTCCTCGATTTGTTGTATAGGAAATAGCTTGAACAAATAAAGGGAAGTAGAATAGGGTTCCGTATTAGTAGATGATTACGATTTACAAGTAAATTTATAGCTGGAAAGTGCAGCCTAGATATTTAAACATCAGAGACGTAATGCATACCTCCAATGGAATGCAGAAGCACCAAAGCCATGGATAAGCACAATTGGAGGCCCCTCTCCTTCCTCCACATAATGTATTTTGCGATCTTACCAGGAACAGGTTTAGTAGCAACGGATGATTCCATAGCTGAAATTCCAGCAGCAACAATTCCTCCCAATGCAATTCCTCTTCTACCAATTTCACCTTTTCTCCCTTCAATATTCACCCACAAAATCAATCAATTCAACATCAAAATAAATAAAGATCTCACCTTTCATATATTTTAGGTGCAAACCAACTTAACTAACCAAACCCATTATAATTAGTGGTACACAAATTAATTATAAGATTGAGTACATCCGAACCCCGTACCCCGCAATATTAGAGGCGGGAAATTACCTACAGGAAGACAGAATCTAGCAGGATATATAAATCTTTGGAATTAAGAAGCACAAGCTGATTGACCAGAATAACGAGACATGAGACCCAAATTAGATCAAAAAGAATAACCGAAATTGAAATGGTCTAATCCGACATTGTCCCCGACTGTGCCATATGTGATACTCCCTCGATCAGAAATTACCTTGGCTCAAACCGACTAATTTAAAAGTATGCCCAAGGTTATCTTCATCAATACGACCCAAAGTGACCCGCTTTCCAAACAGCTCGAAACAAAAGTATACACATTAACACAAAGTAATAAAATGAATTGACTGAACTCTGTGACTGGTAATTCTCAAATTAAAAAACAGAATAACCATTACATTAATAGAGTCATTGACTCACTGCCAATTCTACTGAAACTCAAAAACAAAATAATTACAGACAAATACTACGGAGTATATCGTTTTGATCAACTATGGAAAAGCAGCCTCAACTTGGTACAATAACATCTCATCCCATATCATTCTCCTGATCTTCTCGACTCCAACATTGGCATCTACGTCAACCGCACATGGATATGGAGTCGGTTTGCTTGTAAGGGAGTCATACATACTTCGCATGTAGGGGTGCCTCAGTGCCTCTGCAGCTGTTATCCTTTTTCTTGGATCAAACTGTAACATTCTGTTTAGCAAGTCCAACCCCTCTCGATCGGCATACGGGAATAACAAGTCGAAGGTGATCCCTGGCGTATAACGCATTGATTTGAGTAGGTTTAATGCCTCCAAACTTGTTAAGAACCCCAGATTTGAGTCATGTTGTGTTCCCAAAATACCAATGATTTTGATCAGCTGGTCCACTTGGTTATTTCCCGGGAAGAGGGGATTTCCGCCAAGCAGTTCCGCAAATATGCAACCCACAGACCACATATCAATGGAGGGTCCGTAGGTGTGACAATGGAGGAGGAGTTCCGGTGCCCTGTACCACCGTGTTACGACGTATTCTGTTGCTGGCTGGGATTGGGGCAAACCCTTGGTGGTGGTTGCTAGTCCAAAATCACAGATCTTGAGGTCATACTTAGCGTTCAATAGCAGATTCCCCGGCTTCAAATCGCGGTGAATAATGTTGGAAGAGTGTAGATAGTCGAGGCCACTAAGCAACTGCATGAATTTCATACAAGCTGAATTAGAAACCCATTCTAATTCTAAAAGTAACAAAAAAACTCAAGAAACCCATTCAAATCTCGGTGAATTACTTGCAAAACCCATTCTATGTCAAGAACTAAACTATGTATTGTTATCCTAAGTTAAATTAGTACTACTACTGTATTTATGTATTACCGAATGTTATCAAAGAATTGCAGAAGAATAAAACACGACGACGTACCTGAAACATCAAATACTTGACGGTAATATTCGGAAACCGTTGAAAAGGGCGAATATGGCTGCCAAGATCCGCATCCATAAGCTCAAAAACAAAGTAGACATCCTCGCACTTAGCTGACGGAACCATAACATCTTTCAAAGCAATAACGTTCTGATGGCGAACATGACGCAAGATTTTCAGCTCCCTCAAAGCCTTCAAAGCTTCATCGGAATTCTCAACAACGTTAATCTTCTTAATAGCAACTTCTTCGTTAGTGACGGTATTAAGAGAAGAACAAACGACACCATAAGCACCCCTGCCTATCGCGCGTTTAAGCAAGTACTTAGCCTCGACCTCAAAGACGGTATCCCAAACTTTAAAAAACTTATGCCTGCCATCGTTAGGATGCGTCTTGCGAAAATTGTTGTTAATAAAACCGACGTTGTTGTTGTTGTGACGGTGGATCATCATCATGATTGTTAATTTGTAATCTTGAATTAAGAAAGTAGGGTTATTATTATTATTGAAAGTTTGTACTAATGTTTTTAGATAACAATTAGTGATGATTTATGTTGTATTTATAATGCAGAGAGTGCGAGTAGTACTCTAATACTTCCGTATGAATAATAGTAATGTTTGTAGAAGAAGAAGAAGAAGAAGGAAAGAATGAGAGTATATTGTATATATGTAAAAGGTTAATGATGAGTTACAGAGGTATGAGGATTGTCGTATTTAAATAATTACTCGTGTCTCCGTGTGATTAATTATGGTAAGTTTTTATTTAATTTTTGTCAACAGCTGTATTATAATTACAATTGTAGTTTCACAGGGTAAGGCGCACGGTTTTCAATTCCCACCCCACATTCTCATTCTCATGTAAATTAAACGGCTATAAACCTAATCCCCAATTTATTTTACTAATAATTTATTTCTCTATTTTTTCGTCATAAATAGTTTTTAATTGTATATAAGCTCCTTCGTAAATCCTAAATTATGAATAAATAATGAGCTATTAATTGACGTTTCACCGCTATTTTCACTAGTCCATCGTATTATGAACTAGACATATATTTTACTCACATTATTAAATTAGTGTATGTTTCTCTCTAAAATTGACTCGACCCGATGAACCCGACCAGACTCGCCCGAAACCCGACCAATTAAACCTTGAAATTGGATTAACCGTAACCGTAACCGAACAAACCTGACCCGACCCGACCCGACCTGACTCCATAACCGATGTTAGCCTTATTTTACGAACCCGAACTGAACCGGCCTGACCCGTGACTCGTGATAAGTACTCTAATACTTCCGTATGATTAAAGCTGATAAATACTTGCTGTTCAACTTGATAACAATAATAATACTTTACAATAATCATAGTAATTAAGTATTATGATTGTTTTCACACTATTACATACTTTGTAATTTCTAATAAGTTTCATTACTTTCCGAAAAACATGTAAAGGGGCTTTTTTGTAATTTCATTCTTTCTATACAATTATTTCTTATTACAATTTCTTTATTATGATAATAAATACAGTATGAATTTCAACTCTAATTTAACATTATATATTCTCAACAATAATTCTTATTGGCTTACGTGTCCTAGGCAGATGTTAGAAAATCAAATGATTCTTTAATTGGCTTACGTGTCCTAGACACAAGTTAGAAAATCATATTAGACAATATTAAGAATTAATAGTAATATTAATGTTAATATATTTAAATCCTATCACTCAAAGTTTTTAACAAGATATCGAGTAAAAAGTTAAAAATAGCAAAACAATATATTGAAAATTACTATGAAATGAATGGGATACAAAAAAAAAAGTGTGCCATAAGATACAAGTGTTATTTGTTTAATTAAATATTAAAATTCGCAACTAGGAATCTACATTTACGGTTCGATGGATCAAGTAATCAAAACTCTAATCTAAGCTCAATTTAAATATGACTTCGACATAAAATGTCAATTGTTATATCACATTGCAAGTGTTCTCCTTGAAATTTAAATTTGATATTCGGTTATTTAGCGTTTTAAAATGGGATTTGAACCTAACAACGTGTTTCTTTGTTTGAAAAATCCCTCTAGGCTTGTGGTAATGGAAGCCAAGTTTAACTTGACCCACTCTCATATTTAGACGGTTTTATAGTAGACTCGCTATAGTAGAGTATGCTATATTTGCAACTATCATTCCAAATTAACTAATTGGAAAAAACAAGAAAAAATCCACTCAAGTATGGAATATCAAAACAAGCAATAAGTTTTGCCGAAGACGGTCATAATCCATCTCTTAAATAAGACGGACTAAATGTAGTCATTTTAACGCCAAATGTAATCCGTATAATTTTCGAAGTTAACAAATTGTTTTTTCACATGGTCACATTTGGCGTTAAAATTGTGACATTTGACTCGTTTTTTGAAGAGACGAAATTGGCATGTCTTCATTGAAAATTTGTGCAAAACAAGATATACAACTTTGTGTAAGGTGTAACTCTTGAGGTGAACATTAGTACTACAATTTAAGGGCTTTACCAATTGGCACCCGGAATATTCAAATAAACAATCTGACTGGACACCTTGATTATAAAATCTTTACTACATATTTGCAATATTTGACGAAGAAGCTTTAAGGTTCAAATTGGACAACCAACCTAATAAAGCTGTGTTAACAAGATCCGGGGTTTCATCGCGTGGGTAATGACCAGCTTGAAGGTTCACAACCGTACGTAGTCTTTGGGTAAAACTTGTTAATTTTAACGATCTTGTATGGTCCGACCCATAGGTCAAGGTCACCACAGAGTAGTAGTCAGGGGCGAATCTAGAATAATTAAAAATTGAATGGGGTAGTGAAAATATCAACCAGTTTTTCGTAAAAATGAAATTCGCGAAAAAGATGTGCTTAACATATAAAAATACAAACACAAACGCACGACAAACAATCAAATGAACGGTCGATAGTAACTTAAACTCATTTTTGAAGTAACAATTTTGCCTTTATTTTATTGTTCAACTATTATTTTGATATAGCTTATTTGTGATAAAAAAACCGCTCCGTATTATTTTGATATTTTTACATTATAATTCGACTACTTATATTCATTTTACACGATATAGAAAATTTTACAAAAAAATCCGTACTCCCTATTACACAATCTGATGTAAATAATCAATTTCGAAATTGCAATGAATAACAAATTAACCAAAGGTCACGAACTAAATATTGATATGATACGTAAAATTGGGAAAAAAGAACGGCTTATTGACTTACACAAATCTCTAACACGGGATCAATTGCTTGGAGTACTAAATTTTTACCGCTGAGCCATATCAATTTTGATGCACTACTAATGCCTTCAGTTGTATTTATTATTAACCGTCACATCTGGGGTAGCAAAATACCAGCGTCTAAATATGATGACTATCTGTTATCCTGATATATTGAATGTATCCCCGAGATTAATGTTGGTATTATTGCAGTTCGAGATATAGCGCTTTATGCTCAGACCAAGATGAGAATTGGTCAGTAGTCTCAGTACCATCTGAGTTAGGGTCCTGCGTTTCTATGACACTCCTTCAGACTTTTGAGCAATAACCATGGGTGAAAAAAGTGAATCCCAAATTTCGGCTACATACGACTTTAGAGAGTTTGATGAGTGGTATGTAGTATGAGGGATACATTTGAAAATTGAGAGTCTGAATTGGCCTTAAAAACATTATAATGCTCCTATGTAAGTCTAAGGATAAATATAGTCTAATCATTTGCATTGAGTGTCCACGCAGAAATGCGTGATTATGTGAAAGAGTGATGTCCTTTATTTTCAATGTATTGGTTTCTTAAGGATCAAAAGACAAATTGTCTTGGAATTCAGGATGCTAGAAACTCACGCTTTTAAGAACCGATTCAACTTGATCTGGTTGTTTTGACTGCCAGAATAAAAACCAGTCCGACTACTCTTTCAGGTAAGCTTGCGCTACTACCAGTGCAATAAAGCCTCCAAGACTGCACAAGTATCATGCATTGATGAGAAGCAATATTTGAAATGAGTAAGACCTCTTTCTACTGTGACCTTCCGCTTTACTGTATCTTAACTTTTATTGCAAATGACTGTTTCTTAGAACTGAACAAGTGAGCGAGCTCAGACCATCCGCATTCTGCAAGGATGCTTATTTCAGGTTTTGAATTGTCTGATTAGACTGTCACCAGCTTGCAGGAACAGAAATTATCGACTTTCGACGCTGGTGACTCCCAGTGTATAGGGTCTTCACATTACTCCGGTCTCCCTCTATTAAGAGTTGGTGACAGAGAATAATGGTAATTTGTTTTCTAGTTCTTGTAATAGAATTGAAAGGCAAAGATTTACCTAAAAATACGATTACATCAATATATACATCATATGACGGAGACCAGTAATAGACATCAATATTAAAGAACGGTTTCAGCTGCTAGTGTAGGAGTGTCGGCCACAAGAATCAGGAAAAGGAGATGACATTATTGTTAAGGTACTAACATGCAGTAACAATGAAGTATTCTGTGGGATTCTGGGACTAATTCTTAATACAATTGAAAAATCACTCATATCAACAAGATTTTGACATTGGCTTCAAACTCATCCTTGGACTAATTCTTTTTCTTATAGTATTCACCTTCATCAATAAATGAATCACAAGGTCTGAGCAACAACAGGCTCAATATTGTTATACGTAAACTTTTTAAACAGTATCCGCTTCAACGACTGAAGACTTCAGTACTCGAAGGTTTGAGCTAAGTCTACTTTGACGTCCGGAGGTTCACAATTTTTTTTCATCTTGGAAAGATAAGATATAACATATTGTAGTCAACAACAAAATAAAGTACGGACAGAATCATTAAATTTAATCTTAAGATGCTCATATATACAAAATGATCTAAAGTCTTAGCCTGTAAATACATATAGAGTACTTGATTTATCTCAATCCCATTGTTTGAGGCCTAATCCTCTCAACTACATGAACTCGTCGAGTAACACTCAGGAAAGTCTCAAAGTTTAACTCGGAGGATGAAAACATATGCTTGGTGTTCCGTAAAGGGAACTTACAGTCTGATCTATAGGAGTTTCAGCCTGCTTCGTGAAATATCCTTGAGCAGAAGATGTCTGCCTTCCATAATGTAGTCTGTTATCGAGACGTCTAAAAGGCATTTGCGGGAGAGTTGAGTTCAGATGAATCTATGGGGCCATTAAATAAGAATTGATAACGTTAATAGAAAAATATGTCAACGACTATTAAAACATAAGCAGATATGTGGTCTTTGTGTGAATCCAACCCTCGCATATAGTCATCTTTTTAAACTGTATGGTCAAATACTAAAGAATCTGAACATGTAAATAATTGTTTTTGTGACAGTAGAGCATATTGTTTCCTAGAAAATCTCGACTCTACTCTTCTCACTGGCCATAAAAGATTCATAAACTCGCGAAATGAAGAAACAACAGTGAATCACCAATGCTATTCTAATGAAACAAGGTTTACAGGAATGCACAATTATTTCAGCATACCTTCAGAACTCATCATGCTCATCCGCGGCGGATCTCTGGTTGCCCATCCGCGGCAATTTGCAGGTGCAGTTTCAGAACTCATCATGCTCAACTATTATGGTCAGTGTCAGTACCTATATCAATTGACTCCATTTCAGCATTCAATTAAATTTCAAACTTGCAAATCTTAGTCATTCTACTTTAATGTTCCAAATATTCTACTGCAAACAGTAGAATGACTGAGATTTAATCAAAGATAAATCACAACTCACAAAAAGTATCATAACTTCATACTTCCTACTTCCTTAAAGAACAAGCAATTTACGGAAATGATCGCGATACCGTAGAAAAGATAAAGGGATTTGGCAACTACTGATACCGTATTTCTTATCAATTAACGGATCTGAGAAGAAATATGTGTGCAGGGAGGCTAGTGGAGTATGATGAGCCATCAAAGCTCATGGAGATTTATTCCTCCTTTTCAAAACTCGTTGCTGAGTATTGGTCTACTTGCAGAGGAATCTCCTCTTGAAACTTCAAGCAACTCTAGAGAATCAAACGAATTTGATTGAAAACCCAATTAAATTCAAATTGAAAACTAATTTTCTCCAAATTGAAAACCACAACCCTAATAACTTTAAAAATAATTGAATAAAATCATAGCTGAGATTGCGAACTGGAAGGTGACGAATTGCGCGGAGATAATTGAGGGTTGTCGGTGACAAGGTGTCGTGTGGTGGCTGTCGGCGATAGACGTAGGTTGTGGTTGTGACTCTAGGAGGCTTTGCAGTTTGCCTTAAAACGGCATCTACTTGTGAACAACCTTTGCTATTCTGGTAAATTTCAAGAACACCCGGTACAAACCCTTCTGCTTCAAAATCAACAAAACACAATGTCTAGGCCCCTTTTGATTCTCTAGACTAAAAGTAAACAACAAAGAATGTTTAGCTAAGAAATCAGACTCGTAACCGAGCTCAGACATCAAAAACCATTGTCATCACGTCGATCCTGCCTACAGCAGTGCCACTGATTGGCAACTTGATACGAAAATATGGGGGTTTTAATTATTTATATGGCATGTTTCGTAGAGGACACGGAAATTAGGCAATAAGGAGGAGACATGGGATCGCTTTATTTATGCATTTGTACAAATTATGTAATGGGTCATACACTTGTATAGTGTTAGCATAAACAAAGCATCAAAATATTTGGTTATGAATTATGGTGGAATAAGGCAAATAACAGGCAATGCTAGAGTTGAGTTCAGATGGATACACTCCCCTGCACTTAGCATTTGCCTTATTTGCAAATGTGTCAAATTGTAGTGAGTTGCTATAGGATTTGGCAAAGGGCCGCACATTTGAAACCTCTCTTATAGACGTTTAAAGCGAGGCTTTGCCGGTTTAGATGACAGGAACTTTGGTACAGAATCTAAGACTATGAGACTGGTCATTTTGCAGTTTACAGGAATTCGTCAAATGAACAAATAGAATACTGATATGGCGCTATTTGGTCTTGTTTCTGTTAGAAAGTTGGCTTAAGTTATTACGGGAATATCATTGTCTTGCCTGCGATTGTGTATTGGTTAATGCCTTTTCGACTGAACATCTTACAAAAAGCTGTCAATGAACAGAGAAATATAAACAATGCTGTACAAAGGAAGAAGTGAACAAATGGTAATAAAATGCATTGTCTGCACTCTTAACATAGATAAAACTAAATATCCACTGTACATCAATCAAGTGCCACTGCCATTTAGACATTTAGCAATAATTACAGTTTAACATAAAGC
Source organism: Silene conica (assembly GCA_029255685.2). Classification (NCBI taxonomy): domain Eukaryota; kingdom Viridiplantae; phylum Streptophyta; class Magnoliopsida; order Caryophyllales; family Caryophyllaceae; genus Silene; species Silene conica. The sequence goes on along the minus strand of CM055315.2, from coordinate 5,662,259 downwards.
ATTTTCATCGCCTAAAGAAACGCAGCCTCATGATGGTGTTGCAACATTTCATCCCGTATCATTCTCCTTATCTTATGCACTCCAACGCTGGCCTCCACGTCAACATGACACGAAAGAGGAGCAGCCTGGATTTTACGGCCAATGCACATATTTTGCATGAAAGGGTGTTGCAGTGCCTCTGCCACCGTTATCCTCTTATTCGGATTAAACTGAAGCATCTTCTTTAGCAAGTCCAACGCCTTTGGATCTGTATTTGGGAACAATACCTTGAAATCGATCCCCGGTGTGTAAGGCAGTGATTTGACGAGCTGATATGCCTCCAATTCACAACTAGTTATGAAGCTGAGATCTGAATCAGTTTGTGTTCCAAGTACATTGATAATTTTAATCAATTGGCTTCCCCTGTCTTTGGCTGAAAAGAGGCTGATTCCCCCCAATAATTCAGCAAGTATGCAGCCTGCGGACCAAATATCGACGGAGGGTCCGTAGGTAGAACAATGCAGGAGTATCTCAGGTGCTTTATACCCCGGTGTTCCGAAGTTCTCTGATGTAGGAAGCTGGGTATTACTCGAGTCATTGGTGGTTATCGCTAACCCAAAGTCACAAATCTTCAGCTCAAGCATCAAAGGATTCAGTAGAAGATTTCCGGGCTTCAAATCGCGGTGAATTATGTTGGCAGTGTGTAGATAGTCGAGGCCGTTAAGAAGCTGCAATCATGAATTAATGTCAGTCAATACTTGCTGTCAAATTAAAGATTGATCAAATTTTTAATATTCTTGAATTCTGAATATATTTAGGAACGATATATGTACCGTTCTAGGTTTATAAAATTTTAAAGAAAGTCGGAAACATCAATCAAAGAATTAAAAAGAAGAGAAGATAAAAGAAAGTAATAAGACGTACTTGGAACATGAATAAAATGGCTTTGTAAAGTGGCAATGGTTGATTATAGTGGATGTAGCTGGCAAGATCGGTTTCCATGAGTTCGAAAACCAAGTAAACCTCCTTGCACTCAGATGAAGGAATCAGAACATCCTTCAAAGCAATAACGTTCTTATGGCGAACATGACGCAAGATTCGCAGCTCCCTCAAGACCTTTAAAGCTTCCTTGGAATTCCCACGGACTTTAATCTTCTTAATAGCAACTTCCTCCTTCGTGAGAGTATTGATAGAAGAACAGACGAGACCATAGGAACCCCTGCCTATCAGATCTTTAAGCTCGTATTTAGGTTCGACCGCGAATACGGTGTCGTCGTTGCGAGTGTTGGGAAGATCGTTGTTAATGACACCAAGCTTATTACGGTGCATCATCATCACCATCATCTTCGTTGTTAATATGTTATCTTGAATAATAGTAATGTTTGTAGAAGAAGAAGAAGAAGGAAAGAATGAGAGTTCAGAGGATGTAAGGTTAATGATGAGTTACAGATAGACCTGTCAAACAGGTCGAACGGGCGGGTTGCGGGTCGGGTGGATACGGATTCGGGTAAAATACGGGTCGGGTGTATTTCGAGTCGGGTAGAATACGGGTCATGTCTATACGGGTTCCGGGTCGGGTTCGGGTCAAAATACGGGTCAATCAACATCTTTTCCTCGCATTTTTTAAAACTTCTTTGATATCGTAATTCCTACCCTTTATACGTTTTCTATCCTCTTGCTCGTCTTAGTCAACTTAATTGTCACCGTTTTTGTCCTCACCACCAATATCACCATCGTTATCATCATCATCACCCTTACTAACTCGCTAAGTACGATAATGAGACTCAAATAAGATAACTATGATGACATGACATGTGATCTGAGGTGATGAGGTGGAAGTGTTAACGCAAAGTGGGGTTCAGTTCGACGTAATACGGTGAAAGTGACGGTATGACACATATTTTGAGGTGATGATGTGGCATGTGGTCCTAGGCAATTATATGAAAGGAGGTGTAAGTGACCGTGTGCACACATTTCGATGTAATGATGTGACATGTGGTCCGTCGAAATAATGGGGTGACAGTGCTAACGTGGAATGTAACTTGACGTACTACACTAAAAGTGACGACGTGACACACACTTCGATGTGATGACGTGGCATGTGGTTCGAGGTGATGAGTTGGCGCTGCTGACGTGGAATGCAATTCGACGTACTCCGGTGAAAGTGACGATGTGACACACACTTTGAGGTGATGACCTGGCATGTTGTTTAAGGTGATGACATGGCATGTTGTTTGAGGTGCTGACGTGGCATGTTGTTTGAGGTGATGACGTGACATACCGCATATATGTACATATTCTCCTCAAAAATTTATAAGTCATCAATACTTACATGACATTATATATTTTAAAAATGATATATTGTCTTGACCCAACGGTCAACCCGCTGCGGGTCGGGTTTTGACCCGCTATTTACGGGTCAAAACGGGTTCGGGTATCTTTCGGGTTCGGGTTGGAAAAACCGGGTCATTTACGGGTTATTTACGGGTCGGGTTACGGTCGGTTTTCGGGTCGGGTCAGGTTTTGACAGGTCTAGTTACAGAGGTAGGAGGACTGTCAATCTGTCATATTTAAATACTTACTCGTGTCTCCGTGTGATTATTTATGGTAAGTTTTTATGTAATGTCTGTTGACAACTGTATTATACTATTATAAGTACAATTATAGTTTCTTAGAGTAAGGCGCACGGTTTTCAATTCCCACCCCCACATTCTTATTCTTATGTAAATTAAGGGATATAAACCTAATTTCCAATTTATTTTACTAATAATTTATTTCTCTATTTTTTCGGTCGTAAATAATTTATAATTTTTAATCGTATATGAGCTCCTTCGTAAATGCTAAATTATGAATAAATAATGAGCTACTAATTGGCGTTTCACCGCTATTTCCAAGTCGATCTTATTATGAACTATACATATATTTTACTCACATTATTAAATTAGTGTATGTTTCTCGCAAAAATTGACTCGACCCGAGGAACCCAAACCCGACCAAATAAAACCTGGAAATTGGATTAACCGTAACCGAACGAACCCGACTCGACTCGATAACCGATGTTAGCCTTATTTACGAACTCGAACTGAACCGGCCCGACCCGACCCGACCCGTGACCCGATATTTTCTCAACCCAATAGATAATCCGGTAATGAACTGGTTTAATAATGGTTTAAATAACACTAAATTGACATTCATCTTAAATATTTTCACTTATAACAACAATTAATACACTTACCCATTATTTAAACATAAATTTATGATCTAAAACTAAATATATAAGATAAAACATATGTGATAAACTAACCACACACTAACCCGCTAATATCCATGCCCGACTTGCCACCCGTTGATGACCCGACATGAACCGACTCGTCCTGAACCCGTCACTGACCCAATATAACCCAAACCCGATATGACCCTATTCGTAACCGACCCGAGTGACCCGACTACCACCGCTACTTTTACATAAGAATATTAATTTCGAAATTAATATATTATATTCATTATTACTCAACAATATTTTTACAAAATAACTAAAAAGTCATGCAATTTATAGGGAGTAAATGAGTAGAAACTTGGTGCAAGCAATGTTTTGGGCCTCATGGTTCGTGCACCAAAATATAAACCATTAAGTGGATTACATATCGTACGTACAACCACCAGTTTTATAGCTTTTGAACAATATAATAAGTTTTTTAATTTAGTTTTGAAAATTATAAGATTCATTATAATGTTTTATATGGATAAAAAGGAATTACGTGTTATTTATGTTAAACTAACAATCAGATTTTATAATAAATAAATTTTATATTATAATGTTTAAGTTTAATTGTCAATTTCATTCAGGCAAAAAATGTCAAGTTTTATTTATTCTACCTCTTATTAAAAAAAATTACAGTCAATTTAAATGATAAATTCTTTATAAAAAAAACCACGTTTGTGCAGGGGATCTGCACTAGTAATTAATTATAAATATAATTGTTAGAATTTTTTCCATTTTGGTATCCTGTGAGAGCCGAGGTTTGTCCCAATTTAGTAGGCAAGATTTTACGACATCTTAATTTAGTCATTTGGTTTTAGAGATCCTCATTTCCTAACGGGGAGGATCTAACTCATAGCGTTTTGTGTGTATTGGCACAGAGCCTTAAATTTTTAGGGCCCAATTTTTCAAATTATACATGGATTGATAAAAAAAATTAAAATCAACGAGAAGTGGTGATACCACTATTCCAATTCTTATTACTCAACCATTTCCTTCCCTGGATATGAAAAGATAATTTTCGTCCCAAAATAATTGAGTTTGCTTTTCAATCACCCCATAAACTTATCTAATATTTATTTTTAAAATCTTTAAATATGATTATTATCCCTAATCAATTTCTCACAATCATTTCAAATTTATAATTTATAATTAGGGAGATTGGAATAAAAAGTTTGTATAATAATCTTTCTGATTATCTGAAACGATGATTAAAATAAATTTAGTAAAGTCTGAACGATGACCTTGTACGAGGTTCAGAGTAGAGACGTTGAAGTCAGGACTGCGATGGTTTGACATTGTATTAGCCATTGTGTTCCATGCCTTGGTATTAGACTGTCTATACATTTTTGTTGTTATTTCATCTATACGACTATACCTGTGCATTGTCTCTTGAAATTTCAGAAAAAATAAATTGAAAGGGCGATCAATTCAATTCAGCGGAAGGTTAATTGCAGGCTACTTTTATCAGTTTATGCATAAAGAAGTTCAAAGGGGGTTTAATAGTAGTTTTGATTTAATACCATTATTATCAGTTCAATCGACAATAGTAGCAGAAAACTCTCTAGTCCTGATCGAACCTGTCACTAAAACATGACTGCAAGTTTTGGAATGGCTTGTAGGAAATCGCCTAGGTAATCTGGAGGTGAATGTCATCGACAATAGTGGATGACTGCGTTAGATCTGCTGTAATTTTCCCAGGTGAAGCCGGTGACCAAGAAATCCAGGAAATCCTCCACGGCTCAGGAGCATTAAAAGCTCGAGATGTTGTTGTCCATGTTACAGACGCCTTCTCTTCATCCTTCCTACAACAATCATTCAAGTAACCTCATCGAATTCTTCAGATTTCATAAAGGAAGAGACTCTCCAAGTGATGTACGGGGTATCCTTTTAGTCATAGCCATCTTAGTGGCTACGACAACATATCAAGTCGGGATTAATCCTCCAGGTGGAACATGGCAGGATGATAAAGGACACCCATAATTCTTTGGTATACACATTCCTCATCAACTGCTAAAACCTGGTCTAAATGATGACCATGTACGAGGTTCAAAGTAGAGATGTTGAAGTCAGCACAGCCACGGTTTCACATTGTATTTAGCCATTGTGTTCCATCTTCCATGCCTTGGTATTAGACCGCCTATACATTTTTGTAACTACAACTTTTCCTACAAAAAGCGGACTCTTTACAATTATATTAACATCCGTCTTGCCAAGCGCATCGCCTGTTATTGGGAACTTGCTACGAAAACACAAGATTGGTACTGAACATTGTGTCAGAATTTGTACTTTTTTTTTGGTGAAAGGTAAGTATTATATATCAAAAACCAAAGGCAAATTTAAAAAATTTAAACACTAGTCCTGCCTTGTGAGTGCTTCGTCGAAGGCTGCATCGAAAATGCTACACATCCGCATTACCAGCTTCATCCAAATCATGATTTACTAAACCAATCCCTCACGTTATCAAGCCAAGTTCCCAAAAGGACCCTGACCATTCTGAGAAAACATGGCCCACAAATGCTCCATAATTGAGCATATACATTCACAATTCCAGAAATAACAATCAGACCCAACTGCCCTCTGAACTGCATTCCTGCATCTGCATACCCTGAGCATTGCAATTAGCTCTTCTGCACCGGTCTGCATTCCTGTCTTCCCATCTCACATCCTGACTTCCAAACCTCCAACACATTCCATGTAACCCACTGTCCGCGCCTGCTGCTGCCCAAGACACAGAACAGAACTGATTACGCTGCATTCAGACCCAACCAGGCCTCAAACACCTGATCTGCAATTCTGCCCAAAATCAGCATCACACTTTCCTGAACCGCTCAAGATTGCAGAAAACCTGCCTCTGATAGCTTATTTTCCTGCACTAATCTACATCATACGACGCACAATTCTAAGACTGCTACAAATGCAGACCGCTGCCACTGGTCTGCCTGCAATACAGACGACTGCTGCACTACAGAACAGACCTGCAGCAATTAAGATGCATATATAAGGCTTGCCCAAGAACGCTGCAGCAAACCCAGCCACATCCCCTTAATCTGATTCAGCCTGAGAACAGCAGATAGTCAGACCCTCTGCCATTCTGAATACCCATCCCAGCATTCATTCCCTGCAACACTAACCTCACGCATTGCAGAGATAATGCGTGCTCTATACTGCCAGCACGAATTCTGAACTCTTATTGCCTAACAGACTAAAAATCTGAAAACTAATTCAAAGGACTGGCAACACCCTCCAAAGAGCAATTGTTCAAGGACACACAAACCAAGTTCCTGCGAGTCCAAGACATGAGCAAAGCTGCCCAGGTACTTATTTGATTAAACCTGGAGTGCCACTGCCACACCGACAAGTCTGGATCCGTTTTTTTTCTGAAGCTTTTTTTTAACAACAGACCATGCTACCCTGCACTTCAAAGGCTACATTTACGGAGCCTTATTCCCATTATTGAAATCGCAGTGTGGCTATTTTCGGCTGACCCATGCTGAAACTGTACTGAGATTTGCATCAATGAGCTTAAATAGTTCATTGATGATCTTTTTCGTAAGAAGATAAACTTTAACATTTTGTATCGAACCTTACAAAAAATTCAGAGTACATCAGCAATTAACACTTTGGATCCATGACGGTTAGATTCTAACCTCAACAATGTTCTGAAAGATAACTATATATCTTCAAAACTTAATACGACCCAAGTTTATCTTTACTCAAACAGATTAGTTTAAAAGTATGCCCAAGGTTTTCTTCATCAATACGACCCAAAGTGACCCGCTTTCCAAACAGCTCGAAACAAAAGTATACACATTAACAAAAAGTAATAAAATGAATTGACTGAACTCTGTGACTGGTAATTCTCCAATTAAAAAACAGAATAACCATTACATTAATAGAGTCACTGACTCACTGCCAATTATACTGAAAATCAAAAACAGAATAATTACAGACAAATACTACGGAGTATATTGTTTTGATCAACTATGGAAAAGCAGCCTCAACTTGGTACAATAACATCTCATCCCATATCATTCTCCTGATCTTCTCGACTCCAACGTTGGCATCTACGTCAACCGCACATGGATATGGAGTCGGTTTGCTTGTAAGGGAGTCATACATATTTCGCATGTAGGGGTGCCTTAGTGCCTCTGCAGCTGTTATCCTTTTTCTTGGATCAAACTGTAACATTCTGTTTAGCAAGTCCAACCCCTCTCGATCAGCATACGGGAATAACAACTCGAAGGGGATCCCTGGCGTATAACGCATTGATTTGAGTAGGTTTCGTGCCTCCAAACTTGTTAAGAACCCCAGATTTGAGTCATGTTGTGTTCCCAAAATACCAATGATTTTGATCAGCTGGTCCACTTGGTTATTTCCCGGGAAGAGGGGATTTCCGCCAAGCAGTTCCGCAAATATGCAACCCACAGACCACATATCAATGGAGGGTCCGTAGGTGTGACAATGGAGGAGGAGTTCCGGTGCCCTATACCACCGTGTTACGACATATTCTGTTGCTGGCTGGGATTGGGGTAAACCTCTGGTGGTGGTTGCTAGTCCGAAATCACATATTTTCAGATCATACTTAGTGTTCACTAGCAGATTCCCCGGCTTCAAATCCCTGTGAATAATGTTGGAAGAGTGTAGATAGTCGAGGCCATTAAGCAACTGCATGAATTTGATACAAGTTGAATTAGAAATCCATTCTAATTGTAAAAATAACAAAAAAACTCAAGAAACCCATTCAAATCTCGGTGAATTACTTGCAAAACCCATTCTATGTCAAGAACTAAACTATGTATTGTTATCCTAAGTTAAATTAGTACTACTACTGTATTTATGTATTACCGAATGTTATCAAAGAATTGCAGAAGAATAAAACACGACGACGTACCTGAAACATCAAATACTTGACGGTAATATTCGGAAACCGTTGAAAAGGGCGAATATGGCTGCCAAGATCCGCATCCATAAGCTCAAAAACAAAGTAGACATCCTCGCACTTAGCTGACGGAACCATAACATCTTTCAAAGCAATAACGTTCTGATGGCGAACATGACGGCAAGATTTTCAGCTCCCTCAAAGCCTTCAAAGCTTCATCGGAATTCTCAACAACGTTAATCTTCTTAATAGCAACTTCTTCGTTAGTGACGGTATTAAGAGAAGAACAAACGACACCATAAGCACCCCTGCCTATCGCGCGTTTAAGCAAGTACTTAGCCTCGACCTCAAAGACGGTATCCCAAACTTTAAAAAACTTATGCCTGCCATCGTTAGGATGCGTCTTGCGAAAATTGTTGTTAATAAAACCGACGTTGTTGTTGTTGTGACGGTGGATCATCATCATGATTGTTAATTTGTAATCTTGAATTAAGAAAGTAGGGTTATTATTATTATTGAAAGTTTGTAGTAATGTTTTTAGATAACAATTAGTGATGATTTATGTTGTATTTATAATGCAGAGAGTGCGAGTAGTACTCTAATACTTCCGTATGAATAATAGTAATGTTTGTAGAAGAAGAAGAAGAAGAAGGAAAGAATGAGAGTATATTGTATATATGTAAAAGGTTAATGATGAGTTACAGAGGTATGAGGATTGTCGTATTTAAATAATTACTCGTGTCTCCGTGTGATTAATTATGGTAAGTTTTTATTTAATTTTTGTCAACAGCTGTATTATAATTACAATTGTAGTTTCACAGGGTAAGGCGCACGGTTTTCAATTCCCACCCCACATTCTCATTCTCATGTAAATTAAAGGGCTATAAAACTAATCCCCAATTTATTTTACTAATAATTTATTTATCTATTTTTTCCGTCATAAATAGTTTTTAATCGTATATAAATTCTTTCGTAAATCCTAAATTATGAATAAATAATGAGCTATTAATTGACGTTTCATCGCTATTTTCACTAGTCCATCTTATTATGAACTATACATATATTTTACTCACATTATTAAATTAGTGTATGTTTCTCGCAAAAATTGACTCACCCGAGGAACCCGACCCGACTCGCCCGAAACCCGACCAAATAAAACCTTGAAATTGGATTAACTGTAACTGAACAGACCCGACCCAACCCGACCCGACTCGATAACCGATGTTAGCCTTATTTTACGAACCCGAACTGCACCGGCTTGACCCGTGACTCGTGACCCGATATTTTCTCAACCCAATAGATAACCCGGTAATGAACTGGTTTAATAATGGTTTAAATAACACTAAATTGACATTCATCTTAAATATTTTCACTTAAAACAACAATTAATACACTTACCCATTATTTAAACATAAATTTATCATCTAAAACTAAATATATAAGATAAAACATAGGTAATAAACTAACCTGACACTGATCCGCTAATAACCTGCCTGACTTGCCACCCGTTGATGACCCGACATGAACCGACTCGTCCTGAACCCGTCACTGACCCGACATAACCCAAACCAAATATGACCCTATCCATAACCAACCCGAGTGATCCGATTACCACCGCTACTTCTACATAAGAATATTAATTTCGAAATTAATATATTATACTCATTACTCAACAATATTTTTACAAAATAACTAAAAAGTCAAGCAATTTATAAGGAGTAAATAAGTAGAAACTTGGTGCAAGCAATGTTTTGGGCCTCATGGTTGGTGCACCAAAATATAAACCATTAAGTGAATTACATATCGTACGTACAACCACCAGTCTTATAACTTTTGAACATTATAATAAAGTTTTTTAATTTAGTTTTGAAAATTATAAGATTCATTATAATGTTTTATATGGATAAAAAGGAATTATGTGTTATTTATGTTAAACTATCAATCAAATTTTATAATAAATAAGTTTTATATTATAATGTTTCAGTTCAATCGTCAATTTCATTCAGGCTAAAAATGTCAAATTTTATTTCTTCTACCTCTTATTATTACACGTTATTTAAAAAAATTACAGTCAATTTAAATGATAAATTCTTTATAAAAAAACCACGTTTGTGCACGGGATTTGCACTAGTAATTAATTATAAATATAATTGTTAGAATTATTTACATTTTGGTGTCCTGCGAGAGCCGAGGTTTGTCCCAATTTAGTAGGAGGATTAAAGTGGTCAAGATTTTACGGCATCTTAATTTAGTCATTTGGTGTTAGAGATCCATCATTTCCTAACGGGGAGGGCCGGAACTCGGAAGAGGTTTTAAAGACCCATTTTCAAGCTTGTCTAACTCATAGCGTTTTGTGTGTATTGACACGCGCTTTAAATTTTAAGGGCCCAATTTTTCAAATTTTACATGTGTTGATAAAAATAATTGAAATCAACAAGAAGTGGTGATAATACAACTATTCTGATTCTTATTACCCAACCATTTCCTTCCCATTTCCTTCCCTTGATATGGAAAAATAATTTTCTTCCCAAAATAATTGAATTTGCTTTTCAATCACTCCATAAACTTATCTAATATTTATTTTTAAAATCTTTAAATATGATTATTATCCCTAATCAATTTCTCACAATCGTTTCAAATTTATAATTTATAGTTAGGGAGATTGAAATCAAAAGTTTGTATTATAATCTTTTCGATTATCTAAAAACAAATAACGTCGAAAAAACTCCAATTAATCTACAAAACTATCAAAAACTAACTTCGAAAAGAATAAACAATCTTATAAATTGAAACACTAACAATTTTACTAGTTCAGTAGTGAAAGTCGACGTGGATGCAAGAAAAAGTTACTTGATTAAAAATTAATTGCTAGAGGATTGAAACTATGCGGATTTTAGGGCGATTATTGCATTGGAAAGATCTAGGGTTTGGGGAAGGGTACTTGTCGAGAGAATAATGGATAGGAAGGGGTTAGAGAGAGTTGTTTTTGATTTCAAAATGAGATGGATTGCGATAGTATTTGGATTATACTTGTTGGATTTTTTTTCCATATTCTCAAACATTTGACCCCAATTCAAATTTTAAAATTTTGAACTTTTCAAACAATAAATTTGGGCCAAGTCCACATTTATAAACGAAAAATTCGTTGTCAAACAGACCGTAAAATTATTTTAGTAACAAACAATACATGATTAGATCACCCCTAGACCCCTACAAGTTACTCTTGTGCCTTAAAGAACCCCATTTGCGGGGATTAGACCTCATATTGAAAACAAATTGAGATAAATTTTCAATGAGATAATGAACATACAAAATTGGGTCAAACAAACGACGCCATAGGCACCCCTGCCTATCGCATGTTTAGGCTCGTACTTAGCATCGACCTGAAACACGGTATCCCAAACTTTAAAAAATCTATGACAGCCGTCGTTTGGGTGAGTGTTGCAAAAATTGCTGTTGCTGACACCAAACTTATTATGGTGAATCGCGTTATTACGGTACTGCATCATCATCGTAGTTAACTTGAATAATGGTTCAGAGACAAGAAGGAGAAGAAGGAATACAGATTAATTGTGAGTTTAGTGTATGTAAGAGATAAAGAAAGAGATGATCGAGTAGAAGGGGATGTAATATTGTAATGGTGTATGATGTTGTATTTAGACCATGTTTATCCGTAGGTCTTGTAGCTCTACTTAGCCCTAGTTCCTATATTAAAATACTAATTTTTTTTCTTAACCTACCTTCAAACCATACCTCTTCATTTCTATCTTTTATCAAGACCTACCTTAACCTACCTTTAACCTTATACCTTTTTACACTAAACAAGGTCAAGAACGAGGTCTGGAAAGTGTTCCAAGAGGTCCAGATTGGACCGTATGGACCTAGTTTATTCAAAGGTGTTCCAACCTTTTAATTTCTTTTTCCTTTTTTTATTTATTATTTTTTGTCTTTATTCAAGACCTAGACCTACTTAGCCCAAACCATAAACGTAGTCTTATAGAAGTCTAATACTGTTTGATTAAAGCTAAAATACCTTTTATTTTATTAATAATTTATTTTTCTATTTTATCTGTGGTAAATAATTTTTAATCATGAGCTCCTTCGTAAATCTTAAATTATGAATAAATAATGAGCTGGACTAATGGTTGATTACCTTGTTGTACTAATGGTTCGACTATATGACTATGTATTCGATCAGATTCATATTCTAAACCTATCCCTTTGATCTGGACTGCTGCACATGTCGACTTCAGAAAGGCAATGCTAGAGTTAAAGCCTGAATTTGCAGGAGATTACTACTGTTCAGGTGGATATACTCCCCTGCACTTAGCACTTGCCAGTGGGCTAGTCAAATAGTCGGAACTGTGGAAGTGATTCTTTGAGCGTGTCAAGTTGCAGTAAGATGCTATAGGATTTCTCAAAGCGCACATTTGAAACCTCTGTTATAGTAGTCGTTTCAAGCGAGGTTTTGCCGATTTAGTTAACAAAAACTTTGGTATAGAATGTAGGACAACGATGAGACTGTGCAGCTTGCAGCTTGCAGTTTACAGGAACTCGTCAAATGAACATGAAGAATACTGATATAGTGCTGTTTGGTTTTGTTTCTGTTACAAAATAGGCTCAGATTATTATGGGAATAGCATTCTCTTGAATTTTTATCATGTATCAGTTAATGCATTTTGGCGTTTGGAAGAAACAGACTCAGACATGCATGTTTTAGTTAATTTTCTTATGTTTACACATTGAATTGGTCAGCCATTTATTTACATCTTTTTGTATTACAGTAATACTGTTACTTGGTAGATCTTTCATATTGATCCTTAGACCTTTACCAAAGAGCAGAAGGTTATTTGCTTCTTCAATGCATAAACTGTATGATGCAAGTATACCCACTTTATAATGCGCTCAATCGTAAACAGTAGCAGGGCAATGCAAGTCGTGACTCGTGGTTGTTTAACAAAAACTGATTTCCATACTTACAAAAATAGACACCACTGCAGAAATACAGAAACCAACAAATGAATTGACTAAACTCCCAAGATGGTAATTCTATAAAAACTGAATAACCATTACATTAATAGAGTTAAACTGTCAATTCTACTAAAACCCAAAGAGAACAACTACAGACAAATACTATATTGTTTTGATCAACTATGGAAAAGCAGCCTCAATATGGTATGACAACATCTCATCCCATATCATTTTCCTGATCTTCTCGACTCCAACCTCGGCGTCTACATCAACCACACATGGATATGGAGTCGGTTGGCTTGTAATGGAATCATACATACTTTGCATGTAAGGGTGCTGCAATGCCTCTGCAGCTGTTATCCTTTTTCTTGGATCAAACTGCAACATTTTGTTTAACAAGTCCAACCCCTCTCGATCAGCAAACGGGAATAACGACTCAAAGGTGATCCCTGGTGTATAAGGCCACGATTCGAGTAGCTTTAGTGCCTCGAAACTTGTTAAGAACCCCAGATTTGAGTTATCTTGTGTTCCCAAAATACTAATGATTTTGATCAGCTGGTCCACTTGATTATTTCCCGGGAAGAGTGGATTTCCGCCAAGCAGTTCAGCGAATATGCAACCTACTGACCATACATCAATGGAGGGTCCATAGGTCTGACATTGGAGGAGGAGTTCCGGTGCCCTGTACCACCGTGTTCCGACGTATTCTGATGCTGGCTGTGATTGGGGTAAACCTTTGGTGGTTGTCGCCAGTCCGAAATCACATATCTTCAGCCCATATTTAGCATTCACTAGCAGATTCCCCGTCTTCAAATCGCGGTGAATAATGTTGGAAGAGTGTAGATAGTCGAGGCCACTAAGCAACTGCATGAATTTCATACAAGGCGAATTAGAAACCTGTTAAACGATGTGCAATTGTACATACCCGATGTTGGAAGGCCATTAATTACTACGTATTGTTAATTTGTTATCCTAAGTTAAACTAGTACTGCTATACGTATGTATTACAGAATCTGAAAGAGCCTGATCAAAGAATTACAAAGAATAAAACATGACAAAAGAAAGATTGACGTACCTGAAACATCAAATACTTGGCGGTGTTATTTGGGAACCGTTGAAAAGGGCGAATATGGCTGCCAAGATCCGCATCCATTAGCTCAAAAACGAAGTAGACATCCTTGCACTCAGGTGAAGGAACCATAACATCTTTCAAAGCAATAACGTTGTGATGGCGAACATGACGCAAGATTCTTAGCTCCCTCAAAGCCTTCAAAGCTTCGTTGGAATTCTGAAGAACGTTAATCTTCTTAATAGCAACTTCTTGGTTAGTGACGGTATTAACACAAGAACAAACGACACCATAGGAACCCCTGCCTATAGCATGTTTAGGCTCGTACTTAGCATCGACCTGAAACACGGTATCCCAAACTTTAAAAAATCTATGACAGCCGTCGTTTGGGTTTGTGTTGCGAAAATTGCTGCTGCTGACACCAAACTTATTATGGTGAATCGCGTTATTACGGTGCTGCATCATCATCTTCGTTAACTTGAATAATGTTTCAGAGACAAGAAGGAGAAGAACGAAGACAGATTATTTGTGAGTTTAGTGTATGTAAGAGATAAAGAAAGAGATGAACGAGTAGAAGGGAATGTAATATTGTAATTTGTAATGGTGTATGATGTTATGTTAGTATTTATAAAAGTCTAATAGTGTTTGATTAAAGCTAAAATACCTTAGCTTCGTTTTCACGTTTATAACTCAACTAGTTTTTGAATCCGTGCACTGCACGGGTAGTAATAAATTTTTGTTATTAAAAGTAAAAATTAATATATATTTTAAGATTTAGTAAATAACTAATAATTATTAGAAAATTTTACTGTCTACTCATATACAGTACTATTGATATAAGTTTGTGCTACTTAATATTATTCGAAATACTACACTTTTTTTTCTCAACTTTCTAACTTATGACTTTATGAGAGGTGAAATTTGAAATAATGTCGTCTCAAATTATGAATAAATAATGTGCTATTAATTGGTGTTTCACCGCTCTTTCCACTAGCCCATCGTATTATGAACTATACATATCTTTTACTCACATTATTAAATTAGTTTATGTTTCTCGCAAAAACTGACTCGACCAGCGGAACCCAACCAAATACAACCCGAAAATTGGATTATCCGAAATCGACCCGACTCGATAACTAATAGTAGCCTTATTTTACGAACCCAAACTGAACCGGCCCGACCCGTGACCCGATATTTTCTCAACCCGATAAATGACCCGATAATGAACTGGTTTAATAATAGTTTAAAAAACACTAAATTGACATTCATCTTAACTTTTTTCACTTAAAACTACAATTAATACACTTACTCATTATTTAAATATAAAATTATCATCTAAAACTAAATATATAAGATAAAACATATGTGATAATCTGACCTTACACTGACCCGCTAATGACCCTACCCGACTTGCCACCTGTTGATGACCCGACATGAAAATGACCTGGCATGAACCGATCTGACCCGAACCCGTCACTAACCCGACATAACCCAACTCCGATATGACCCTACCCGTAACCGAACCGAGTGACCGATTACCACCGCTACTTCTACATAAGAATATTAATTTTGTAATTAATATATTATATTCATTACTCAACAATATTTTTACAAAATAACTAAAAAGTCGAACCAATTTATAGGGAGTAAATAAGTAGAAACTTGGTGCAAGCAATGTTTTCGGCCTCATGGTTGGTGCACCAAAATATAAACCATTAAGTGAATGTGCCGTGTACAATCACCAATTTTTAGTTTTTGAGCATTATAATAAAGTTTTTGAATTTAGTTTGGAAAATTATGAGATTCATTATAATGTTTTATGTGGATAAAATGGAATTATGTGTTATTTATGTTAAACTAACAATCATATTTTATAATAAATAACTTTTATATTACAATGTTTAAGTTCAATCGTCAATTTCATTCAGGCTAAAAATGTCAAATTTTATTTCTTCTACCTCTTATTATTACACATTATTAAAATACATTACACTCAATTTAAAGGTTCAGTTCTTTATAAAAAAACCACGTTTGTGCACGGGATCTACATTACTAATTATTATAAATATAATTGTTAGAATTATTTCCATTTTGTTATCCTGAGAGTTGAGGTTTGTCCCAATTTTTATTTAGGCTTATAAATTTAATATACTCTGCATTACGGAGTATTATATTTTGAACATAAAACCATTTTTTTTACAATAGTATGTTGCTTTATATTGAGTTTTTTGCAGCACCTAACATTTACATTGTCTGTAGAAATAATACCCAAAGTTATTTTTTTGCCCAACAACACCTAACATTTTTTGTTTTCTGTCTAATAATACCAAAATCAGTTTTCCGTATAAAAAAAGTCAAGATTCTGTCTTGACTAACGGTGAAATTGATTTGACTTTATTTATTCATTCTTTCTTTTTCACTAATGGCATTGGAAAGGTAATTGGTAATGTATCTTATTTTTAGGTGACTTATTTTCATTCAACAAGCCATTTATAACATTTTTTTTGTCAATAAGTCAAATCTTTATCAATCCACTTGCTTCAAAAAACAACACACATGCAAACCCGTCTCTACATTGTAAAACTTGCAGGTCATGAATCTTTTGCCCAAATTTTGATGTTCCCATGATGTTTTCTCAGCTACTGGAATGCCACAATTGCATCTTACCCGCTTTGTTGAGTTTGGGGATTAAATTGAATAAGACATATTGGGTTAAAAGGATGGTGAGGGAAGAGGAGAAAACTCGACAAAGTAAGCCCAATTAATTTGGGGTTTTAATTTGAGAAAGAAAGAATTAAATAACTAAGGAGGAGGTTAGATAAGGATTTAATTGTAGGGAAATTAGGTTTAATTGTAGGGAAATTAGGTTTAATTGAAGGGAAATTAGCAAAAGGGAAATTGGGTTTAGAAAAGGATGATGAAGAGAGTAGTGAAATGCATTAGGGGAAAAGAATGAAGCGTGAAATCAATTTTACCGTTAGTCAAGACTTGAATTTTGCTCTTTTTTTGACGCAAAACTGATTTTGGTGTTATTAGACAAAAAAACAGAAAATATTAGGTGTTGTTGGGCAAATAAAAACTTTAGGTACTATTTCTACCTATAGTGTAAATGTTAGGTGCTGACAGAAATGTTAGGCATTTTGTATTTTATTAGGTTAAAATGTAATTAATTAAGATAAAAATTGACTATTATATATTTTAGGTCACTAAAATGAGTTTATTTAAACCTTAGGTTATAAAAGTGGAAATAATCCAAATCTTAAGTCAGAAAAGTAAAGTTATCTCGTGGCACTAGAGTGAAATTAGCCCATACAAAATTGAAAGTTTTTCTAACAGTTATACTATATCGATACTCTTTATAACATCTACTCTACATTCCAGTTCAAATTTATCTCTATAAAAGGACTAAATTTTAAGAGTCTCAAATTAGTCCCTTAAATTAAGGAAAATATGACTCCACATCTTTCACACGAATTTAATTTCTCTTCTTCCTATATTCAAAATTAATTTTGTGCCGTAATTAATTCTGATCCGTAATTAATTCTAATTCGTAATTCCGTATTCTGATCTTTCCTCATTCCTATTTACGTAATCAATTGTAGTAGTACATTTCGTCATTGTCATAATAAAATACGATATGATCATATTATTGTTAATTGAATATTTAAATAACAACATACAACAGTCCAATAAAATACGATATTTAAAGATCCGAAAATTAAATCAAAAAAACAAAAAATTACAAACAACAAAAATCCTATATATCAGCAGAATAAATAGTCTTTTTGTTGAATTTAAATCTTTTAGTTGAATCTTATATAAACTCAACTAAAAATCTGGAAATATACAGAAAAACAAAAAACCTTCACAAAAAATCGTCTTTTTGTTGAATTTAAATTAAAATGCGATATACAACGCAACGGTCCGATATATATCAAAATGATCATATTTCGCCAATTTCATCATAAAAATAAAACAAAAATCTAGTATATAAGCACAAAAAATAGTTTTTTTTGTTGAATTTAAATCTTTTAGTTGAATATTATTTAATTAAACAAAAAATCTGAAATTATACAGAAAAAACAATAATCCGGTATCAGCACAAACAAATAGATTTTTTGAATTAAATTAAACACGTGCATTTTTTTACGGGCGTAAAACTAGTTTATAATTTAAGAGGTGTTGGTTAAATTTCTTACGAAGAGTCCATATAAATATACATACCGTAATATTTATTTTTACCATTAAAAACAAAGGATTTAGATAGTGTCTAAGAGCTTATTTAATGCGTAGCCAAGTGAACAAATTTCAGGCTTTATGATTACTTGGAAATAATCATAATCGAGTAATCTCTTATAAGAAATTTTTTTGGGTCCTCACAATAAACACAAATATGTCTTCTCCAGCCAACAAGGTGCTTCATTCCTAATATCTTCTATAAATATAAAGATAAATGTTGGTGATTTAAGTGTAATTAGCAGTTCGTTTTTGAGTAATTAAAATTGTTTTAGATGGGTGATTTTCTAAATAATATAATATAAGTTCGGGAAGTACGGAATGTAAGCTTATTAATTATTTATGGAGTTGCGGTATAGTTATCGGACGAATAACTAGGCGGGATTAAATCCACGCAGTAATAATGATTTATTACGTAATATTCAAGGAATGCAATTAAACGGAAATCCAAGATTTGCATTGTTTGGCAAAATTCGTTTCCCTAATCTTACCCTACATATATAAATATGAATGAGAGTCTGATGAAGATTTTTACAGAAAACTTTATCTTCTTTATATCTAAAAAACATTAACAAAGTTCACAAAATACTTTTGAATTTATTTCTCTGTTTTTGGTGCCAAATCCAGATAGACACCGTATTACCTTAGTAGAAATTTCGGAGTAACCCAGACACTGATTAAGGATCGAAATATTCTATTAAAAAAGCATAGACGGTTTGGTGTGATTAACAATTGTCAATTTCTGTTTCGTGCATATCAGTCTATAACAATAAATGCATGGAAAATATTAGGAATGAGTTTCTTATTGACTAAGAAGGACATAATTATTATCCTCTCGGTGGACCTAAGTATTTTTCTATGCTACAAATGAATTTTACTCAATCACGGAGATATAAGAGTGAGAATTTCGGGACAAGATAAGTTAATCCACTGGGGAAGTGATGATTAACCCCCATAACTCTTTGCAATTGTGAAATTAAACCTCGTAACTTTCAATTGGAGTAATTTGACCCCATAACTTATGTTTTTTTCTGTTACGAAATAGGGGTGAAGCCCCGAGAAATTATTTGATACTAGATATTACACGATGAATGGATACCCCAAAAATATCCTCTTTAAGGATAGACCTTAATCCACTACTTGGACTATCTTAAAAAATCGGATTGTGACTAGAATTTACCCCCTGATTAGCTAAGTAATCGGCGGCGCGATTCGCTTGCCTATACGTATGCTCGAGCTTGACTATCCAACGTTCTTCCTTCAACAAGTCCTTGCACCGACTGACCAAAAATTTCAACCCATTGCTTACGAGATGCTCCTCATTAATAAGACGGACACTAGGTTTATTATCCATATGGATTATCAATCTCGTAAGATGCAGCTCTTTTGCTCGCTCTAAACCGACGAGGAGAGCGCGTGGCTCGGCTTTCATAGATGTGCATCCGCCACAAGAGAACATAAAGGTTGACATAAAATCTCCCATGACTTATGTAATAAGTGAAATTAAACCATTTATCAAACTCTCACGAAAAATTCAATTTATCATATCATAAGAGTAAAATACTTATGTTTTTATGAAAAAAAAAAATTACAAAAAAATAGCATAAATTAGATACAAAAATTAAAAGTTGTACGAAAAAAAAAAAATTATGTGTAAATTTTTTGAAATGTTGAAAAATTGAAATATTTGAATCTTTTTTACCCTTTAATTATATTTTTTCATGAAAATCTTTTATTCCACCTTCAAATTTTAACACAACTACCAAACAAAATGTGTTGTAATTGAAATTTTTCTTACAAAAATAGTAAAAAGGGTAAAAATCTCTATATAATTTTTTTTGTTAACAAGTTTTTATCTAATTTATGCTACTTTTTTTGATTATTTATTTAGAAATTTACTTTGTATTTTTCATACAAAAGATAATCATTTTTACTTTTGTGATATAATATATTGAATTGCTCATAAGATTTTTATAAGACGCTTAATTTCACTTATTATGTACGAAGTAAGTTATGGGGCCAAATTACTCCAATTAAAAGTTATAGAGACTAATTTCACAATTATACTAAATTATAGGGTTCAATCACTACTTACCCGTTAATCCACACAAGCAAATTGAAGACGTTTGGGTTAAACGTATTTAAGTATCAGACAAGAAGGTGATAACGTTACTCTAAGACAAAAGTATTAAGAGAATCTGTTTGCAATGAATCAGTAATCATGTTTTCATGATTATTAGACAACCTATACATTTTTCTCTTGAAATTTCAGAAAAATAATATTGAATGGGCGATCAAATTGGATAGACTGTACTGAACAGACGAACTAGGAATCGTAGACGGATTCCGACAACTGCTAGCAGCTAGCGGAACACCAATATTGCAGCGAATTAGAGGAAATAGGATAACAGCTCTGTATCTTGCAGCGATCCGAGGAAAGACTGAGGTTATCTCTGAAATGCTGGGAAAGAGACTGTTTTGCATCTCGCTGTTAAGTATTGTCAGTTTGCTAGCTTGATCGTTATGCCGGATTGGATTAGAAAAACAAACAAGGATGAGATCTTGAATATGAAGGATGAACATGGGAATAGTGTCTTGCATCTTACTGTTTGGAAGAAACAGTAACAGGAAACTCTAAGTCCTGAACCTGTACAAAAACATGACTGAACTCTCTAATTGGTAATTCTAAAAAAACAGAATAACCATTACATTAATAGAGTTATAGAGTGTCACTTCCTATTGCACTGAAACTCGAAACAGAATAATTACAGACATACTACGGAATTTATCGTTTTGATCAACTATCGAAAAGCAGCCTCAACTCGGTACAATAACATCTCATCCCATATCATTTTCCTAATATTCTCGACTCCAACATTGGCATCTACATCAACCGCACATGGATATGGAGTCGGTTTGCTTGTAAGGGAGTCATACATACTTCGCATGTAGGGGTGTCGCAGTGCTTCTGCAGCCGTTATCCTTTTTCTTGGATCAAACTGTAACATTCTGTTTAGCAAGTCCAACCCCTCTCGATCAGCATACGGGAATAACAACTCGAAGTTGATCCTTGGTGTATAAGGCCATGATTCGAGTAGCTTTAGTGCCTCGAAACTTGTTAAGAACCCCAGATTTGAGTTATTTTGCGTTCCCAAAATACTGATGATTTTGATCAGCTGGTCCACTTGGTTATTTCCCGGGAAGAGGGGATTTCCGCAAAGCAGTTCCGCGAATATGCAACCCACGGACCAAACATCAATGGAGGGTCCGTAGGTGTGACATTGGAGGAGGAGTTCCGGTGCCCTGTACCACCGTGTTCCGACGTATTCTGTTGCTGGCTGGGATTGGGGTAAACCTTTGGTGGTGGTTGCTAGTCCGAAATCACATATTTTGAGGTCATAATTCGCGTTCACTAGCAGATTCTCTGGCTTCAAATCTCGGTGGATGATATTGGAAGAGTGTAGATAGTCGAGGCCATTAAGCAACTGTATGAATTTGATACAAGCTGAATCAGAAACTGCGTATTGGTATTCTAAGTTAAATAAGTACTACTGTACGTATCTATTACAAAATTTCTGAAACCTTGATCAAAGAATTAGAAAGAATAGAATGAATATGATAAAAGAAACTTTGAAGACGTACCTGAAACATCAAATACTTGATGATGTTATTTGGCAAAGGTTTAGAAGGGCGAAACAGGCTGCAAAGATCCGCAACCATAAGCTCAAAAACAAAGTAGACATCCTCACACTTAGCTGAAGGAATCATAAAATCTTTCAATGCAATAACATTCTGATGGCGAACATGATGCAAGATTCTCAACTCCCTCAAGACCTTCAAAGCTTCCTCGGAATTATCAAGAACGTTAATCTTCTTAATAGCAACTTCTTCGTTAGTGAGGGTATTAAGAGAAGAACAAACGACGCCATAGGCACCCCTGCCTATCGCATGTTTAGGTTCGTACTTAGCATCGACCTGAAACACGGTATCCCAAACTTTAAAAAATCTATGACAGCCGTCGTTTGAGTGAGCGTTGCGAAAATTGCTGTTGCTGACACCAAACTTATTATGGTGAATTGCGTTATTACGGTGCTGCATCATCATCGTAGTTAACTTGAATAATGTTTCAGAGACAAGAAGGAGAAGAAGGAATACGGATTAATTGTGAGTTTAGTGTATGTAAGAGATAAAGAAAGAGATGATCGAGTAGATGGGAATGTAATATTGTAATGGTTTATGATGTATTTATATAAGTCTAATACCCTGTTTGATTAAAGCTAAAATACCTTAGCTTCCTTTTCACGTTTATGACTGAACTCGTTTTTGAACCCGTGCAGTGCACGGGTAGTAACAGATCTTTTTTTATTAAAAGTAAAAACTAATATATATTTTAGGCTTTAGTAAATAACTAATAATTATTAGAAAATTTTGTAGCCATCAATTTAATTTTACAAATCACAATCTAGTTGATTATTTTAAGACGTTGCTTTGACTGTCTTTGCGTGATTTATTTTACAAATCACAATTTTGTAGCCATCAATTTAATTTACTTATTTGTAATCTTTCGTAGCCTTTAATTTAATTCAACAATACTTTTAGGACCTTTATTTTGGTTGATGCATATCATCTTTACTTTCTCTTCTAAGATAGTTTTAATCGAATTATAGATTTACAGGTACTACAAATCTAATTAATTGTCTCAACTTAATTTATGTCAATAATTGCTTACTTAATGAGTTATGATGCATACCGAAAACAACACAAATCAACTCCTACCCATTAAGGTTATCTAAAGTATCCTCCATTACACACAATGAAGTACACTTTCTGATTGAAAATTTACATACACTTGCTATAAATATAGAGGTATATATTGTAGTAAACAAAATCTAATATATAAAAAATATACATGTCATGACTCTTAAGACTACTGAGATCTTTATCATTAATTTTTGAGAGAATAGATTCAATATTTGATTCATATGAATAACGATATTGAGTAGTATAACTTTTATGGACTTATTTAATGACCCCTTAAATTCGTACTATTTGTATGTTACACAAAAAAATGAACGATGACAGAAGAAGACATATTTAATTCTTCTTTAAGGAGAATAATAATATCTCAACAATAGTTAAAAAGTTATTCCCTCTTTCGGCATTATTTATTTGCTGATTATAGACTTGTAGGTACTATTTATAACCCTTTTCTCTATCCTGCAGATAGTTTATGTTTGTCCTGAGTAACAAGCCTCACATTCAATTTCCACTACACGAAACATCTTAAAAGAATACAGAAACTACTTGCCAGGACATTTACAGACTAGTATAAACTACGCGTGTTTTAGGCCTATCACTTTATCAGTGTGACTTGCGGCTTGGGATTTTGTGGATAGTCACAGTCTATAATAGCACCTTATCTTCTAGGTTATTAATAGACAATACATTTTTCACCAGCAATGTCAGGGGAATGTTGTTTACTGTTGTGCAAGAGGAGCAAAAATAAACAATGTCAGTTGATATTGTTAGTATACAACGAGACAGATAATGGGGTGCGATTCACTAAAGATTAGGGTGGAATCTTTACAGATGGATTAAAATTCACAATTCAAGTACATTAGTTTCTTGAAAATTGATTTGATAGATTAAAGAAGGTTCATTGATGTATACTTCATTTCCATGCAGGTCAACCAGAGCTTTAAGTTCTGGTCGACGACAGTGTCTTGTGCCCTTTCCCTAGTAAAAGATCAAACAACTGGCATACGCGAGATAAAATGAAGTACTGTCTTCTCAATCTGATGATTAGATAAAGTGAACACATTTACACATATGTTAAACACAGGAGGTTAGGCTGGTTAGTGTTAAGGAAAGGTTTAGGGCTTATTAGAAGAATTCAATGAGAATGCTGAATGAACTTGTTGACTTGGTTATTAGATATGCAATGATAAAACAAATCCATACAAGAACTCGAACGAAAGCAATGTGAAAGACCTGTGATGAGAATGCTGAAATCATGAAAATGAAATTAATTCCGTGTTTTTAAACACTATCTGAACGAAATTGAATTTGACAGCCATTGAATAATGACTCGAACAAAACTCCATTTGACTTTATTACAAGTAATATGCATGTTTGCTCCCCGTAAATCTAAATCCAAATGATCTAGGTCATTTCGAGTTCGAGTAACGAATTGCATTTATACACTGACAAAAGTACCCTTTAGAGCAGGATAAAACTAAATACAGAGTAACTAAAAGGTGGATCCGCTGATTTACCGACACTAGTTTTTGCCAATGAATAGGTACGTGAGGATTAAGGAATAAAATACTCGATTTGCGTTAATAAAAAAATATGAAATCATATTTATAATCATCACAGGTTTTTCCGATTTAAATAATGTTATCGCAGAGGAACTTTGTGACTCATAACTCATAAGACACTACAATTCATAAGTTTGTGATCGATACAAATAAGATTAGCGGAATAGAGAATAGTGATTCCCTCGTTAGAACTTAGAAGTCATTCTCCCCATACAGTCGCCCTTTGTCACTCTTTCACTCTTCATCTATCTTCTCTCTCCTTAGAGCATCTCCAATGGACAGCTACAACACGTTGTAGCTTGATTTATTAATACAGTTTTTTAAGCTATTTTGCTCTTCGACTATATATCGCTCCAATGGTGGGATACAACATTTTCTAATATTATGGGTCCCACAATAAGATATTCCTCCAATCATAAACTTACCTTTTATTTTATTTTTATTTTTTTAAAACCTAGCTACATGCTTGGTAGAGCTACCATGCTTATAAGCTACATGAATATTTCTTTACTCCAATGGTAAGCTACTTGCTTGCTATTTTATAAATATTGCAAGCAAGTCCCTAAAACAAACCATTGGAGATGCTCTTAGACAGTAATTATTCTTTTTCACGAGTGCGACATCAAGCCACCCACCTTCCAAAAACAGAAAATATTAGTACCAAAGTTGTCACACATAAACATTAGTACTAAAGTTGGAAACTTTGACAGATCTAGATCTTTACCAGTTAGTTACCACCACTTGAATTTACAGAATTAGAGATTTCCAATTTTATCTGGGTGCGCATTGTCTCTAATTTTCAGGTAAATTTTATCTCTTTCCTATTTCATGCAATTTTCAATTATTGTAAAATGATAATCATTTACCTCTATGATTTAGTTTGAGTTTGCTAATGTTGTTTAGTTTATAATTTGAGAAATTTTTCGTAAATAAATGATTGGGATGGAGGAAGTATTCTGGATTGGAACGCGATACCAGGGACGTATATGGATTTAAAACCTGTACCGCTTTATACTTGTTTGGTTTGATCATCTCTCATTCTCTCCCACTTTAGTGTAATGTAGGAGACTTTAGGTGGTTGAAATGGGATTAGAATTCATCTAGTATTTAACTCCATTCCGAAATAATCCAAACCAAATCCATTCTGATGCATTGTAAAACATTCAGACAAACTGGCAAACACCCTCATAGTGATGAAGTATGTTGCATATATGTCGGCCGATATTAATTAGCTCATCCGTCCAATTTGTTGGGTAGATCAATGTCTCACCAAATTCATACATGTTTCAACCTTTAATGATTGGATGTACTGGTAAGTGGTAAGTGGGAAGTACAGTACGAATTCATATATTAGCTTTACCGAGAAGTGATGAATGAATCAAATACTATCTGTCATGGCATTGGCTTCATATATCTCATATCAAATCAAACAAAGGGGTTGGATGAAGAACAGTACAGGGTTCGAGTGTGTGAAGAAATATAATTGAGTTTCTAATAGAATAATTTAGGGGTGGTAGCTTACCCGTAGAGGACGTAGCTACCTATTGCTGGTATTTGCCGGATTATGCTCAGGGAATGGAGTGTGTTTTTTGTATCCCTGAGTTGTTTTAGGTTCCTGGTATTAGGAATATTAATAATAGTTGGGCCTCAACCATCTTAGTTTTTGGTAAATTTTATCTCTTTCCTAATACCTGGTATATGGTTTAATTGGAGCAGTTACCTTTTACTCGAGCTATTTTTGATTGGGTATTTAGTTGTTTCAGCTTGGTGGGGTTTGATCTTTTTCAGCGCCAAATCTGATCTCTACTTGCTATTGCTTGTGATTTGTTTACTCGTAGCATTTACATTGTGAGTTGGTTGTTTTTATGGCACATAGGAGAACAGTGTAAGATTTCCCAACATTGTTTTTGTTCTGGACTGTTGTGTTGCCTGGTCTTATGATGAAATTTCGGTTTATAGCTCACTGCTCAGAAGTTATGTGAATATGTATGATCCATTGTCTGAAGCAAAGCCAAAGACACACCGTTCTTGTGTTGTGGATCATGATGGAATAAAGCAAAATGACTCACTATATTGTTCTTGATTCTTTAGGATTACGATACAATTTTTGTTATAGGTTATACAAAAACATCCCCTTTGTGTTAAAACATCTGCGTTAAGCTTTCAGCTGTGTTCGCCAATCTTCTTCCTCCGCAATTTGGAGATCTTTGACAAATTGTGGAAGTGTTGCTGTTGTTATTTGAATATGTAGTCTAACGCGGAGTTCTAGTTGTTTGTTTTTCTATAAAAGATGTTGATTACTCCAGATTTTGATCAAAGATCTCAACTTTTATGTTCCTCTGTAGTAATTAGTAAGCACTAAGCATCAAAGATGTTTTACTTTGTTGTTTTTTTATGTAGTTTTCTAGATGCCTTTCAACTTCCATGTAGATTTTTTTTAGCTGTCTATTACATTCAGTGACAGTTCGAGTTGTTCCGGCAGATACTTACTATAAGCAAAAAAAGGAAGTCATGTCAAGAAGACCAGTAAACCCCACTAGGCGTCTGGTGGGAAATGGAGGCTTTCCTCTTGCTGGAGTATTTCCATCAAAAACACGATCATCTCCATTGTTGCCACTTACCCTTGTTGTTCTGGTACTTCTCATTCCTTTAGATTTTGCAGATTTTGCTTCACTTGAGTTGTAGATGCTTATATTAAAGAAACTTTTATCTTCATTAATTAGCATATTTCACGAATCTAAGAATTTGACTTTGTTCTTTGTCATGTTCTCGGGTTTCAGGGAGTATTCCTCGTTCTTGGATACGTATACAGTGGCTCAGGTCTGAAAGTTGATCTCTTGAAATTATCAATCTTTTAGTATCTTTTGGGCCATGGGAAAGCCTGAGTTCTGTCTTCAATTTCATTATATTTTTTTGTATGGTTTATATGTCATATGAACTTGTTCTTTGCTTCGAACAAAGTGGATGATGGGATATGACCTCTCTTAATATATAACTAGAGCAAGCCTGGGTAGTAGTTAGTCAACACTTATGGTCAGCCACTCAGCCCATGTTTGTCTTCCAGGTGACCGAATGAGCTTTTAAATATATAGGAGATTTTCTATGTCAATATTATAGACTTTACATTTATCTTTAAATTTTGCGTAAAAACCTCAAAAGCTAACGGGTGTGATTGAAAGCAATCATAAGGTCATCTTATGTAAGTTTTGGTGGTTATAAGAAGTCGGGGGAAAAAAAGTGAATGCATCATTAATTCATTATGGACCTGTACAACATTATATTGCTGCCTTGGTTTTTTTCTCGTTTGCCTGAAGAGCTTTTTTTTATTTTGGTCTTCAATTTTGAGTCGTTGATGATACTCTGACGTTAATTGTTGTTTGTGCTTTATGTCTTGCAGGCCGAAAAGGCATTGTTAGCCGGATTGAAGGTAGACATATCTCTCCTTTTGTAGCTATGATTAGCTAATTTCTGATTAGAAGGCCAAAAGTGTTAAATTAAAAATGCTAGGTTTCTGCCTCACATCTATAATTCTATATGTCCCTTCCTCTGACTCGGACTCAAATGCCACCTCAACTTGACTAAAATTGTTTAAGTCTAATTTATTTTTTTATGGGAGAAATTTTCTTAGTCTAGACTAAACTTCTTAGAGTTCTTATGGAAACCATTCATGTGTAGGTGAGTTTTCTGGAACATTAGAACTGCAGAGTGCAATACCTATTCTGAAGAAAACTTATACGGATGGTATGCGAAAGGTTTTGCACGTTGGGCCGGAAACATGTTCCGTTGTGTCTAACTTGTTAAAAGAGGAGGGTACAGAAGCATGGGGTGTTGAACCATATGATCTTGAGGATACAGATTCAAATTGCAAAAATCTTGTGCGGAAAGGGTTTGTTCGTGTTGCTGATATCAAATTCCCATTACCATATAGGTCACAGTCTTTTTCTTTAGTGGTTGTCTCAGATGCATTGGATTACCTGTCCCCAAAATATTTGAACAAAACGATTCCGGAGTTGGCTAGAGTGGCTGCGGATGGAATAGTGATTTTTACTGGTATGTCATAATTCTTAACATTGTTATGTCCTCAACTTCTATATTTTTGTATGGCGCTGCAAAACTGCTTTTCATAATTAACTTAAGAATTGCCGCTTGCCTACTTTGTTTTGTGTGTGGGTATGTAAAGGGAGCCACTATGGCAGTTTTAATGTTGATGGGTCTCGACCTTAGGTCATGATCACTGCCACGGGTCCACCGCTAGCTGATAACTGAGCCTGCTTGTTTGTGTTTGAAGATGTAATAGCTTCACTAAACGGAGGCCAAACTGTTAAACAGCTTTGAAAATGTATCTTTCTCATTGATTGTCTTTGTTTTAGGGTTTCCTGGGCAACAGAGGGCTAGAGTAACTGAGCTATCCAAATTTGGACGCCCGGTGAGTATCCTCTTTTTTTTTCCATTAAAGTAGTCTCTTATCTAATTACACTCTAGTGGTCATACTCACTTCTGACGTTGTTTTGTGAATTCACATATCTGTCTGTCCTGAATCAATATGGAGGGGGTAAGGTTGAGCAATCCGACCCTCACCCGTTATAAGCAATAGTCTTTGATGTGTTGGGTTATGTTGCTCCACAAGGGCAAACGATGAACGACTATTAATTATTGATGGGTGGTTGTTGTTGTTGTTAGGCTAAAATGCGCAGTCAGTCGTGGTGGGGCCGCTTTTTTGTTCAGATTGGTGTGGAAATTAACGAGGCGGCTACCAAGAAGTTCGAAGAGGCTGCAACTAAAGAGGCATACCAGCCGAGCTGCCAAGTTTTCCACTTGAAATCATCGTTTCAATGATTAACGCACACCCATTGAGATTTCTGGTGGTAGATGCTTCAATAGAATTAGAATATATAGTCTACGTTGTGTAGTGTTAGCTGTTGTGTAGCAAATGTTTGTTGACATATTTACCTGGGCTATCGGGTAATGAGTATAGGTTTGAGTTTGAAATGTGGCGTTAATTGTATGCCCTATTACAGCTTGTTTCGAGGGGTGCAGTTTCAATGCTTCGTAATATATAACAACCCATGCCAGAAGACTTTTGCAATCTGTTGTTTTTACATCGCGAAATCCAACTTCAATCAGTACCAGCAGGCGCCAGGCAGCAGTATATATTAATACAATTATTTGCCAGTTGAAAAGTTCAATTAGTAAAAGCCAAGACGCATCATTCATTTCAGTATGCAGTAAGCTTGACTAGAACATCAACTCTTCAAGCAGTCGAGCAATAAATCCAGGCATCCAATATCAAGTAACTCGAGTTATAGAGATAACAAGCCAAAGAAAAGACACATTTGCAGAGATGTTTCCAATTGCATATAAACTCTCAATAAAACTTTTATAACATTTAAAATTTTAAATGCAGGAAAGAGTCTCGGGGATCGAATCATATCTCTGATGTGGTTTTGCAAAGCTAATAATGGAACTTCCTAGTTCCTACTGTACTCCCACAGTCCCACCACATTTGTATTACTACTAGAAGACCCATTAAAACTCAAGAAGGAGCACTCTGCAGCCCTTGTGGTCGTTGCGGATCTACCCTGCTCCAAATCCAATTATGAAAGGTTTTAACTACAGGTTGATTCTAATTTGGTCCAAAACAATCTTCAATCTTGAATAAATCATCTTGTTATTCTTTATATAGCTCAAAATAAACCTTTTCCGACTCTAATCTGACCACTAAAATGCCAACCAACTAAAAAATCATAGCGAGCAAATGCCGACATAGCCAACGAAGGAGGACTTAGAAAGGTGAGGAACTGTTCTCCGATTTCCCAACCATCAGATCTTTGGCTTCGTTAATCTTTGAGGCCAGGTAATGGCTACCACCAGAATCTGGGTGGTTTGCTATCATCACCCTTCTATGAGCTTCCTTTATCTTCTCCAAAGCTACACTTTCCCTGACAAAATTTTAGCTCTTACAATCAATACCAACATTTTAAGTTTCACCTGCAATTAGTGTAGAACTGAACAAGAAAATCTCAAGCTACTGAACTAGCAGCATATGAGATGTACATAATTACATATGCCAACAAGCAAACGTGCCCCAACTTGTACTGCGTTGGAGCAAACAAACCCAAATATGACCCACAAATTGAAGGTGAAATTGAAGCTTTACATGCCTAGTGATTATCAAACATATGTACGTCTAAATGATCCGAAAAATAACACACCCGGAAAGTACTAGACAAAAAATTATCTGACTCATCTGAACCTTAATCCAAACATAAAGCAAAATGGTTCGACCTGTAGTTGACCCAAATGATCCATTTCCCATGCTATAACATATGTTGGCAGTCATGTAACTCTGACTCAGTTTAGAAGTTTTCAAATCACAATTTTGGTTTCAAATTTGTGTAAACTAGAAGTGTCCAAGTGTCAGATCCATATCGAAGTGTTGCGAGGTGGTATGAAAATTCAGGCTAGCAATATTAACAGGCTGCTCAGGAGGCTAAGCACGTGAGCCGATAATAGACAAGGCAAATTGAAGCTTTACATGTCTAGTGATTATCAAACATGATACTCGGCTTACTCAGTATTAAATTTGATTAATGATACAACCACACTAAAATATGTAAGTAGTATTTCCTCCGTTTTTTAATTAATGTTCCCATTTGTTGAATATATGTGAGGAGTATTTTAATAAAAATGGGAACATCATAAAGATATAGAGGAAGTAACACGGTACTTTCAAGACCCAGCAGCGTCAAAACAGACCGACTCCTGCTTAATTTGACATTAATCTAGCCTTTTATGTCCACTTTAAGGACTTTACTAAGCAGAACATAAATAATGACATCCGTGAACACTGATCAGACAGCACTAAAAGCAAAATTTCACGTTCATATAACTTATGTCTTATAATGTTATACTACCAAATGAAGTGTGTTTGAAAATGTATACTACCTGACTCCAAGTATTAAAGCTGCTTCGCGTCTTGTCATCTTTTGTTGGAACCCACCTTCATAAAATTTGCGAAGTCTAGGCGGTCTTGCCTTGAATGCTTGCCAAGCTTGAATACCATATTTACCGGCAACAGCAGTAGCAGCTATTGCCACCCCAGCTATGAGTGGAACTACCTATTGGAATTAAACAAACTGGCATATTAGCAGAATATAAATAACTCAGGTAGCTGGTGCTAGCACCCAATAAAAAGGAAAACACGAGTTCAACAGCAACAAAAAAAAGGGAGATAAGAAAAAATGAAAACGATGTAGCCATTTAGGGGACTACGGCAGGGGGGAAGGAAACCACCTTGAGAAGTTCTAAATTTCAAAAGCTAAGAATCACAAACATGTCGCAATTAAGAAATTACCACTCAGAAAAAAACCTACAGATGAGGGTAATGAGGGTAATTAGTCCTGTGAGTGTTTTACTACATTAACCAGCCACCATCTTCACCATGGACACGATCTTCCTACTTCAGTCATATCGCCTCTCTATTGCCCTAATCCAATAATCCAATCACGCCCTTAGTAATATTCTCTTTTGCCTATGTGAATTAATTAATACTCCATTACTCCCTCCATTTCATTGTCATTGGCCATCTCACTTTGGCTTCTTCCAAACGAAACCGACATGAGCAATATTTTCTCACAAAATACACCACCTACAACTTCTTTTGGTCGATAATGTGAAAAAAGCTCTCATGATCATCAAAAGTAAAGGAATTCTACATCATCCTATTCCTACCTTTTACATATTTGAAGCAATTAATGGCACAACCAACGGACTGCCATAGCACCTCCATCCAAATTTTCCCCGATTAAAACTCGACATCAGCTACTTATGTATGAAACAAGAGAGTCGTTTTGAGCCATGAACAATTAAAAGGGTACACATAAAAGGGTACGAAAGAAGTAGTCTCCAAATACCCTGAGAGACCGTCTCTCCCAAGTTCCAATGTAATTTCAACTATATTGATGGCAAGAATAAAAAAAAATAGTGAAACTCTAATTCAAAAGTTGGAAACAAGGGTTAAGGGTAAACCCTAAAATTAAAACTTGCGTGAATTACCCTAATCAAAATTAAAAGTTGCGTGAAATCAGCAATCAAAACATTAATGATACAAAGTTCCCAGCAACCCAGAAAGAAAAAGAAAACAAAAAAAAAAAAAAAAAATAAAAAATGAAGAAGCAAATGAAGACGATGAGATTACCATAGCAGATTATAATTGGACTCAACTTCTTCTATTTCTTCTTCTTCTTCTTCTTGTGTTGTGGTTTTTGTGTTACTTAGGATTTCAATTATAGAAAGCCCTCTTTAGTCTTTTCAACTAACTTACTAGTTTTGATGGAACAATACTTCACCTTTCCGATCAATTGCGGAGTAGAGTGTAGAGTATTACTCCGTATTTGTGACGGACTGACGGCTGTTAGGTTGTGAGTCGGATTAAGGTGTTTATCAGTTTTAAATCCGTATAATTTGTACGGGTATCTTCTTTATTTATTGTTCAGACCGTTTTTTTTGTGACATTTACAAGTTTACGATGTCTCACAAGCTCTTACTCAATCCCCTTCCACTTGCTATCCCCATTGCTCCTTGTAAGAGGTCATAGTAGTGCGGTCACAAATGACAATTTGTGTTCATTGTTATTATGAGAAAATTAAATTTTATATCCAATGAAAATGTTTCAAAACAAATCATTTTAACAATGCGTAAAAACCCGTGCATAAAGCAAATGTACCAAGTGGAAATGAAGGGAGGGAGTATAATTTAAGAGATTTAAACATTTTTATACGGATTTTTAGTTTTTTACTCTTGTGCTTGTAGTTCCATGCTTGGCCATTTCACAATCGTTGTTATTCGTTTTATTTGAGCGGGTTAGTTCGAATGCTTACTAATCAAATAGTTTTTTAAAATAAAATTTAGAAATAAAAAATAAAATAAAAACAACAAAAATTACAAGTTTTGAGTCAATGTAAATGGATGATTCCGCCGAAATTATTTTTCACAGCCCAACCATTACCATTACCATTACCATTACGGCATTGGCAGAAGCATTAGCCCAGTCCCCAGGCTAATAAAACTCAGTTGTCAGCCATAGCCATTACCCAGTAGTCCAGTACCGTAAACAAGCACAAAACCTGTAGTTGATAACCAAAAATGGCGTCGAGAAGTAAAAGAAAATCCTCTGATGCGCAACTTCCTGTTACTGAATCCAACCACGCTCAAAAGAAGCACCATCTTCTTCCTTCCAACACTATGTACTTTCTCTTCCTCTTTTCTCACTTATTACTGCCAATTTTATTATCTTTTTATTTTTCTTCTCAACTTCTTAATTTCATTATTCTTTTTTTGTGTGTTTTCTTTCTGTTTTAAGCTTGCAACCCGATCAACATGTCACCTTTGAAGGGGACCGTCTTGTCACCTTTCTCAATTCCTTTCAAAGGTCAGTTTAACCATATCAGGACTTCATGATTGTGGCGGAATACTTGTTTTACTACCTGTTTATTGGGTTAGTTCAAAAAGCTTGATTTTGTGTGAATATGTATTAATTGTAGGGTTATTGAATCTGAAAGACAGTCTAATCAAACTTTGCCTGACAAATTGTGGTTTAAGGTTAGTCTTTCTTTTTCTTGTCACTGCTACCCTTTATAAATTAGAATGCAAGACTGAATTTTGAGTTGATTTAGTGGAGCATAGTAGTTTGATTAATGTTTGTTGTGTACGTTATTGATGAGCAGATGCAGTTTGCTGTCGGGATAAATGAAGTAACCCGATTGCTTGAGCGAATGAACCCTTTGGACAATGCGGCATCTGCCACCCCACTTCAGGTTTGTTCTTTGATTTTCGTAGTCAAATCTGCTTAGCTATTTAGGATTGTTTTATCATTTTATGAATCTCATGCTGAGAAGGTATAGGGGTGGGGTTACGGAGCAAATGGAGCGGATAATTGCTGTGAAAATTATGCTTTCTTGTAAAAATTTGTACAAAACGCAATCCTAGCATGAGACTGTTCCTCATCAGAAGTTTTGCTCAACGAATATATATATCTAGCAGTGACAGAAATTTGTTTGTATGAACAGCTGGATGGGAAAGTAAGAATACTACCGAGAATGTGTAGAGGCTTCAAGAGAGAAATGTACTTAATCAGAGTCCTATAAGTTATCTTTGGAGAGGAAGGGAGCTTTGTACCTCTGTGGCATGCAATCCCTTGGTGGCTTAGTTAACGAGCAATTTGGGAAGGATTGGGCATAATAGTTTGACGGATATTAGCACTTAACCTGTTGAGGGAGAAACTTCATACTATGAGATACTATGTTAATGGTGTTGCAAGTTTTTGAAAAATATTATATGTCATCCGTTATAAGTTAGTATTTGGGATCCTACCATGTATTCAACCTCTGGTTTTTGGGTTGGATTCTAAAATTTCTATAGGACAGACTCTGCCCTGTGGCTTTGATCTGCATGCATTAGAACTTAGAAGTGATCATTTGTTCATGATATAATGGAACGTCCTAAGAGGTTGCCTTTGATCATGTTGGTGATGTGGTTCCACCTTTTTTACTCACAGTGTTCTAGTTGGCTTGTGTAACATTTTTATCTCAAAATAGATAGATACACACATGAGAGAGTTGAATCGCTCAGTTTTCAGCAATTAGCATGGAAGTTTGCAACTTCACTAAATCAACCAAACTATGCAGAGATGCAGAGTTGACGCTAGATATTTTCTTGTCTATGCACATCCATATCTAGTGTGTTTCTGTTTTCAATAAGCAAAGACTTGATCTTCTCTTTTCTTTTTATCATGAAGTAGCAGTGTGCCGTGAACATCTGAACATCTGACCCCCTTTGCCTTGCCACGGGCATTAGCAATTTAAGCTTTATTGAAACCCAATACACCGCATGTGTGAAGATGGGTAGTGGAACTAGTACATAGTTTTGTATGGACATCTTGGAGGTCATAGGTTTCTCACATAATTGTTGCCGTGCCCATCATGAGTAAAAATGATATAGAACATTGGTATCATATTCACCATTCCTTGTTTGCATTTGTTGACGAGGATGAGAGTAACACTAAACGTCAATGGTCTATCACTCTATCAATGTTCCATTGCTCTACGTTAAACCTTTTTCTTTCTTCATGTAAAACAGGCGGTGCTAGTAGCATCGGACTGCAACCCCAAGTCGCTCATTAAGCATCTGCCAAGCTTGGCTACTTCCAGGAATGTACCACTTTTGTATGTCAAAGATAAGAAAGAAGGTTCTCTGAGGTTGGGTGAGCTTGTTAAGGTCAAAACAGCGATGGCTATCGGGGTTAAGGTAATGCGAATCACAATCTTAGTTGTCTAATATACTCTGTTTTCCTTTGTGTATACATGTTCAGTTTTCATGATGATAGTTTGACTTTAACTTAACAAACATTTCTGTGAGATGAACAATGAAACTTACAGAGTATATATAACCAATGTTTTGTACTGTGATCTAAAAACGCAAGTTCGGCTATATTTGTAGGCTAAAGAAAGTAGCATCAACCAATTTGTTGAAGGTGTTATTCATCCCGACAAGTTGGATGAACCTGGATGCTTTGACTCCTAGAAACGGACCTACCATGTCGTACTGATATGCAGATTGAAGTCGCCTTTTGTTGCGCTCCCGGAGAACACGTCCCTTAACCAAATGTTAAGGAGCAAAGATTGGGCTACTGTTTTTAGGAAACTTTAGTGTCCACAGCTATTCGGACCTATATCTGGCCATTTGGTAAAGCCCATAGGATGCTTGGACCTGTTAGGTGCTGGCCCAGATAATGAATCATTCCTTGGTAGTAAGTTCTGGGCCTGACCTACGTGGTTAACAAAGGAAAATCTATTATGTAATCCGTGTTAAGGGAGACCTACTCTACATTCTTGTTCATAGGTTATGTACTCCCTCCTATTCGGAATAAGTGTCACATTTCGGGTTGGGCACGAGAATTAAGGAATTCATTTGTTTAATGTAAAGTAATGTGTGGGGTGGGAAGATTGGAGAGAGGGAATGAATTATTGATTATTATTGTGAGTAGAGGTGATTAAAATAAGTAGTGTTGTGGGGTAAGGTGGGGTATTATTGTGGGTTAGAGTGAATAAAATAAGTATAAACAATGTCCCAAAATGGAATATGTGACAATTACGTGAATAGACGAAAACGGCAAATGTGACAGTTATTCAGAATAGGAGGGAGTACTTGTTATTTGTTACTTTCATCAGCTGACCTGGGTGTCCAAGACTTCATGCCCTTGACAAACAGTTATTTTGTGACTGAACCCCAAAATTCACTTTTGTATTTCCTCTGTGCATTTAGTTGTAGAATTTGAGTGAAAATATTTCGGTAAAAAGTAGAAACAATCAAGAATTCTCTAAATACAATAGGTTGACGCTCAAGCTCAACGGGAGCTTCGAGTTCAGTCAGCCTACAAATCTCTAGCTTTCTGGAGCACTAAGGCGAGGGCCGAGAAGCCTTTAGCTGGGCAGTTCAAAGGTAAGAAGAAAGTGAAGTGGGTGTTGAACCAAATGGAGCAAACCAAGTTAATTTGGTGACATTCAGTCACATACATGACTTGAGAAAATGTACTATATCGTATTATGGTCTTATACTACGTAATCATCTATAATTGTACAAGTCCAAAAAGAAAGGTTACTTTCAGAGTAGTTGTATTTTGTCCTGAAATAAGCAAATGATAAGGTCAAAGTTGGAAGTCACCATCATCGTATTTAGGCTGTCTCAACTCTCATGTACATTAAGTCGACTCCAAGTCTATATCAGTGCAACTATCAAGTTTAAAAGTCTGTGTCTTGTATGGCCCGTGTAAAAACCGAAACCAGCCCGCTTAATAGTTAATGTATTCAAATACGATGCATTACTATATGGGAGTAATTAAGTAAGACCGGGTAAATGAGTCATTCGTGCATTCTAGTCTAGTCATGTAACAACGTAATGGTTAGCGTAATTTTTCTATGTAGTTTGAATCGGGTTGAGTCTAAGTTGATCTAGCGAGATTCGGGCTAATTTCAAGTGAGGGTGGCTGTCAGGGTAAATGAATTTGTGTGTATTGTAGTCACATATCAGAATATCACATGATACATATAACATATGGCATGTGCTACTAAACTTGGTCGACATAGCAACACAAATATGTCCACCATTTTAATCTGCCATTATTGGACACAGCCATGATTTGGTGACAACAACGCCGTGACCCAACCTTTTTTTTATTGTCTAGGAACTCAATTCAAATTATTAGACAAATTTCAGGTATTTTATTCTTTTTCAATCTCTTAACGAAACTACGATACATTTTTGTTTCATAAATAATTACGGGTAATAATTATGTTTAGGTAAAGAAATTTAGACTAAAATAATTAAGACGTAAGAAGTCGTGTCATAGTTAGTAAGCCAAGAAAGAC
Source organism: Silene conica (assembly GCA_029255685.2). NCBI lineage: Eukaryota > Viridiplantae > Streptophyta > Magnoliopsida > Caryophyllales > Caryophyllaceae > Silene > Silene conica. The sequence continues at coordinate 5,624,119 of CM055315.2, read as the reverse complement.
TTACGTGACAATTGACATATCATCAGGTTTCCACGATATTTAATTATTTATTACTTATATATTTAATTTGAAGAGGTGTTGTATATCAGTAAAAACGTGAGTTTTAAACTGTGTCAGATCTAGGACATGATTTAATAACATATGTAATTGGTTCAATGATTTAGAATTTGAAAGTTATTTGAAGGTTAGGGGTTCGTATATCAAGCAATTTGGAGTCAAACATGTGTGTTGATAGGAGGAATTACACCTCATACTTCATGAAGGCACCTGCTCCGCCGGACCTCCTTTGCATTCGCCCCTGGTTTTAAAATATGAAATCGATGATATTGAAAAAATCGATGAAGTATTTGTGTCATTAGTCATTATGATGCTTACAATATTAGATGATGAACTCGATTCAAATATAATCAAATGAAATTTGGTATGGAATTTTGGTTACAGTTGAAAATATTGTAAAATGATACGGGAAGAAATTAAGATAGTGTTTGTTTGGGAAAGAAGGTATTGATGATGACCAGGTGGTTGTCTAATTTAGTATAGAGTTTGGTGGGTGCATATCAATAATTCCCCACATGTTTTGGTCATACTCAGACCTCTGAACCATAATTGGTAGCCTTGACATGCCGCCCCATGATGCTTGGTCAAGCCTCTAGCCCTTTTTATTTTTTTTTATCAATTTGCTTATATATTTAACACTCGTTCTTATTTCAGACCGTAAGATCCGTCTGAAATAATAAAACGGATATCATTTTCTCTCACAAAATACTCATTTAGGGTGTGTTTGGATACAAATTTAAGAGGGAAAGGGAGGGGAGGGAAATGGAGGTGAGGGGAGGGGAGGGAAAGGGAGGTGAGGGGAGGGGAAATGTGGTTGTTTGGATAATGAAATTGTTGAGAGGGAAATGGAAGGGAGGTAAGAGGGACATGATATATTGAATGGAAATATGAAGAAGTAAAAATATGCTTGTGAGTGTATATTATTAAAAATATCCAACATAATTGTTCTCAATTGAGAGTATATAACATTTTTTGATAAAAGCAAAATTATCTTTTCATAATTTAAAGGAGAGTATCATTGTTTTCCTTCCAAATCTCACCTCCTTTGGAAAGAAAACAATTTGATCTAAAGGAGGGAAAACACATCCTCCCATTTCTTTCCCCCCTCATTTCTCTCCCTCTAAACATTGTATCCAAACAAGAGAAAACTCATCCCTCCCTTTCCCTCCCCTCCCTTTCCCTCCAAATCTCCCTATCCAAACATAGCCTTAGGGAGTGAGTGGGAAAGCATATGGGGATGTCTATCAGACCATCACCCATGTGATTTCCACTTGTGAGAGGTCTTATTGTTTCAGACGGAACTTGCGATCTGAAGCAAGACGGACTGTATATTTAATTATCATGTCACCATCGACTTCTTCATTCTATATTTTATAGACAGGAATTTCATACTAGCTACTCGTATTTTTATTTGTACGTCTTGGTTAAATCTTCGAGTGTATATTTATGTGACAACCAACGAATTACGCATACTTCTTAATAATTCTCGTTCCTTGGTACTCCATATGATCTTTGGGCATGAGTTTGATCATTGAATTCATGAATTATTTTCTCTTATTTTAACCTATTTAGTTATTACTCTCATTTACGTGAAGCTAAGGCCTAGCTCTGTCTCAGTATTGGCCAGCTCAGCTAACATGAATCATCATCAGGATTTGAATCCAGATCACTAAGTTGAAAAACAAAGCCCTTACTATTAAATCACAAGAAACTTAATGTACATTTAATCGGATAACATTTATTTATCTACTAGTCCACAATATTTGGGTAGCAAAAATCCGTCTTTTAAGTCAATTTTTTTAAAATTAGGATAGCGACCGTCAACTCTTGTTACTATGTAAGTACGCCCCTAGATGTAATCATACTAACACTAATTAACCGGATGTCAAAAAACACATTTATCAAAAATATAAGAAGCCACGTAAAATGGCGTGTGTAGGGAATTAGGGTTTACCCTTGTGAACAGATGGGGTCCAAAAGAAGCATGAGCATGTCTCCTTGGAGGAATATTAAAGGATGAGGTCTAAGTTTGTATGTTTTTCATTTGTCAGTGTTTTCCTCATTAATTCAATTCTTGTGATTGGAAGAACAATATGATTGATAATTGATATGAGAGAAGTAGTGGTAAGGGACAAATTTAGTATACCACTACTATCATCACATGATTATTACATCACCATTTCATTATTTTTTGTTTCTACTGAAACTGATTATGATGTGAGGACTGTATAATCTTTCTTTCTTGTTTATGTATATTGTGCTTAAGGAATTTTAATTAGATGGAGCTCCAAATTCAAATTTCCGAGACGATTACGTATCTTATTAGTTTATGCTCTATAATTAAAAAAAATATTAAGGAGTCATTTGGTTGATCGAGAAACTTAATTTCCTTAGAAACTTCAATTTCATAGGAACAAAGTTCTTGCATTGAATTCGGGTGAATTTGAACAAAAGTGTTTGGTGCGCATGTAGGAATTAAATTGCATTGGAAGTTCAGAGGAACTTCTAAGTCCCCTTTTCCAAAAAAATATGTCAACCAAGCAACATATATTTTTGTAAATAATGTAATTTTGAACTTTATGTGTTTTTAATGTGTCAACCAAACAAGCAGTAAGAAGTTGTGCATTACGAGTAAATGTTTCTTGAAATTCCTCGATCTTCCTTGAAGATCAACAAAGTCTGGAGGCACGGAGGAGTATGTACGGGTCCTTACTCTTAAGTTATAGCCTATAGGTAAGTATACGAACTACTCTTTCCCCTTTACACATTTAAGAATTTAAGTTATTACGACTAAATTCTAAGAGAACATCTTAAATCTACAAAGTAATATAAAATGGATAAATTCATAATTGGAGATTAGATAACTTCCAACCTATGAAAATCTTATCAACACTACTATACAAGTAGCTAGTCATTCAATAAATTGTTGTTTCTTAAGTAATAACAAGTTCAGCTGTCCTTTGGTCCCCAAAATTTCCTCTCAAGGTAGGAACACATTAGCTTACGGCAATTGATTGGCAATCAAAGAATCAAGTAATACTTATCTACTTAACTGATAAACATCTCCCGTAAACTCACTCTTCACAAGTGACAAAATCATACGGACTATATGTTTTAATCAATAAGGCAACAAGCTAAGTCAAATTATTTGGTTCCCTGGTATGTGTATGTCTGTTGTCTGTATAAAATGCTAATGCGACAAGACGATTACTCGGTAAATTGTTATCTATTCCATTTTACTTTCATCTTAATCGCAACGATAAAACTTCGCTCTTTATATGAGTCATGCTGAGTAGGTGTCCCTCACTAGTAAGTACTAAGATTAGAGAAACCAGGTATTTTGGAGATTTGGTACTACGACTATGTACACTCTATCTACCTTATTATGGAAACTAATTCCAGTTTACATGCATGAACGTCGAAAACTACCAAACATACTTCACTTCCTCGATACACATACACTTTATCTTTTCTGTTCCTAACTCGACCATCAAAAAAATCTACAAATGTCTTAGTAAATTTCAATTACAAACTTTGCATTTCAATACTATTCAAATCAATTATTTCCACCTAAACATATTTCTGTATTAGATTCATCCTATACTTTAATTAATCATGCTAAAACATTTTACACTATATATACCGAGTATTATAATTTATATTAGACGTAAAAATTAAGTCTAGACAATAGAACTATAGGAGTGTTTACTGTTTAGAGGGTTTACTCTATTTGGGTTTTCAGCCCGGTCTTGGACCAAAGTGAATGGAAGACAGACCCGACCATGAACCAAACTTATATAAGAAAGAATCCTTAAAATTGTAGTATTATTCATTTTATTTTCTACTTTGCTATTATGTAGTTAAATCTAGTAAAAAGATAATGTTGCTTATTTGATTGTTGTTCTAATTTTATATGTTAAACCATGTAATGACAAATATACTTGGTCCACTTCGCCATTTGGTCCAGTCCACGCATTTTTCTAGTCCAGAGACCAGCTCGGAGCAATATTAATATGGCGTGGTCATCGGTCCACCTTTTAACCCTTATTTGTTTTTTGCATCGGAGAATTTGGTCCCGGTCTGATCCGGTCCCAAACCAATAAACACCCATAGTAGACAATATCTCATTTTAGATTAAGTCGGATTAGGTTTGAATCATGTGACATGTCTAGCCAAGTGCATTAAAGTTGTAATGTGGCCGAGTTATTAGTTATTACAATATACACATCCTTGTGTCAATTGTGTGTTTTAAGGTTCAATTTGTTTGCGCAAGTAGTTAAAATCATTATTAGTTGGTGACAAATTACTTTAGTCGTGAAATTATTCGATATTTTAATAGGTGGATGAGTATCGGCCTCAATCGCGTCGAGCTGGTTCTAGTAAATCAATGTCTCATAGTTCTATAAATTGGGTGACAACCTCTTCAAATTTCATAAGCCCGGACAGCTTTTACCACCCTTTACTTCCCAATAATAATGCTACCATCAATAATGGAAACCCATACACATTTCAAGTCTTGACATGTTTTTTTTTCGCTTGGTTTTGAAAGGAGCAATATGATTGATTTTGATGACAACCGATTTAAATTTATACTAGGTTGTAACCCGTGAAATTCACGGGTTTGTTTTTTAAATTTTAGATAAATATAGTTAATAATATTGAAGATAAACAAATTAATTATTTACGGTGGTCTGTTTTAACTTTAGATGAATATCGTAATTAATAATATCAAAGAAAGCTGATTAATTATATACGAATAAATAAATTTCGAATTATTTATGACACATGTAGGTATGACGGTATACATGATGAGCTATCATATAGTTGTTCATTAAGATGATCGAGACTGTAGAATTACCCATTACACCATTTTTAAAATATGTAAAGTTGTATACGGAGTATTACATATCGAGACGGTATGACGGTATACATGATGAGCTATCATATAAAGTTGTATACGGAGTATTACATATCATACCATAAAAGCAAAACGTAAATAATCTGATGAGACGTGAGTAGTAAATGTATAGTTGGGTTAAAAAAAGTATTTTTGATTATATTTAGTAAAGATGTTCATATAGTAAATAATAGTTATTGCGTGCGACGTCTTACACGAAGACATTCCAAATTTATTAAATGACCATTCATTTACTATATTAAATAAATATTCCGTAATTGTTAAAATGTTTCGCATTCACGTGAATAGTCGTCTTACATTGAATCGAAAATATAGTCTAATATATTACGACACTCACATTAGTGTATATACCGAGAAAGAGTAATTATTCCGACCCGTGAACTTTACGGGCCTAATTTAAATCATTATATGGAATATGATATATGATTTTCTATCTATCTATTTTTAAAACAATATTCCATAATATTGTGGAATATTATTAAGGATTATTATGGAATATTGCAATCTTGACTATTAGTTGCATATACGTGTAGAATCATGAAATTTTATATGGAATATGATATATGATTATGATAATGAGATGGGATGGGCATGTTGACTTTAGTAATTAATAACGACTTTACTTAATTAGAATCTTTGATAATGTTAACTATATTCATTTTTTTAAATTTTTTCTGGAAATCTTCCAGTAGCTCTGAAATCGTGCCACGTCAGACGAAGGTTGTTTTTAGTGATGCCATGTCAGCGGATTGGCTTCTGCATTAGTAAAGTATATGATGATTATGTGTATTATTTTTTGTAATTTTTCTAATTAAGTTAGTTGATATTAATGGGCTATTTGCTTTTAAGAAGAGCAATATTTTATATTTTCTCGATCTGAATCATTTGTTAACCTTGATAAATAATACAGATTTTGTACAATGTACCCTGTATTTTTGTCAAATTTTAACATGTACCTTTAATTTTAAGGTAACATATTGTCACAACACAATGGTACTTTGGTGAGAAAATAAGGATTTTAGTGGAATTACGAATTTTGGATAAGTGATCACCCAAAATCATGGGATGTTGAACTTCCTAGGAAGTGTAAAATCATGTTGTTGTTTGGTTGCCAACATCATGGGAAATAGAACTTCCCACATGAATTTACTTCCTCCATTATGTGGGAAGTCGTTACTCACCAAGTCCCCCCTTGGTCAATAGAACTTCCCGCATGAATTAACTTCCCATATGCGAACCAAACACTTTTTGCGAATTCACATGAATTGTAAATTCATGTGATCTTGAAGTTTCCGGGAACTTTAATTCCCCTATGTCAACCAAACAAGCCCTAGGAGTGTTTAAACTCCTAAAACTTTAGCATTTAGGGTATTTCTAGAAAATATTATTGAGTTTAACTCTTTAAGGATATTTTGTGTGATTTTGGAAAATCGATGGTATATTGGTGTATTATAGAATTTGAAAAAAATACAAGGGTATATTTTAAAAATATTGGGACGAAAAATATTCCCTTAATTTGAATCATTTGTTTACCAAATTAAATAGATTACCTAATAACATATACATATTATCAGAAGGAGATCACGGATGAAGGAGTGGAATAAAAAAGAGAAACCCAATACAGTTTGAATCTAATAGCAGTATTAGGAGTTGTTTGGTTCGACATGGGAAGATAAAATTCCCGAGAAGATTAAATTCATATGAACTTGAAAATTACGTGAATTATGTAATTGTTGTTTGGTTGAATGGAGGAACTTTAACTCATGCGGGAACTTCCACTTACCTAGAGGGCGCTAGGTGAGTGATTTCCTACATTACGTAGGAATTAGAGTTTCCTAGAAAGTTCTAATTCCCATGAATTAGACAACCAAACAAGGCTTAATTTTCCCACTTCCCATGATTTTTCATTTCCCGTGATTTTGGAAGACAACCAAACAACCCCTAATAATAGTTGGGTCTCAACCATCACGGTTGAGATAGTTAATCTATCAGAATCGAATACAGATTTGTAATATGCAAACTTTTTTTGATTCAGATGGTTTACATGTCCTTATCATAATCAGTATCATAGAGATCTTAAAAAATCAGACGTAGACAATCTAACTAGTAATCAGTTAGTTATGAAATACGATTAGAAATTGCCCTAATCATTTAGTTTAACCAACGCGCTTCTAATTGGATTATATTTCATGCAACTATAATAATATTGCTCATATTTTAAAATGACTAAAATAATCGACAATACAAGGAACGAACTCATATATATTAATAAAGAACACAATCCCAAATAATCAATGATATTAATAATATAAATGGAGTATAATGTTTCACATTATTAGTTTAATGATTGATAATCTATGTGACCTTGACCGATGATCGGGTTTTAGTATTGTTGAATGTTGATGGACCCTCTTTGATTCGGGTTGGTACAAAACTAATTAATTATGGCTGATTGATTTTTTAGTTTATAGTTGTATGCTAACATTAATGATTGATTACTTGATTAGTATACTTCTTGTACAAAAAAATGATTAGTATACTATTATTAACTGAATTCATAGTTGAAACTATGTCATAAGAATAAAAGTTTAGGTTAAGGGTCGGCCTTACCCATTTCAAATTCAGGGCAGACCATCGATCTCTTTGAGGGTTTAAAGTGGTGTTTACAGATTGCCTACCAATAGACCTATATTTTAACCAGGGGCGGATCCAGGATTTAGAAGTGGGGTGGGTTAGGCTCATATCCGCGATGGTCAATCATATGAAACCATCAAAACGTATAATTGAGGTCGCACATATATGAAAGATGTTAGACATTTGGGGGTTGCTCCCTTTGTCAAACTTATAATTGAGGTCGCATATGTGAAAGATGTTAGACATTTGGGGTTGCTCCCTTTGTCAAACTTACATCGTTTGGGCATATTTTTTACTCCCTCATATTCCATATTTTCTTCCCTATTTCCTAAAACGGATTATTCAGGTTTTCTTCCCCTTTCCTATTTTGGAAACTTTTATTCTTATTTTATTCATTTATCTCTCATATAATCAAACCCCACTCAACCTTTTTACTCCTATTTTATTCTTTTTTAATGTTTTTGGCCCCACAATTTCTTATTTAATTCCTAATTATTCATCCCTCTCTCCTATCACCAAACCCCACCCAATTTTTTACACTTATTTTATTCTCCACCTTAATATTTGTGCCAAATACAAAAGGGAAGAAAATATGGAATAGGAGGGAGTATTATTTATAAATGGTATTTTATTGAAAGACAAACAAATAATAATGACAGACTGATATCTTATAAAAATATACAGTATGATTGAATATTACAGAATGTATACTTGCAAAAATCTATGTTACAATATTATTCAATGATACAGGTTTCGCTATATACTAGTAAATTCAACAATCGTCATTTAAAAACGTAAACGTTTTATAATCTCCTTCTTTTTAAAATACAATGTTTTTGTATTATCGAATAGACATGTATCTCAACTTTGTTAAAACTAAGGATTTATGGCGTTAAACAACTTAGTATATAAAATACTTTAGTTATAGGGAAAACAATAATAGCAATTTACGATTAATATTATTAGGATTTATGATAAAATGTTAAACAACTTATTAGGGTAGTAAATAAAAAAAATGCAACTAATAAGGTTCGAACCCCTACCATCAAGCAAAAACAAGACTTTTACCTATACTCTTACCAACTGAGACTCACCACAACACTAAATATTTTTAGATGTATACTTTTTTTATTCTTGAAAACAGATTGGGCTGAAGCCTAACCAGCCCTGTGGGTGGATCCCCCCTGATTTTAAATCAATGGAAATCGAACCTCTGACTTTAGGGTCAGAAGGTGGATTCTGTACCACTGGGGTCAACCCATATTAATATAGTTGAAACTATGTAGTAGTGTAGTACGTACTAATCCATCCACTTTTTAAGATTATCTCATTTTCCTTTGAAGAGATTTCTTTTAACAAGCGAGAGATTTCTCAATAACTTTATTAAAAAAACCGTCCTTCTCAAGTTTTTGTGTAACCTGAATATTAAGATTAAGGTTTTGTTTGCCAAATATTTACAAAGTAGAATAATTAATTATCTCATGATCAAGAATCTTGACAGCTAGAAAATGAAACACGGTTCATTACTCGGGGATTGCTATATCACGCCCCCTGTTTTACTTGTTACGCCCCCTATTTTTCAATTTATTCCCATTTTGCCCCTGCGTCTTACGTTGAGTTTTGACGTTCGTTGATGATGATGATTTCTGTATTTTTTTTGAGACGGTTTTTAAGACGGTTTTGGAGTTGGTTTTTGAGACGGTTTTTCAGACAGTTTTTAAGACGGTTTTTGAGACGGGTTTTGTTTTTTTTTTTAGACGGTTTACGAAACGTTTTTTTGAGACGGTTTTTGAGACGATTTTTGAGACGGGTTTTGGTTTTTTTTTTTGAGACGGTTTACGAAACGTTTTTTTGAGACGGTTTATAATTTCCCATCCAAATTATATTATTCCATACTATAGACGGAAAATAAAAAAATACAATGTCGTTTAAAAAAAATTAATAATAAATTGTCGTGTAAGAAATAAAATAAAAATACGAGAGTTGACATTGCTAGATACGGAAAAGAAAATAAAATTTTAAAAAAAAAAAAAATTACAATGTCGTGTAAAAAACACGACAGGACCTAGGCCATGTCGTGTAGACCACACGACACAGCCATGGCCATGTCGTGTGGACTACACGACACAGCCTAGGCCATGTCGTGTGGACCACCACACGACATGGCCTAGGCTGTGTCGTGTAGTCCACACGACATGGCCATGGCTGTGTCGTGTGGTCTACACGACATGGCCTAGGTCGTGTCGTTAAAAATGAAAAAAAATGGAAAAATGTTGGCCGTGGGGTTCGAACCCACGCGCGCTTATGTGTAAAAGATCTTAAGTCTTCCCCCTAAACCACTCAGGCAAACCAGCTAATTGATACTTCATGATAGAAAGAATATATTCATATTCAATTAGAATATTTTAAATACTTGAAACTTTTTGAGCAAAGGTACAATTACTCGATTAAATTATGATATAATGATATATTTACGACGTCGTTATATTACCTATTAGCACGCTTTTCTTTTGTTGGATGAAACAACAAAATTTTTACGAGACATACGCAAAATCGTTCCAATTTTTTTTTCCTAATTCGCAATTAAACCGTCTTAAAAACCGTCTCAAAAATTGTTTATTATTACCGTCTCAAAAACCGTGTCAAAATACCGTCTCAAAATCATTCTCAACAAAAAGTCTGAAATTCCGGCTACAAAATTATTATCAAAAACCGTCTCAAGAACCATCTCAAAAACCGTCTCAAAATCGTCACACAAACTATCTCAATTACCGTCTCAGAAACAACCAACTTAAAACCCGGCCGTCAACAATACGTCAAAAAAAAAAAAAACAAAAACCAAAAAAGATTCAGGGGCAAAATGGGAATTATTTAAAAAGTAGGGGGCGTAACAAGTGAAACAGGGGGCGTGATATAGCAATTTTGTTTGGATTTTGGTAGTAGAGTAAATTTTTGTGATTCAATTAATTGATTGGACATTCAGATGCATTTTAGGGACATTTCATGTTTCATCACCTAATTTAACTCAATTTTTAGTACGTCAAGTTGAACATATTGCTTGCTTATTTATGGACATTTTTGTGCCTTTGAACCTCCCATCCTAAAACATTGGCCGTTAATTTTAATTCAGTTATTAGAGTAACTCTTTTATAAAACGTGTTTCAATAATATATTGTAAAATTATGTGAAACGATATTTCAATAAAATATTGTAAAATCATGTGACAAATTAAAGTCCTTGATGTGCTTTCAAGGAAATTGACCATTGGTACGTTGTATCATTCCTAAGTAGTGGTCGCGCTAACTAGGTCACGACCCGATTTTACTGTCAATTAAATCTTAATTATCTTGACTTACTTTCACCCTCCCCAGCAAAAGGTCATGATCTATATCATCAACCTAATCATTCTCCACTTACAATATTCCCAATATGTAATTTTTTAATGGTATTTATTTGTACAACCAATAACAAATTGACACATATTAGGTCAATTACAAGGTCAATTTGACACACACAAGGTCACGATTTGACATTTCGTTGATTTTGGTCACAAATTAACCATCACAGATCACAAAATTAGCAAACTAATTGCATCATTAACCATGACCAAGTAAGGTCACGACCTACCTATTGACCTTGCTTGGGAATGGTTATTAAAACGAGTTGATATAAAAATTAATACGGTACGAGTGTCTATTTTTTTAACTTGACTAAAATATACGTGCGACTCAATATAATCTTTATAAGTGTTCTGAAAATATAATAGTATGAGACCTCTTGAAACCAATCAGTTAGGATGTAAATACATGTCCTACATCGATAGCGTAAAGGTAAAATATTATCTTTATAAGTGTTCTGAAAATATAATAGTATGAGACCTTTTGGAAAGGAGGCCAAAAGTAAATCTGCGAGGGCTTGAGCCAAAGCGGACAATATCGTACTATTATGTCCATTGGACATCGGCTTAGCAGAGTCCCAACACGAGATATTCACGCTTCCACACAACAAGCAGTATCAGAGCCCAAGGTTTGACTCGGGCTAGGCACGATGCATCAACAGTCCGAGACTTGAAGTCGGACTTGAAGTTGTACACTGTAAGGCATGGAACTCCTAGCTCAGGGTGAGTCTGTGATCAACAAGCCCTGTCCAGGCCTAATGGATGAAAGGCGTCATAGGTCTTGTGGGACAAAAGACCATTTGTGTATTAGAATTGTTGATCAAGAGTAAATACTTTTAAATCTATATTTTATTTTGGTATTTGTGTTTTTTTCTATCATTTTGCCTTTGAAAAATAGCAATTTCCACTAATTCGACTTATTTAAATTTTTCGAGTTTGTTCTTTTATGTTAACATGTTTATGCCCGTAGTTTTAGTGAACGATTTATCCTGAATAATTCATGACGTGATCTTACTATGTGTTTTGGTTTTTATAAAATTTCAATTCATTTGATTACATTACGATTGTGAATTGTAGATTACAATTTAATTCCAAGTTTAAAATTTAACCAATGTGGTAATCAACAATCTTATTCTTGTGTATTTAATAAACATTTTTTTGCTTATCATCTCTTATACTTTATTAATTTTGTTTGTTATATAGTACTTGAAAATGTCAACATTTATATATATGAGGATATATTTGGTAGCTATTATGCTAAGTTAATGATTTGATTGCATAAATATTTTTTATATAAGTTGAAACTAAATGCATGTGACAAGTTTTAGTTTAGGTGACTCATTGACCACTGCGCGTTTAACATAATATTTAATATGATAAATATTTTTGCCTACTTTTACCTAGAAACAACTTAGGTCATGTTTTCCCCCAATAAATTCATTTGAGATGAATCACTATTTAAAAATAAAAAGAAATATTAATTATATGTCTAATGTTTAATTTGATTTCTCAACTACATATCCAAAACAACTTACAAATGAAACATAACAGAAAATTAAGGCTTAATGATATAATAGCCCATGCTCGGATACAATATCCAAAATTGTAAGATTGTAACAGTTTTAATAGTGAAAAAAATTAGATCTCAATCTTATATATTAACATGTTGTACCAAAAAAATTATTAACATGGGTAATCGTTAAAGTACATTATCACATACTTTTCATGCGTTTAAAAACTTAAAGATGTGTCTAATAGCTAATAATGATATTGTAATGGATTTGTATTAGATCAATATATTGACAAATTGATATAGAAAATATACTGAGACTAACATTTATTAAAGTCTGTATTTATGCTACTATCAAAATATCATTTAAAAGAATTAAAAGATTAAGAAAATATATGAGTTCCTAAGTCCTTTTCAAAATTGTACAAAAAGATGATTGACGTATCATTTACACTTGTATTACACAAATACCAAAAAATTAATATCTCGTGCATTGTACGGGAACCAAAACTAGTTAGAGTTAAAAGCTTGTAAAATAATATACTAGCGTCATTTGTTTTACCATTTCTTTTATCATTTATATTTTAATTGTCTAATAATGTTTTTTATTCATCTTTTTATTTTATTTTTTATTATTGATAGACTATGTGAACTATTGAAAAAATTCTGCATTTTCATATTGCATTATTTATGCAACACAAATGGAATTGAGGATGATATTTCATTGAATTTTTTATCATTTATTGGTCGAAATTCTATTAAAAAAGTTGGTTTTTCATAAATTAAATCTATATTTTTTTTATTGTGGACCCTATATTTATTTTAAAAATAAAAAATAAAAGAAAATGAATGTGGTGACGTGAACGCACGAAATTGCATGAAATTTTTTTGTATTAATATAAATAAGACTAAACCCTAAACCCTAAACCCTAAACCCACAAATTTTTCTTAAAATGAAAATAACCGTCTAAAATTTAAAATAGGCTTAGAGATTAATATAAAAATTATTTATATAAATTGAATGTTATTTGGTCCCTTTTACTCAAAACTGATAAAAGCTAGTTTTCTTATTTAACAATTCAATAAGTTTTATCGAAAATGAATATATTCGTCACAAGCTGAAAATGAGTCAAGTAATGCTCAAGTTGTTAGATAAGACAAAAACAAAACTCAAGTAGTATTATGTTTTTGTCCTATCTAACAACTCGGGTATTACTTAATCCGTTTTCAGCTTATAACGGAGTTATCGGTCGTCAAAGAGAATTTGTGTTACCAACTGTACATGATCTAAATAAAATATTAGTCAAGTATACAAGGATGAAATAAAAAGGCGGTGTTGATGTTAGGCAAAAGGAGTTTTCCTTTAGCGTTAAATGTAAAGAAGTGAGTATTTGTACACCACCAAAGTCAAAAGTGTCGAAATAGTCAAGTAGTAAGATCTGACAGGGCACATCCTTGAGTGCCTATATATACGTTTCTTTCCTACTATACTACTTGCCTTGCATCAACCATTAATCTCTCCTTCCACTTCTCTCTCTAAACTATCTCTTCACTTTCCTTCATTTCTACTCTCCTTAATCAAACCCAAAACAGATACGGATTACTTAATTAAGATAATTAACAATGAAAATGTTATCAAGTTTAGCAACTGATAATACTCACGGTCAAGACTCTTCCTACTTTCTTGGTTGGGAAGAGTATCAAAAGAATCCTTACCATGAGGCTACTAATCCTCAGGGTATGATTCAAATGGGTCTTGCTGAAAACCAGCTTTGTTTCGATCATATCGAGTCGTGGCTCGCCAACAATCCTGACCCTTCTTCATTCATGAACAAGGGTCAGTCTGTTTTTCGCGACCTCGCTCTCTTTCAGGATTATCATGGTCTTCCCGAATTTAAGAAAGTGAGTTTTTCAATTTTTTTTATTTAATTTTTAATTTTTATAATAACTACTCCTTACTATATCGAGTAAAAGTTGCCATTTGTGGAAATGTTGTGATGTTAAGTGATCTAGTTTATTAATGGGTGACTTTGCTTGTTTCAGGCTTTCGTGAATTACATGTCCAAGTTAAGAGGAAATAAAGTGACATTTGACCCTACAAAACTCGTATTAACAGCTGGTGCAACTTCCGCTAATGAGACTCTCATTTTTTGCCTCGCCAATCCCGGCGAGGCTATTCTCATTCCCACCCCGTACTATCCAGGGTAAGAGCGAGTGCAATGGTAAATAAATTTCGATTAAAAGTGTAGATTTCAAGTTCATGTAAATTAATTATTTTTTGATTTTTTCTTACTTCAGGTTCGATAGAGATCTAAAGTGGCGCACTGGGGCAGAAATTGTGCCAATCGAATGCACAAGTGGGAACGGCTTCAGAATCACGGAATCCGCCCTTGAGGATGCGTACTTGTCCGCCAAGAAGCGCGGCCTCAAGGTGAAAACCGTCCTGGTGACCAACCCAAACAACCCTCTCGGAACCACCTTAACAAAAGAGGAAATTAACCTCCTACTCGCCTTCATCTCAACCAAACAAATCCACCTCGTTAGCGATGAAATCTACGCTGGCACCGTTTTCGACACTACCCCCAACAACTCATTTACAAGTGTTATGGAAACACTCACCGACAAAAAATGGGCCCACATCCAACAACGTGTCCACATAGTCTCCAGCCTGTCTAAGGACTTAGGCCTTCCCGGCTTCCGGGTTGGAGCTATCTACTCCAACGATCCCTTAGTGGTCTCGGCCGCTACCAAAATGTCGAGTTTTGGGCTTATCTCGGCTCAAACTCAGTACCTCCTAGCTCACCTCCTATCCGATGAAACCTTCATGAATGAATACATCAACCACAACAAAACCCGACTCAAAGCTCGACACGACATGCTGATTCATGGTCTAAAACAGGCCGGAATCAACTGTCTGGAGAGCAATAGTGGGCTCTACGTGTGGGCCAACTTGGGCCACTTACTCCCGACAAAGACATTCGAGGCCGAGATGGAATTATGGAAGGAAATTGTGTATGAAGTCAAATTAAATATTTCGCCCGGTTCATCCTGCCACTGTCTCGAACCCGGGTGGTTTAGAATATGTTTCGCAAATTTATCCGAAGAAGTTTTGACCATCGCCATGCAACGCGTTAAGGATCACCTTAATGCCAAGTATAACAAAAATAGTCACAATGGTATGAGGCATGCACGAAGGGTTCGGTCACTCACTAAGTGGGTTTTTCGACTATCGGTCGATCTGGACGACAAGGTCCCGAACGAAAGATAGTTTCCGTTACCACGACCGCAACCACCACCGCGACTGCAATTATCACTATGTGAATTAAATTACCTATACACTATTCGTTAATTAAATCGTTATTACATTTTATTTTTTTTGGAACACATCCTAAATATTATTTGTTTTTAGGATGAATGTGAACATACTAAATGTATGTTGTCCATGTATTTTTTTTTCTTGGGGTCCGGCGCTGCTGTTTTGTAGTTGCTTTAAGGGCAGGGGAACAAAATTTGTGTTTAGGGGAGGGCCTTGTTTTTTAAGGAAATTATTCCTTTTTAGAGGCTCGACCAAGATGAGAACAAATTGTAGAGTCAGCACTCGGTCCATATGGACACGAAGTGACTTACATTAGTGTTTCAATTTATGTTGTAATATTTCTAAGTATACATTTTCATTGTATTTATATATACTATTTTTTTCTGTTTATATTCTGGCTTAATTGACATTCTCTTACATACGTATATACATTAGTATAAATATATAATTATACTTGCATGAAGTATACTCTTCGTTTTAATCATTTGAAATAATGTATATATACTCTTTATTTCAACCCTGAGACAATGTTTAGAAGACATGAATTTATTTGAGGCTATTGTTATTGAACGACAAGTTTTAGAATTGTTTTGCATATCCAGAAATGCATAATTTAAAAGAGAGTTATATAGGAAATATAGTTATATTAATCCGCCCTACAACGGGAGAGAAATACACCAAATACGAAAATGTCGACTTTTTGTGGATTGAAATATGTCCAATTTACTTTTAACAAATTCTCATGCATTTATTATAAGTATATACTACGTATTTAAGAATATGGATTTAGTAAAGAAAGTTGATATGTAATGACTAACAATTCGACAGATCAAAGTCTACAACATTGTTATTTTAGACGATCTTTGATTTGAAGACTTTATATTTGACCATAAAATTTAAAAAGTTACATAAAACCTATTTAAAAGTTTTAGTTGAAATAACCCGTATGAAGTGTTTGAAAATTTTAGTCGAAATAACCCGTCTGAAATGAGACATGCGGTAAAAAAAAACCAATTCGCAAGTGGTTGATGCAAGCGGACAATAGCACGAATCTAATTACAGTGGAACACATTTGTCTTCTGAAAAGGGTTTTGAGGGTGTTTGGCCTTATTAAAGTAGGAAGTAATTTGTTTCCTGAAAAAGAAAGCACAACAAATGCGAGAGTACAACTATGATAAGACTGCATCAAATAGTCATATGGAACAAGTTTAATTTCACGTAATGAAAATCCCTCTCTAGACAATATTTTCGAAATTGTGTTGTTTCATCCAAAATTAGTAACTCACCATGCCGAAATTTGAGTTGTAAATTACTCGTATCTGTTTTCTTTGAACTAGATTCAATGATTTTGTTCATAACTTTTGGCAATGCAATTTCTTCTGATCTTAACCATGACAAAAGTCAAATTATGGCCCGCAAGGATGGAGTCGAGTAGTTAAAATTTGGGTGAAATTTCCAGACCCGAGTTCAAGCTTCCCAAGAGCAAAATCTCGAAGCATTCTTGGCCCGAGTCCATGCCTAAATAGACTTCGCGCCTGTCACCCTCAAATAGCTTACCTGGTATATGTGGTTTGCAATCTATCACATATGTCTGAGGGTTTACTCAGTGTGCCCGAAAGTAGCGACTGCAGTTCCCTCGTCACCGAAAAAAAAAAAAAAAAAAAAAAAAAAGTCAAATCGTGAACTAACAAATAATTGAGGTAAATATTACTAGTTAGAAGCATTCATAATATTTAAAGGTAAACAAACAAATAAAACACCAAAAAAATAGATCCGGTCGTTCAACAGAAGGATTGTAAGCCTGTAATTGAACTGATCTGAGCATGAGTTTGGGTGGGTTCGGTTTGAATTTTTTTAGCTTTAGCTCGGGTTCGGCTTGAAGTTCACTGGGCCAAAAATATTGAACTCAAACTCGTCTTTTCATTATATTATTTTTATTTTTATTTTCTCACCCTTGAAATCTAACTAAACATAAATACTTTTAAAAAACAAATAAGATAATAAATATTATAGAATATTCTATTATATGAAGTATAATATACTTATAAATTCCTAAATAACATATAATTTAACATAAAATTAATATTACAATACAAAAGTTATAAAAAAAATAAACGGACCCAAACGAACTTTCGAGTCAAGCCTTACTTCTGAACTTGGGCTCGACTCGTATTTAGCCCAGCTCAACTCGAGCAAGAGCAAAGCTTTAATCAAGTCAATTTTGAGGACTCAACGAATCAAGAGTATTCCTTTAGGAAGATTAAAAATGATTGAATAAGTACATGATTCTGCAGTTACATATAGTTTGTTCGTTAAGATCTTGTAATACACTAATTAGCTGTTGAGATCAGGTAGTGGACGGTAAAGAATTTAATGATGATAATAATTTCACATGCATAATCATTATAATCTCATAATTCATATTTGGCTTTAATATTTTATTTTAATCGTGAAATAAACGAAGAGTACCCAAGTACCCATAATGCCACGTGAACATGTACATACATTCATCCTCCATGTCATATTATCATTTGAGTATGTTTCTAGCAAATTAAAGACCATAAATAACAAGTAATTATTAATGACTTTAATTAATTAATACTAATATATTATTATTTTTACTTTCAACGGCGACAATAACGGTAATATTTAACGCAGGTGAAGTCGGCTGGTTTTACTTATTTCTCATCTTAACCGACTTACCGACCATAACTGCCTTTCGTAGAGTATTATTATGCATGTCTCACGTATTTGGTGGAACGTTATTTGGGCCGCCATAATCGGGTATTATATGATGCGCATGATTAAATTAAATTTGTATAGGGATAATCGTAAATGTACCCTCTGATTAATGATGAGTTTAATGATCTAATAATATTTTCAATATAATATGTATGTATCATGTATGAGTTTCTAGTTATCTACGTTGCTTCAATTAAGTTGTATCATCAATACATGATGAACTAGCTAGTTGATGATGAATGATGATGATGATGATGATGTATGTTCAATGGATTTAGTAAGAAAATTGGAGGAAAATCTAATGTGGGTATGTGCAAATCTTGCTATGCTTCAATATTAATTTTAATTATTAGTTATGTGCATTGTATGACTACAAGACATATGCATGGATGGTAGAGCTGATCATGTCCGGGCTGGCCCGTCCAGTCCGGCCCGTCCGGCCCGCTATTTGAGCGGGCTTGGTCACGGAAAATATTAAAATAAATGGTTAATGGACAAGGAAAACTCGGCCCGCTAAATTTATGGACGGGTATGGACTAAGTAAAAATGTTCGTGGACAACCCGCTAGGCCCGCTAAAGCTCATAATGTAATTTTTACTCTAAGTTTATTATTTACTAAACTAATTAACTATTAAGTTCATGTAGTAATCTCATACCCAAATAAATTAATAACGAAAAATAATAATAAAATGAGAAATTCACCCATAAACTTACTCGCTTTTTACTTTTTTTTGCCCTCTTTGTTATGCTTATGAAACCAATATCAGCATAACACATTTTCTTGTCGCATAAGTATTTTCTATATTGGGATTTTTGAGATATTTATACATCAGTTTTAAGTTCGTGACTCTTATGTTTTAAAGCCCGGCGGCCCGTGGGCAGGCCCGCCAACTTATAGCGGACGGGTACGGACAATTTCAACAAACTCGTTTTAGCGGGCACGGACATAAAAAATTGGCCCGCCGGACACTTATTCTCAAGGTGGCCCGGCCCGTGTCCGGCCCAAGCCCGCAAACGATCACCTCTAATGGATGGTAACAATAGTGCACATTCAAGTTTTATTGAGATATTATTAAATTTGTGAACTATAGTATGGTTGATCTTATAATATACATGAGTATATGAGTAACTTAATTAATTATACAAAAATGAATAGTAATTAAACTTTACAAAATTATTTCAAGTCAAATTTTAATCAAATTAACAGACTCGCATTCAGGTTATGAGGTTAGACAGATTTTATTACGACTTGATTCTGAACTAATAATTATCTGCACCAATCCAATTAAAATATAGTTGAATCTAAATGACCTGGGTCGTTCCAATTGAATTGAAACAAGTATCAGTAAATGACTAGAGTCCAAACTGTTGGGGGCAATATCCAGCACAAATTATGGCATACTTGTTTTAATAACAAGGATTTGTTGAAATATTTTTATTAGGTTAAAGGGTAAAATGGTGATCTGAATTTTTTTACTTGAATTTAATGATCGTATTTTATACTCAGTTATAACACAATCATCGCATGTCATTAAACAATCTATCATAATGTTTTGTATGTAAAAGGAGTCACAGGGATAGATATGTAACTGCTTGAAATTGAACTCAAGTCATAAATAAGACCACTCATGATTTTACAAGCTATGCAAATCGACATCTGCATATATACTAACTATATAAATGTTATCATTCGTTAGTTTGTCACCTCACACTAAAGTGAGTTATGTTATTTTGATTTTACCGACTTAACTTAATTAACTATACAATAATGGTACTTGAGTATTAATACTCAAAAGTGTATGTATAGTCATGGTTTATAACAAGACACCTCAACAACCCGAGCCTAAAATAGGCGATTACTAACTAATTCGAGAGTACTGTTTTATTGAGTATGATAAAGACATGGCATACTTGATAGATGTTGCAAATATAAGAGTGAGATTTGAAGGTTGAAGGTATCAAGACCTAAAATTATTCCGATTTTGTGAATAGAATTGAATACGACGTGAAAGATGCACATAATAATAGGATTGGTACATAGAATAAGAGAGGTAGATAGGTACACCTACTTGGCTAATTACTAGAGATGTTGGATTAATTAACATCTTTGTTTAATTGTTTATTCCTTGATACGCGGCTAATAGAATTGGGTCACACCCTCCATCATACTGGCATGTGACTATGGACTAGCAGTTACTTCGGTTGTATTTGGAATCATTAGCTAATAATCAATATATAATTATTATGATTTACTAACTACTAAAGCCTAATCCTTGAACATATATGAACACAAATATACAAGTCGGGAATTTTGGTCGATTTCCATGTTATGTAGTTGACTACCTACTTGCCATGTGCTACGCACTATCGAGTATATATTTTGAGGGCTATTAAAATGCTGATTTTTACGATTTGTTATTTGAGTCGTTTTAAATTAAAATGGTCCTAAATAGAATTAGTATTATTATAATCAAGAATCAACCTATATGTTGGGAATTCATGTATGAGTTGCTTGTCCATAATACAAATTGAGATGGTTGTCTTAGATATTGATAAGTAAAGAAAAGGAAATTGTGTTGTTTATTATCATATGCAAAGATACATATTTATATGTGATGATTATGCCTAATACATTGTATCTAATAATCTAAATACAATGGATAGAAAATAAAAGGTCTTCTCGTAAATGAACCCAGGACTACTTCGTAATCGTCGTCTCGTAAATGACCACAAGACTACTCGAACTCCGTATAATCCTAACACCCCCCCTCAAGCTGGAGCATGAAGATCGAGAATGCCCAGCTTGCGAAGTAGGTAAGAAAATTGGTGCACACCTAAAGCCTTTGTAAAAAGATCAGCTAGTTGCTCAGCTGACGGAACATGGACCGTAGAAATTAACCCCTCCGTTATCGCATCACGAACGAAATGACAATCAATTTCAATGTGTTTTGTTCGCTCATGAAAAATCGGATTTTTAGCAAGATGTATGGCGGATTGACTATCGCAAAAGAGCTTTATAGGCAGCGGAAAATTGACATCCAAACAAGCCAAGAGACCCTTTAACCATTTCAATTCACAAACAACGGCGGCCATGGACCGATATTCGGCTTCAGCGGAAGAAAGAGACACAGTACTCTGTTTTTTAGTTTTCCACGAAATAGGTGAACCTCCAAGGAAGACAAACCAACCAGTAGTCGATCGACGAGTTAAAGGGCAACCCGCGTAGTCAGAGTCGCACCAACCCGAAAGAGAAAAATCACTATCAGAACGCAACAAAATTCCTTGACCCGGACTACCCTTTAAATAACGAACCACGCGTAAGGCAGCATCAAGGTGCTCCTTTCGTGGTTGATGGAGAAAACGAGAAAGAGTGTGTACCGCGTAAGACAGATCAGGTCGTGTAACGGAAAGGTAAACAAGTCGGCCAACAAGACGGCGATATGATTCAATATCCTCTAAAATTGGACCATTTGCTAAACCGAGCTGATGATTTTGTTCGAGAGGTGTGACAGTTGGCTTAGCACCAAGTAAACCGGTCTCAGAAAGAATATCAAGAGCATACTTCCTTTGGCTAAGATAAATTCCTTCGGCACTACGGGCCACCTCGAGGCCAAGAAAGTATTTAAGAGGACCCAAATCCTTCATATGAAAACAGTTTCCCAAATATGACTTGAAAACGGAAATGGCGGAAGAATCATTACCAGCAATGACAAGGTCATCAACATAAATAAGAACAAATAGACGCACCTTGTCTTGCGAAAAGGAAAATAAGGAATAATCAGAATAGGACTGACAGAAACCGTACTCCCGGAGGGCAGCGGCTAGTTTAGCAAACCAACACCGAGGCGCTTGGCGGAGGCCATATAAAGACTTTTTGAGACGGCAAACCTTGCCCTCTTTACCATGACCAAAACCCGGGGGAAGCCGCATATACACTTCTTCACTCAAATCACCATGTAAGAACGCATTATGAACGTCCATTTGGTGTAATTCCCATTTATTGATGGCAGCAACGGACAAAAAAACACGAATGGTAACCATTTTGACCACAGGGGCAAATGTCTCCCCGTAATCAAGCCCTTCTACCTGATGATTACCAAAAACAACGAGACGGGCTTTATATCGTTCAATAGTCCCATCAGATTTGTATTTAATTCGGTACACCCACCGACACCCAAGCGCCTTTTTATCAGACGGAAGATCAGTCAACTCCCACGTTTTATTGCGTTCAAGAGCATCAATTTCATCGGCCATTGCTGCACACCATTTATCATCCCGAATAGCCTCCTTAAAAGAGGGAGGCTCATCATTGCGTGTAATTGCTGCAAGAAAGTCTTGATGTTTTGCCGAAAAAGAATGAGAATCGATATAGTTAGCTAAGGAATAAGGAGTACCTGAGGGCGACGAATCTGGACTTGGTGAGCGCGAGGAAGAAGGACTTTGTGCGGTGCCAAGAACGTACCCACGAAGACGGGAATTAGGGAACTTTTGTCTTCGTCCACGACCAAGATCAACCTCATTTGAAACGGCAAACTGCTCACCCAAATTATCAACCGGTTCCTTATTATCATGGGAACCTCGTTCAGCCCCAAAAATAAGTTCCTCTAAACTATCGGGCCCCCCCTCGACAGCAGCAGACTTGTCCCCCGTGTTAACAACGGTAGTAGTACATCCATCAGTAAAGGTGCCATTAAACGGAACATCTAAGGGAACCACAGTTTCAGGGGTTGAAGGTATAGAGGTAGAGAATGGAAAAACTGTTTCATGAAATACAACATCACGAGAAACAAAATAGGACTCGGTCTCAATATCATACAATTTCCATCCTTTTTTATTGTGCGGATATCCCACAAATATACACTTTCGCCCCCTTTTTTCGAACTTGTCACCATGTGTGTTTCGGTTGTGAGCAAAACACAGACAACCAAAAACACGTAAATTTGTATAAGACGGGGAAATACCATAGAGACATTCATAAGGAGTTTTGTTGTGAAGTAACTCGGTCGGAGTACGATTTATTAGATAAGCAGCAGTAAGAATGCATTCTCCCCAGAAAGATTTAGGTAAATCAGCTTGAAAAAGAAGGGCCCGAGCAACGTTTAAAATGTGACGATGTTTGCGTTCAACACGACCATTTTGTTGGGGTGTGCCAACGCAAGAGGTTTGAAAATGAATCCCTTGTTGAAAAAAATATCCAGCCATACTGTTAAATTCATTACCATTGTCACTTTGAACAAATTTGACGGATTTAGAAAATTGCTTGTCAACCATAGATAGAAAATTCATAAACATGTCTGTGACTTCCGTCTTATCAATTAACAAGTAAACCCAGGTAGCCCGAGAATAATCATCTACGATTGTGAGAAAATACTTTGCACCGCATGAAGAGACAAGACGATATGGTCCCCAAAGATCGCAATGAATTAATTCAAATATCGCTGAAGCACGTTTATTATTTAACGAAAAACTAGTACGATGCTGTTTCGCAAAATGACATGTCTCACAGACGGAATGCTTACTAAAATTAAGACCACTAGCAAAGGGAATAGCCTTGAAAACTTTATTAGACGGATGACCCAACCTCTGATGCCAGAGAGCAATTGAACCCGTATCGCGCACGAAATTTACCACAAGTTCCCTAGCACCGGCACAAATCCAATAAAGACCATCTCGCAGCTCACCTACTCCAATCGTCGTCCTCGTAGAACGGTCCTGAATAAGACAAGATTTTTTAGAAAATTCAAACATATAATCATCTGAAATGGTGAGTTGTGAGATGGAAAGAAGGTTACAAGTCAAACTTGGTACATATAAAACATTGTGAAGGGTAAGAAATTTATTTATAAACACCGAACCCATAATTGTAGAAGCAACCTGTTCCCCATTAGGAAGGCCAACAATTCGAGAAGTAATGGTGCGTGGTGCATCCAAACATGCCAAATTTCCCGTGACATGATTGGAAGCACCCGTGTCAAGAATCCAAGGAAACATACCGCTTAAGCGATCAGAGATATTAACGGTATTGGTAGAAACACTCGCTGTGATTAAATTTGCTTGAACAGCAGGTGTTGAAACACCATTACCCCCACGTTCAGATGAGTTGGCAGCCCCTAAAACACCACTTGTACCAGCCCCAGACCCACGTGAACCCGCAGCTCGAGCACGGCGAAGATCCGCAAGAGTTCGAGGCCTATTGCCCCACCATTCGGGAAATCTTTGACTCTTAATATAACAATTGTGGGCATCATGACCACGAGAATCACAGAAATTGCAGAAAACAGGGCGCCTCTCACCACGTTCTTTGTCCCGTAAAGCCCTCCAATCAACCGCATTTCGTGAGGACCCGGGAGTGGCAAAGGCTGTCACATCAGAAACATCAACAGGGGCATAGGCAGGAGCACGAAGACGCTCCTCTTGGAGGACAACTTGGTAAGCACGGCTGAGAGACGGAAGAGGATCGAGCTGAAACTGTTGAGAGCGAACATTGGAATACAAAGCGGGATCTAAGCCCATAAAGAATTGATGTAAACGTTCATTATCGAGTCTTTGTATTGCTGCTGCTCCGATATTGCATTCACACTTGCCGCATTTGCAAGAGAACGGCGGTTCATGAACAACAATAGAATCCCAAAGTGATTTAATTTTACCATAATAGGTGGAAACATCCATTCCTTTCGTCTGCTTGCATTCATGTAACTGGGTTTTCAGGCCGTGTATCTTAGTTCCGTCAACAACAGAAAACGTTTCTGCCAATTCGGCCCATAAAACAGAGGCTTCTTCGGCATATGAGATGCTATCCATTAAAGACTGATCAATGGTGTTGAGAATCCATTGAACAAGGGTGCAGTTAACCACAACCCAGTTATCGAGACCGAATTTATCAGATGGTTTTGTGATAGAACCATCGATAAAACCAAATTTGCGACGAGATTTTAAGGACCGTGTCATGGAATTTTTCCAGGCATCGTAATTATCACGACGGAGGACAACATTGGTGATCTTAATATTTGGGGTATCGTGAGATCCCAGGAAGTATGGATTGAAGAAATCAAGCTTTGGGGGCTCTGGTATGGCATCGGCTGACATACTGATTATCTTTCTTCTTTTTTTTTTTTTTTTTTTTTTAATTGAATTGCAGAACCCGGCAATCTGATACCATGATAAGTAAAGAAAAGGAAATTGTGTTGTTTATTATCATATGCAAAGATACATATTTATATGTGATGATTATGCCTAATACATTGTATCTAATAATCTAAATACAATGGATAGAAAATAAAAGGTCTTCTCGTAAATGAACCCAGGACTACTTCGTAATCGTCGTCTCGTAAATGACCACAAGACTACTCGAACTCCGTATAATCCTAACAGATATCGCCTTAGCTAGACACAATTTAATCTCCTAAAATGATATTTATATACTTGATTAGGGATTCATTAAATTCATGTTGTGTTTGGCAAATGATAGAAACATATTTGAAATAACAAATAACGTTATAGAATATGTTTAATAGATTTTAATAGAATTAGCAAAAATTTAGAAATGACGTTAATTGATAGAAATAATCTGAATTATGAGTGTCTTGTTCAAAATATTTTACTCTATTTTACCAACCACTCCTTTAATATAAGATGGTATGTTATGGGGCTTGAACTCAGACCTTATGGGTAGAGTGATAACTACACTATTATCAACTAAGCTACTTCCTCTTTAACGTAAAAATTACTACTATTATTGTATATATCCCAAAAATATAACCTGTTATAGCCCCTTGGGCTCGTGCTGCGCTTCGCCCCTGCCGGTGGACCTTAGAATTATAATCGAGCAAAATCCAATCCAAATCTCACACCCGAGTATAAACTTCATTTATAAAACCAACACTGTTATTATTTGTGACGATAAGACTCTTCATAAGCCTGTGAGTTGAAACAAAGAGGTAAGTGGGGGAGAGTTGTGAGCAAGTTTCTACCGTCACAAGCATTACAGACTGACCAACCCAGATTGATAAATCAAAAGGACGAACTGGTATATTCAGATACTGAACAATGTCTGATACTTTGATTCTTCATATTGCGTTAAATTGTAAAATCGTTAGTTCATTACGTTAACCATATTCATCGTTGATTTGGAGAATCGAGATAGTGAGGATATATTATTATTGTTAATAGTCAACCCTAAAAACTTGGTGAATTGTTTAGCTAGTATAGTCAAACCATAGTTTAATCATAATTACTGACAATTTAGAAGCATAATTTCAACGCGGTTCCGATTTGAACACCATTATTACTTGATATTGAATCATTGAAATCTGCCCTCGGCGGCACCATACTTTATGAACCCATCATGATGTGAACACAAAATTAAATATTACGGTATATTTAAGCACCCAATCAAAATAATTAAAGGGCAACCACTGAGATTATTCAAGCATGATCACTTGACAAGAGTTGTTGCTTCAAATAAAACAGGACTCTTTAATTATGGGATCCCTTTCTTGTTTATTTTAGGAATATTCTACAGTATTTTTGGGATCACGAGTGAACCGTAGCCGCTATCTTTGATTGTGCACCGCGTAAAGCCGTAAATTCACGGGTATATGTGATAGCCTGCAAACCACGTATATCAGGTTAGCCACCCGAGAGTGACAGGCTAGAAGTCTATTAGGCATGGACTCGGGTCGAGAATGCTCCACAAGATTTTTTGCTCTTAAAAAGCTTGAATCCGTGTCTCCTGAAAATTACGCTAAAGTTTTAACCACTAGATTTTTGTGATTTTTAATTTTATTTGTCATGTCTTATATTTTTAAAATTTTATGAGGTAGCTTTAAACTTTTTACTTATTTTTATGGCATGACCTCTTTCAAATCTTTGTTAACATATCACTATCCAACACCCATACTTTAACCATTATTTTGATTTATTCATGTTGTATTGTTATCCTATTTGAGAAAAATCGCAAATCACTTTCAGTAAGAAAAAATTATTATTAAAAGTCGTCTTTATGAAACATAAAATGATAATGGAGATTTGATGAATTTAAATTAAATTTGTATTTTATTTAGTGAGTTAATCGATAATTCGACGAAATAATAAGTAAATGAGTAGGTTATTGAGTAATTCAAATGCAAATAGACGATTTAATATACCAAATAAGTAACTAAGACAGCAGAGACAATAAAGAAAGTCCTAACATAGAGTAATGTACTCCGTACAAAGTTTGAGAGAATACCATAGGATTTAAAAAATGTAAGGATATACCATAGAAAACCCAAAACTCAGGTTTACACCGTAAAATATCCCTTTGTTTTACTACTGCAGATCCCGCACAAAAGCGTAGATTTTTAGATCGTTTGTTATAAAGAATTTAAAACGAAATTGGCTGTAAAAATTAATTTTAATAATGTATAGTAATAACAGGTAGAAGAAATAAAATTTAACATTTTTAGCCTGAATAAAATTGACAGTTAAACTAAACTTATTTAATAAAAAAAAGTTATTTATTATTAATAAGATTGCTAATTTGATATAAATAACACATGTTTGGTTTGCACCCATATAAAATAATTTTGGGAATTGTATAACTATTATTGTAATTTCTATTAAAACATATTATATACTCCGTACAAAATAACAAATATATTAATTATGAGTAAAATTTATGTGTATTTATTATGTATACTATTAGTAGCCAAGGACGAAGCTCGGTCAATGCCAGATGTGTTATGGCCGAGTGAGCTTTGCAGGAATAACTAATAAGTAAATGGTAATAAGTTGATAAGTAGTTTGTAGTAGCAGGATGGTACTCTCTAAGACCATCCCCAAGCAAAAGGTCGATTTAATCGAGTCAATAACGTATTACCCCTTACTCTCACCTTATTGACATTGACCCTCTTTTACCCTCCCAAGTAGAAAGTCGATTTAAACGAGTCAATAATATAGTTTTTCTTTTCTTTTTTTCCCTTTTTCTAATTTGTAACCAATGAGAGTGTGCCACATAAGGGGTCAATTGGGGAGTCAATTTACTCCACCTTGGGTCACAAATTGACCCTCAACACTATTGGGTCAATACTTATTTGCACTTAATTGTAATTAACTTGACCCAAGCAAGCAATTGACCTAGCAATTGACCTTGCTTGGGGATGGTCTAAGAAAAGTTCAATTATTTCCTTGGAGGTCCTGATTCGACTCACATTGATTCGGACTATTATAGTTTTTACCTTTTTTTTTTATAAGGTAAGGAAATTAGGTTGATCCTCTTAAATAAGACCAATCTATCTTATCCTTTCGAATGAGTAAGGTAAGTTGAAGCCATCGGCTTTCAAACTCACCTCGAAAGAGTTGGACATGAATGTCCAACAGAAGCCATGAAGTCAGCAACCTTGTTGGCTTCACGGAAACAATGTTTAATTATCACTTCATCGAAAAAATGAAGATCAAGTTTCACATCCTTGATAATACTAGAGATTTCCCACGGGATCTGCAAAGTGCTACGGAGTGAGTTGATAACAAATAAATTATCACCCTCCACAATTAACTTAGAGATTCCTAATTGTTTAGCGGCTAAAATACCTTCTTTTAAAGCAAGTGCTTCTGCGACAAGAATACTATTATAGTTTTTACCTTGACAATTTTAGTTTCACCTTAAAATTTAATAAAGCCATTTTAGAGCGGGTGTATTGTCATTTTATGTTTTGGATTTGTTTTTGTTAAATAATATATGGATTAAGTCTTTTGAAAATAAAAATTGTGAGATTTTTCTTTTGTATATTGCATGAGAATTGATTTTAATGGTTAAAATCGTATATTATATGACATAATTTGTTAAAAATAATATATATGACATTGTGTAAAATTTTTATGGCCAAATTCCAACTCAAACTATTTAAGTCGAAAATATGTCACTATTATTCCGATTTTTACAATAAAAATCAATAATCATGCAATACTCACGAGAAAAATCTGAAAAATTTAATTAACAATTTAAATATTGCATGTGACATCTCCAAAATTTTTCATAGCTAAATTCATAATATAACTATATTTTTTTAACAAACACCACCATTAATTTTTTTTTCCAAACACGGCCTTTTAAAAAATTGAATTGTCAAACACCACCTTTAGTAATTTTCTTTGGTCAAACACCCCAGTTTGGCCCAATTTTCAGCGTTTGTAATTGGATGACTTTTAGTCGATGATTGAGATAGCAAACGGGATCGGTTTTAAGTGTTCTTGAACCCGTTGGTGGGGTACATGCTTTCCAACGGTTGTCAACACGGTGGTCAAAGATGTCGTTATTGTGTGAAAAGGTGGGCCATCACACTCGGTATCTCGGTAACGTTAACTCGTTTTTCTATTATTTAAGATGGTTTATGAGATAAATCAACCAATACTTTTATATCTTAATAGTAATGTTATCCATAAAAAATCACACAATCAAATGTGTTGTTTTAAAAAATCGTATTAAGGTGAAAAGTATTAATATTATGCTCGCTTAAGAGCCCAATATCCTAAATCTCTTGCCAATAGTTCTAACTGACATTGTTCATTATTTGCACTCCCTCCTATTCAACATAACCTTCCCTATTTAGGGAAGGTACAGAGAATAAGGAGGGGATTATTATATGGGAATAGTAAGTCTTGCTTGCGACGGGTCACAATTTGTAACGGATATTTTGTGAGATAAAATGGATACAAAAGGAGTGAGTGAAGAAAGGGGACCACATGAATAGTATTGGAGAGAGAGAAAAAGTGGTTATTTTATGAGAGGAAACGGTATCCGTCACAAGCTTGTGACGGATAGTGCCGTTGCAAATAAGAATTTGTGATATGGGAAAGTATTGGTGTGAGGTTGGGTAATTTGAGAGAGGGTATGTATTGTGGGGTAGGGGTGGTCAATAGTGCGGGTCGGCCGGGTCCGGGACGGGTCGAGGGCAGTGCGGATTCAATGTATGAGGACCCGGACACGGCCCGGGGTCAGGGCGGGTCCGGGACGGGTTGGGCCCGATTCTTGGGAAGTGTAACCCGGACCCGGCCCGGGGGCAGGTTTGGGGCGGGTTTTGGGCGGGTCTACGGGTCAGCTTCCGGGCCGGGCTCCAGAAATTGGACTCGGACCCGGTTACATCACATACACGGGTCGGGACGGGTTTCGACCCAGGTGAGGCGGGCGGGTTAGATCCGGGTTCAGTGGCGGGTCGGGTCCGGGTTGCCAATGTCGACCCGCACTCTTGACCAACCCTATTGTGGGGTAATTGTTGTTAGTAAAGTGATTAAAATAAGCATAAAGTATGAGTATGGTGGGGTATTGTGGTGGAGTGAGGGATTAAAATATGTATAAAAGCTTTACTAAATAAGGAAATAGAGAAGATATTGTGAATAGACGAAAAAGGAAATAGAGAAGGTTATGTTGAATACTTATGAGGGAGTATAATATACTCAACAAAATCACTCATAATTCATCGACTAAAATTTATTTTTCACAAAAACTTGTATAAGACCGTCGCACGTGCGACCAGTTGAAAAGTGACCATATTGTGATAAGTAGTGACCACTTTTGAGTAAATAGTGACCACCTTTTTTAAGAAAAAATGACCTATTTTTCAAAAGTGGTCACTGTTTATCAATAAGTGGTCACATTGTACCACAAAATGGTCACTTTTTGTAAAAAAGCACGGGTGAGACGGTCGTACAGGAGAATTACTGGTTATTTTTTTTTGGACTGAAATTCTCATTGTAAGAAGCTTAAAATGAATTAGGCCCTGTTCTTTTGGACTTCAAGTCACTTAATTTAAGTTCACTTCAGATCCTATAAGTTCAGTTCAGTTCAGTTCAGTTCCTATAAGTTCAGTTCAGTTCCTATAAGTTCAGTTCAGTTCAGATCCTATAAGTTCAGTTCAGTTCAGTTCCTATAAGTTCAGTTCAGTTCAGTTCAGTTCCTATAAGTTCAGTTCAGTTCAGTTCAGTTCCTATAAGTTCAGTTCAGTTCCTATAAGTTCAGTTCAGTTCAGTTAAGTTCAGTTCCTATAAGTTCAGTTCATATAAACTCAATTAAGAAAAGTTATATACGGAGTATTATTTTTAACAACCGATACAAACATTTCGCTTTAATTATTCGATACACGTCATCTATAAAAAAAACAACTCATTAATAATTTACCCGTCTTTTACTCTCTAATTAATGTCAAACTATCATCCTCATTAATGCCAAAAAACAACAATTCATCATACGATGCCCTCACCCTCACCCTCACCAATTGTCACTCTCCCATTAATCAATTTCTTCATCACCATTGTTAGAGAAAATAAATGGGTAGAGAAAATTGTAATAGTGAATTATTTTTATCGTAATGTAATTGTAGTATAATGTATGAACTATGAACAAACCATTATATATAAAGTTGAAAATATTTTAAACTACCTTGTGTTTTAGACTAATTTTTTATCAATGTCATCTATTGGATAATAATAATAATAATAATAATAATAATAATAACAACAACAATAATAATAACAATAATAATAATAATAACAACAATAATAACAATAATAATAATAATAATAGTTAACTTAATTTAAAATAAAGTTAATTAAGTTCGGATTTTATAAGTTCAGTTTAGATCTTATAAGTTAAGTTAAGTTCAGATCCTATAAGTTAAGTTCAGTTCAGTTCAGTTCCTATAAGTTCAGTTCAGTTCCTATAAGTTCAGTTCAGTTCAGTTCAGTTCCTATAAGTTCAGTTCAGTTCCTATAAGTTCAGTTAAGTTCAGTTCCTATAAGTTCAGTTCAGTTCCTATAAGTTCAGTTCAGTTCAGTTCAGATCCTATAAGTTCAGTTCAGTTCAGTTCAGTTAAGTTTCAGTCCAAAAGAACAGGGTCTTTAAGTGAAGTGATAAAATTAAGTAAGAAAGACAGGGTTAATTAAGTAGGTTGTGAAGTTTATAAAAGAGTCATGTGGGAATCACGTGTAAATATGAAAGAGTAGGCAAAGCACGTGAGAGAAGGGAACATCTAGAACACCTGAATAGTATCTGTTGGAGCGTAATTATGAGAATACCCCTCGTGCCAGGATGTATGAAGCAACCTCCTATGCCCTTCACCCCTCTTGCCTCTCTTCTAACAACATCTTGGGACCCTCTCCCTTAATGTTTTCAATTAGATACCTATATTAGACGAAAGGGGTCAAATATTATACTTGTGGAATTAGTATAATATTAGTAATTATACATATGTAGTTAAGTTTTTAACTACATGTAATTAGCATAATTTAGGAATATTTGCTATTTGTTAAGATTTTATTATGTTTTGCAAAATTAATATTTTTTAAAAATATTTTGTTATTTTATGTATTTAGTTAAATTTTCGGAAATATTAACTAATAATATTGTTGGAATTTTTTTTTTTCTAAATTAATATTCTGGAAAATAATTTTTTTGTATTTAATTAATTTACACAGTTTTTTTGTATTTTATTAATATTCTGTTGGAAATTATTTTGAAAATTAATATTCTGCAAATTATTTTTTTTGTATGTAATTAATTTAGACGTTTTTATTTTTATTTTTGTATTTTATTAATATCCTTTTGGAAATTATTTTAGTAAATTAATGTTGGATTTTTTTTTAATATTTTAATAAGTTGACTTGGTTTTTTTTTTTTTTTTTGTGAAATCATTTTTTCGATTATATAAATTTAATTAAAGATGACTTGCTAATTTTAAAAGTTTAAAAATGTTGACAGTGGGATTCGAATCTTGGATCATTTGCAAACAAGCTAATATTTACAAGTAGAGTTTTAACCATTCTGAACTCTACTAAAATAACTTTAGAAAACCGTAATTCAATAAATAACAAAAATACGAAAAATAGTTAAATAAAAAAAAGGGAATTTATTAAAAAAACGAAATTTATTTTATTTTAAATTTCCATGTTATTTGATTACATCCTTAGAAGATATAATTGAAGGAATGAATAATTAATCTTATTGTATTGAATGAATATTTTTTAGATATTTAGGGAATGAATAATTTTATGGAAATTTAAAATCTAGTTTAAATATGGAAATTTAAAATCTGGTAAATATTAAGAGTTTGTTAGCTTGAATTAATAAGAAAATTTAAAATCTTGTAAGTATTAAGAAAACTTTAATCGTGAAACCCAAAAAAATGGAAATGTAAAAACTGGTTTAATAAATTATGATATATTCAATTATATTAGGAACTAGTGTAACACCCGTGAAAAATCACGGGGTTGTGTACACTTACTTGTAAAAATGACACTGACAAATTCATTTCATTATATAACAATGATGGAAATTGATTTATTCGAACAAATTGATTTTTAACGGGGTTGTTTTGCATATAAGATATATTCGGTCAAAAGGTGAATTTCCTGGTACACTAATTTTCGAATATCTGTTACCGACTAATGATGGAAATATTTGGATTAATTATGATAACATGAATGAATAAGATATATAAGAAAAAAACAATAAACGATTAAAAAAAAGATTAAATAATTAATAATGATTAATTTGGAAAGTTATTGTATTTGCTGAATT
Organism: Silene conica; assembly: GCA_029255685.2. Taxonomy (NCBI): domain Eukaryota; kingdom Viridiplantae; phylum Streptophyta; class Magnoliopsida; order Caryophyllales; family Caryophyllaceae; genus Silene; species Silene conica. Next base: position 5,589,995 of record CM055315.2, on the reverse strand, counting down.
GGTGACAGAACTTAAGTTGACGGACAAATAGGATGAATAAAATAACTAATCAGGTAGAAATCTAAATTAAATGGGTGTATTAAAATCAATCTAGGACAAAAATTACAATTTCTCGAAAACCTCCTTGTAAACAACATTCGCTGACGTTAAAAAATATGGACTAATAAAATAAAAAATTACCTTGACATAATAATTAATGAAAGATGGAGATATAATAATTAATGAGAAAAATCAATTACTGGATGATGATAAAGATGAGTTAGAAAAATATGGAAGAAGTTACATAAAAAAGGAAAATGGAGAAAAATGAGATTACAGACCTTTTTTTCAAAAATAATTAAGAAAAAGACTAAAATAACCCCGATGTACAATAGCATTGTACATCTGGTGGTATAGTCTAGGAACTGTATAATTAGGATATTATGTTACCTTAATTCAGATTCAGAAATATTAACAATCATTAACATAATTTCAGCTATGGAATATATTATATCATATTATATACCACATTTTCCAAAATATCATAGGAGCTATATTATATTACTCGTAATACCACATTAATATATTTGTCAATCATCATGGATCACTAAGAAAGTAATTGATATCGCTTAAATAAAATAAAATTCTTTACAATGCATGGTTCACGATAGTTTGACAGTGGTATTAGACATGCCTTCGGTTCTATTTGGTAAATCTAATTGAAAATTGTAGTTTAAAATTGAAATATTAACTCAAATCTAATAAGCTAGAAAAATAATAGACATATTTGGCGTACCCGTCATTAAATCTGTCATATTTTCTACCCGTCATTAAATAATATGATTATGTATCATACGAAATCTTTCTATATATTTTCTAAATAATTAATATTCTCTAAATAAGGGTTTAGAGAATATAAAAGGCAAATTAAAAAATATGACTTGTTTTACGTTGTCTTTTTTGATAAATAAAACACGTTTTTAAATCAATTAGGAAATCTGACTTGTCAAATTTAAAAGTATTATATTTTTCGGAAAAATTGTTTTGTGAGGGTGAATGTGAGGGCGTCATATTTTTAATAAAATTTAAATTAACCCAATTTAATAAGGTATTGTTACATTCTTAAATTAACCCGTCATATTTTGTACGAATTTGAAACTATGTGGCAAAATAAGTTAATGGTGAAAAATAGAGGATTCGATAAAAAGTACTTTATATTTGCAAACCATTAAAGACAACTTTATTAGTTCACAACGTAATTATCTTCAATGATTCTCGAACTTTATATTCACCTAATTAACCCCTAATTATGTTCAATGATATTCTTAATTTATATTTTCAGACCATTAAAGGCAACTTTATTTATTATATTCTCTAAATAATTCGAGAATCATTTTGTGAGTCGGATTCTTGAAATTTCAAATTTAATTTGGTATGAAAACGTTACATTACAATCCATTAATTGAAAATATGAGTGCAAATTTCATATTTAATAATGGCTGACTTGTCAAGAATGATTTGTCAAAATTGTAAGGATTTAATTGGCTGATGAAAACTTGTTTTGTGTGGGTGAATGTGAGAGTGTGTAAGGCCTAATGCTGTAACCAGTTACCCCATAGTGCCATATATTCATAATTCCAAGATTCTTTTATAGTAATAATGATGATAGGTAGGGAATTATGGTAAACAACCGTGATTGGTAGAGGATATATATGGAATATTTAGGATTTGTTATTAGTATAATCTGATTGGTTGTTATTAGTATAATATTATAATATTTATAATATTTAGGGAATCTCGTTATAATATTTAGGGAATCTTGGAATGATAATAATAATAATAATAATAATAATAATAATAATAATAATAATAATAATAATAATAATAATATAATATTATAATACATAAAAATATATGACTTGGCATAAATTGAGGGTTCTCATTGGTCTACGAAACTGATTTTTGTGAGAGTGAATGTGAGTCAGCGAAAGAGTGAACGGTGGAATATTAACGCGCCACGTATGCACTTATACATTTTTCTTTTATAGTAATAATGATAAGGAAATTTTAAATCTTATTGCATTGGATGAATTTTTTTAGATATTTTAAATAAAATATTTAGGGAATAAATCTTATTATTATTGTTTGGTTGTATTTAAAAAAAGTTATTATATATAGTATAATTTAGTTACCTATTGTAGTAAGATATGGTAAAAAAATGTGAGATTTTTTAATCTTTTATTATGGGTTAAATAAAAATAAAATATTTTGAACTCTAAAAAAATAACTTTGGAAAACCGTAATTCAATAAATAACAAAAATACCAAAAATAGTTAAATAAAAAAAACGAAAATTTATTAAATAAAAAAAACGAAATTTATTTTATTTTAAATTTCCATGTTATTTGATTAAATTCTTAGAAGATTTAATTTAAGGAATTTTTTTATTTTAATTTCCATAATATTTAAGAAATTTCAAATCTGGTAAATTTTTTTTTGTTATTTATTGAATTACGATTTTTAAAAATATTTTAGTAGAGTTCAAAATATTGTATTTTTATTTAACCCATAATAAAATATTATAAAATATCACATTTTTCACCATATCCCACTACAATAGGTAACTAAATTGTACTAAATATAATAATATTTTTTTAAATACAAACTAACAATAATAAGATTATTCCCTAAATATCATATATAAAATATCTATAAAAAAAATCAGTATATGCAATAAGATTTTCGAGAATATTATTTTAGTAGATTTCATTCCCTAAATATATTATTTTAGTAAATTTTAAAATATTAACAATTGTAATTCATAAATAGATGTGCTGATACCCATGATTAATTGGTTAAAACTTTGCTTGCAAACATTGGCTTGTGTGTAACTGATCTTAGGTTCAAACCTCACTAACAACATTTTTAAATTTTTTCGAATTTCCAAAATATAATTAACTTTCGTATTTTCTATAAAATTACGTTTTTTATGTAATGAATTTCGTTTTTTTTATGTAATGATTTCGTTTTTTCTAGTTTAATGAATTTTGCTTTTTGAAATTTAATTAATTTTTGTTTTTTAAAAAAATTGTTAATTTCCAAAATATTAATTTCTGGAATATTAATTTTTATTAATAACTAAACCAATTCTAAAAAAAATGAAAATAATATAATATTATTACTTAAAAAGTTATTATTATTGATTAGTTACTAACTAAGACAAAAATTTAAATATAAATTCCAAATATATTAATTGATTTACTTCTACAGAAATATTTATTTTACAAATAAACTCATTAAATTTTGTTAAGAGAATAAAATTTAAACAAAATTACCAAATTTCCTAAATTAATGCTAACTACATGTTAACTACACTTGTAAAATTACTAAACTACCCTAAAACTAACTAATGTGGTTTAAGTCGGGTTATCTACGTGGCGCGACGTGAGTGGTAGTGCATGGAGTTTTCCATACACAATGTGTATCCGTAGCCTTTTCCTTATCAACACCACCACTCTGAGCTCTCAACATACTTCATAGTTCATACTTGTGCAAAAACACCCGACAATATGCCATACTGCAAGGATTGCTGCCAAGACATTACCGACCAAAAATGGAAAGGTCACAAAAAGAATTGCGAGGGCAAAACAAAGAAGACATTGTTGATCATCATACTCCCATTGTTGTTGTTGATCATACTTGTTGGAATGATTCATCTAAGGTCAAATCCCTAAAGAATATCAAGGCATTAAGGTAACAATATAAAACGGATAGTAGTACTATAATAAAACAAGGCAAGTACGTGTCAATAATTAAGAATGTTAGAATATATGTTAATATATGGATGTTTATCAATAATTAAGAATAAGAATGTTAGAATATACTTATGTTAATATATTGATGTTTATCAATAATTAAGAATGTTAGAATATATGATGCATTAATTAGAGCAGTGTAAGGTCAGATATTTGTCTTGCACTTCTGACTTCTCATCTCATTCAACACTTTGAATGCCATATATGATTTATTCGCCTGCACATTCTCGATTTTTTCTTTCCCTTAGATATAATATCCTTTATACTTTCATATCCCGGCCTAAAAATACCATTAAAAAATTATCGACTTTGGTGTCCTGAGTTGACGTAAACTATAGCACAGTCGAATTCAGTGTAGTCTAACCTTGCCATATAAGTTGATTAGCATTGTGAAAGTATATGTCGTCGGCTTGCAATGTTCTTTTTTCATCCTCTGGTAAATCTCCAACGCTTTTTGGGTGTTTTCGCCTTTTATCAGTCCTTCGATGTACGCGTTGTACACTGTGGCACCTAAGAAGATTGATCATAAAACATCAGTACAGAATCGAAGAATACTCTGCAGTCTGCAGTCTGCAGTCAGCAGTCTGCAGTCTGTACATAATAAAAAACATGTATCGGAATGATAAGCCATGAGGGCATACTGGAATGAAAGCCAAACTTGCGCATTTCAGTGAAAATGGCTTCAGCTTTTTCAAATAAACCAGAAACACAGTAAGTTCTGAGCAAAATCAAGTATGTATCTTCTGTAGGAACGCATCGAGTCTCTAGAAGCTCTAAGTAAACCGACTCTGCCTTCACATGCTGTAACTTCTGCCCGAAAGCATCCATCATCAGATTGTAGCTCATGATATCGGGTTTGAAGGAGCTTCTCTGCAGTATCCACTGACATAACTGCACAACTATTTACAGTATCAGAAACGACAATGCATTCACATTTCAATTTTCGACATTAGTAGCATACAGTCTGATACTGACCTCTAAAACGACAATGTAATTAATCGGATAAAGGGTGGTTAAAAGCTTCCTTTAATTATATATATTGATATATTGATATTGATTGATTTTCATATTTTCTAATTCTAATAGGAAAATTATAAATAAATTATTATCTAAACAATTATTTTTTAATTTTCTAATTCTAATAGAAAAATTGTATATAATTAATTATCTCCTAATTCTAGTAGAAAAATTGTAAATAAATCATTATTTTATAAATAAGTGTTCCGTAAAAGGTGGAGAATACCACGTGCTTAGAATAAAGTTTTCTTTAATTATATATATTGATTATATATTATATATTATATATTATATATTATATATTATATATTATATATTATATATTATATATTATATATTATATATTATATATTATATATTATATATTATATATTATATATTATATATTATATATTATATATTTTGTGTGGTTTAGAATCATTTCCTTATTTTTTTGTGCATAAAGGTAAAGAAACTATTACTATGACTCGGAGGGACTATCATTATTACTATAAAAGCAAAATGTATAACTGCATACGTGGCGCGATAATATTTCACCATTCACTCTTTCACGCACTCACATTCACCCTCACAAAAATCAGTTTTGTAGACCAATGAGAACCCTTAATTTATGCCAAGTCATATATTTTTATGTATTATAATATTATAATAATAATAATATTATTATTATTATTATTATAATCATTCCATAAATAAATATTGTTAGGTATCGAGATTCCCTAAATATTATAATATTATTATTATTATAAGTAAAATTCTAAGTTTACATAGATTTTTTTAGAAGGCAAGTTTTGTATACGTAATTTTGTAAAATAATTATGATATTCGTTTGAAAAGTTTACTAAAAAAATTAGGTCATGATTTCATAAAATCTTTGCATAATATGCACAGTATCGGATTTTGCATTATTTCAAGTCATATATTTTCATTCCATAAATATTGTTGCATACCGAGTCATATACCGAGATTCGCTAAATAATCATTCCATAAATATTTTTGATGAACAACATGATTCCATATTTTTAGGTATTATAATATTACAATATTCACTAAATCTTCGAATTAAAGGTTGTACATAATCTTTCCATAATTCACAGAAGTCTACTGCAAATATTATTGTTGGTATTTCAGAAATGGAGTGTTAGGTGGGGTGGAATGTTATCTTTTTTAAAAAAAATTAATTTAATATATTCAATAATTGATTAATGTGCGATTTTTTTAATGTTATGTATTTCAGAATATCGTATTTAGTTTTCTTAATTTTATTAGTTTTCCGTTCATAAGTTCTGTAAAACCATTTATTTCACATTTTTAACTCAAACCTATTTTATTGGAAAACAATAGTTTCCCATTTCTTATATACTACTCCCTCCATTCTTTTTATATCACCCCATTTCATTATTCACGTTTGCCGATGTTCATTTTGTTTTGATTATATCTTCAGCTACATACTACTAAAAATTATAAAAGTTTGATATTCTTAATCCTCTTATCAAGACAATCCAAAAAAGATCTCACATGAATATATTCCGTGAACGGATTGAGAGAAAACCGACGTTGAATACTCGATTGTGAATAGTGTCAAAACAAAAGTTGGGTGATATAAAAAGAATGGAGGGAGTATATATATATGTTAAACGTTTTCAAGTTAAATGTCAAACGTTTAATGTTGAGTGATTTTAAAAATAAACCACGTATTGCTGTGTCATATTACCGCTCTTTTTACTTTCGAACAATAATTCAATTTTATATTACTCTGCTTGACACTCAATGACGGACATTTTCTAAAAAAACAAGTTTCTAAATAATGCATAATTTTATATAGACCATTTTCGCTGTTTTTTCTTTTAACCTTTTTTCAACTTTTTTGTGATAGAAGTTGTTATATATTTTGTTATATATTTACTTTTTCATTTAATTTTATTAAAGTTTTCTCATATACATCAAATATGTTATTAGATTATCTAACAAATTTGATTGATCCTTTTCTTTAAAAGTCAAAAATAAACAGCCCCGTGATTTTTCACGGGTGTTAGACTAGTATAATATTAATTATGGCCAAAGAATAAAAAAAGCGTATGATACAGAAATTTTGTGATATTAGAACCATAGAATGTTCATACATATAATATTAACTAGAGTAAATTAAAAATAACTCTCTTTTAAAATAGAGTTTTTTAAAATTACTTCCTTATATAAGTTTTTTCTAAAATTACTACATTAAAATACACTTTTATCAAAAATTGCTTCAAAATTCCAAGTTAAGTTACCTATTTCGTATGATTTTGAATTTATTCTCCATTGTTATACCTTTCAAAGTATAAATAGGCTATGTTACAGATGAAATCAATTTATAAATTTGTCGAATAAGTCACTTGAATTAGAGTTTTGAAGCAATTTTTGATAAAAATACATTTTATTATCTTAAGGGAGTAATTTTAGAAAAAAATTATATAAGGGAGTAATTTTAGAAAACTGAATTTTAAAAGGGAGTTATTATTCACATTTGTGATATCATAATCATAAAATGATCATTAATACGTAAACTATTCACATTTGTGATATCATAATCATAGAATGATCATATGTATAATACGTATTTATTAATTATAGCGACGATACACATTAATTCGTGATGTAAACTATTGACGAAAACAGAATATAGAGGACTATAAAATCGTATAGAATAGAATAACCCTGAAATCTTGAATCAAATGTGTGACCTACATTTCACCACCTTACGGAAAATTAATGACTTTCAGACGAGACTTTCAAATCGTCCCTGTGACTAGGTCATGCTGTTTTCGGAAAATTCATGTTCTTTTGGTACAACATCTTGTACGGTGTATAATTAGTTTTAAACTCGTGCAAAATTGCACGGGTATCCTTTAAAAAAAAAATAGTAAATAAATATTTTTAACAAAACATAAACGATATAATTGGGCGGAATTTTAGTACTTGTGGACTATCGTCAACTCGTGCAAAATTGCACGGGTATCACTTAAATTTACAGAATAAATCTTTTCCATTTTTTCATACATTGTACTTTTATCTTATTTATTTTTTTTTTTTCTGAAGGGAAAAATCGTTCATTAATAAAAAGTCTCATGGTAGTTACAACATATGTCAAGAATAACATGATACAAAACGATTAAAATCAAATAAACTAAATTCTCGATCAACAGAAAATTTCTAAACTTGATGGGCTCCTGAGACGCTTCTGCACATCCTCTAACATATCGCCTTCTGCGGCTTTTCACAAGAGGGTCTCCAATTTTTCTAGTGTATTGACAAGAATCAAGTTCTTTTGACACGTTTTAAGTTTAACATAAATGTACTTATTGTCAACAAGGAAAAAAAATAGTTAAATCATTTGTCCATAGAGACATGTACATTCACTTGAGTAGTTGAGCTTATTATTTACGGTTTAATTGCAGCTTGATTTAGTTTATCACAACTCAATGCAACTCATTTAAGTTTATTTTAGCTCAGCTTATTTTATTTCATTTCTATTCGATATATATATATATCTCAGCAAAGTTACACTTCCTTTATTACAGTGATATATTTACACTTATTTTATTTATCACTCACAAAATAAAGTAAATGCAAACCCGAGACCGGAGAAGGAATTGACCTTATTAAAATTAATTTAATCGAATCTTGAATTGTCTGAAAAAAGAAAAGTTGCGATAGACACATTGGACTTTGAATAACCGGACAGAGAAATTAAGGAATACACTTATTGGGCCCTAAACTGAAATATAATTACCCCGTTATATTTAATTTAATGGGCTTTTATCGACGAAATTAAGTTAGCCACTTAGATTTAACTAATAGGGCTTCAATTTGTGAAATTAGGTTACCCAACTAAATTAAACTTGTGTTGCCTTAACAAACAATACAATTATTAGCAAATGTACCTTTTTTCCCCTCTTGCCGATGCAAATTTAAAACCCTTGATCATCTTCAATTGTTCACCGGTAAGATGTCAACCAAACAACCCTAAATTGTCATGTACGAGTCAAATTTCCGCACATGATTTGCGCATATGAATGAAGGAGGTGTACTAACGTGTAAGACCGATAATCGAGTGCTTCGTAGCATAATTAGTCTACTCAGGAATGAGGGAAGTAGAGGCATGGGGTTTGTACCATCAAAAAAACCGTTTTTGACATACTACATTACTGATCATGGATAGGAAATTGCTTGAAGTCTTTTGGACATATTGCCCTAAACTTGGATCTCAGTGGCCCATCAACATTTATTAGGCTGTTTTTCCAATAGTTTGGGTATCCAAGTTTCGCAGTCTTAGTCCATATGCTCATTAGGTGTACTAACAACTTGGACCCCTTGTTTTTTTGGGCTTTATTATAGTTTGATCAAGTAATGTATTGTCCTTATGGGCTAATAATCTGAACCAACAAACAAAAATACTATCCAAGTTTCAAACCAAACATATCCGTTTGAAGCAATAAAACGGATCAAATTGCTAGAGGTTTAATTAAGCTTAATTAAACGCGCCCATCACTCGACCTCACTGTGAACCATAGACCGGGTTCTAACCGCCTCTCACCTTTTGCTATATCGTCTTACTAATACAGGTTTAGTCTAATTCATATCCGTGCCTCTTGACTTATAGAATGAATTAACAAATTTAATCTAAGTTTGTGATCAATAAACAAAGATTAACAAAACATAACAAATCAAACATGTGATAGAAACATAGGCAACAATTACTAAAACATATTTACGTTAACATATCAAATTATAAACTAATGCATTAGTTCCCTTCCTTAGACAAAGATTACTACTCACTTATACTTGTAAATATGATAACCTTTAATGAGATAATCGTTCTTCAACAATGTAACAACGGTTTATGAGAAATCGTTCCTGTTTTAAATTAAGAAATGGTTTGCCTAAAATCGTTGAGGATAAAATAATCGTTATAAACCAATGGTTGTAAAAATAATTTAACAACGGTTTCTGACTATACCGTTGTGAATATTAGGAATCAAACCTAAGTTGAATAGTTGAAAATGTAGCTTAAAAACGGTTTTTCTGTAAATCATTTCTATAAAATTGTACACTCGAGGTCTCCGCCATATTTGGGCAATGGTGATCTATGTTTAGTTACCGTTGTTAAAGCGCTAAAACGTAGTGTAATTTTACTAAATATGTCACTAAAGAATGTAGGAAGACAACTATTTATAATTTTAAATATTTACTTGTAGAATGCATCAAAAGCAATGTGACATTACTATAATCTTAACCTTTAAAGAAAAGGAGAGAAGTAACCAATCAAGTTAATTTACGTGATCATCCAAAAAGTATAATTACGTGGGAAATATGAAGAGGCTAATGTGGATACGTTTATCATGTGTAAACAATAGCTACGTCCAAAACAAAACGTCATTTAATCAGTCGGCCTCATAATCAATGCTCAATTCTTTTAGAAACTTCAATATAAAAATATTTAGGTTAGACGGGAAAACATTGTTTAACAACGAGATGACAAAAAAGATTTAACTTAATTTTTTTCGTCTTTTCGGTAACTCTTGTGTGAGACCGTCTCACACGTATAATGAGTTCATTTAGTTGTATTAAATGAGAAATTTATAATAAAAACAGGTGGTCTTATTGTAGAATTTGTACATTCTTATTATTCTGCTCATGTTAATAAGCTAGTAGTGTCGACATTTACATAACTCCAATTGAACTTTGTCACTTTTATTTTTCATAATAATTCTCCATTTTACTCAATAACTTACGTTACTATATCGTCTAAAGAGTGTGTAAAATGTAATTAAATATTTGATTAGAATGGAGGAGTAAATAAGAGTGGCGATTATATATAACGTTTTACATATTACGTATTTCGTGAGTGGTAATTTGTCTCACTTAACTTTTGGCGTAAAGACCAAACAGAAATATTGTTGTTGAATGATTGAATAGAAAGATAAATACATAAGTACGACGCTTTATAATAAAATAGGTAAACTGATGATCAGCACGAATGAAATACTCCCTAAACATAACATTTTTTTAACCTTATTTTCGTTTGTGATAACAGCGTTACAAATAGGGTTATGCATCCAGATGTATATGAGTATCGTACATTCAATACAAATCTAATTGAGCTTATATGCAATTTTTTTGAGCTTTTAAAATTTTGACTTACATTTTAATTTTTTAGGTGTTAAAATTAAAGTTGTACTGACTTTATAAATATTATTATCGAGTTTTAATATAATATTTTAAATTTTTAAGCGCTTAGACTATTTTTAATAAAACTCGTAAAATGTAAATATAAACTCAAATCTTTTGCTATTAACCTTCAATCTATAATACCAAATATATACAATCACAATTGATTGTATAGTCCACTAATTATTACCATTAAGATAACAATAAGTCTTTTAAGAGACCATCTTTTGCTAGGTTAGTGTGAGACATAACATAAAAAGAAAAATAAAATAAAATATTATCTAAAACATAAGGGACCATCTCTCGTTAACATTATCGAGAGACAGTCTTTGACAAAATTTAAAAATGCCGATGGAATAACTGAAGCATGAAACAGTAAATTAAACTATAAGTTGGCCCGTCAACCAAGAACTTTAAACATCTTGTTACTTAGCCCAGAGACGGAATTATGTTATCCTACTTTTTTTAAAGTTATTCTTATAATTTGGCTGTTTTATTTAGTTTCTTTCTGCTGTGTTTATTCTTGTGTGTATGATATATAAATATATAATGATTAAACATGCAATACTATCCAATTTAAGTTGCCTTTTATCGGGCTTATGTTCAAATTGTACATGCAACTTTGATAATCGAGTTATATAGCACTTAGGGGTATACCTTAAAGATATTTCACATTTTTAGCAAATTTTAAAGGGTGATACAAAGATCTATTATTGGTACTTGAAGACCCAATCAAAACCATAGCCTAAGAGAAGAAAGGTTTAATCATCAATTAGGGCATGTATGTTATAAACTTGAACGAAAATTTCCCGTCATTTATTTCAATTGTATATGTTTACTCAAAATCTGCACAACAAATTTCAAATAAATGAAAATGAAATGAATTGGCACCTTTAATTTGTAGGTGGAAATAGAGCTGTAAAATGAGGCTATAATATTATTGATATTAAAGATAATTAAAGCCCGAGTTCTTTTGTATTTAATTACAAATTAATATAATTAATTTAGTTTTCCTCTTGTATTTATCTGAACTAAGTTCATCATGCATGCCAGATACGCTTAATGCCATGGGTTTTTTTTAATACATTTATGTCTTGTAGCTTTTTGGATGAGTTTGTTATAAGAGAATCAGTGATTAATGCCTTAAACATACACCCAGCAAATCACAAGGATTATTCTTTCGTGTTTCCGGATGACGCTAGCTAGCTATTCCCTAATCCAGCCTTATTTTAACGGTAATAATTTACTCCTTTCTTTGTTTTACATCAATGTTCTTTTGTGACTCTTGCCCTCTATTATTTCTCAATCATATACCCTATTGACCGATCCATCTACTCGTCGACCAATAATATACATTTATTGTTGATCGACGTTGCTGCTCATTTGACACTAAAATTACTGAAAAGATCTTAAATAAGGGGTTAAGATCGAGCTATAGTGGACAGTAAGTCGTAGGTTTGAATCTCGCCACCAGATATTGTCCTGCCAGGCCATTATTGTAGCTAATTTGACACTAAAATTGTATTAGGATATTAGCCTCATTTAGGGCCGACTATGGTCTAGGGTTTATTATATATAGACTCATGTATTGTTTCAGAAGGACAACATCTCAATCAAATGATCAATAATATACTCTTTCTTTACGTAATTCTCATCCCTTTATATGAATATGAATATGTATATGTATATGTATGGTGACGATATGATTTCATACTCAAATTAAGGACAACATGGTGTGTAGCTCTTGCATTTTCCTCCTTTAAACAGCAAAGTTTGGGTGGAATATAATAGAAGAAATGGACTGTAAACCTTTATCTGAAGCTTTAAGCGAGTAATAATAGAGGATGTGCGCTCGGTAGATGGATCCAAAGTAACAGAATGTCAATGAAGAGAAAAGTCAGTGAAATTAAATTAAAAAACAGAGTAAGATATGAGAGGTCGCTTTATTTGGGGAGACTTGGCCTTATTGTTTGAGCCAAACTATTTGACATAAATTGACAATTTCAACTACCTTTTTCATCAAATTATTTCTATTTTTAATATTATAATAAATTTATTAATATTTTATTAAGCTCCTTACAGATAAAGCTAGTATTAAAAGTCAAGATAGAGCTATCAAGCATATCTGAGTTGTAACTACTGAATATTGTTAGATGATACGTATTCACTCCGTACATACAATTGTGGACTAGGGATGGATAAGTTTATAACAAAATTTTTAGAAAGGTAGCGATAATGTATTAATGTTAATGAAAGACCTCACACATCTTGAAGATAAAATTTTTTTTTTTTTTTTTATACTATGTCTCCCACTAACCTAGCGAAAACGATCTCTCTAGAGATTTATTGTAAGTATATAAATGTCTAGTTTTTTTTTTTTCGACAAAGGTAAACTTTATAGAAAAAAAAGTAAAGAAATACAGAGTTCAGCCTGTAGCTAGACTTACCGATCAATTAGGAAAAATGCGCATGAAAAAACGAATGCTACTGTCTAGTTTAGTGTTTGGGCAACCAAAATGGTTGCTTTGTGGAGATTTATTTATTTGAGACTCGAGTTAATCGTCGTCCATCTATGGTTTTAGCACGGTGCATGAGACCAAGATTTTTTATATAATAGATTTCAAATTTAAGGCTTCTTTAGATTGAGTGATTTGGGAGGAAAAAAAGGGAGAGAGTAGGAGATTGAAAACTCTTTGTTTGGCTAACAAATAACGGTAGGGTGGAGGGGAGAGATTTGGAGGAATTTATTTTCCCTTTTTAAAGAAAATCAAAATCTCCGCATTCTGTAATTTACATTAAAGTAATTGACAATTAATTGTAAATTCACTAATATATATATATATATATATATATATATATATATATATATATATATATATATATATATATATATATATATATATATATATATATATATAGAAAATCTCAAGTGTTGTCTTTTCCTATCCGAGTAGGTAATACTTGACCTCCCCCACAATTTGCGACGACGAATATGTTCGTCGCAAATAAGAACGTGTGTTGTAAATTATTGTTAAATCCTTCTAAGAGTGTGTTTGGATAAAAAAATGGAGGGAAATGGAGGGGAGGGGAAAGGAGGGAAGAGAAAGAGAGGGGAGGGGAGGGAAGGGGAGGGCAAATGAAACATGGGTGTTTAGATACAATTTCCTTCCAAATCTCTCCTATTATGGAGAGATTTTGATTTGCCTTTGATCCCTCCAAATCTCTCCCCGTCCATTTCCCTCCTCCCTTATTTACTATCCAAACAAGAGATTCTAAATCCTCTACTCTCCCTCCATTTCTTTTCCTTCCAAAACCCTCAATCCAAACATACCCTAAAGTTCTACCTTATAACAAGTGAAATAAGGTAAGGATAACCTTACATTCAACATTTTCAAAAATATGGTATTCTATTGTTATATCACATTTACTTCCTCGCTTCCTCGGTATTAATTATATATTTACTTTTAATTAAAATATTTTTTACAATATATATAAAAGTTTAAAAAATAACAGACACGAAATATAAAAAGAATATGTAAGTAGGATTAGATGGCTAGTGTTGGTCGGAAATATTGATATAATATAGACATTACTATACTAGTAACATAATAACATACGAGTAATATTCTATTTAGTATTCCTTGATGATGCTCAATGCTCCATCACAAGTTTTTACCGAATCAGAGCCTAATTGCATGAAAATTGGAGTCTATCTATGTTGCGTAGCATCTCCTAGTGTTAACGGCCTCTTTTTCTTTATTTAATTTCACCTTATTTCAATTTAACTTAACCCTATTTAGTTTAGTTTAACTTTATGTAGTTCAATTCACTTTTTTTCACAACTTAATTATTTACTTTTATTCAATTCAATTCAGATCCATGTAATTCAATTTACCCTAATTCAGCCCAATTTTAACAGTTTTAGTCCAAAAAAATATAACGGTAGTTCTTAAGTAGATTAGTTATCGGTAATGGATGCTTTCGATTGCCATATATATGCATCAAAGATACGAGTATTATGTAGTGTGACAATTCATAACCCTTGAAGTTTGCCCTATATAACTCCCAAAAACAAGGCAATTATCTGCTAATTATACTCAATACCGTCACAGATGACCTACCATGTCTTTTGAATGTGATGCGGGATGACGTGGACCCAATGCTACTGTAAAAATCATGTTTAGTAACTTGATGAACTAAACCTTTAGTTTTATAGTAAGTCTTGCTTGCGACGGGTCGTTATTTGTGACGGATATTTTGTGAGATAAAATAGATACAAAATAAGTTAGTGGAAAAATGGGACCACAGGAATAGTGTTGGAGAGAGAGAAAAAGTGGGTATTTTATGAGAGAAAACGGTATCCGTCACAAGCTTGCGACGGATAGTGCCATTGCAAATAAGAATTTGTGTTAGTTTTAACCTAGTGTATCAAACAACATAAATGACTTTACTTATTGGACTAGTCTCCATTTAAGGCGGTGGTCTTCGTATTAATATTTAAACGGATAAATATAATCCTTTATTTAAGATAAATTATTCATTTTTTTTGTCGTATTCATATTGACTTTCGACCCGTCTTAGGCTTAAAATCGATATATAATGTCTCATTCCAACTTAAGCTTAAAACCGATATAAGTATAGAATATATATAAATATGTTCAAAATACAAATAAAGAAATTAATAGTTTATTTACTCCAACATACGGAGTATATATTTTTTTTATAGTTATTTCTTAACTCCACCAAACTTAATCAATAATTGACTTAATCAATATATTTGTTTAATTGAATATATTAATAATCCCTTATAGAATTGAGATCCTATGGGAACCA
Organism: Silene conica; assembly: GCA_029255685.2. Taxonomy (NCBI): domain Eukaryota; kingdom Viridiplantae; phylum Streptophyta; class Magnoliopsida; order Caryophyllales; family Caryophyllaceae; genus Silene; species Silene conica. Next base: position 5,574,142 of record CM055315.2, on the reverse strand, counting down.
CCAATATAATGAGAACCATGAGAACTCTAACTTACGGACATTTTTAAAAAAAGTTAATGACATATTTGGATTCGGCATGGAATTTTATGGCTAGAGAACATATTTCTTGGTCTAGAAAATATATACTAGTGACGGAAATGAAGGTGAGATACATTTTATTAATTTTCATGCACCTACTACCGATTTTTACGTATCTATCATTTTTCATGCACATGGAACTCGTTTTAATGCACGTAGAGCCTATTATTTCATGCACCTAGTAATCATTTTCATGCATGTAAAAAATTTCATGCACGCAGTGGTCGTTTTCGTGCATTTATGGCCGTTTTAGTATATCTAATTGTATTTTGGTACACTAAGTATATATTTTGTTAATAAAATCAAAAAATTTTGTTTAATGATACTAAAATGTGTATTTGAATAAATTAAACTAATGGTAAACGACCCATCGAAACTTTCAAAGCGAGATATGGTGGAGATTTAGTGAGGGTTGTTAAAAGTATAAACCTCCATTAATGGAGTTCTGAACTTTGCTTATTTGCACACAGACAAAATTATAATATTGTTTGTTATTGATTAATTATCAAATCAGTGTTTGTCAGAGTATATATACAGAAGCTATACAAAGACTTAGTTTGTTAGATAGTTAGTTGCTATGTACAGCTGTCAATGCTACGTAGTAACAGAATTCTGTTAGAGTAACAGAATTCAGTTGCTCATTCTGACATCAGCATTATGATGTATCTCCAATATCTCTTCCTCAAGTGGGACTTGGGGTTGAGTCAAGGAGTCCCAACTTGGAAACAAAGTAGAAATGTTGTTGTTCCCCTAGAGCCTTAGTAAACACATCTGCAATCTGAGTTTGGCTAGAAATGTGTGCAGTTTTGATTAGACCATCTTGTATCCTTTCACGAATGTAATGGCAGTCTAGCTTTAAATGTTTAGTTCGTTCATGAAACACCGGATTAGCAGCAATGTGTTGAGCGGCCTTGTTGTCACAATGAAGAGTAATAGGCAAGGGAACAGCAACCTGTAGCTCATGAAGCAGTTCATTGATCCATACTAGTTCACTTGAAGTCTGGCTCATGCTACGGTACTCTGACTCAGCTGATGACTTGCTAACTGTGGCCTGCTTCTTGGTTTTCCATGATATAAGAGAAGAGCCAAGATAAACGCAATATCCTGTCAAAGACCTTCCTGTGTAGGCACATGTACCCCAGTCAGCATCGCAGTATCCTGTGACTGTAAGAGTATTAGAAGAGGGATAGAAAAGGCCCAAGTTGATGGTGCCCTTCAAATATCTGATTAAATGTAATGCTGCGTGAAAATGAGGAAGACGTGGTTGGGCCAAAAACTGACTGAGCTGTTGGACACTGTAGGATCGAGATATCTGGCCGAGTAAGATTGAGGTACAATAAGCGTCCAATGATCCTTCTGTACACATCTGCTTTAGGCATTACTTCACCTTCATCAGTAGAAAGTTTTAATCCCCGTGGTAAAGGAAATTTAGCTGGTGTACTGTCCTCCATTTGGCTATCTCGTAAGATGTCCAGAATGTATTTCCTTTGGTTAAAGAGAATACCAGAAGAAGATCTAGCTACTTCAATGCCCAAGAAATACCTCAAAGTGCCCAAATCCTTGATGGTGAAAGCTTTGTCAAGGGAGTGTTTGATAGAAGTAATTTGTTGCTCATCATTTCCTGTTACCAACAAGTCATCCACATATACAACAATGATGGTAAAACTTCCATTAGCAGCACTCTTGGTAAATAATAAGGAGTAATCAGATTTGGTTTGAATAAAACCATGTTTGATTAGGAACTTGGACAATTCCACATTCCATTGTCGCGATGCTTGCTTTAAGCCATAAAGAGACCTCTTTAGCAAACATACTTCATCCTTTCTCCCCACATTGTATCCCTCTGGCTTCTGCATATAGACCTCCTCCTCTAAAAACCCATGAAGGAATGCATTGTTAATGTCTAGTTGGTGCAAACACCAACCATTTGTAGCTGCTAGAGCAATAATAATCCTCACAGTAGTCAGTTTAGCAACTGGACTAAATGTATGTTTGTAATCCTTTCCTTCAATTTGATTATATCCCTTAGCAACGAGCCTTGCTTTATAACATTCAACAGTTCCATCTGGTTTAAATTTGATTTTAAACACCCACTTAGCACCTATTGCCTTCTTTCCTGGGGGCAAAGGTGTTAGAATCCATGTCTCATTTTGTTCTAACGCAGTTAATTCCTTATTCATGGCTTCTTGCCAAAGAGGATCATGTTGTGCTTGAGCATAAGTTGAAGGTTCATAGAATGACAAGGTCTGGTGCAATGATTTTTTGAAATCTGTGGAGTAATCATCTTGATCCATGGCTGCAGCAATGAGATTGGTACCAGCAGATGATGTACCAGTATCAGGTTCAGAAGCATTCAGTACATTATTTTGCAGAATAGAAGGAGGAATTCCTTTACATAGATACCCATGTAATTTGCTTGACACTTGTCTTGTTCTATCAGATTTCCTTGAAGTAACAGGCGGATCTGTAGAATTTGTTTGAGTACTGACTGTATTATTCATTTGAGTATTAATTGTTTCAATAGTATTTGAGGAATTAGTACTATTGTGAGGAATAGTAGTATTAGTTGAAGTATTATTGTGATTTGAGGGAACATCAGTATCTGAAACCTCATGGTTCAGAACTGTTTGGTCGTCTAATGATGTATCTGCAATACCACTCAAATGTTGCAATGAGGACAGCCCTGGAACAAACTCAGGGGCAAGAGAATGTTTGTAATCAGGGCTGTAAGGAAAAATGGTTTCCTTGAACACCACATCCCTGCTGAGGATAATTTTGTGGTGATCCATATCATACAGCCTATAGCCCTTCTGACCAAATGGGTATCCCAACATGATACATCTATAGGCCCTGCTTGCAAGCTTATCAGTGCTCTTATGAGCAGCATAACAAAGACAACCCACTGTCCTCAGGTAGGAATAGTCTGGTACCTTCCCAAACAAGGCCTCAAAAGGAGTTTTCCAATTGAGAATGGCAGTAGGCATGAGGTTTATTAAGTGAGTAGCAGTCAAAACAAGTTCTCCCCAAAATTTTCCAGGTAAATGACCTTGAATTTTTAATGCTCTGACTGTCTCCAACAAGTGTCGATGTTTTCTTTCTACTTTTCCATTCTGTTGTGGATTACCAGGAATGGATCTCTGATGCACTATACCTCTTTCAGAGAACAATGTGCTACACTCATGCTGAAGAATCTCACTACCATTATCACTTCTGATGTTCTTAATGGTAGTATTAAAATGATTTTGAACATAGGCAATGAAGTGTATAAGAGTAGCAGACAATGTTTGTTTGTCTTTAAGCAGGATGGTCCAAGTGGTTCTGGTATAGTCATCCACTATTGTAAAAAAATAGGAGTGCCCCCCAAAGATTTCTGCCTATATGGTCCCCATTGATCCATATGCAATAATTGAAAAGGAAGAGTAGTGACAGAAATACTAGTTGGAAAAGGAACTTTGTGATGCTTAGCAAGCAGACAAGTTTGGCAATGAAAGTTTTCTTTATTTGAAACAGTGCTAGGAAATACATGATGTAAAGCATGTAAAGATGAATGACCTAGCCTACTGTGCATTAACAAAACATCACCACAACTCACAGCAGCAGCAGATAGCAATGTATTACTACTTTTATTGAAAACTAAACTATCAGTATTTGTTCTTGCATCTAACTGATAGACTCCAGCACCTCTCCAGCCAGTACAGAGCACCTCCTCAGTGGAAGGGTCCTGAATGTGACAATCAGTAGGGGTAAAATTAGCATGGAGATTATTCTGAGTTAAGAGTTTTCCTAATGACAAAAGGTTGTGTCTGAAATCAGGAATATAGAACACATCAGAGAGAAAAATTTTGTCTGTCAGTCTGATATTGCCTACACATTTGACCAATTTTACTTGTCCATCTGGTAAAGTGATAGCAACAGGTTTGCTTAACTGTCTGTGTGTCACAAATTGACTGAAATCATAAGTCATATGATTGGATGCACCAGAATCTATAATCCAATCATGATGAGATGAATTGGAAGTGTGCAGTACAGTGGAAGCTAAAGATATACCTGCGAAGTTAGCAGTAGGAGTATCAGTAGTGGGCTGATTCTGCATTTTGAAAAGTTCTTTGGCAATTGCCTGAATGAAGGAAGGATCATGAGTGTTGACAGCAGGAGCATGGGAGGATTGATGATCATCATTAGATCCTTCACAAGGTGTGTCAGCCTCATAAACAACCTCCTCTACATGTGCAGCATATCCACGACCAGCAGTATGCACACCACGTCCAGTTTGAGGACCACCAGAAGATCTGCCCCTACCTCGTCCTCTTCCTTGGGGAGAGTACCAACAATATGCAACAGTATGACCATATTTTTGGCAATGATCACAAAAGTAAACAAGCTTTTGTTTCTTTCCATCTCTCCTCCAAGTATTTGGAGCATCTAAACCAGTAACAGGTGGCGCAGAAGGTTTAGAGTTAAATTGTTGAGCAGCTAAAGCAACTCCATCCAAATCAACCTTCACTTCAGAATCAGTTATTTGCTTTTGCATTTCAACTTGATGCACTTTAGCAAAAGCTTGATTAACACTAGGCAAAGGATCTAGAGCAAGGATATGACCTCGAATTTGATCATATTTGTGATTGAGGCCCATCAAGAAGTCAATCAGATTGCTTTTGTTATCACGATCAACAATACGTTTCAGCAATTGACATGAACAAGTAGCAATAGCATTGCAAGTACAATCAGGCAAATGATCAATTGACCTGAGATCTTCCCAAGCAGACTTCAAGCGAGCATAATATTCGGCAACTGAATCAGATCCTTGAGAAATTTGAGCCATTTCCTGGCGAAGCTTGTAAAGATGAGGAGCATTTGACTGATTATACCGCTCATTCAATTCGTCCCAAAGTTGCTTCGAAGAAGTGACATAATTGAAAGTGCGAGAAATCTTCTCATTCAAGGAAAACTGAATCCATCTCATGACTGTATAATCAGTTCTGATCCAGTCACCATGATTAGCATGATTAGTAGCAGGTTCAGGATAGCTACCATTGATAAAACCTAGTTTGTTTTTGGAAACAAGAGCAATTCGCATATTGCGTGACCAATGCAGGAAGTTATGGCCATCAAAAACATGCGGAATGATCTGTAACAAAGAATGATCACCATTTGTAAGGTGTAAAGGATTCTTGTAAACCGAACTGGTTATCGTTGCTTCAGGCATTCTGTAGAAATTATAAATGTCACAGCGGAAAAAAAATGATGTGAAATTGATCAGAAATCTGTATGTTTAGATGATTGTTGTGTGAAAAGGAAAAAATTAACTGGCGATTGATACCATGTTAAAAGTATAAACCTCCATTAATGGAGTTCTGAACTTTGCTTATTTGCACACAGACAAAATTATAATATTGTTTGTTATTGATTAATTATCAAATCAGTGTTTGTCAGAGTATATATACAGAAGCTATACAAAGACTTAGTTTGTTAGATAGTTAGTTGCTATGTACAGCTGTCAATGCTACGTAGTAACAGAATTCTGTTAGAGTAACAGAATTCAGTTGCTCATTCTGACATCAGCATTATGATGTATCTCCAATAAGGGTTCTCATGGTTCTCATTATAATGGTGGTTCTCGGATCTCGACCCATCACTTATAATCTTATAACATTATCTAAGAATTTGTAGAATATTTTATATCTAAAGATCCACCAATAAGAGATCCTTCAAACATTGAGTAATACGGACTTGAGACTCGTGTATCATGAATTTCTATCCATATTCAAGTTTGCTATTAGACTATTAACCGTACCCTCGTGAATAAGAACAAAATAGGGTAGACATATTTGTACAGTATTTCTGTAACTGGTCACCGTACTCCCAAATATAGTAATCCGTATATAGGTGTATGTGGATTATATTGGTGAATGGCGATAGTAGACTGTAGACCGTTATAATATGTTCCATTCTTGCTATATATCAAAGCAATAAGAACATAAAAGGCACGGCATCTACTTCGTTGTACCCGCTATTAGGCGTATATACCATGTGTCTTCTACCCATCACTCTCTTTGTTATTTTGTTAACATATCGGATAATTGGTCGGTGGGTGTTTGGATTAATGGTAAACAGATTTACGATAAAATATTATTAAAAATACGCTCTTTGCTTTGGTTATTTGTTTCTCTTTAGTTGATATAAAGATCGGAGGGAATAGAATGTGACAAATTAAGTACTCCCTCATTTTCTACATAAGAGTCCCGATTTCCATTTCCGTCTAATCACGATAGTGTCACATTGTCCATTTTTGGTGAACTTTTAATCACTATAGCCACAATAATAATTAATAATACCTTCCCTATCTTCAATCTTCTTATCACATACAATACTTTACATTGTTTAATTCGATTTCTTAAATATCGTGTCATTGTTCAATTAAGACTCATAGGAGGGATTATATACAAGGAGGCCAGACGATGTAGGCAGGTAGGTGTAGTAGGGTGGAGACATACGTATTATTATTGCCTACCTTTATACGGGTAAATAATTTGTAATGGCGGAATCATATAATTGGAGTCTATTAATGTTATCCGGAGACTTGAAAAGCAATACTCCAATACAATTAACTTTAGTTGACTGATCTCAGCATTGAAAATCACCCGGATAATTATGAGACCATGTCAATCTTTTATACCTTGTTTCTTATGTAAATTATTGACTTCCTCACTCCTCACTTAACTTTGGATAAATGAGATAAAACAACAATTTGGTCTCTTAAGCAACACCTACGAAGTACAATTCCCGCCGTATCCCTAGGGCCTGGGTAATGTCCTTTACATTGTTGTTACTCACCCTTTGTTTTGTTCTACATGCATTTCTTATGTCCACTATGCTTACATATCTTCAATCATGTCCCCTCTTATCAATGCATTGAGCCACCAAAAGTTGACCCGATCCAAAACCACACATATAATCCGGCCTCTTCCAACATGTCGCCCGACTTCACCACCAAAGGGGACTGAACTCAATACAATCCGAATATGATGAATTATAGTCCAACTAGCCCTGATTAGACTCGAATGACCTAATTACCAACTTCTGTAGTGCATTAGGGCTGGTCATTAGCGCGGGTTAGCACTAACCACCCGGGCGCGACCCGCCACTGAACCCGGCCGCCTAACCCGGTTCAAGTCCGGCCCGGCCCGGCCCACATGTCTAATGGAACCCGGCCCGAGGCCAATTTCTAGAACCCGGCCCGAATAACGTCCCGTATGTAAAATCCGCCAACCCGCCCGTTGACCTAGCAGGAAGTAGTTGTTAGCATTTTGCATTATAACCGTTGGCAACTGGCATTGAATATTAAACCACCCCCCTCCCCCAACCCAACCCAACCCGCCAACATCAACATTTGGGCCGGGTCTGGGTTACACTTTCCAAGAACCGGGCCTGACCCATCCCGGACCCGTCCTAACCTCAGGCCGTGTCCGGGTCCTCATACCCTTGACCCGTACCGCGCCTCAACCCGTCTCGGACCCGACCAACCCGCACCATTGACCAACCCTAGTGCATTAACACCCTAGTCGCGTTTGACTAGCTTTGTAGGTCTGAGATTAAACTCTTTTGAGGTTCTAAATCGCTAATATATATTGCTATAGATTATTTTGATACCGTATGTAGTTTAGCCATGGATGGATACTGCCCTCAATAATCTTTCAAATATGTTCACTAGCATTCAAGGGAGCTAAACCCAACCTAACTATCATTATCGTAAAGATTTGGGTTGCTCAGACAAGATATTATGTATATTGTCCCAACTTAAAACCCAATATTAACGAATAAACCCAACATAATACAACATATGATGACAACCATGATGATGACTCTTAATACTCAATTACTTACTTCTATTACGACATTCATTATTTATTAATCACTTTCAGTGTTGTATAATAGGGTACGGAGTCCAATTTTAGATGCCACTTGGAGTGTTATCTTAGCTTAAATACGGATTACTCCATATTATATACACTAATCTTATCTTCTACTATACTCATTAACTGTAAGCTGAGCTAAAACTTATTCGAGTTGAATATTTTAATTATTGGCCTTATTGAATTAATAATCGAGTTTATCAAAGCCTTGATCATCCCAATTCAAAAGGATTTGAAGTCGACTGATATGAATCATTCTTTAGCACCGTCCTTGGGTGGTCGCTCACCTCAATAATGGAATTAAATATAGATGAATGAAATTCTTGCTATGGCTGCTAGTAGAATTAGAGACAGGAAGATAGTTCTAAAAAGAAGCAGCCATTGAATATGCTTTGTTATACAAGGGTTAAGCAAGAAATGTCCAAAATACAAGTACCTTTCCAACTACATATCTTATGGCTTTTCATGACAAAGATTTCCTGAAATTTATTGCAAATTTCATTCTGCCCATGTGTCCTTGCAGACCAGTTCAAGGTATTTTATGTCGATTGAGTTCTATTTCCAAGGTAGAGTAGAGTTCATCAAATTCACTGTCGGTCTCAAGCCTGGATAAAGTGGCCGGGGGAGTTGGAGTTAACTTGTAGCAATCAGTGTAAAGTCGGGATCGAACTTGAGAACTTTATACACACAAAAGTGGAGAATGTATGAACAAAAAGGATGATTAATTGGGATAAAAATGGATAATATCACAAACATACATAATTAGATATACCAAGGAATAATAGAATATAAATATACTTACTATATAAGCTTAACAACCATGAAAGATCCCATGGCTACAAATTTACAGCATAATCATATTATTATTATTATAATTATAATACTAATATTATTAATACACTACCCTAATAACCCTCAACATTATTCCGCAACTCTACTACATAGCCTGCATTACACCATTTTGGTACGCATCCAAGTCCGACACTTGTGGTTCGCCCCAACTCCCACTACCGCTAGAATTAGCAGTCGTAGTAGTATTAGTAGTACTGTTGTTACCAAGCTCGATGCTCGAGTAGCTTTGATCACCTCCACCTCCACTGTTATCAAACCTTAGAAGATTGTTGAAGTATGCTTCCATTTCCACTGGGAAGTTTCCAGAAGATTCTAGATCATTACCCTCGAACCCAGTGCCGGCCCACTGTGTTGAATTCAAACCGGGTTGCTGTGTCACATCCATGTAAAGCGGGTCTTGAGTAGGAAACGGCTGATGATGGTAATTGTTGTTGGCCATCATCCTCGGATCATCGTAGAATTGCCCTCCGATTTTCATCAACAGTCTTGTAAGCGGATCATCTGGGTTATTGTTCGGGTGGATCATCGGCATGGACAGTTGGGTCGGGTCGGCCCAATAAGGTAACTGATTATGCTGGTTCATAGTCTGATTAACCATAAACATTTCATGATTATTGTTGTGACTTTCCCTCTTTATCTCTTGGTCTAGTAGACCGGCCCGGTTTGCTGCTTGTTCCTTCCTTTGTCTAGCCATTAACTTCTTCTTTAGCCTTGTGTTCCAATAATTCTTAATATCGTTGTCGGTTCGTCCCGGTAGTTGCGCTGCTATTATAGACCACCTGATCAAATTCACACATATATAGTGTTAGTAAACGTATACATATTCCATATTATCTAAAGTAGTGGACATAGCTATCAAACTACTTTATACAAAAATAAAGAAATTAAAAAAATGTAATCGGTTTTAATAAAAATAATTACCGGCTTCCTATATTGATATAGAGGTTGCAGATGATGTTTTCTTCCTCTTCAGTGAACCCTCCGTGCCTGATATCAGGTCGGAGGTAATTCAGCCACCGAAGTCGACAACTTTTCCCACATCTCTTAAGGCCTAATCAACCAAAACAAATATTGTAGAAATATCAAGATTAGTAACAACATTTAAAAAAAAATAAGGTCTAGATGTAGGAGTATACTCTTCGCGTTCAATTATTTGTTTACCTTTATAAAAATTAAACAAATAATTGTGACAGAGAGGGTATGAGAAAATTGAAAGATGATTTGAAAAGGTACGGACCTATTTTCTGGGGTAAAGCGATCCAGTTACCACCGGTGCCATTTTGCTCGATATACGACTTGAGCTTAGCATCTTCTTCAGGAGACCAAGGGCCTTTCTTGACATTAGCTTTGTCACAACAAGGAGCCCTTCCCATGTTTGTTGATGGTTTATACTTCAATCTTTAAGATTTTCTTTTCTTCTATAATAAGTTGAAGTTTTTATGTCTTTTATTGGTTGTGGATTTGATTGAACTGTGATAAAATGGTGAAAGTGGAAATATGTGTGAAGGTGTATATATAATGGGAAGAAAGAGCTGGAGAAAGAGGGACATGGAACAAGTCATTGTATTTGAAATATTAAAAAAAAAAGATTAAAAAAAAAATTGGAAAAAAAGGACAAAAGTAAATTAAGAATATTAAAATGAGAAATGTTGAAATGGCAGGAGAGTAGACCTCAGTTTTTCTTCTTGTCTTTCCTAGTCTAGAATCTAATAGTATCGTTTTTAATGGTATTATATTTTGCACTCTCTTTTTTCTCTTCCACATTGAAGGTACTAATTAATTAATACAATAAGAATTAAGTATGGTCATTCTTGTATAATTAGTGAGCCAATCTACTTGAAACAATGTGAAAATTTGTAAACATTGATGAGATTTTTTTAGATGCTCTTGCTTTTCAGGTAATGCCAAAAAGATACATGCTCTTTTATTTATCAAAATTCGATTATTTAATTGCTAATTCCGTTTCTGTTTGCCTTTTTTATAAATAATTCTTTTTTTTGGTGTAAGCAATGCTAACTACGGTTTCATTAGCTTTATGAACGATAGATTAGAGTATTATAATATTATTGATGAGTTGTAGAAATAGGTTGTTCTATATTTTTATATCCTTACATTATTTCATTATTATTAAGAGGTTTTAAGAATTATAACGGATAAATATTCCTTGATGTCATAACAATAATTCTTGTCACTAAGCTAACCAGGGGCGGATCCAAGGGGGACCCGAGTACAAGGTTCGAATCCTGGTGAGATTTGAGCTCATGACTTCCAGCCTTTCAGGTAACTTACCAAGTTCTTAACCATTGAGCCACTTTCATTTATTGTTAATTACAGTACTGAAAATCTGAAATGTATTATATTCTACAAATGAGATATTATTTTTAAATTTACTTATAATTTGATTTATTTTAGATTTTTTTTTTGAAAAAAGATATGTTTATGATCAATATGTTTTCATTCTTTTATCTATATCATGATTAATTTAGGAAAAACTTCAAAACATAAAAATATTGTCGTAATGTGCTTAAATAACACGTCAAAATATTTTTTTGCACCCCCTAAAAGTAATTTATGGGTCCGCCACTGAAACTAATCTGTATTATGTTATGTGTAATACCCTCATCATTTGATCCTTTTGATTTGTTTGTTTCATGGTCATGTCACTAGTATAGTTAATTCTATTCCATATTATAAATAAATTGAACCAGAGTCAGTTAGTATGATTGGTAAGTAATTTCATTTCATCTCTTTAAAAAGAGATGAGAAGTTCAATGGCCAACTTATATAACTGAAATAGCAAACTTGAAAAGGATATATCTTCTAAATTGTTTTTAATACCCGTGCACTACGGCTTATTATGTACTCCGTATGGTGTAAATTATGATCCATCTTTTATCAGGTGTAATTCGAATGATTAACCAATTGACGTTGCATGCTTGGGGTGCAGTTGGTTTGTGTTGTATACTCCTATATATTGGTAATAAGTTGGTGATTAGAAATTAAGATGAAAGTACAAATAACAATGATTTCATGGATTAGTGGTGTAAAGCTAAAGCTGGCTGATACACCATAATTTTCCGGGAATGGGACCAACTTTGCCTCGTGTCCCTTCACTTTCTTTACCCAATCAATCAAATTATTTGTGTAGGTCCCTTCTTTTTAATCATAGTCAACCCTTGATGTTATTTCATCGTCAAACAGGGATACCTATCATCAAACACTACCTTCTCTTTCTTTCAAATCTTCGTTTCTGTCCAATTTTTAGAAATACTAGTATAAATTTACATATAAGTTTCTTTTTAAATGGATATAATCATTTTAAAATTAAAATGGGTCAAATATAATATTAATATGCTCCATTTGTATAAATAAGATAAGTATTTTTGTTAATATCTAGGCATTTTGTTTTATATATAAAGTGATAGTTATTTGACCCGTTTTATTGTTTCAAACGAATATGCTTGGTTTGAAATAAAAATTTGTGGACAAAATATATATAACATGTAGCCACAATTTTTATACAAGAGATACCTCTATTGTAGAATCGGTTTTGAGTGGATATTATATATTTTGAACCATTTAATTTTGTAATAATAGCAATAGATAATTAATTAATTAATTACCTATCACGAAATTAACACAGGTCGCAACAAAATTAAAGTATTTAGAAAATAAAGGTCTTACTTAAACTTATTATGACTTGCTTGATCGGATGTTGTATTGCTTGGGGGATAATTCTAGGAAACTCATTGTGAGTTGCATTAGTTCGACCTCAACTCATGTCATGATTAATAGATCTCACACTGATTCCTTTAATCCTTTGTAAGAGTTTTCACAAGGTGACCCTTTTTCGCCTTTCATCTTCATCTTGTGCATGAAATTTTACTTCAATTTTATTCATGGTGCTTATGATGATGAATCTGGGACTCCTTTCTTGTTGGGTATGGATCCGCATCCATTTCACAGGGTATGGAGGCCGCAGAAGAGTTTGATACGCAAATGTAGCACGGTACATCCTAAGTGAAGCACATGGACATACAGGATCAACATAAACAGTATGTGGGAGCACTCAGTTGACCAGGAGATTGCATATGGCACAAACATGGTTAGGTAGCATGGTGTGTCGGTTAAGGGGAGGTTATCAAGAATAGGTGATGCTTATGATGCCTAGAAATTGGGGTTGTGCGATGTGGACATTTCTCAAGAAGATCGAAGTCCGAGTTAAAATGATGATTCTTGGTTTGAGTAGAGGATTGTTAGGAGTGTAAACTCATATCAATTGGTGGTCTAAGATGAAAAAACAAAATATTCACCAACTCTAATAGTATGAGACCTTTTGGCATGGAATCTAAGAGCGAATTTACGATATGCTGAGGTGCAGTGCGTGACTCAACGCTGCTACGAAACATATGGCCGAATTCGATACTGTTGAGCGGAAGCGCGCCTGAATATCTCGTATTAGACCCCTGTTGTCCATTGTCCACTGACCATAGTAGTATGATATCATCCGCCTCGGGCTAAGCCCTGGCGTATTTAGTCTTGGGATCCTTCCCAGAAGGCCTTACCACCATGGAGAACTCTCAACACCTTGCAGCCCCAACTTCTAGACACTCGCATCACCAAATCTTAATACCCTCCCCTTAAATGACACACCATGTGTCTCATGGGGTTGTGCTACATCCAATATACCCTGGATTGGGGTTGAATCCATTACCTCAGCGCGTTACACAGGACTGTCGTTGGACTTACCATGAACCACTATTGTTACCTCCATTAAGCTTCAACCCACATCACTGGGTCACTGACGATCTTCTCTTGGACGACCTTGTCTCAACACCGTGAGACGCATGTTGCTTCTCGCGAACATGTTAGCTCTCCCTCAATTATAGAAGTTTCACATCATATAGTATACATCACCTTCAAGTCTTTTGTTGATGCTTCTTCTTGTGCCTAACCCAGCTCAAACCTTCGTCTCTGATACCACTTGTTGACCGGGAGCGTTAATACATTGTGTTGTGCCCCTACTGCACCGACGTCAATTGTCCATAATAGTACAATATTGTCCACTTTTGGCCAAGCCCTCATGTATTTACTATTGACCTTCTTCCCAAAATATACCTCGTATTGTTATATTTTGTGACACTTTATAAAGATATTTTTTATATTATTAATATGTGACATGAGTTTATACCCTAACAGATACATCAACCGTTTTTCTACTCAATATCCTCGTACGAGTCCACAATCACTATACGAGATGAACCTGCGTTTGGTTAATTTAAGTTGGCCTTAGGTACAATATCGTAAAATGATGGATGTGGTCAAAGATGCAGCAGGACCTAACAAGAGGTATCGACACTTGCACATAACCGTGCAAATATGGGTATCAATTACTCTTACCCTGGTGCTTGATCGGATTCTCGTTACATTTGAGTTAATCCTACAAGTTTACATGCGAATTGAAAGAGATGATTGAGATGAATACTATTGATGATATTGAACAATAACTAAATTTACTAGGAAGAGTTGAAAATGTTAATAAGCTTAAGTTCAAGGTGGGTGACCAAATAGCTAACAATATGAAAGTTACATGATGCTACTTAGAACTTAATGCCGAATAATGGCAGATTGCAAGGGCGTAAATTTATGCAATTGCACAATAATTTGACATACATAATAATAAATTTACCCATATTAATGGGCCACATCGATAAAGTTAAAATAGACAGAAGTAAACTTAGAACCTTCTATTATTGTACTCCATAATTAACTCTAAGTCAAATAGGGAAAATTACTTTTAACTTACCAGATCCCTAGACATTTGCCTTTGAAAGTGGGAAAATAAAGCAAGGTAAGATAGTGGAGTACTATAAAATTAGTATTATTGGCAGACTAGATTGAAGTGTTCCACGATAAAGCTGGAGGAAAACAGTGAAAATTACTCTTTGCAATCCATAATTCTTGCTTTTTCTTTCTCCTTTCACAAATATTTCAGACTATACTCTTGTATATCTAATTTAAAAGTGCCAGAACTGAACATATACATAATAAGTTTTTTCCTAGTTGTATAGTCTATTAACTGTTACTTATTGGTCGAGATGTCGATAATGATAGATGAACCATTTTAACCAAAACTCTCACTCAAATGTCTGTTGGACTTGAATAATGGTTAGTTTGCACAAACTCCCTCATACCATGTGCCGGGTTTCCACTTTGTGGGTTTTGAGGGATTTTGAGGTCGCCAGGATTCAAACCCGTGACCTTCTGTCACACTTAAGGTGATGATTGAGGTCCAACTATTATTAATCGACAGTTGTGCATACTAGTATATACTTTTAAAAAAACTTCTAACAATTTTCAATCCGAAACAAGAACGAACCATTTTTTTTTTGCCCGGTAGCTCAACTTTGATAAGTCACTCACCCTTAGTTTTAAATCAATTGTTAATTAACAAATAATAAACAATGAATCCCTAAAAGAGATAAATAGTAGTACCACAAATTTTTTGAAAATACGGTATTTAATCAAACAATTAAGAGACCATTTTATTATACCTCTTTCTGTATTTTTTCATACCCCTTATACTATCAGTTGTCATTCAATTTATCTTTGAAGTTTGTCAATTGATACAGTACTAACTCGCTCTTCTCGGTTTTCAATCTACATTACATATCCAAAATATAGACTTTTAGTTGTATAACTTGTTGTCACTAAAAAGGATCGACCAAAATCAAGTGGATTACTCAAAATTAGAAAATTTTTGTGACCATCATATCGTAATGTTGTCAAACTCAAATTCAAAGTATATACTCATTAAAAATAGATTGCAAACCAAAACAATGGGAGATAATTGCACGTCAAAACTATGTTCACTGAATTTGTAGCTCTTTAAGTCACTGATAGTAATGGTATGTCCGACTTTTTGACAATTCTCAGCTGATTTTTCAGCTCAATATATATGAATATATCTCCTTTCCTATAGCTTTAGAAAACTGGACCGTAGAAACTACCAAGTACTTCTATATGACTTTCGGAAGTTTTTGTTACTCTTGAAACTTTCAATTTGCTATTATCATTGATTATGTCACGTTCTTTAAATCACTGCTTATTTTTTGTAAGCCACCCTTTTTGGAGTTACAATGCCCAAATGTCATCGCCCCTATGATTCGAACCTGAAATCTCTCATTTCCTGCTTTTGACAAGTTTTAAGGTTGAACCCAGAATCATTGGACTAACACCACTTGGTTAACTACTTATAATTGGGAAATGGATCCTCTCCATTTCTTTTCTCTCCATTTCCTCTCACAAACATTACTATATTATATATTCCAATCCCTTTCATTTACCTTTTTATTTCCAAATAAATCTACAACCATCGGATCGTTTCCAAATTTAATCCGAACCGTTGAGAAGTAATGGACCTCCATTTCTTTTCGAGAAATGGAGAGGATCCTTACTCTTATAATTGTATCTGAATTATTTCCTTTCCTGTTTTAACTTGTTTTATTTTAATTTAATCATAGAGGGTCGGAGGCATTTAATTACGAGTTAAGTTGAATTGAACTGAATTGAAACGAGTTTAAGTGAGTTTAACGAGGTTGAACTGAATTGAAACATGCTGAGATAAATAAAGTTGAAATAAGTTGAGTTGAAATAAAGTAAGCTAATAATAAGGGTTGAATTAAATTAAGTTGAAAAGAACATATTTTTAGAAACATGATAAGAATATTAGGTTTTCTAACGCGTATTCTAAGAACACGTATTAATAAGCTAATTTAAGTAAAGATTTAGAAAAACCGTAATAACATTATGAC
The DNA here is from genome assembly GCA_029255685.2 of Silene conica. Taxonomy (NCBI): domain Eukaryota; kingdom Viridiplantae; phylum Streptophyta; class Magnoliopsida; order Caryophyllales; family Caryophyllaceae; genus Silene; species Silene conica. The sequence goes on along the minus strand of CM055315.2, from coordinate 5,557,485 downwards.
AGCATCAGAAATCATCAATTTATAGAGACTCAAAAACCTAATAAAATGTAATTAGCCATGTAGTGATAAGGACATGCATATTTATATATAATAAGAGAGAATTAAAAGGAAGAAAATAGCCTGGAGAAAACCCACTATCACTTTCTAATTGCATGCATCACTAATTTGACCTTTTGTGGAACCCGTTTTTCTTGTTTCATTCAGGGTGGGCTCCTCTGAATGTTCTTGCCACAGGAAAGATAGGAGGAAGCCCCCTGGATAACCACGGTCCGCACATCAAATTTAAATTTATTTTACTTTTAATCTCGAACAATAGTTATCTATGGAGTATTATTTAACACATACGGCGTATAAAATATAATTCAAAAAATCAAAAATAATTATGAGAGTCGAATTATTTATATTATTATATCGATTTACAAATGACTTTTTTCAACCAAATATTTTACAAATTTAGAATTAGATAATTACTCACTAATATACTTTAAATGAATATAATTAACAATTTACCGAAATTGAAAAAGTAAATTCTAATATGATGCATTTTTAAGATTTTTTTTCTTATCTTATTGCTATTGACATAGTGCTACACCTTTTCTTTTCCCGGCTAGCCTTCATTCATTAATGTTATTGTCCGGTATTCTTAAGAAGCTATTCGTTCATAAGCTGAAAATCGAGCCTGTCATGTCAAATATGATTCAAGTTATTTTGAGTTAGAGTTTTTGTGAGATCACCTCAGCTCGTAAAATTTGAAGCACAATATTATTCGAGCATTTTTTAAGTGAGAGATTTGTCCGAGGTCAAGTTTTGACAAAGTTAATTAGCGCAATTACCTTTAAGTTGTGTCATTTCAGACTTAATAAATCCGATAATAGATTGGTTAAGCTGTATTCGAATCGGCTAAACTGTTCAAATGTTATGATTTAGGCCATGTTTGATAAATAACGTATTGAGAGAAATTAGTAAACTCCGGTATAATTAGTAGGTTTACTAAGCTAATCAATTTATTATTTGCATGGTTTTAGTAAACAACATATTCTGATAGCATATTGATTGAAATATACTATTTTTGAATATGCTGCAAATAGTATGTAGCATATTGTATTAGCATATTCAATTTACATATAAAACCGTTTTAATTATCCTATAATCTGCTAACTAATTTTATGCCCGTACAAAAAATGTACGGGTCTATTTTTAAAAATTTCGTAAATATATTAAAAAAGTAGTACAAATATAATTTAATATGAACTTAAATGAGAAATATATAAATTATGAATTCGGGGATGATTTTGACTCCAAATAATTGATTTACTGGTATAATAAAATTTTTTTTAATGATTATATAAATTGAAATAAATAATCATGACATTATAAAATAAATTTGAACCATATAAAATAGATAAAGAAATTGTATTGTATTTCTATATCTTAACCTTTAAATAACTTATTACTCTCTAAATGAAAGTAAAATGATAGAAATATTTTTAATAGCAGTCTCTTAAAATTTGTGGATGATTTTATAAAAAAAATAATAATGTATTGTTATTAAGACCATCTTTTTACTCGATGTTAACGTAGTTTTAATTGACTAATTCTCGAAGGTTGTTATATTTTCTTAAAAATCGTAAATTTATATTTTTTTTTTGTTAATTTAATGGGTTGGGTTTATTTGATCTTATTCAAAAAAAATTGATTTACGTTTTTTTCATTTTTTAATCTACGTTTTTTTGTAAATTTTTATCTCCTCGTGTATTTTTTTAATTTTATGGGTTGGGTTTATTTGATCTTATTCAAAAATCTTTGATCTACGTTTCTTTCATTTTTTTAATTTACGTTTTTTTGTTAATTTTTATCTCCTCGTGTATTTTTTTTCATTTTTTTAGATATACGTATGTTTGTTAATTTTTAACTCTTTGTATAATTTTTTTCGTTTTTTTTCGTTTTTCATACCTCTAAATATTTGTTAATTACTTCTAATTGTCCAACTTTTTTTAATATTGCTGAATTTTATGTTTCTGGGTAGAATTTTAGTGATTTTTTTATTTTCGAATTTGGAGTAAAGTTGTTTTTTTTATTATGGAGATAAAAATTATTTGTAACTTTAGAATGTTAAATGGAGAAAAGTAAAATGAAAAAAAATTAAAGCTCCTTGTGTGAGTGGTGACACATGGTGAGAAAGAAGGTTTTTAATTTACTAAAATTAAGCAACCAATGAAAAAGCAGGAAAAGTTGTTGCTTTTATAGATAAGGGATTTAATCTAAAACTGTATATAATAAAACGGCATTGTATATTTTTGTTGACCCCAACTATTTCCGAGCTTGTAAAAATATATATTTTGGGCTAATAGACAACCATAAAAACATGGATCGATATAGATGCATGAGTCGACAATATCACCTAATAATAATTATTACTCGTATTATTTTATGTAGCCTTAATTTACCATTTCGCAAAATTCTACTTTACGACGGTCGCACATGCGACCAGTAGGAAAGTGATCACATTTTGATACGTAGTGACCACTTTTGATTAAATAGTGACCATTTTTTTTTCATATTTTCGGAAATATAGATATTTTTAGGCTTTTATACATTTTAATTGTCACAAATTATAGAGTAATACGGTCTCATATAAAAAGTTGTTCCTTCAGTGCTAATAAACGATTTTTCTTTTTATATATGTTGATCGTCTTATGGTATGAGAGTATGAGACCGTTCATACAAAAATTCTAATTTAATTTTAATTGTCAAGGTATCCAAGAGGTTAATTTTCCGGAATTGTAAATTTTTTTTTATTAAAATTTGTTGTCCCCTATATAGATTTCCGATTTTTTTAAAATTTTCTTTTATTGTAAGGTTGAATGTGATTAATTTTTTTATCATAAGCTTTTTAACATATGAATATGTATATGAAAAATAATAAGAAATGAGGAGAGAGGGTAATTAATTGGAGAGAAAGTAAGTGGAGAGAGTGAGGTTGGTTAATGTGTACAAAAAAAAAATTAAAAAGTAAAAATTTCAGTCAATCACAAGCCTAGAAATAACCTTCCTTTTATAGATAGGAGATTACCAAATTAAACACCATGTTTTTAATCTGCTAATTTAATTTAATAGTCAAACTTGCTATTAAAATCTACTAACCTTAGTTGTTAACGTGTTGTTAACGTATCTGCTATTACAAATATGGTTATGGCCCTGTTTGGTAAACGACATAAACAGATTTATAATAACAAATAACGTTAGCATAATACGGTTAATAGATTTTAATAGCAGGTTTGACTACTAAATTAAATTAGTAGATTAAAAAAGGTGTTTGGTAAATAGCAGATTACAGGATAATTAGAACGGTTTCATGTATAAATTGAATATGCTAATATAATATGCTGTTATTAGCAGCATATTCAAAAATAGTAGATTTCGATCAATATGCTATCAGAATATGTTGTTCAACAAACAAATGAAAATAGTAGATTGATTGCTCAACCTACTAATTATGCTAGAATCTACTAATTTCTATCCATATGTTGTTTACCAAATAACGCCTATATATGTCGTTTGCCGAACAGTGTCTTAGTAATTTAGTACTACCTAGTGTTAGATTCTTGGTTTTTTTTCCGACTTTGTCGGGTTAGGTTTTTTCCGACTCTATCTAATTGCTATTGGTAAAATTGAGAAATTGAAAATAAAAGGAAGTAAAATTGAATAATGAATGAAATTGAAAAGAAGAGTAGTGGTGCAAATCCAGCATTGATGAAGATACATTTGATTGTCCGATGCATTTTACAAGTTGTCACGCTAAGCTAATGTCAGTTTCAAATGGCACTTTCTCGTGATTATTTGTTTACTACTTTCGTAATTGTCAACAATGCTAACCTAGCTTTTCTCTTAATTATCACGTAATCATTATGTAATTATGTCCCATTCTCAATATTGTTCCATGGATTTTCAATCATTTCGTGTTTATTATTCAATCTAATGTTTCTGATTGCGAAACAAAGCACTAAATTCCAATACCACCTCATGTAATGTATTGTATTCTATTGTATTCTTGTTAAGAGAGATACGCTAACATTTTATGTAGTCGACTATATTGACTACTAATTAAAGATGCCTATATATAATCATCTAATTAAAACCGTCCATGAAAGTTTAAGAGATCGAATATAAAATGTTAGAGATGAATACTCAAATGAAGCTTAAGAATACATGAAAATTGTACCTCCGTATTTTATATATAAGATCCCTTTTGTTAATAAAAAGTCTGGAGTATATTTTATTTTTTTCTTATGAATGTTAGATATGCTTAAATATAACTATTATCACAACAAATTAATCTGTTTATGTTAAATTCAACAACGGGTCTGGGCCACACCCGAACGGAGGAGAAAGAGGACACGATATAAACGCAAGAGGTTCCACTCTAAAACCAATTGGCAATAGAGGGAGTAACCCCTTGCCTTATATAGTGATAATTGTTCTCCTCTTCTATCAATGTGGGACAATCCTCACATGTGGGATTATCGGGTTTCTTCACAGTTTACAATTCTATACATAAAAAATATGCATTATTGATGAAGTTAAAATATAATGATCGCCTGATCGAGGCGGAGATAGTTAAGTTAATTTGAGATCAATAAGCTTAAGTGGAAAACGATAAAATTAGATCATTCACATCAGATATTTTTTGATTAATTATATATTCTAAATTTCCTTAATCACCCATTATCACCCATTTACATGCTTAATTATGTGTAAAATGGATATGCCTCGGTTAAAGCTAAAGTAGCCAACTGACAGGGCTAGTGAGGGTTAGATTGGGCTCGCTTCCTAATACCTGACCTGAATAAATCCACGTAAAATTTTATGTTAATAAGTTTTTATCGGTAGGGCACGAAGACTTTGATCTTGGGATGGAAGAGAACGGTAGTGGGGTAATTAGAGGGGTACAATTTGGCCCGATTAGATCGGACGGTATAGCTTCAAATTGAAGAGACAGTAGAAAAGAAAACGTATTACTACGCACCCTCGGCCTTACGTAGAAACAATATTGTTGCATTTAGATTGTGACCACTTCCCACCAAAAATCACTTCCCTAGTGCCTACTGACACGCGGATGGCCTATGCACTGATGTACTTGTACATATGCAACTGAAATTGTTTTTATACAACTGATTTTTTGGACAAAATAATCTATAATAAGTGTATGAAACGGTCCATACTTTGACTCGTCATTTTTACATTCTGCCATGTTTATACATACATATTGAAAATATACATATTCTTATTCAAAATATAGGTATTCATTTTAAATTTTAAAACCGGATACACACATAAAAATTACACGATATTTTATCTAGAAAATGTCAAAAATTTCGATACTCTACGGAGTCGTTTGGTTGCAGGTAAAAATCCGTATTGCCTAAGAAGTCGTAAAACACATGATTTTAGAATTTAGGTGAATTAGAAAATATTGTTTGGTTGCTAACTTGTTATGATGATGATGATATGCAATTCAAGTCCCTTCCTCCATTATAGAGGAATTACAAATCCCCTATCTATAAAAGGAAGATCTTTTCTAGGCTTGTGATTGGCTGGAATTTTTACTTTTTAATTTATTTATTTTTACACATTAACCAACCCACTCTCTCCACTTACTCTCTTTCCAATTAATTACCCTCTCTCCTCATCATTTCTTATTATTTTTCATATACATATTCATATGTTAAAAAGCTTATGATAAAAAAAATTAATCACATTCAACCTTACAATAAAAGAAAATTTTAAAAAAATCGAAAATCTATATAGGTGACAACAAATTTTAATAAAAAAAAATTTACAATTCCGGAAAATTAACCTCTTGGATACCTTGACAATTAAAATTAAATTAGAATTTTTGTATGAACGGTCTCATACTCTCATACAATAAGACGATCAACATATATAAAAAGAAAAATCGTTTATTAGCACTGAAGAAACAACTTTTTATATGAGACCGTATTACTCTATAATTTGTAACAATTAAAATGTATAAAAGCAAATTTATATACTATATAAACATATACACTAAATTTAACACGAGGCCCAAATTTTAATTTTGATGAAAAATAAATCCTAAAAATATCAATATTTCCAAAAATATGAAAAAAAAAGGTCACTATTTAATCAAAAGTGGTCACTACGTATCAAAATGTGATCACTTTCCTTTTACTTTTCTCCATTTAACATTCTAAAGTTACAAATAATTTTTATCTCCATAATAAAAAAAAAAAAACAACTTTACTCCAAATTCGAAAATAAAAAAATCACTAAAATTCTACCTAGAAACATAAAAGTCAACAATATCAAAAAAAGTTGGACAATTAGAAGTAATTAACAAATATTTAGAGAGATGAAAAACGAAAAAAAACGAAAAAAATTATACAAAGGGTTAAAAATTAACAAACATACGTATATCTAAAAAAATGAAAAAAATACACGAGGAGATAAAAATTAACAAAAAAACGTAAATTAAATAATGAAAGAAACGTAGATCAAAGATTTTTGAATAAGATCAAATAAACCCAACCCATAAAATTAAAAAATGAAAAAAATACACGAGGAGATAAAAATTAACAAAAAAACGTAGATTAAAAAATGAAAGAAACGTAGATCAATTTTTTTTGAATAAGATCAAATAAACCCAACCCATTAAATTAACAAAAGAAATATAAATTTACGATTTTTAAGAAAATATAACAACCTTCGAGACTTAGTCAATTAAAACTACGTTAACATCGAGTAAAAAGATAGTCTTAATAACAATACATTATTTTTTTCTTTATAAAATCATCCACAAATTTTAAGAGACTACTATTAAAAATATTTCTATCATTTTACTTTCATTTAGAGAGTAAGTTATTTAAAGGGTAAGATATAGAAATATAATTATCTATTTTATATGGTTCAAATTTATTTCATAATGTCATGATTATTTATTTCAATTTATATAATCATTAAAAAAAATTAATTATACCGGTAAATCAATTATTTGGAATCAAAATCATCCCCGAATTCATAATTAATATATTTCTCATTTAAGTTCATATTAAATTATATTTGTACTACTTTTTAATATATTTACGAAATTTTTAGAAATAGACCCGTACATTTTTTGTACGGGCATAAAACTAGTTCATTGGAAATAAAAGTTCATGTGAATTAGGGTAACCAAATAAGAGGTCAATTTAGCAATTAATATGAATTTCAATTTCTACGTTTTTTTGGTGGGTAACCAAACAATCTCTATCTTAAACAAAACTTAGGCCCTGTTCTTTCTGGCTTAATTTCAGCTCCTTTCAATTTTGTTTGGCTATATTCCATTAAGTTTTATTTACGTTCAATCAATTAAGTTCAATTAATCTCTTCACAAAATTAACTTTTAATTCAACTAAATTCACTTCATCTCAGTTTCACTAAATTTAGTTCAATTAAGCCCTACTCCAATTAATTCAATTTAGCTCGTTTCAGCCGAAAAGAACGGGTTAATCGAAATTAAACCATTGCCAAGAAACTAACAATGGGAAATTTCGTACAAATTTGAGAAGGATATATTGACTGGAATAAAGTTTATAACATTCCCATTGAGCTTTTTGACAGAGTCAGTTAAAGAATAACAGAAACCAAGTACTTGTACTTTATATGTTTGCCTTTTAAAGGTGAGTAATGGATGTCAGTCATGTAAAGCCTGGAGATAAAAGATGAGTTTTGAGGTATGAATACATCCTGACTTTTTGATTCTCATATCTTTTTTTAACTCTATATTTCTATGTGACTTGGTCAAATTACCCTGCATATCAATATTCATCATGGTCTACGCATGTCCTCCTTTCTTCTACTCTTTTCAAGTTTAACTTTCTCATCCTTGTATTCTTTCACTCTATGTGGACCTCATCCTACATCCACCATATATGTATGCTTGATAGCTTACGTTCTTGTTTCCGCGTGTAGTAACATGGTTACATGACCTTTTTTGGACCCGGCAAATGGGTCAATCGGGCCGTGTTTCGGTGAGGTTTCATCGGATCAAGCTATTTTCGCAGTTTAATAGAATTCGGGTCATTCTAATTGGTTATTATCAAGTTATTTTGGAATAACCGTCGGTGTCTAACAATAAATATTTAGGTTGAGTAATAAAGGGTCCTGCCATGTCAAATTTAAGTCTTCAGTTTGAGTGTTGGGTCAGGTTGGCTAATTTTATCAGGTCTAATTTTACATGATCTCGAAATTAATGGGTTGCTATGTATGGTCGTACCCTTTATCAATGAGCAATTTGAAACTTTTAGTTTATTGTTAGTGCTCCTAAGATTAAAAAAAGATTATTTTTTATGACTAATATTTAGTTTTTAGCTATAGCCATATAGTAACTAGACTATGGAAATGAGTCAAGTTATTTTCAGTTGTAAAAGAATTAGGATTAGAACGGGTCAATTCAGATTCAATTATTTTCAAGTCTGTTATTATGAGATAATGGACTATGTATAACAATAAACCTTCGAGTCGAGTCAATTTCGAGTAGGGATGTTAATGAGACGAGACAACTCGCGCAACAACTCGAGATCGGCTCGGTTAAAGCGTGATTTGTGCAAGCTCGGCTCGGGCTCGGGCTGTGGATCAAGAGTCAAGCCGAGCAAATGCCGACTCAACTCAAAAAGCTTGTGAGTGGCTCGAACTTGTGTAATTAGATAAGATATTGCTTTATGGTTACAAATATTTTATCATAATTATATATTTGTATCTCACATATCAAATGCCTTGTTGATTTGTCAAATATTTTTACAGACAACCTTCAAACATACTTAATTACTTATCGAAAATATCGAAGACAAAAATAAAAACTTAGCAATTATACATAGGTTTGATTTGAGCTCGAGTTTGGCTCAGGTTCGCATTAAAGTTCGTAAGCTTGATAACAAGCACCCTTTCAAGCTCGGTGAAACTCGAGGTCGGATCGAGCTCGAGTTTTGGTTCTTGAGCACAAGCCAAGCAAGGCCGAGCAAACGCTGACTCGACTCGAAAAGCTTGCCACCGGCTCGAATTTGTGTGATTAGATAAGATATTACTTTATTGTTACAAATATTTTATCATAATTATATATTTGTATCTCACATATTAAATGCCTCGTTAATTTGTCCAATATTTTTACATACAACCTTCAAACATACTTATTGAAAATATCGTGGAAAAAAACAAAAAAAAACTTAGCAATTATATATAGGCTCGAGTTTGGCTCGGGCTCGCATTAAAGTTCGCAAGCTTGATAACAAGCACTTTTTGGAGCTCGGTGAAACTCGAGGTCGGATCGAGCTCGAGTTTTGGTTCTTGAGCACAACCCAGCAAGGCAAGCTCGTGCTCGGGTCGACTCATTAACACCTTAATTTTAAGCCCTTGGTTCTGATATAAGTCAGCTTATTTGGGTCGGTCAATTTTGCCAGATCTTATAGTAGGGCATACATGTTTGATGTTTTTGAATTAGCTTGATAATAAAATAGTGATAGATTTCAATTTTCTTTTTTTGATCATTTACACTAGCACAAATTTTCACTTGTGACGGCCGATATTATTCGTCACAAGCTTGTGACAGGTGAAATAAAACTCATCTGAGAGAATAGAGACAAATCATTTGTGCTTTTCTATACATCTTACTTTTTGTCTTATTTACTTATGTGGGGACATTTGACCCGTTACAAATTTATGACGCATACTTGTGATTGAAATATCCGTTACAAGTAAGACCTATTGTTACACCAAAAGTTATCGAGACATATACTTGTTTAATTTTTTCTCGGAGGAGTTTTAAAAAAAAAAAATTACGTTCACATATATTTTAATAAATAAACAAAAAAATGTACATCATTTAAACTGTAAATATCTGAAATCTAAGGTTAAAAAAATGTGATATTTTAAATTGTAAAATCTACAATTAGACACCAATAAAAGTGTGACTTTTGTATGATTAGAGAGCGAGGTATGATTTGGGGATCTAATCATGTCTCCATAATTGAAAATGCCAAATGGTTAAAAGTTAGTCGTGAAAAGTTTGCAAGGCACTATATAAGTCTGCATTATTTTCAACATAGTTAGCTGTAAAGCAAGGTTTTATAAATAGTCATCTTGGTTGGTCATCTCCTCTTAATAATACTCATCTTACTGTGTTAATGGCGCCTTACGCAACCCTAATTGTGCCATTTATTACACCCTATTACTCTCATCTTAATTAGTCGTGCAGCATTTTACTTGAGGCTATTCATGACTTTTTGAGGCTATGTTCCATTCGGCTGAAAAGAATTGAACAAAATTTAGTGGAATGGAACTAATTAAGTTGTACTCAATAATTAAACTCGATAAAATCAAATAAGAAGAGCATTCCCTTGGTCGCTGGCTTTAAAAGTTCCCTTCCTAGTGAAATTAATAAATACTATCTAAAAAGGTTCTTTCGATGAATGTTGTATTTTTAATCGGTAAGTAGTTTTCGAATTGTCAGATTGTTAAAACGGTCATATTTAATAGTGTGTCAGTGAAAATGTTCTTATTTTTATTATTGTATATCAACGTAAACTATGTTTGTTGTTCGTCTGCAATGTAAATCTAAATTCATGTGTAATGTTTATGAATGTATCTCAAATCAAGAAAGTGTTAACGTTGGTTTCAAGTGTTTTCAGATGTTTTGTTATTAAACTCATAATCAATTAATCAATAGTTATTAATCATACATTAAACTTCAAATACAACATCTTACATAAAGTACTTTTCTTTCAATTACCTATACATCTATAATATCTATACTCCCTTGTTCCTATTATTTGTTTACATTTGTTTTGGCACAAAGGCTAAGAAAAGATGATGAACCAATTATTAGATGACAAATTGATCAAATTGCATCAATAGGATCAAATTGACTATTAGGTGCATTCCTAAAATAAAAAGGGAAAGAGTTAAATAAGACATACCAAAATATAACAGTAAACAAATAACCGCTACAGAGATAAGCAATTGACTTGTATTGAATTTTTTACCCAATATAAATTGTTACATGATTTTTAGTCAAACTAGGGCACTAAGCCCACCCATAACAACCGTCATCCGACCAAATGTTCCCCATGCCGACCCAATACACAATGTAAGTCGTAATGAGTGATCCAACCAAACCCAATCCGAGTATCCGACCCGCAAATGTATATATGTGGCTTGAATTAATCCGATATCACGATAACCCGAGCTTCAAACAAGAAAATGTTAGGGTAGGAAATAAGAGTGCTTAAATGGACATGACGTTGGGCTTAGGTAATAGAGTATGCCGTTGGCTCAGCAAAGCAGCCATGCAACTGGGGAAAATAAAGGGCGTTGAAACTTGGAGTGATGCCAAAAAATGAAATCAACTTTTAATCCTCTCTAAAAAGTAAAGTCAGCTAACGCGGTTCAATTTTCTCACTGCTTTTTCCATAATCCAGGCATAAAGTTACAATTAAGATGTCAAATTTCGAATGAGACCCGATTACTAAACCTCTTTTTACTCTTCTCTTTTTTTAATTATTATTCATTTTAGTATGAACTCTTTTTTAGACCGACACTTAATGGAGTCATGTCCTATGTTTTCACATTTCCTATGCAACTACACCATTATATGAATATCCACACAAAATAAATGAAGCAACAGTTTTTGTAATTTTGTAATTTAGATTACGGTTTTTTAACGTGTGCATATAAGACACACATTAATAACCAAAATGTGGTCAGATTTACAAGATATTTTCACTAATTATGATAAAAATGAGTTTATATTTAAATATCTAATGGGAATATCTTATAGCTATTTCAATGTTTAGATTATTAATGTGTACCCTTAGAGTATATATTAGAAACACCATTTACATTAAATGAGAGAAAGTTGTTTAGTTGAAATAAGAGTTATCATGTGAAGTTGTTTAGTTGGAATCAGAGTTATCATGTGTATTATTCAAGCCCAAGAGACATTCGAGCTAAAAAAATGTATTTGTAAAATTATTAATGTGATTTGAAGTATTGATTTAAGTTTTTGGTCGAGATGTTCTTCAATTCTGACAAACTATCATTGCTCAAATGGACACATTATGTTACGTACTTAATCTATCTTGCCATTGTCCAAATTGAATTTCGTATGATATTAACGATGACCATGAATCAAATGTTACTGCAATCTCCAGTCGTTTTGCACAATGCTTGTTGTAAGACAAAACACGATTCATAATAAATGTAGGCTGGGATATTAAACGCCCCTGTGTTCACCATATTTCAAGTTACTCACAAATTTCTTAGTTACGTCTAGCATGAATATGTTTGTGTCATAGACACAAGCATGTTCCGTGACGCTAATAGCCACCATAATGGAGAATCACCAAACCAACAATCATTCGATCGCTTCCATGTAAAGGTAACTAAGTAATTACGAAGTGCTTTGTTTCCCACACTCCCTAGTCCCTAGTTATCAATTGATGAACTTAATTTTGGGCTGAATGAGATGAACCAATAGGTATACAATTTGGCGCATAGATATGGTAGAACATACAATTTGGGCCATAAATGTGCGTAGAACAAATTTGGGCTGAAAGCGGGTACATGAACAAGAATGTTCTCTACATGTCAGCTAACAATGGGTAGATCAGTTTATTAAGCAACAACAAGTCGGTTGCGGAAATAATCTTCCAATGTTTGGGCACTGGTAATGCTAATGGACACGTCCAACTAGTATTTGCATCTAATGTCTCGAATGGCTAATAATAGGACACCGAGTTCTTCCTTTGATTTCGTACCAAATTCCACCTTCTTATTCATAATCATCATTTGCTTTATGTGCTATTCCGGTTGTAGTCACCAAATTATACTTATCAACTTATGCCAAATCTTCTTTCTATTACAATTCTCGCTCATGACGATTGTATCCTTTTATAGTATAACGGATATCCGCGTCTTAAAGAAGAATATCTAAATTTCTTTGAATGAACATGATATTCATTGTATCCTCTTGAAGATAATTTAGAATAAAATGACAAAATATTGTGTAAGACAAAAACTAAATTGAAAAAAATGATCAATAATTGAGAGACGTGTTTAACAATAATGAGAATAAATATTCGTATGTAATTGTGACCGAATAATTTCAATACTTAACAAGGTTTGAGCCCGATTGAATTCGAAAAGAAAGGTGACAATATTTTACTTGGGCAACGAACAAAATGTCAAATAAAAATTCAATATTTGACTCACAAAACAACTTGAATTTGTATATGTCGGTCGGTGACAAACTTGTGACGCTGTACAACACTTTTGGCATTTTCTGAGCAACTTGTCATTTGATTTGATATATAGTTGAACCGTCTTAACTTAAAACAAGTGATACCTGATTACCCTTTACAAGCAAAATCTCGTGTAAATTGTCAACTTTACACGTAAGAATTTGTATTTGTAAATTTTTGCCAAAAAAAATCCAATCAAATAGCATGTGAAAAAATAGAGGTTGTAAAGATGGACAACATTAAGGCACAAATAGAATAGAAGTATAAATAGAACCATCAAAACCTGGTATTCATTTTCGCAACGTCGCCTCTGGGCTCTCGCACTTTACCCAAATATATATCGCCAGTCCGCCATTAAAGTTAGTTTAGAGAGAGAAACATACAACGCCCCGCCATCACAACAATACAACAATAATCATGTGGCGTTGCGTTGCTCGAACTTTTCGCCCTAATTCTTCATCCACTTCTCCGATCTCCAGATTCTTCTCCTCTAATTCGGTAACTACATCTTTCTTTCTAACTTTTTAATATTTGATTTTTGTTCTGTTTTAACTTATGTTTCAATCATGCGATCTTCGATTCAATTGATTGATTTATTTTGTATCGAATTCGATTTGATGTAATTGGATTGGAATTGGATTGTGTGTGGCAGAGTGGAGGGTACACAGTAGTAGACCACACGTACGATGCGGTGGTTGTTGGTGCAGGAGGCGCAGGTCTTCGTGCGGCCATTGGTCTTTCGGAACACGGTTTCAACACCGCATGCATCACTAAACTCTTTCCGACGCGGTCTCACACCGTCGCCGCTCAGGTACTTTTACCGTTTTTTTGTTCATGATTTATTATGTTACCTCATTTCGCGTAATTTCAATAGCCTTGATTTGTTTTTGCTTCTTTTTCGCGATTTGTGAATTTGCCGCGCTTTGATTGATTGCGTATCTTATTTGACGTATCTTTGTATACTAATTTGTTTGTGCTTATTTCAATTTTCTTTTCTTTCTATTCTGTATTCTAGCCTGTGAAGGTTTTGCATTTTGTTCGATTATGTATTTCGTTTGGCTCAATTTTGTGGCTAAGATTTACGTTTGTTTCATACAGTGTGCCTTTTATTAGTGTGACGCGTGAATGTTTTTTTGCATTTGATTGATTATGTATCTTATTTGGTGGAAATTTGTACTCCTTAGTTATATTTTCTCACATTGGTATCTTGACTTGTGACTTGTCAGCATATTGATTGATTATGTATCTGATTTGTCTCAATAGTGTAGCCTTGATTTATTTTGCTTCATTTAGCGTTGCGTTTTTGTGTTGTCTCTTGAATATTGTTTCATGTTTTGAAGTGAGATGTGAAGGTGTATTTTGTCATGTCTTAAATTTAGAAATGAATGTTTGCTGAACGCCTGAACCTGATCGATTGTTCATGTCCTAGGACTGTAAATGGTTATAAAGTTCTGCCAGAGTAAACCATTTTGGGTTCTATATGATCTCAAAATCTGTTGTTAGAAGTTGATGTTTAACATATTCTGCTACTGATGAAGAATTAGTAGCTTGTCGGGGTCTGTAGGTGTTCTTTGTTGCTGTATATAATGGCGCGGGAATTTTACATTGTAAATTGCATTGTAGCTGTTTGGATGATTCGTTTCAATTATGCAATTGTTAGATACCGTTCATAACAGTGCAAATTTGTATTGTTCTCGCCTTGTTACACTGTCGATGCTGGTACACCATTAGTAGGGAAAGATTATATCTGTCTTCATTCCCTCTGTTATTTTATTTTCCTTTTGATGTAAGGAAATTCCATGGAGTTTAGTTATTTCCTATGTTAAACCTTTTTAAAAGGCAGCATATATGTCATTCTCTCATGCATATTTTTTGAGGCACTAGGATCATATTGTTTATATTAATAATGCTTGTATTGGCTACTTGTTTAGTGATTGTCTCAAAGCTGGCTTTATGACCTGTTGCAGGGTGGAATCAATGCTGCTTTGGGTAATATGACTGAAGATGATTGGAGGTGGCATATGTATGACACCGTGAAAGGAAGTGACTGGCTAGGTATGTGCGCTTAACGTCGTTGTCATTGATATTATGGTTATAGCTTTGTTTGTCTCATGGACAACTATTTTCAGTCCATACCACTGTTTATAGTGGATTACGTTTTCTAGATAAAACTATGAAAGCAGAGTTTCATACAGGTTTTCTTTCGTTCAATTGTATTTGAAAAAGGAAGAAATTAGGGAGGAACAGAGGAAAATAGGTAATTGTTGTCTTAAAGTTCATTTGGAGGATACCTTTCTTTATTTTAGTTTATGTGAATGTTATAGCGAAAGCTCGTGTGTCGGATATTAATAAGACAGTCTAATGTAATCTGTTCAATGTCTGTAGTTGTGTTTCACTCTCTAATCCTTTCTAACTGGTGGGATTCTGCACTTCTCATTCTTCTGACATATGGGAAACTGTTTGCCTTATAGGTGATCAGGATGCTATACAATACATGTGCAGAGAAGCACCAAAAGCTGTGATTGAGCTTGAAAATTATGGCTTGCCATTTTCCCGTACAGAAGACGGTAAAATATATCAGCGTGCATTTGGTGGTCAAAGCTTGAACTTTGGGAAAGGTACATGAGTCAAATATCAATGGTATACTTTAAATTGCTTAAGTTTCATATTTTGTTTCAGGTCTTGGAAAAAGTCATTATTCTCTCTTTGTTGTAATTTTAGGAGGCCAAGCATATCGATGTGCATGTGCAGCTGATCGAACTGGGCATGCTCTGTTGCATTCTCTGTATGGGCAAGCAATGAGACACAACACACAATTTTTCGTTGAATATTTTGCCTTGGATCTTATTATGGATGATGCAGGTAAGTTATTACCTCTTTTTACCCTCTTCATACACGTTTATATATGTATCAATTGCTTTGAACTACAACTTCGATGAGTAAAATTTGATGAGTTGTTGAGTGACAGTATTCCTTCCTTTGGTGTTGAGATTTAGAGGAGATTAGGTTTCATTGATTGTACATAAGTTGGACAATTGATTGACATTTTGGTTGTGAACCATAATATAGGATTGTGTGTCCCATTAAAATCTTTTTTGTGCCAAATGAAATAGATATGTGACATTTGGACTGTGCAGTGTGCACCATCTACTGTAAAATAATATCGACTGACGCATTTTAATTCTCTATTGAAGGGGATGCTTACTTGCTTATAGTCTGTTGTTGTGGCCTTGTGGGTGTTTAATCGGAGCCACAAATCATGCAAAACAGTATGACTTATTATGTGTGGCTCATATTAGTATTTCTAGATATGTTATGAAGCTAATTTTCACTACTGTGCTTGCCACTCTGACACTTGGCTACCAATGGAAAAAGCAATGGGTAACCAGAACCTCTGGGCAAACTTGTTTTTGTCAGTCTTGTTGCGTAGTTCAAAGAGTGCCTGGGCACACTTATTTCCAAGGCTTAGTGAGGCACTTACTAAAATGGTGATGTAGATTAAGGCACGCCTAACTGGGCGCACGACTATCCAAACTCTATATTTTCTCTTCTATTTCTTTTGCTATTCCTTTTTGATTGCCACATTATCCATTTCTTTTGCTCTTTTACGTGTTAGTCCCCTTCATTAGAAAAAAGAATATTGATGCAAACAATTTTATGTTGAAAATACGATGATTTTTCAACAATAAGCATTGTGGCTTGCGTTTAGAAGGTCAACTTCACCTTGCCCTTTGTCACTCATCGTGACAGGCCCTTGTCGCCTCAGTGCGCTTTGTGCCTTTCAAAACTAAGTTGTATTAGTATATCTTTATACAAAGCATTATGTCATTCTTGTGATTAATTGGGAGTGGGTTGTGTGTCTAGCAGTTTTTGTCAGCCAAAGCTGCAAAAGCCGTAAAGAGTTTTATGACATCCATAATCCATTCAGGAAAATTGTATATTTTTTTTTTTGTGATGTCCAACCCATAGATATCCTTTTCTGCTACAGGCTATTTTTATCTTAATAGTTAATACTATACCCCGTATTTGTCTCTCAATGTAAGAAAATTTGCTTCAGCCTGTCTAAGTTGTTCAAGCTAGTGATTTTCTAATTTATGTTCTATGGTAAAATCCTATATGCAAATCTCAGTATAAAATAATGTTGCTTCGTTTTGTGGAGAATACTTCTAATTTATGATATCTATCTCAGGTGAGTGTCAAGGTGTAATTGCACTAAACATGGAAGATGGAACTTTGCATAGATTCCGTGCTAAATCAACAGTTTTGGCTACTGGGGTATTTGCTATATACCCTGATTTTAGAAATCTTTGTTTTACTAAGAGGACGTCATGATCATGATTTCTAGTGATATTTTTTCCGCAATATTCAATTTTCAATTTCTTGCAGGGATATGGTCGAGCATATTTCTCTGCAACCTCGGCGCACACATGTACAGGAGATGGCAATGCAATGGTCGCTCGTGCTGGCCTTCCCTTACAGGTTGATAGCTCTCTCTGTATTGCTAGTATCATATTAGATAGTCTGAGGCAATGCAAGCCAATTATAACATCGTAGGTTGTCCGTTCTTTGGTCTTTGATCTCACCTTAACATTGTTGGTCTATTTCAGGATCTTGAATTTGTGCAGTTCCATCCAACGGGTATCTATGGTGCTGGCTGCTTGATAACAGAAGGTTGGTTGTTCGTGCTTTGGTCTTTTTGATGTTCGTTTCTTTTTTTTTTTTTTTTGTGTGTGTGTGTGTGTGTGTGTGTTTTAATTTCCAAATTACAAACTCATTATTTAGCTGCTAGATGGAATCAAGCTGTATTGGATGTTTCCTGGAATTTGCCTTTCTAACTCTCCACAGTTGCTTACTGTTTTCTTAACAAAAGTGCTCCTTTTTTTCTGGCTCTTCAATGAATTTAATTTATTTCGAATTTAATAGATTAAGATGATGTTATCTAATGATTTCATGTTTCCACGTAGGGTCTCGTGGTGAAGGTGGAATTCTCAGGAACAGTGAGGGTGAGCGGTTTATGGAGAGATATGCTCCAACAGCTAAGGATTTGGCATCAAGAGATGTTGTTTCTAGGTCCATGACGATGGAGATTCGTGAAGGGCGTGGTGTTGGTAAGATACGATCTATACCACTGGTAATGCATAATCTAGTTAGTTTCCTCTTTTAATTTGTAAATGGGACTTGAGTTTCTTTTTAGAACAGTTGTTTTTGTACATTTTAATGTTTCTTTGTTCTGTAATCTCTGTTGGTGGGACCCTACATATGGTAATGATGCTCTTGTTATCTATAAGGATCTATTTGTCTGACAAGCTGATTTGATGTTACTTCAAGCTATGTTACTCTGACTCGTCTGATAAGTGTTGTGCTCAACAAGTATCATGCTGAGCCCGACAAGTATTAGAGTGCCAGATATGGTTGCTTTCGTAAAACTTTCAAGTCTTTGGTCTTAATTGAAGTGTTGTGTCGTGTCGGCCACCCGACTTCGTGACCAAAGTGAAGTGTCAGAGTGATAGAGACTTCAAGACATTTCGTCATTTATTTGGTATACTAGATATCATCTGTCACGTGTTTCCCTTGCTGGTTAATATTTATGTTATAGACCTCATTAGCTCATTTATGGTGGCATTTTTTTTTCTGAGCTGTAATCCCTAGTACTGCATTTCACTTATAAATTAAGCCCACACCTCACGTCGATTTTCTTATATGAACGCCTTGTTCATCCTGTGCTTGACAGGACCATTGAAGGACCATATCTACCTCCACTTAAATCACTTACCCCCGGAAGTACTAAAGGAAAGACTTCCTGGTATTTCCGAGACTGCTGCTATTTTTGCTGGGGTTGATGTTACAAAGGAACCAATTCCAGTCTTACCAACAGTTCATTATAATATGGGTGGGATCCCTACAAACTACCATGGAGAGGTAAAATAGTTCAAATATTGCAGGATGTGGATTTTTTCCGGGTTCTGTAATCTAATATGTTGTGCGTTTAGGTTGTTACCATCAAAGGTAATGACCCTGATGCAGTGGTTCCTGGATTAATGGCTGCTGGAGAGGCTGCATGTGCATCAGTTCATGGTGCTAATCGGCTGGGTGCAAATTCTCTTCTTGATATTGTTGTCTTTGGTCGAGCTTGTGCTAACAGGATTGCGGAGATCAATAAACCAGGTATGTAATTGTACGAGTTATTAGCCCGTTGCTTGCCTTAGGCTTGCTAGCTGACTCATCGTACTGGTTTGATCAGTTAGTATCATTTGTCAATACATGTTTATATATTAGAGCTTTGCAGGGGAAAAGCTCAAGCCTTTGACTAAGGATGCTGGAGAAAAGACTATTGGATGGTTGGACAAATTAAGAAATTCAAATGGCTCTCTACCAACATCTGAAGTTCGTCTGAACATGCAACGGATTATGCAAAATAATGCTGCCGTTTTCCGGACACAAAGTACCTTAGAAGAAGGTCTGTTATTTCACTCATGACTTTTGATTGGTCTATTTGATCAGTTCTGTTTTGTGTTCTACGTAAAATGTTTGATAATTCGGAGATTTCATTAGTGGGTGGAACTTTAATGTAGATATATCAGTGATTAGGATCGTCTTGTTTTATTGCCATTTATGTATCCTCTTGGTAATATTGTAGCACTTAAACGCGGGATACTCTAATTCTGCGCCTGTGCTGGATTGCATTTTTTTTATCAATGTTACCACTCCTTAAATCATTTCTTTAGCTGTTAGCGCTTCTTAAACATGGGAAGTATGTGGCCACAATGTTAGTTCTTGGTGTCCACATGAAGATTTCTATGATGATGGTATTTGCCTTGCTATAAACAAATAGATGTGAATTTGTGTGAATTTGGATGTGTGATAGGCACATCATATGTATGTTGAAAAGACTGAGCTATATTAGCTTCCAGGCATTTCTGAAAATATAGGCGACATTTTGTTCTGATCTCCAAAGTTTACGATCCTCATTATCTTAATTGTCTAATTTTAGGACTCTATATTTGTGATCAGGTCAAGTCTGAAAGTTGGGTGATATTGTACACGAGTCAGAGAGGTGTGAGATCAAGGGAATATATATAGAGATCGAGGATTGAATACTCGATAACTTATTTATTTATTTATTCTAGTCGCTAAAAAGTAAGCAGTAGGGTTTGTACTGATTGGATATGGAGGTTCTCTCATTGAGGCCACTCCATTTCCCCCTGAATGTCAAGTCTTTTTTGTGGTGGTTGTATTGTTGGAATCTAGCGAGATTCCAGAGCGACATTTCTTCTTACTTCCTTCTGTGGATAAAATTTTTTCACCGTAGTTGAAGGAAGTGATAATATTTGTTTCTGCCCTTCTTTTGGATGGATGTCCGTCCCCCTTGTCTCCCTTTTTTATACTCTTTATTTACCCTTTTTACGGAAATGTATGAAGGAAGTTGACAGGAAAGAACGTAAGCTGGATGATTGAATAAAGGAAGAGAAATAAGAGCTGAACTTATAGCGTAGAATGTAGAATAATCGATTTTTTGTCTTTAGCTGTTTTGCTTCACTTAACAGACCTCTCGTCCATATATTTTATATGTTTCGTTTTATTTAGGGCTGAACTTTTTGCTGGCTTTTAAAGGGCTCTACTTCAATGCTGTTCGTCTGCTATTGCTGTTCATCTGCTAATGCAGTTCCCTTATCATTCTGATAAGCTGCTTTTTCCTATTTATTTCTGCAGGTTGTCAATTGATTGATAAGGCTTGGGATAGTTTCCATGATGTTCAAGTGAAGGATCGCACCCTCATATGGTATGTTTCATTTTTCTTCAATATGATACTTTTGCTTTCTTAAGACTTCTATTATGTTTTGCCCTCTTACATACGAGTTTGCAAATTTCTTCTTTTCAGGAATACCGACTTAATAGAGACCCTAGAGTTGGAAAATTTGCTGATTAATGCTTGTATCACGATGCACTCTGCTGAGGCCAGAAAAGAGAGCAGAGGAGCCCATGCCCGGGAGGACTTCTCGGTTAGTTAGGCTGCACCTATCCATCTACTCTGCTTTCAAAAAGTGTTTCATATGGTTTTGTTGTTTAAATGATATGATTTACTCTGGCCTTGCAGACTAGAGATGACGTGAAGTGGATGAAGCACACTGTAGGGTACGTTTTGTCATTCACGGCTTGAATGTTTATCTGTAATGGACAAGTTTTGTTAACCCTGATTTTTACCTGTTTTAAAGGCTGTTAAAAATAACTGAGTCAAATTTCTATTAAGGTCCTCTTAGAATAATCTTGAATTCCTAACTTCAGTTAAACTATAATTAGCATGCTAAATGAATCGTACTGTGACTACTGTCCATTTGGTTCCCAAATCCGTTTCCTGGCCTCTATGGCAAACCGGAAACATACCCTGTTAAATTTGTGTAGACACTAATATTTTATTAAAATAGTACACCATGGGGTGTGTAGCCATATATATAGTAATAATGTAGAATCATCTTCACTGCATGACTTAATCTTGTTAACCTGTATTCTAAAAATGCAGATTCTGGGAGAACGAGAAGGTCAAGCTAGATTACCGTCCGGTTCATCTGAACACTTTAGACGATGAGGTGGAAACTTTCCCTCCTAAAGCCCGTGTCTATTGATGTAATATTCTTGAGGTCTGCCTTCTACGGCAAATATGGTGATTAGAGGGAGGGTACAAAGAACGACATGAATTGAAAATAAAGCCGATGAGGTATTTATTTTGGAAGGAGTTTAATCTTTCTATAAAAGCCAACCAGCCAGGTGAAGACATTTGTCGTTGCCTAATGAATTTTGTTCTCCAACAATAATGTTTTTACAGAAGTAATTGTTTGGATAAACGAAACCATGCCCAAGACACACAAATGAATTTGTATTTATGAAATTGTGATTCAAGGTAGTAGCAAGTTGGATTAATAAGAAGCTACTGCACACCTTATGTTGTATTGCTACTTTATGGGACTGAAATCTGAATCCTCTTATTAGTTATTAGCTCTGCCGTTTGTTTACATCTGAGAAACCCGGTTAAATCTGCCCATATTTTTACTGCCTTTTGTTTTTCTCGTAGTAGGCATAAACGATACTATAAGATGTTTACATGAGTTTCTAGCTCACGCGTAATACTTCTTCAAAGGTTTTCTAGTTTTTTGTTGCAAGGTCAGACGGCAGACGACAGCCGCTATTAAATCAGATAATTTAGTGTTTTGACCCAAAGACTTCTTGCTGAGGTACATAAAAAAAATTATAATCATAAAATAGATGCATTTACTCATGTTTCTTAGTTGTATAATATGTCGTCTATTCAACACTATTTTTTTAGCTGAATTATGTGTGTAAGCTAATTGCTACACTACAATTTAGTATTGTCTGGAACTATAATGATTAGTGAGCTGACTAGTGACTAATTTGGTTTTCTATTATCAAAAGTTTGTTCAGTGCAAAATATTAGTCTTCATTACCATCATTACCAATTAAGAATTGTAGCAATGATTTGCTTATACAATTTAGTGATAGGATAGTGTCACCCACTACCAATCTTATTCCATCTTTTCACCTCAAACAATAGTAAGTTAGTACTTTCGTTTATCTCGGTTGATAATTATTTTTTTAGGGTGTTTTAGTCAATATTATAAATTTAGGGTCGTTTTTATGTCATAAATGTGGTACGAAATCACTCTCCTTTTTTTCCTTAGTTTGCACCAAAATAAATACGAAGTACGTAACTATAGATTGGACAGAGGGAGTAGCTAACAATATGTCGTTATAAGGTGCGATGATGAATACAGTTGTATGGTTGAGGTAAAAATTGAGCTTTTGTGGTATTTTTGCAGAGCGTTTGGTCTCCAAAGGAAATGGTACAGTAAGAGCTAAGAGGTAGAGCCATACTGATCACACCGACTGAAACCCAAATTTACAGACCACTAGTTATTCATCACAAATTTTTATTTATGACGGCGCTATCCATCTTAGCTTAAGACGGGTCTAAGACCATGTACAACCCTCCTTATTCCCACTCGAAACAACCCTCACCCCACTACTCAAACCCTTCGATTAACATATAAGGCAGTTTAAAAATCCAAAACTTTCACTCATCCTGCTTCTACACCCACTAAAGCTATCATAAAATCAACCACCAAATCAAATGTAGTCTTCCTTATTCCAACCTCAAACAACCATATAACTCATTATCGACACCTAAAATATTCAAGTCATCCCTCCACAAAATATCTACACTTAGCTTTCAAAAGTCATTTCTCCATTTGAAAGGTTGATCCACCTAACAAAAAACTAACATATACTTTTGACACTTTATTATTTTTACACCTTGTAAAGATATGTTGGACATGGCAAAAAAAATGAAGAAACTAAGATTTCGTTTGATAACGGCAAATTGATAATTTTTTTTAGCATGTTAAGTGTTTTTTAGCATGCATAATTAAACGTGACATTAGCAATAACAAAATATGTAGAAGTATATTTCAACGCTTATTTTGCTTTTTACAGGAGTATATTCCATATACTGTCGATTATGCATGCACATTTGTCATACCCTTGTTCAGCCTACGACCTTTTGGTCTTCTAATGCCTCCTTTTTTTTTTACGGAAATTATTACAAATTTTTATATTGTTAATCTCTTACAAACATTTTATATTGTTAATTATGAAATTTAACACTCCATATAAAATTAGATATTATAAATATATTAAAGATTTTTTTCCTTCTAATTTAATAATAAGTTTTCAAATATTAATTAATTATTTCCTATTTATAGTCGGAAAATTGTAAATAATAATTCGTTATCTCCTAATTGCATTCCTATTTCTAATAGAAAAATAATAAATAATTAATTATCTCCTAATTGAAGTAGAAAAATTGTAAGTACATTTTTTTTCCGGAAAACATTACAAATTTTTATGTTGTTAATCCCTTACAAACATTTTATCTTGTGAATTATGAAATTTAACACTCCATATAAAATTAGGTAGTATAAATATATTGAAGGTCGGAAAATTGTAAATAATAATTAATTATCTCCTAATTGAAATAGAAAAATTGTAAATACATTTTTTTCCGGAAATCATTACAAAATTTTATGTTGTTAATCTCATACAAACATTGTATGTTGTGAATTATGAAATTTCACACTCGATATAAAATTAGATATTATAAATATATTGAAGGTTTTTTTCTTCTAATTTAATAATAGGTGTACAAATATTAATTAATTATTTCCTATTTATAGTCGGAAAATTGTAAATAATAATTAATTATCTCCTAAATGCATTTCTATTTCTAATAGAAAAATTATAAATAATTAATTATCTCCTAATTGAAATAGAAAAATTGTAAATAAATCATTATTTATAAAATACTTTGTATAAATTTGTAAATATATAGCTCTTTAATGTGAAAAAGTACGTTTTATAATATGATCCAAATAATAATTGTAGTCCAATAATATGATATTTTTCTTTATGCTAAACGTAGTAGATATTTGAGTACATACTCCATAATATTTTAACGTAAGTATAATAAATAAGAAGATATTTGAAAGTCACGACATTAAAACGACAACATTAAAGTCAAAATTTTATTACTAAATGAGTTATAAGACATGGGAGTCGAACTCATGAATGACAAGCTAATTGAAATTGACTACCTGGCCACTGTACCACTTGACAAACTCTAATGAAACTAATTTCTAAATATTTCTGAACAAAATGGTTGCAGGCTAGATAAACCACTGCACCCCGTTAAAAACGTCACTGTTGCATTGTGTATATGAGACAAATATATCTTATTTCCTTATATATTCTTGTATACACACACGTGATATTTACTTAACAATTAACTCGTATTAAATTTATAACGGATAATATCGGAGTCTTAAAAGGCATTCATATCAACACTACACATTAAAGTGGCATACCATGAATCCCATATTATTTAGGTTGGATTAGCAAATCACCTTCTAAGGTTGGTTGAGTCCCAAGTATAAAAGCAGGTGAATAGGTGATATGAGGCATTTAGGCAACATCACAAAAGAGATTGTCGAAAGCATGTGGACTCAAATTAAGTAAAACAATTAAGACACTAATACAGTTTTACAGCGTGGGGTTGACACTTAAGATTAGTTAGATGAGATGGACATAGCAATTAAGAGTCATAACCTCGTCAAAAGCATTTGTTTACCACACCGTTGCTTTATTCAGTTACTACATTTCCGTTGGTTAGTGAGCCCCACCTCCTAACTTGGTGGCTTGACCATTCCCATAACCGTCCAAAAAGAAACCCCCTCTGAACCTAATACGGAGTACATACTATCGGTAAAATCTACAACTCTCTAAAGTTTTTCAATGTAACTTTACTACTTCATCTTCTATCGTCCGAAAGCAATATCTTTTACGCTTAGTGTTCAAAGTAGAAATTTAACTTAAATTAACCCAATAAATAAAAAGAATACATAGCAATTAAGATAAAAGTTGTAATCCCGCAAAAAAAAAAAGATAAAAGTTGTAAAAAGAATATGAGCTACTAAAATATAGTAAGTCTTGCTTGCGACGGGTCACCATTTATGACGGATATTTTGTGAAATAAAATGGATACAAAATGAGTTAGTGGAGAAAATGGATCACAGAAATAGTGTTGGAGAGAGAGAGAGAGAAAAAGTGGGTATTTTGTGAGAGAAAATCCGTCACAAGCTTGCGACGGATAGTGCCGTTGCAAATAAGAATTTATGACTAAAATAAGAATGTGAGATAAAGTTAAAATAATACGAGTTTTCACTATCTTCATACATTAGAAATTTTGGAAAAAAATTCTTTCAAAATAATGCTCATATGAAAAAAATGCGAGTTATTATAAAAAATTAAAATATACGAGTTTAAAAAATTACATTTGACGTCTCATCGTCATCGAAACTTCGTCCACTACTGATGGTAAAAAAGTTGATTAAATTCTTATTGGCTCTGATTGAATAAAGAAATAAATGATGAGATTACGTTGACGGGATGATGGATGATATTAGAGCAAGTGCAATGGTTTTGCTAAGGGACTAGCTAGCAATTAACAAAAAATTTAAGCTAGTGTGAAAACTATTGTTTCACTTCAAGTGGAATAGCTCAATCCAAGCTAGTAGCTCCATGGAGCTACTAGCTTGAGAAGGCCTACAATTTCACTTAACCAATACTAATACAATATTTTTATTATACTTTAAAATTGTGGGGTCATTTAAGCTACAAATACTATTGCTTAACCATTGGGTATAGTTATAGCTTAAATAGGGAGTAGCTTGAAAAAGTGAGGTGACAATTTCTAGCTACAACATTTTTGTCAACCATTGCACTTGCCCTTATAATCTTATCTATATAATTGCAAGATCATTTAGAAGCCTCTAGTTGAGCCGCGTCACCAACCCAATTTTATTTTTTTATTTTTTAATTCATCATGGTGGGATCCGCAAAGTTGTATAATGATTTTAATTCGAAATTACTGTCTGAAATAATAGTTTTACAATTATTACGTAACACTTTTGATATAAGTTCGTGAACAAAAATTTCTACGAAAACTGTCAATATGTATAACATGAACTTAAATATTATATAAGAAAATATAATAATTTCAAATGTCGTTTGTCTATAACTATTACATAACAATTTGTACTCAATACATAATTACAATAAACAATAATAATTAACAATTTACAGCAATCGGAAAAAAGACGGTGGCGACAATACTAAATTAAAAAATAATAAAAATAACTTAATATTAATATAAGAACCAGGAATAGTGTATAAATTAATATCATCAATTGAAATGTTTTGCGAAAATCAAGTCATAAACAAAAGTGTAGACGTTAGATATAAAATAATTGAATTTTGATAAAAAAAAAAAATGCATAGACGTTAGATATAAAACAAAATTTATGAACATTTATAATTTAGTTTCGATGATACATATTTAGAATATACGATTTGAAAACAATCCGTGTAATTTTTTGCACGGGCCAAAAACTAGTTTAGGGAAGAAGATGATTCGTTAATGAATGATGGATAAAGATGGAGAAGAATTAGAAATATCACAAATTCTCATTTGTAACGGCGGTATCCGTCACAAACTTGTGACGTATACTGTTTCCTCTCACAAAATACTCAGGGGAGTTGAGTAGGAAAGCACATGTATGAAGTAGGGCAGAGTATGGATCGGATATCCGATCCGAAAATCCAAATTTTTAGTATCCGTGATCTGATCCGAAATGATCGGATATCCGAAATTTAGTATCCGAAAATATCCGAAAATTTCGGATCAGTTATCCGATATCCGATATCCGCTCTGTATAATTTATATATTGTCAAACTGTTCTAAAAAAGAAAACCAGCGTAATACTAATTTCATTCGGTATATATTACAAGCATAAACCCGCTACCTATCAAGGATAACTAGCGTAATAGTTCGCCAAATACAAAGACATTCCATATACATAAGTCACCGAGCAAAATAGTCCGCCAAATACAAAGATTAACATTGAAAAATACAAGTCCTCGTACACGTTATTAACGGATATCGGGTATCCGATCCGATATTTGATATTTGATCCAATAACTTTCGGATATCGGATATCCAAATTTTTAAACCTGATATCCGTATTTGATCCGATATCCAAATATTTCGGATACGGGTATCCAAACCGAACCTTTTTTCGGATCAGATATCCATTATTTCAAATCAGATACGGATCGAATATCGGATAATTCGGATAATCGGATTTTTTACTCAGCCCTAGTATGGAGGGTGCCCCACCTTGTCTCATCTCCCTTTTTGTGAGAGGTCAAAACTTATGACGGGATTAACCTGTCACAAGCAAGACCTGCTGTAGAAATATATGGAATTGGAGTACAAAATAATTTACGTTTTTTCTCTCTTTTTCTGCAAAAAACTAATTGAAAAATGACTAAAATAACCTTTGATGTATTGTACATTCGATTGTATAGTCCAGAAACTGATGGCATTAGGTGAGAACGGAAACATGTACCTCCGTTTCAGTGGTTTTTGAAAGACAATTACATATTACAACTCTTAACCATTTTCGAATCAAAATTAGGTGAAAGGGAGGTTTGTTGTATCCTCGTAAAAGAGAATTAATAAGAAGGATTTTAAGTTGTTGATGATAAGTAGAATTTTTTATTGGGCTTTAGATAGTGAATTATTCATTATACTAGTATAACACCCGTGAAAATTCACGGGATTGTTCAATTCAATTTTTATAGAGAAAGATCAATTAAGTTGTTAAATAAGCTAATAACGGTTGTGGTATATATGTAAATACTTTAATAAAAATAAATAAATAAAGTCTAATATAATAAGATAAAAGTTTGTATTTTCAAATACAAAGTACAATAGAGTAGGATATAAAAACTGGAAAGTCTAAGAGAAATTCATAGTTTCTCGAAAATCTCCTTGTAAACAACATTACTTGTTATAATAGACATGTGTTTGTCGTCATCTAAAATAAGGACTTTTAGACCATCCTTATTTGTAACCCGGGAGATATCAACGTCCAACTGTCCATGGGTGAAGAGTGGTCTAGGAAGATAAAGACCAACAAGGGATAAAGATTGTCTTAACTCTTGTTAGTAGTCATTGCAAAGCAAACTGCTAAGGGAAATTGTCTCCTTTCAAACTTAACGGGAAAGATGGACTACCTAAAAGATTATTAATATAAATCATACCTTAAGACAATGAAAGAGTCAAAGTCTAATATAGATGAACACCGAAAATTGAGTAAAAATAACTAAAAACAAAAAATTGAATACAAAAACAACAGTAACATCATTTGTTAATTGCTCTATAGAGTTGTGCTGCTTTAATGGTTTAGAAGTGCGCGTTTATCGTGTTTTCGACAAAAATTCTAAATTTGTAATCATGTGGTAATTATTATTTTGGCAATACTCTAAATTAAATTCCAAGTAATAATTCTGATAAAATGTAAATACCTAGTATAATTGTTTTATAATTACAATTTTTTCGAAATCTGATTTTTTTTATAGTAATTGCATTAATAGTGCAAGCTGATTTGATGTTGTATTATAATTGAACAATTTTGAGTGATAAATATTGAAGTGATCTAATTAAATTGATAGTATGAACGTCATGTATGTAACTGTTGCTGGTGAGACATGTAATGCTATGTTTTTTTTTTCTATGTTGCTTAATTGTCTTTATCGGTAGGTCGTTTCGTGAACTATTTTCATTCCACATTCCCCAATTTCACTTTATTACCTTATAATTTATTCTGTTTCATACCGAGTATATATATTTCAGTATAACCAATTTTAATTATATGGGTTTTTCTTATTCAAAAATCAATTCATATTGGTGTTGTTTAATTATATATTTCATTATAACCAATTTCACATTATTTCCTTATTCATTATAACCGCTTTGTTGTTTTTTAGTTCACTGTTCCTTTAATTCATTAGTGTAACACCCGTGAAAAATCATGGAATTGTGTAGTTTTTTTTAAAAGAGGACGACAAATTATAATTGTTATATAACCAAAAATTTTATTTATTATTTGTCTACTTAATTTAGGTCTTAAGAAGTGGAAGACAACTGTGATTTTCGAGGGGTTTATTGAGAATACAAAAAAGGAGAATAAAAAAGAGGAGAGGAAAAAGATGTTGTTCGCCTTTGAGATTTTCGAGCAACATTGAGAAAGTAAAAAGTTTTTGGAAGACAATTTGATAAGGTGGTTGGTTTCACATAATTGATGATTAGTAGTTATTGGTAATTTGTAATTAATGTATGTTCACAAAAAAAAAAAAGATGAAATAGAGTAAAATAAGAAGAAAAAAATACCAGGAGGAAAGTATGAGAAAGCGGCAAATAGTATGACTTAATTATCAATGCAAGATTGAACGACAGAATGAATGAATTAATATTACAGCATACACACTACAACACTTTTTTATATCATGGAAATGGAAAGATAAAATATTATTATTGTTTTTTCTGGGTATTGCAATGACTTGGGTACTGCAATGAGTAAAACCGTTTTTTTAATAGGTTTTGAGAATTGTTACCCAAATTAATTAATACAATTATATTAATTATTAATACAATTATATTAATTATGCACGGTTAATTATGCAGTTCTCAATTAATTTAAATTTTTTATTTGTTTTAGTTTGTTGATATGGAAAGATGGCCCACGCGGTTAACCATGATTGATTTAAAAAAACTAAAATTGTGAGATTGAATGAGAGACTTGCATTAGCCTAATTCTGAATCCACATTGTGCCACATATGCAGTTTTCCAAGATTCTTTTATATATATATATATAATGATGAGTCTAATGTAGATTGCATATATACAACAAGGTGTTGGATCCTATTTGTGGAACAAACACATGCAAAATTATTTGTTTGGTTGCAATTAGAGGATTATATAATCAGATGTATACATCTGGTAGTATAAATTTCGTGTTTTATAATAAAAAAAATTATGTATAAAGTAGTGTAAATGGTAAAACTTAGGGTAAGATTATCCGTCAGACTCATCAAAGTTTTAAAATTCTGCCACATCAGTTTTTCACTAATTTTTATTATTTTTTTATAGTTCAGGCTCAGCTCAGACTATATACATTATTAATCAGACTTATCTCAGACTTTATTTTTCCACTACACTGTAACACATTGTAGTCATTTATTTGTTGTTATTATAAAAAGGTGGGGTCAAGACTCAAGACTCTATAAAAGTCTTAAGTTGAGCATTAGATTTTCAAGACTTTGTTCAAACTTGAGTAGATTATTGGTAGTCCTGGGTGAGTTTTATCGTAAGACTGACCAAAGTCTTGTATCAAGACTACCAATAATTTTACCCTTATGAAAAAACGATTACCCTTATAAAAAAATGATTAAAAATTAAAAAATAAATAAAAAACTTGCTAAAAGCGGAAAGAGGGAAGAAAACTAAACTAAATCCATAAAAGAAAGGGTGAATAATATTCAACAAGGAGGGAGTATATTAAGTTAAATTAAATAGAAGTAAAATAAAAATTAATTTGTAAAAAAATGATTAAATAAATAATTTCAGTATAAACCAAAATAAGTTAGGTATCACGGACACTTCTCGTAATGAGTCGTACCGTGTCCGACACCGTGTCCAACACCACGACACTCCACGGACACACGCCGAAACGGGTCGGACACCTATAAAGCCGTGTCTAACTTTCTACATTTATTTGGGCGCGTGTTCAACGCGTGTCCATAATATTTGAGCCGTGTCCATCGCGTGTCCACGGTATTTGGTCATCATTTGGGGAAAATTATGTTCTTTAGACGAGAAATGCGCTATCGAAAGAGATTAAATAGAATATTGGTGCGGATGAGAAATAAAAATGAGTTAATATCAAAGAGAAGTTTTACCTTCACTTATTTAAAATTAAAATCAAATACTTTTAAAAAAATAAAATCAAATTTTTATAATTATAAAATGGACTCTTTCCGATTTCTTGTGTGGTTCCCTTTTGATATCATTATTACTATAAAAGAAGGATGTATTTCCGCTTACGTGGCGCGATCATGTATCAGCGTTGGTTGTTTCGAGCTCTCACATTCATCCTCGGAAATTTCAGTTTTTTAGACCAATTAGATTTACTCATCTTCTCATATTAATTTAATAATTTAATAATTTAATAATGATATATTTATTAAATTAATAGTTATTAATAAATACAAAATATCACCAGAATAAAATCCTTTAATTTTTGACCAGAATACAATCATTCTCAATACAATACAATCATTCTAAATCTACAGAATCATTTTCATAATCGTTCCCAGAATCATTCTGAATATCCAATTCTCAGAGTCATTCCCAGAATCATTGAAGTAATCGTTCCCATCCATCATTTTCACAACCATCAATTTCAATTGTCGAATATTGGATGAATTTCCAAAAATCAAACATCAATCCAAGTCCAAACAATCACCAAAAGGAGGCACCAAGAAAACTTACTCTTAGAGGAATAATTTTTTTCTGTAAAGGAAACTCTAAGCTTCTAACAAGTGATAATACGATATAATTTCTTTTTCAATACCCAGAACTTCTTTTTCAATGCCCAGAAGGTCTTTTTCAATTATGGTGGGATTCAAGCCTTGGTCATGATTATCGTCCATGTCGCTTTACGGGCTATCGTAACTAGTATCAGCAACTATAAAGTTATTCTGCAACACCACTATAATAGTATAAGGTTACTTCAGCACTTATAATTTCTTTTACAAAAATTTTTATATTATAGTAATTTATAATATATAATCTCGAAAAAAATATGAATATAGACGTGAAAAGAACAGATTGTTATTGTTATCAGATTGTTATTGTTATTGTTATTCAAGTACTCTAATTGTTATTGTTATCTATCCTAAACATAGATTATCAAGCATAAAAATATCAACCATAATTTGACCCGAGTCAATAACTATATTAAGAACTCTATAATAATATTGTGGAGATTTGTTAGGAATATTCTACACGGATATTTTAGGAATTAATATAATAAATATAAAATATATAATACATAATATTTATAAATCATATATAGCAATTTTATTATGTCAATCAGCTATTATATTTAATATTTTATAATGAAATAATGATTATATGCCATAAAAATCGTCAAACCAAAATTAACTAAACTGAAATTAGGAATATTGTGAAATATCTGTGAGATAATAATTTAATAGGAGTAATAATCAGCTATTATATTTAATAACGTCCGAGTCAATAACTAAATTAAGATGGAAAACAGAAAAATATCAAGAATATCTATTCCATAAAAAACGAGTCAATATCCTAAACATCAACCATAATTTTATGCATAATTTTAACCCGAGTCAATATCCTAAACATAGATTATCAAGCATAAAAATATCAAGCATATCTATTCCATAAAAAACGTTTCAAGATGTCAAGCATAAAAATATCAAGCATAATTTGACCCGAGTCAATAACTAAATTTTTGACCTCTATAATAATATTGTGGAGATTTGTTAGGAATATTCTACACGGATATTTTAGGAATTAATATAATAAATATAAAATATATAATACATAATATACATAATATTTATAAATCATATATAGCAATTTTATTATGTCAATCAGCTATTATATTTAATATTTTATAATGAAATAATGATTATACGCCATAAAAATCGTCAAACAAAAACTAACTAAACTGAAATTAGGAATATTGTGAAATATCTTTGAGATAATAACTTAATAGGAGTAATAATCAGATATTATATTTGATAACGTGTTACCATAAAAAACGTGTTACCTAAATACATATAATACATAATATTTATAAATCATATATAGCAATTTTATTATGTCAATCAGCTATTATATTTAATATTTTATAATGAAATAATGATTATACGCCATAAAAATCGTCAAACAAAAACTAACTAAACTGAAATTAGGAATATCGTGAAATATCTTTGAGATAATAATTTAATAGGAGTAATAATCAGCTATTATATTTGATAACGTGTTACCATATAAAACATGTTACCTAAATACAGAGTCCTTAGGGGTGTTACCAAATCATATTTCATATTACATATAAACAGAGATTTACCTCTAGAGAATTTCACTTGATAAGAACTATCCCCGAATTATAAATAGAGACTTCAAGCAGATACAAAGTACCTGCATCCAGAATATATTATTCAGCCGTGTAATACAAAGTACCTCAACAATTATTCATATCAATGGCTATGACAAGTTTCATGACTATTAGCGACCTCAAGTACGGGGTTCGCGTTACTCAGATGAACGTAAGAGTGGTACACAAATGGGAGAGACCCGAATTTGCTTTCAAAAACAAAAATTTCGAAAAAAAATCAGATACTTCTAACAAAAAGAAACTCGATGCAATAGAGTTGCTATTTGTGGATTCCAAGGTTTGTCTTTTTTCTACCATTTATTCTTGGTATGTCTATATTCCCCGCATCACATTGACTCCTTCCGATCAAACTAGGTTCCCAATTAAGTTTGAAAGAAGACAGTTTCCTTTAGCAGTTTGTTTTGCTATGACTATCAACAAAAGTCAGGGTCAGTCTCTATCCCGTGTTGGACTTTATCTTCCAAGACCAGTCTTTACCCATGGCCAACTGTACGTTGCTATATCTAGGGTCACGAGTAAGAAAGGGCTAAAAGTGTTACTTCTTGATGAAGAAGGAGGGAGGACTAATACAACAACAAATGTTGTTTACAAAGAGGTTTTCGAGAAACTGTAATTTTCGTGTTGGGTTATCGAATTTTAATACACCCATTTAATTTAATTTTACCTTATTAGTTATTTTGTTCATCGTATTAGTCCGTCAAAATATGTTCCGTAAGTAATTCATCAAAAGACAATAACTTTCCAAACTACTCATTATTAGTTATTTAATCTTTTTTTAGTCGTCTATTGTTTTTTTCTCATATACCTTCTTTATTAATGTTATCATAAGTAATCAAAATATTATCATCGTTACTAATAGCTATTCGAAAATTAGTGAACCAGAAAATTCATCTTTGGGCCAAATATATCTTATATTCAAACATCCCGGTAAAAAATAATTCGTCCGAATAAACATAATTGCTATATATTCAAATAAATATACCGACGGCGTATTTAAAAATAAGTGTACACAACCCCGTGATTTTTCACGGGTGTTACACTAGTTAACACAAGAAATAAGGAAATCAATTTGGACCACACAATAAACATGACCCCACATGAAATTGATTTTGAACCACACAAAGTTGTCCAACAGAGGAAAGAGGGGACATCAATGTTATCAGACCAAAACGGAAAGGGGAATATCATAGGAAACGGAAATAGTATATATTTAATAAAATTTAAATAGCGGGTCCCGTGTCCTAAATTTCATAAAATGTCGTTTCACGTGTACGTATTCGTGTCCGTATTCGTTTTGTTGTAAATAGACAGA
The DNA here is from genome assembly GCA_029255685.2 of Silene conica. Taxonomy (NCBI): domain Eukaryota; kingdom Viridiplantae; phylum Streptophyta; class Magnoliopsida; order Caryophyllales; family Caryophyllaceae; genus Silene; species Silene conica. The sequence goes on along the minus strand of CM055315.2, from coordinate 5,522,169 downwards.
AGTAACCTAAGATAAAATGAAGTCTTGAGCGGGTGGGTAAAAATGGAGGGAAATAAGGCCCTGTTCTTTCTGGCTTATTTTCAGCCCGTTTCAGTTCAGCTCAGCTCTATTCAGTTCAGTTCAGTTCAGTTCAGCTCAGTTCAGTTCAGCTCAGCTCCATTCAGTTCAGTTCAGTTCAGTTCAGTTCAGTTCAGTTCAGCTCAGCTCAGCTCTATTCAGTTCAGCTCAGTTCAGTTCAGCTCGACTTTATTAAGTTCAGCCCACATTATTATTATTATTATTATTATTATTATTATTATTATTATTATTATTATTATTTTTATTATTATTATTATTATTATTATTATTATTATTGTTTTTGTTATTATTATTATTATTATTATTATTATTTTATTTATTTGTTATTATTCTATTTATTATTATTAATTAATAATTATTATTATGATTATTATTGTTGTTGTTTTTGTTGTTGTTTTTATTATTTCTTCATCATCTTATTATTATTATTATTATTAGTAAACATGAAAGAGTAGAAAAATGTAATTGAGAAGTAAAATTTGATAACATTCAAATAATAATATTTGTTAACACAATCGAAAATCATATTCTTGAAAATATAGGTATCATTAACAAAAACATCATCTATGTTGCTTCGCTATTGACTTCCGTATCGTCTTGATGTGCGTCATTATCGAGGTCATTATGGACACCAATATCACGCCCTATTTTTTTTGCAATTTCTGTTCGAACTTTGTCCATGAGTTTCTTCCGTTCTTTATCATCCATGTTTGAATCTGTTCTTCCTTGAATACTTTGATTTTGTATAACTGGAATACCAAGTTTATGCATCCGAATGAAATTATGAAGTGTAAACGCGGATACGATAATTGACATTTGATATTTCGTTGTCATTTGTGGCATGTTTTTTAACACATTCCACCTTCTCTTCAGCTGGCCAAACGCCATTTCAACCGTCATCCTCAAAGATGAATGTCGATAATTGAAATGTTCAAATATTCCGCTAGGAGGTGCATGCTTATATTCAGGCACATGGTTTCTCACGTTTGGATGGCTAATAGGAGACAAATACCCAAGTGTATTCGGGTATCCCGAATCCACCAAATAATATTTACCTACAAATTTTTATATATAAAAATAATTAATGTTTAGATGTAAAATGTTTAGATAATATAAAATAAAATATATGGCACATTTACGAGGAAGGTACTCATTTTGCGAGGAATTGACCTTGGTGGTGATTTACTCTCATCACCCGACATTTGATCTTCCTCAATATTATAATGATCGTCAGTGCAGTAGAGTGAATCGATTTGGCTGTACTTGTATTGTGATTTCATTTGGTTTGTACTTTATGATTCAATTAGAGGAAAATTCAAGGGTGTGGTGGATAGTTTCTTATGAATGGCTTCTTTTTGGGTTAACTAGCGATTTGCATTGGGTTTTTTATCGGTTTTTTAAATTCAAGTGATTAAATTAAGTAAATACATTGTTTTAGCCTAGATATGGTTAGTTTGGATAATACTTTAATAAAATGGTCATTTTGGCCTAGATACCGTTACTTTAATAATATAATTATTTTTAAAAAAATCACAAATTTATATTAATCAAACTTTTTTTATATTATTATTATTAATATTATTATTATTAGTTATTACACTTTAATTAAACATTTATATTCAGTTTATTTCTATTAATTTCTGATTCATTCAGCTCAGTTCAGCTCAGTTCAGTTCAGCTCGATTAAATTCAGTTCAGTTCAGTTCAGTTCAGTTCAGTTCAGCTCAGCTCAGCTCGATTCAGTTCAGCTCAGCTCAGTTCAGTTCAGTTCAGTTCAGCTCAGCCTCATTCAGTTCAGCTCAGTTCAGTTCAGCTCTTAGAAGCCAGAAAGAACAGGGCCTAAGTGTAATACTGGAGTGAGAGAGGCCCACTGACATCTCGATTTGGCCGTAATTAATCAGTGATTTTGTCCTTTATTACTCTTCTATTAAATAATCCTATTAAAACAAACAAACACACTCTCCTCTCCTACTCTCACTCCTCTCCAAATTGAATAATTCATTCTTTCTCTTTCTCTTTCTCTTTCTCTTTCAAAACCCTGCCCGCCCTTAGAGCATCCACATTGAAGAGGATCACCCATCCTCTTAGATGAGAGAGAATGCTAAGAGGATGTCCTCTTCAATGTGGAATCAATATTAATCATCCTCTTTGAAGGAGGAAGAGGAAGACTTCCTCTATTTTTAGAGGAAGTACAACCTTGTCCCTTGTGCCCAACCCCCAATAGGATTCATGCATGTAATATTTATTTTACATAATTTTTATTAAAATAAATGTATAAAATTTCTGAGTGGAATAATTTTACGTTTTTTGTATATTGTACTGTAATAATTTTACGTTTTTCGTATATTGTACGGTAATAATTTTAATCGTATATTGTACGGTAATCATTTTACGTTTTTCTTATATTGTACGCTAATAATTTTACGTTTTTCGTATATTGTACGTTAATGATTTTACGTTTTTCGTATATTGTACAATAATGATTTTAAGTTTTTCGTATATTGTACGGTAATAATTTTACGTTTTTCTTATATTGTACGGTAATAATTTTACGTTTTTCGTATATTGTACGGTAATAATTTTACGTTTTTCGTATATTGCATGTTTGAATTTTCGTTACTAATATTTCATTTGATGTATTTTTTTAATCCGTTTGTAATTTATTTGTAACATATTTTATTTGATAACGGCATCAATTTTTTAGTAAGAACTTTTTAATTTGTAAACAAATGATTCAAAAGAAATAAAACATATCAATTAATATTAAGAGAAAAAATATATTAAAATATGAAAGAGGAATGAAAGAGGATCCTCTTTGATGTGAAGAAAAAAAATAAAAGAGGATGTGTAAGAGGATGAAGTTAGTGGAAAATGATTTAGATGAAAGAGAATATGAGGTGTCAAAAAGTTAGTGGAAAAGAGAAAAAATAAGAGGATGAAACCATCCTCTTCAATGCACATGCTCTTACCCTCTCTCTCTCTCTTCTCCCCACACACCCACCCCTCCCTCCTACTACCCTACTACTCTGTCTCATCCTTCGTCTTCTACACCTCTCTCTTTCTCTCTCCATCTCTAATGTCCTAAACCCCCCCCCCCCCCTTCACCTTCCTACCCCTCAAATGGCTTATATGTGCGCTCCTTCTGATAGCGGTAATCTCATGGCTATCGCTCAACAAGTCATCAACCAACAACAACAACAGCAACACCAACAACAACACCATCACCACCACCACCATCAACACCAGCAAAACAATCCCCCACTCCACCCTCACCCGCCGCCGCCTCAATTTAATCCCTTTTGTTTACCTCCGTGGGCTCCATCCATCTCCCCCAGTCCCCCTCTCTCCATCGCTGGTTCCGCCCCCGTCTTCGACACCGACGATCACGGCTTCCACTTTTCTCAATTTGTTGATTTCTGTAGCGCCGCTGCTGCTGGTGGAGGTCCCGCTACTGAGTTTGATTCCGACGACTGGATGGAGGGTTTGATTGGTCCTGCTTCTCTTCCTATGGTCCAATCCTCTTCTGACACCTGGCATCACGCTCCTGCTGACTTCACCACCCTTGACCCCTTCTCCATCGCCACCTGTCCCCCTTCCACTACCGCCGATCTCTCTCGCGTTATCTTCTCTCACAATAATAATAATAATAGTAATCCGACCGTTGCTGATTGGGCCCACTCTTCTCCCAAGCCCACCCCAATACCAACACCCACCTCAACTCCAAACGAAGTCGTTTTAGAACACGATCAAGACAACGTCATTCCAGACCAAGATACCACCACATGGCCGCCGCTGTTCACCGCTTTACTCGATTGCGCAAAACTCACTGAAACCGAACCCAAACTCGCTCTAAGATCACTCGTTCGACTAAGAGACTCGGTTTCCCAACACGGCGATCCGACTCACCGAGTCACTCACTACTTCTCCGATGCGCTCTACTCCAGACTCTCCTCAACTGAGTTTGACACCGAAACGACGACGTCTGAGGAGTTTAGGCTCTCATACAAAGCATTAAACGACGCGTGTCCGTACTCCAAGTTTGCTCACTTGACAGCCAACCAAGCAATCCTCGAAGCAACGGATAACTCGACCCGTATCCATATTATCGATTTCGGTATAGTGCAAGGAGTTCAATGGGCCGCCTTGTTACAAGCTTTAGCAACCCGGCCCAATGGAAAACCCGACAGTATTCGGATCTCCGGTATCCCAGCACCGGGTCTCGGCCCATCACCCGCTCAACTCCTTCTAGCAACAGGTAACCGTCTTCGAGATTTCGCAAAAGTTCTAGATCTTAACTTTGAATTTGACCCGATTCTCACACCTGTTAATGATCTAAACGGGTCATGTTTTCGGGTTGACCCGGATGAGGTACTAGCCGTTAACTTTATGCTCCAGCTGTATAATTTATTAGACGAAAGTGCAAAACCTGTGATGGCGGCGCTAAAGTTAGCTAAATCATTAAACCCTGATATCGTCACATTAGGTGAGTACGAGGTGGGATTAAATCGGGTCGGGTTTTTACCTCGTTTTAAAACCGCACTTAAATATTACTCAGCCGTGTTCGAGTCCCTGGAGCCGAATATGGACCGGGACTCATCCGACCGAGGTGAAATAGAGCGGTTTATTTACGGACGCAGGATAATGGGGTGTGTTGGACCGGAGTTACCGGGTACCGAAAGAGAGAGGATGGCAAGTAAGGAAGAATGGAAGGGGTTAATGGAAAATGCGGGTTTCGAGCCGGTAGCCTTTAGTCATTATGCAAATAGTCAAGCTAAGTTATTATTGTGGAATTATAATTATAGTTCGTCGTATAAATTAGTCGATTCGTCACCTGGGTTCTTATCATTAGCTTGGGGTGATGTTCCTCTTCTTACGGTTTCGTCTTGGCATTAATTCGGATTAATTAGGATGGTATTGGTGTTATGTTAATCTTGTGTAATTTTGGTTGGTTTTTGATGGCTTTGTAGTAGTGGTATGGTAAACTGGTAATGTAATTGAAGTTGTTGCTTAGGTGGGTTTTTTATATTATTATGCTTAATCTATTGGGTTAGGAATGAAGTTATGTTGATTATAATACCAATTGTAAAAAGTATATTTTGGAAGTGATATTGATTATTGCAAGTGTTAATGCTTGGTTACTTCATCTCTTTATGTTTTTATCAATTGTGAGGTGCTTTTGTGAGCTTGATCTCATCAAATTTAAATTAAATTATGCTTTCTTCAATGGAGTGTTGCCTTGTGAAAGTTGTCACTCATTTGTGTACATGTAGTGATGTCGATATTTAGGTTCTGTTTGGTAAACTACAGAAGCAGATTTATAATAGCGGATAACGTTGGCAAAATACGGTTAGCAGGTTTGACTATTAAATTAAATTAGTAGATTAGGAAATGATATTTGTTAATTAGCAGATTGTAGGGTAATTAGAATGATTTCATGAATAAACTGAATATGCTCTTACAATATGCTAATAGCATCATATTTGAAAATAGTAGATTTCGGTCAATATGCTATCAAAATATGTCATCTACCAAACACATAAAAACGGTACGTTTAAGTCAATCTATTAATTAAGTCGAAATCTACTAATTTCACTCAATATGTTGTTTATCAGACAGTGCCTTAGTGGTGTTGATGTTGTAATAGCTTCTTTATAATTGTTACACTTTATACAGCCACATCTATATTAAACAATGTACTCGTAGTCATCAATTTTTTTAATTAAGACTATAATACCTCTCTTAAACTGAAAACAGGTCAAATATAGTTGATAAAACAATGTACTCGTAGTCGTAGTCACCAACAAAGGTTAGTGTCGTATATATGTGCAAGTGAGAATATTATTTAGCCCGTTAAGAGATGAGAAGATGTTGTTTCCTCTCTCATTTCACCATTAATTATGTCACTATGTGGACTTTAGTTATTCCAATCATAGTCAAGAGACGGCAGTTTGAATGGAGGGTAATGCAGTATGCAATAGGTAGAAGCAAAACGGCCTAGAATAGTTGGAAGATCACAATCCAATTGCTATGATTGGCTAATAAAATGTGCGTAACCATAAGATGTGGGGTCACATAAACCCATATTTGTGATGTTTTGGTGCATAGATAGTGAACCCAAGACATTAGAAACTAAAATGGCAACTACGCTCTTAAATGATCGGAGCAATGTCGTTGTCTTTTCAAGCGTCAAGGACCCAAATATGTTGTTTTCAGGAGGTCACCCTATTTCATATCTAGTCGCATTCTGGGTTTTATTTATTTATTAAATTTTGCTTGAGCTTAAGACGGTTTAAATAACACCAAGTGTAGGTAATAAAGACAAAAAAATGTCATTTTTTAGGTAACAAGTGGAGTGATTGGTATGTATTTGACCCGTGTTACACTTAAACGGATAATGACTTTGAAATGAGAATTTGTGTTATTGATTTTGGCCCATCATTTATTGTCCACTATGAATTGAATATTTATAGCAGTTGTCTACTTAAGACGGATAATGAGGGTAAGAAAATTAGTATATATGATGTATAAGCATAACTGAAACAACTAATCGGCAAATATAGTGTAAAAGTATATAATCTAAAGTGATATTGAGAAGAAACAATATTTAAAGTCAAACGGTGGATGAAAATTTTCAAGACACGCGTAAATCCACTTATCAAATTGAGTGGCATTCGCTATAAAATAGTATCACTAAATTGAGAAAACATCACCTTGATTTGCCAAACGATTTATAAATAGTGAGTACCAATTATATCTTAGAATAATATCAATAATACCTCAAATAACCCGTCATATATTGTACAAAAACTTATTATACTTTCTCTCAACCTCAAACAATCAAACTTCAACTTTGTATGTTTTTTTACCCAACCACCTTGTTTTATTCTACGGAGTAATATTTTTTTCACCAAGACACCTTGTTTGATTGGAGCACTGAGAATTTTTGAAATGTATCCATGATCTATGTAAGGGATAAAAATTACAACTTACGTCCTTGATGACGTGGCAGTTATTCATTGGAGAAGCAAGATGGATGCGGACTAATGAGGTGGCAGCGTGGGAACCGTTTGTTCATGAAACACATGAGAGCTAATAACCCCTATACTAGACTTAGAAACCGTCAAAGCAACCACTTCCTAAACAATAGGAATTGACGCAAAAATATAGAAGCAGGATCATGAGGTTGTTACCGTCTTACAGACCCAAAACCTATCTGGCAGCTGCTACAAATACCAGCAAAAACAAGGCATCCAATTTAGAACAACTACAATATCACGAACAATTTCGCTTTAGTTAGAAATTGTAATAATTGTATTCTCTTACTCACGTGATTCTATCTCGATTATAGTGCCAATTTGGCGGGATTCCGATTCCTGCGTGATTTTTCCCACATCAGGTTTTTCACGTCAACCGAACTTCTTGAGCCCATCGATCATTTCATTTCTTTTACTTTCGTACCCGCATATTCGTTGGTGTAATTAATGGCTTTAATTTGATCGTTTTGACCCATGCACTTAAAGAACAACCTGATAATTTTTTCCAAAAACGGTCTATATGCAAAAACCTATGAAACAAGTTCATATAATCCTCTTGTCCATAGCTAATTGGGTGAACCAAATTCCATTTAATTAGCACACCATGTTACACTGAACATCTTAATGTATGTACGGAGTACTTGTTTTACTTGGTAACATTAAACTAGCATTCATTCACTTTTGTACATTGGGATTTATCCAATGTTATTATTTGATTTGCACGACAATTCTCTTTTTCTTTTGACTGAAAAAGCATAGATAGATTACAAGTTGCAATATAACTTATTTTGCTAAAATACAAAGTATATTATAATCTTATTTAATTCTATAAGACGGTAATTTAAAGAGAATCAACAATACTCCTAAAGTCTCATACTCCCTAAGTCTCGGAACATCTTTATATTTTTGCGTAATTTCTACAAAATCGAATATAGTTTCGAAAACAATATACTTGAATAACTAGGACTAGTTAAAACTGTTCTACTACCAATCTAGAGTACATGAGTAGTTTAGTTTTAAATACCTCCAAAAGTGCAAACTTTGTCATCCTCTCAATCTCATGCTTTGGCCCTAGGTTAAGTGGCTGTCTTTGTCGATTTGAAAAGAAATGCTATGAATCGAGCCCACTTATCTTTCTAATGGGCACAAATTTTTAATTATGATTGACTATATTCATCACAAACTCTTGACGGGTAAAATAAAATCGATCTAAGTAAAAAATATAAGTCATTTGAAATTCACATAAACGGTATTATTTTTGTCTTATCTATTCAAGTAAAAGATATTTCACCATTCACCGACTTATAATAAATGCCCGTCACAAGTCATGACTCGTAAAGGAGCCGTATTGGGTCTGCTTTCCCTCTTTAACATACACACCCATGAAATGTAGTCATTGTAAATTTGTAATCGGTCAATTGCTTTCTGTTGGGTTTCCTCCATCTGAACACATTTTGATTTCATCTCGTACTCTTCCAAATGATTGCAAGTAATTTTCTAGTCTTCTTTGGACTAACTTTTTCAGTTTTATCGGTTACTCTTTGACCTAGTTTAATAGTTACTCCCTCCATTCATATCCACTTTGCACCTATTCCATTTCGGTCCATTCGAATCCACTTTGCACCTTTCCTTATTTGGTTGTACTTTTAATACTATAATACTATAAAAACACTATTAAGGCTCACTTTTTCAACACAATACTACACTTTACACCTATTTGTTGTACTTTCATTAATATTTTAACAATGCGTAAAAACCCGTGCATAAAGCAAATGTACCAAGTGGAAATGAATGGAGGGAGTACTTTTTAACCAGAAAAGCAATAGTTAGACCAAATATTCTAAGTTAAGAAGGTTTAACATAAGCAGGGCCAAATCACAATATGTACCATGGCTTAAACACCCGCCACCTTCAAATCTAGTCATTGGAGTAACGTTTCCAAAACATTTTTTTCCCTCACCCACTTTAACTTCACCCATATCTCATATTTACCCTAGCAAATAAAGTCGATATTAAAAAAGAATAAAATTGTTATCAATTACTCCGTAACTGTTCTAGTACGTAGTACCAATCTAGAGTACATGACTATTTTCCCATTTATACATTTAAAACAAATTTGTTATTTTTCCTTGTGCATTTTTTTACTACTTAACTTATCTTGAACTTAAGAAATAACCTATAACCATGAGATAACAAGCATGTGTGAAGAGGCCCGAGAACATGACCCATTAAGGAATGGTCACAATCTAAGAGGAGGAAATTACAGAAAAATGCATGAGAAGGAAAGGCACGCATCATGCAGGACTCAATAACCCATTTACTTCAAAAAAAAAAAAAATCAATAAATCTTTCTTGTGATGGATATACCCATCACAAATTTATAACGGGTTAAGTATCTTTCACTTATATAAATAAGACATGTTTAAAGAATCACAAAATGTTTAATTTTATATATTCAGACGGGTAATATTTAACCAGTTATAAGCTTGTGAACGCGTATCTTAATCGCAAATAGAATTTGGGTAAAGAAACAATGAGAGTGTGACTTTGATTTTGCAGTTAGTCTTGCTTGTGACGGGTCAGGTGGAGAGACGGATAATGACACTCACAAAACGAATAGGAGGATAAGATGGGGCATCATGTGCTTTCCTCTCTCCTCTAAATGGGCATTTTATGAGACAAAATGATATCCGTCTTCTCCTTGTGACGGATACACTCCGTCTAAAATGAGAATTTGTGTTGATTTTGTTAAGAAGAATACAAAGGGTGACCTGACTTGAAAGTTGGAAGTTGTAAATAAAGGGGGACATGGTCTGAGCCCCTCTTTGATTTTGTGTGACCTCTTATTATATTCAGAATTTGCAGACCTATTTTTGTACGTTATTGTATCTCATAAAATAAACCTGAACTGCGATCTTGCGATCTTGCCCACGCCATCCTTCCTTCACATATGAAACAGGAATCTAGTGGTCCAATGCTCCATATTCAAGCACCCAATTAATTAGACCTTTTTGTCTTTAATGCTCATACGTCACATACTGTACAACTGATATGACTTGACCATGCTGGGCTGGGATGAATCGGGTTAACTAAGTAAATTTGCGAAATAGGTTGATAAAAGCCGAATGAAGGGACTAAGGCCCTGTTCTTTCTGGCTTTTTAGAGCTGAGCTGAACTGAGCTGAACTGAATTGGGCTGAGCTGAACTGAATTGAACTGAACTGAGCTGAACTAAACTGAATCGAGCTGAGCTGAGCTGAACTGAACTGAGCTGAGCTGAACTGAATCGAGCTGAGCTGAATTTAATCGAGCTGAACTGAACTGAATTTTAGGCCCTGTTCTTTCTGGCTTTTTAGAGCTGAACTGAACTGAGCTGAACTGAACTGAACTGAACTGAGCTGAGCTGAACTGAATCGAGCTGAGCTGAACTGAACTGAACTGAGCTGAGCTGAACTGAATCGAGCTGAGCTGAACTGAACTGAATTTAATCAAGCTGAACTGAACTGAGCTGAATGAAGCTGAAATTAATAGAAAAAACTTAAGTTTAATTAAAGTATACTAACTAATAATAATATAGAAAAAATGTTAGATTATTACAAATTTGCTACTCCCTCCTACCCGTAACTAACGTCCCATTTGGCCAATATCAATACCCATCAAAATGTCCCATTTGGTATTCCCAATGGGTTTTTTGGACTGAACTACCCTCATATATTACCCTTATTTACTACCCATACCCTCCCTTAATCCAGCCCATTAAGACCTTAAGTGAGCCCATTAGATACCCTAATTAAAATTACCCTACCCAACCCCCTAACCCCTCCCGCGAAATAAAACAACCCACCCAACCCATTCCCATTTTTCAAACCCATCATTCATATACAAAACCCTACCTCCCCTCTCTCTCTCTCTTCCGCCGAAATTATCCCTCACCTCCCTCACAAATCCACTCATCTCCCTCACAAATCACTCATCTCCCTCAGAAACTTCAATCCTCTGTCCATTTTACTACTTACTTTGAAAGTAATGGAGAAAAACTCTTGTTCTTCGTCTATTTTTGATCTGAAAAGTATGGAGATACAGTATGAACAGTATTATTTGGGGGAGTGTGAGATTCCGACGGATGATGACGATTGTGTTGATGAGCGTTCTGTTGATGTTGCATGCAGTTCAAAAGGAGTGTTTAGTGAGGAGGAGACGGGTTTAATTTCAAGGAAAGAAGCTTGGGAGAGGAAGGGTCAGATGTGGTTGGATAAACGACCATATTTAATGACTATGAAGCCATTTACGGAAGAGGTATGTCGGATCTGGCCCGAGTTTGAGATTTTAATGGAGTGGGTGAAGATGTACTATGTCGATGATTTTGAGGTTGGTTGTTCGTCTGAATTTATTGCGTTATCAGATGACCCATTAGATCTTGATGGCATAAGATCTAATCCGGTGATCGTACGGTGGTTTAGTAAAGAGATTTCGAAATTTTGGCCTTGTTTTGACCCTACTGTGAAGGACGAGTTCGAAAATTAAACGGCAGGAGGTTGATTTCTTCGTCTTTTTACTTAATTTTATTTATCGTTTTAATTTTTTATTTTTACGGACTTATGATGATAAACTGCTGGTGTACTCTGTCTCTTCTTATTGAAAATACCCTGTGATCCTTAATGGTGAGGGTATATTGATTGCATATCATCACCGTCTTACGTATACACTGCCACCACCTATGTAGTGATGAGGCTGTATACGTAAAACAGTGTTGACGAGTATTGTTTACCATAGCTTCATTTACTCATTTCTGCGTGTCTGATGTTAGTATCCGTATATTGTGCCAAAGGACTGAATATTTTATAAAAGGGTTGCAAAGTTCTTATATTACACTTAATATAAACTACAAAAGACTTCATTATGACCTTCATGAACCCTTCCTTCTTGACTGTCTGTGATGCTTGCTTTTACCTGTTCAAAAAATTGATATTCAGCCTTTGATAACTAGTACCTGTCCAAAAAATTGCATGTTCATGATTAAAATAGAGTAGTTAATTGTCCTCCCACTCCGTGAACCAATCAGTAATGCTACCAACAAAGAAGTCTTCCTCTGTTGGGTCATTACTACCTTGACCTACTTCAGTAATGGTGCCAACAGGTTCTATCTCCCCTGTTGGTTCATTACTAGTCCCACTGGTACTTGCTTCGTCTTCCACATTCTGTATGTGCTCTGTCATACTGTTAACTGCATCAACTAAATCACTAATAGAGCTAGGGTCACCAACATTCTGAATATATTGTATACATTCTTTCACTAAACCAATGTTAGCTTCAAGATAATCAGGTAATAAACCTTCAGCTGCCAATTTTGATTTGTGCATATGTGGTACAAGGTAATCTATACCCCCTTTCTTTTTCATAATTTCAAGCATACATGCCTGCAATGTGATCCACACACACTTCAGTTTCAGTGAATCTTGTTCTTCATAAGCTGTGATTGTGTTTTTGATTAGTTCATCCAACTTCAGTGCCTTTTTTTTTGCTGGAGTGACTGAATTGATCTAAAAAAGCCCAAATCCAAGACATTAAGGTCTGGTGAATTGGGTGTTTGATAGGTCAATTCTATATTCCAGCCGTCTTCTGTTGCTGCCTTTTTGAAGTCCGGATCCTCATTGCCAAAATGAGGACGAGCATTGTCTTGTTGAATTATTATATGTTTACCTAGTTGTTGGTGAGGCCATTTTGCTTTAATTGCTGGCAATACTTGATTAATTATCATGTCTTTAGTAACTTGCTTGTTTATAGACTCAATGCACTTTGTTTCTAAGGTACCCGCCACTCTGTTTTTTGAACTCCTTTGGGCTGGTACTTCCATAACAAATGGCCATATCCCTAATTTTCCGTCGAATACTAATTCACCATTCGACCCATAAAATGGTCTACTAACTGCACACATAAACATGACTTTTTCTATGAAACTCTTTGATTGTACTGCCCTATGTGGGTTTGTTTCCCCTTTACCCATGTAAAAACGTGTGGTTGGTTTAGTTTTAGAGAACCATTTCTCATCCATGTGAATGACATTGCGTTGGTCTTTGAAAACAACACGTTTTGTGTAAGCATGATATTCTAAATGTTGTAGACTAAAAAGTAATCTAGCAAGCTTGTTTTTGTCATTCAAACCTGGCTTAACTGCATTTGTATGTGATCTGATTTGCTTGGATATTTTCCATCTTGAGACTGTTGACTGACTTACCCCCAAGTGAGTTGCCAAATCCTCCTGAGTTGTCCTATCCAGTAAGTTTATTGAAGCTACCTTCTCCTCATCTAAGAATGCTCTACCCACATGTTTGATGCCTATTTTTTTGCTGTTAAGGTTCACTGGTATATTAGCACTTCTTTGTGATTTTGCTTCCTTCCAAAGCCGTGTTATTGTTTTCCTGTCGACTGAAAACTGTGTTGCAAGTTCATTCATAATGCCATGTCTTGGTTTTCCATCTTTGCTGCTCATCAACAGTGTTTCATTAATTTTGGATCTTTCTAAGTTGGTGAGATTCTTCATTGAATGTGTTTGAATAGTTGTGATTTTGTTTGCTTACTATTGTCTGTGAAAGTTGTTTTTTGGACTTAAGCTCTTGAATACCCCTAATAAATACACCCTTCTATTTATAGACAAGGAACTTTGCACCCTTTTTGAACATTTCGTTTTGGCGCAATTCGAATTTTCGTTTGTAATTTGGCTCCAAATCTGATTTTGGTGCCAAATTTCATTCTGGCCTGTCTTGGATATGTAACGTTTGGGCTGCGAAATTGGGTTTTTGGCTTAAGGAACAACTCGGCTTGCGAATCAAGATAAGTTGAAGAAAATCGAAAGTTAATCTGAAGTCCAAGATCGTCTTATTTCATCTCGATGTAATTTTAGTTTACGTCTCTATATTTTTAAATGTAATTTTATTTAAAGTCGATGTAATTTTATTAATGTACTTTTATTTGTTCGAATTTTATTATTGACATGTAAATGTAATTTAATTATAGTAGAACTTTTTTTTAATCTCGAAACAGTATGTATTTCGAAAGTGTGTAAAAAATACACATAGCTGAGTATGTGTTCCTGAGTAAGGAAGGATTGAATTTGGAGGGAAACAAAAGTCATTAAGGAAAAGGAGGGAATCATTACACCCTTACTCAAACAATTAATCAATTAAAACAAAACACCTTCTTTCCTTTAATCTTACCCCTACACAATACTTTTTAATATTCTATTCACTCCACTAAATTCTCTACTTTATGGCAAAAGGGACATTAGATATGGGTAGGAGGGAGTATTTTTTAAAAAACAATTATATTAAAAATATATTAATTTTTAAGTATTTTTTTTTAGTAAACTCTAATGGACTTTGTTTTTTTCTTTTCTTGTGTTTTAAAATTAACAAAGGCAACATTTGAATATTTTACGTCTAATTAACATTAATTATTTTTTTATTATCTAAACATTTTACGTCTAAATGTGGTAAATGTGGCATGTATTTCATTTTTTTATTATCTAAACATTAATTATTTTTATATATAAACATTTATAGGTAAATATTATTTGGTGGATTCGAATACACTTGGGTATTTGTCTCCTATTAGTCATGCAAACGTGAGAAACCATGTGCCTGAATATAAGCATGCACCTCCTAGCGGAATATTTGAACATTTTAATTATCGACATTCATCTTTGAGGATGACGGTTGAAATGGCGTTTGGTCAGCTGAAGAGAAGGTGGAAGGTGGAAGGTGTTAAAAAAACATGCCACAAATGACAATGAAATATCAAATGTCAATTATCGTATCCGCTTTTACACTTCATAATTTCATTCGGATGCATAAACCTGGTATTCTAGTTATACAACATCAAAGTATTCAAGGAAGAACGGATTCAAACATGACGATAAAGAACGGAACAAATTCATGGACAAAGTTCGAAAAGAAATTGAAAAAAAAGGGTGCGATATTGGTGTCCATAATGACCTCGAAGATGAAGCACATCAAGATGATAACAATAATAATCATAATAATAATTATTAATTAATAATAATAAATAAATAAATATAATAATAATAATAATAATATAATAATAATAATAATAATAATAATAATAATAATAATAATAATGTGGGATGTACTTAATAAAGTCGAGCTGAACTGAATTGAAATGAATTAAATAAAGCTGAGCTGAACTGAACTGAACTGAACTGAACTGAACTGAACTGAGCTGAACTGAATTGAGCTGAACTGAACTGAACTGAACTGAATGGAGCTGAGCTGAACTGAACTGAGCTGAACTGAACTGAACTGAACTGAATAGAGCTGAGCTGAACTGAAACGAGCTGAAAATAAGCCAGAAAGAACAGGGCCTTAATCTAACTGAACTGAACTGAGCTGAATGAAGCTGAAATTAATAGAAATAACTTAAGTTTAATTAAAGTATACTAAATAATAATAATAGTATAAAAAAAAAGTTTGATTAATACAAATTTGCGATTTTTTTAAAAAACAATTATTTTAAAAAAATATTAATTTTGAAGTATTTTTTTTTTGTAATAAAATCTAATGGAATTCGCTTTTTTCTTTTCTTGTGTTTTAAAATTAACAAAAGCAACATTTAAATATTTTACGTCTAATTAACATAAATTATTTTTTTATTATCTAAACATTTTACGTTTAAATGTGGTAAATGTGACATGTATTTCATTTTTTTATTATCTACACATTAATTATTTTTATATATAAATATTTATAGGTAAATATTATTTGGTGGCTTCGGGATACCCGAATACACTTGGGTATTTGTCTCCTATTAGCCATCTAAACGTAAGAAACCATGTGCCTGAACATAAGCATGCACCTCCTAGCGGAATATTTTAATTATCGACATTCATCTTTGAGGACGACGGTTGAAATGGCGTTTGGTCAGCTGAAGAGAAGGTGGAAGGTGTTAAAAATCATGCCACAAATGACAATGAAATATCAAATGTCAATTATCGTATCCGCTTTTACACTTCATAATTTCATTCGGATGCATAAACTTGGTATTCCAGTTATACAACATCAAAGTATTCAAGGAAGAACATATTCAAATATGGATGATAAAGAACGGAAGAAATTCATGGACAAAGTTCGAAAAGAAATTGAAAAAAAAGGGTGCGATATCGGTGTCCATAATAACCTCAAAGATGAAGCACATCAAGATGATAACAATAATAATCATAATAAAAATTATTAATTAATAATAATAAATAAATAAATAAATAAATATAATAATAATAATAATAATAATAATAATAATAATAATAATAATAATAATAATAATAATAATAATAATAATAATAATAATAATAATGTGGGATGTACTTAATAAAGTCGAGCTGAACTGAATTGAAATGAATTAAATGAAGCTGAGCTGAACTGAACTGAACTGAAATGAACTGAACTGAATGAAGCTGAGCTGAACTGAATAGAGCTGAGCTGAACTGAACTGAGCTGAACTGAACTGAACAGAACTGAAACGAGCTGAACTGAACTGAAACGAGCTGAAAATAAGCCAGAAAGAACATGACCTAAATAAGGAGATAATTCCTCCATTTAAATCCAAATAGTAAATTTGGTTTTTGTACATTATTCCCAGATCAATTTTTAATTTCAATTTTTCTTCCAATATTTAAGAAAAAATATATTCATGTAGAGTCTTGTTTAATTCGTTTTTACGAGAATATTGAAAATATATAACTTTTATAATTTTTACAAATACGTAGCTAAAGATACGAAGCACGTAAAACGTGCGTTGGTAAACGTGAAAATTTATACTCCGTATAAGTTATATGGCAAACGTAAAACGTTCGTTGACAAGTATTATACTCTGTATAAGTTATATGGCAGTTGGTCTTGCTTGACGATAATTTTGGTCTGAAACAATAAATGGAATTTTGAAATCATTTTACAGCCAAAATGTGACCAGTATTGATAAACAAGTAATACACAACAAACGTCAGTTACTGTCAAATAAGACGGTAACTACAAAAAGTAATAACAAGTACCAAATACGCAACAACCATACTGATATCATATCAAATCAATTCACAAGTGGCGACCTCTAGTCCCACATCCAACCCCTACTTGCTCGCGGCATGGGGTACTCGGACCACTAATTTGAACATCTTCTCCGCGGCGGAGGCAATAATGCGTGCCCACGACCCAACAAATGTACATAATTGCAACGCAATGCATATGTAACAACACAAATTCTCATCTGTGACGGTAGTATCCGTCACAAGCTTGTGACGGATCCTTTCCTCTCACAAAATATCCACTTTTTCTCTCTCTGCGACACTATTCAAGTGGTCCCCTTTCTCCATTAACTCATTTTGTATCCATTTTATCTCACAAAAGATCCGTCACAAATGGTGACCCATCACAAGCAAGACTTACTAATGTAACAAATGGTCAATCGTTAGTTTTTGCAACACAAATTAGTTTTAAATGATTGTTGTTTGTTAAACAAAACCTTTAAAAGGAATATTTTTAAACACTAGCTTTAAAAAAAAGTTTAGAAAACACAACATTTCATTTCATAAATTTTTAAAGATGGTATTTTCTATTTTTTTTTAAGGTGGTGTTTGAAAATAGCTTTTTAAAATTGCATTAATTGATATAAGTACTCCGAACTATGAGTGAATTGCTCAAAATACTCTAAACTTTATTTTAACCACCAATATAACAAACCAATGCCCTAATTTGTTTTGAATAAAATTTGTTGTTTTGTTAACTTATTGTAGCATGTTTTAATGGGGTGATTAAATGAATAGATTAACAGAGAAGTAAAAAGAATAAAATTTGTTGTTTTGTTAACTTATTGTAGCATGTTTTAATGGGGTGATTAAATGAATAGATTAACAGAGAAGAAAAAAGAGAAAGACGAGTAAAAGAATAGATAAATTTCTTCATTTATTTAGCAGATAGCAGATCATATCATTATATATATAAAAGAAGAATGTAAAATTGCTGACGTGGCGCTATAATATTTCAGTATTTGTATAATGGAGGCCTCTCATCCATTTTGGCAATATTACTCCCAATTTGGCCAATAAGAGTAAGCCAACTAATTATTATAATACTATTAATTATTCTACTATTAATACTACCATGCCAATTGCCGAGAAGTAAATTGCAAGTGAATGACTTACAATAATTAATGTTTATAGTGTATCCCACGATTTAATTTTGGATACCAATGTATTAGTAAACAATTTCATTAGTTAGTAAACAATCAATGCTGAAATTAGCACATTTCCCACATATCATCATTATATCATTATATATATAAAAGAAGAATGTAAAATTGCTGACGTGGCGCTATAATATTTCAGTATTTGTATAATGGAGGCCTCTCATCCATTTTGGCAATATTACTCCCAATTTGGCCAATAAGAGTATCATTATATATATAAAAGAAGAATGTAAAATTGCTGACGTGGCGCTATAATATTTCAGTATTTGTATAATGGAGGCCTCTCATCCATTTTGGCAATATTACTCCCAATTTGGCCAATAAGAGTAAGCCAACTAATTATTATAATACTATTAATTATTCTACTATTAATACTACCATGCCAATTGCCGAGAAGTAAATTGCAAGTGAATGACTTACAATAATTAATGTTTATAGTGTATCCCACGATTTAATTTTGGATACCAATGTATTAGTAAACAATTTCATTAGTTAGTAAACAATCAATGCTGAAATTAGCACATTTCCCACGTATTTATTATTATAAGCCAACTAATTATAATTATAATACTATTAATTATAGTAGTGGTTTTGTTCGAGAAAAAATATAGAAAAATAAGAATACGAATGTATTCCAAGAACATGTTACCCGTACAGATATATAATCTCGAATGAAAAGTAGTGCTTTGGTAAGATCATTCTTTACCACATTTATTATAATACTATTGATTATAGTTAAGCAACGTAAAAAAACAGCATAGCATTATATGTCTCACGTGCAGCAGTTACATATATGACGTTCATACTATCAATTTAATTAGATCACTTCAATGTTTACTCAAAATCTATAAAATCTTATTAAAATGTTACCTAAAATAATGTGATATGGCTAATTTTAAATGTGACGTGACATATTATAAATGTGACATGACATTTTTTTATTTAAAAAATAAATAAAAGAGCATTAGAGCAGCTGTCACTCTTTCAAGATACATGCGAATATCATCATCTGACTCTGCCATGGTCCCGATATGATTAAACAAAGTTAAATTAATCAACAAAATGCAGCAATCGGGTAATATCATTAGGTACAAAATGAATTTGTTAGGTTAGAAATTAACCTGATTTTTCCGTCGAAAATTGGAGTTGCATAGGGATTGGAATTGAAGCACAGAATTTGAGTTGAGTTATCCGTCGGAAACCTAGGCGAGAGTTGAGTTGAGTTGAGTTGGCTTGGGTTGTTAGAAGCAGAGAACTTGAGTTGAGTTGAGTTGAGTTGGGGTGTTAAGAGCACATAACTTGAGTTGAGTTCCGTTGAAAACTTAGTGGAGTCACTAGAGTGTTGAGTTGAGTTGAGTTGAGTTGGAGTGTTAATTGTGCATTTGTACTTTCGATTATTAACATTTTAAACAATTAATTTTGTAAATTCTTAACTTTATCCACCCAATATAATAATATTTTAAATATCTCTTGAAATATCGTTTTAAAAAACTCTTAATTTTATTCATCCAATATTATTGTATAGTTTAATATGAGTTATTATATAGTTCAACATGAGTTATTTTATTCAGAATAGCAATGAATATCATAGTATAAGTGGATCAGTTATTGTAATGTTAAAACGCAATTATTATATAGTTTAATATGAGTTATTATATAGTTTAACATGAGTTATTTTATTCAGAATAGCAATGAATCATCATATATATAAAAGAAGAATGTAAAATTACTGACGTGACACTATAATATTTCAGCATTTGCGTAATGAATGCCTCTTATTCATTTTGGCAATATTACTTTCAATTTGGCCAATAAGAGTAAGCCAACTAATTATAATTATAATACTATTAATTATAAATTATAAAATTATAATTATATGACATTTTAGTAATTTTCACACAAATTAAGAAAATGTGACTAGATTAAACTCAATTCAATTTTTCATAATACCAACACTTTGGGAATGAGAAAAGGTAGAAATTTCTAACATCATTTAGTAAATTTATCTTACTCTACCAATGGAAAACAAAATAGAAGTTAAAGCATTAAGTGATACTCTGTGCATTAAACCTAGAAATGGAAAAAGTTGTGGAAAAAATCAAAACCCATGGCAAGTAGTAAAACATCATTTATATAGTAAAAATCAGAATTTTCTTAAACGTAATTGCTATTAGTTACATAACGTAATTACCAACAAAATATCAAATATAGAGCCAATCTTCCAATAACTTTTTTCGTTTCTCTATGTTGCTAAAAAACTTCAATGGTCAACTTTCTCTTTTTCTTCTTCTCTTTTGTCTTCTTCATATGTAAATACCATTAAGCTAATATTGAATACCCACATTGAGTAAGCCTTTACTAAAACAATTGAAAAATATAATTAAGACTTAAGGTACTTTTTATTACATTTAGTTTCCTCTAAAAAATATTAAGTTTCAAACTTCAAAAATACCTTACTAATTCAAGAAAAAAACTCAACTTAGTTAGCTTATATTACCTTGACATACCATGCCGTCACAAATCAACTATATCAATTTATCAAATGCTAAACAATCAAAAACACACACAAATTTCCTATGTACATGCAAAATCAAAATATAATGATAACTGGAATGATGATCAAGCCATTTTTATTGAGAAATTTTGAGATTTTATATGATCAAGGATTATGAATAGGGTGGTCTGGAAATGTATGGCGTCGAAAGTTGTGTGAATTAGGAATGGTATGGTGTATATATAGTGTACACCGTGTCTTGAATCACGGTTTCAATTTTTTCTTCCTTCTTTAAAATGACTGTATTCGTACTATTCGAGTTTGTCTATGGTCGGGTTTATTAATTTACTTGATTTCAGAATATCGTATTTCGTTTATTTAAGTTAAATAATATAATTAAATTTCAGATTATAAGTTAGTATTTGAAACAATTTTTTTCCAAATTTTTAACTAAAACGTACTTTACTGAAAAATAATAATTTCCCATTTCTGATGTATAGATTACGTTTTCTCAAGTGATATACCAAACGTCTAATGGTTGATGATTTTTTAAAATAAATCACGTATTGCTTTGTCGTATTACCGTACTTTTTACTTCCGTTAAAAGAACTCAATGTTCTATGACTACCTCACACTTAATTGACAACATTTTTATAAAACTACTTTCTTAATAACCCATAATATTGCATATACCGTTTTTATAACTTTTTCCTATAACTTATGTTCAAGAAATTTTCTAAATGTACTTTAATACATGATTATTTATATACTTTTTTTATCAACTTATATTAAGAGCTTTACATATACATAAAATATGTTATTATTAGCTTATCTAACAACGATAATTGACTACATACTTTACAAAATTGAAATTAACAATCCCGTGATTTTTCACGGGTGTTATACTAGTATTATAATAAAAGCGAATGAGACCATTAATGGATTATATTGGTGGTTAAAATAGAGTTTGAAGTATTTTGAATAGAACCTGCATAGTTCATAATATTCTTATCAATTAATTCTTTAATATTTGTGCATATGACTAGAAAACATTTAAATGATCGTAGTGACTACTGACCTAGGTAGCACTAAAACGGACACAGACACGGACACGGACACGGGACACGGGACACATCATCCCATGAAATTTAGGACACGGGACACGACATTTAAATATAATAAAATATACTGTATATTTTATGGTTATAAATAACGTATAGTTTTATTTTATCATGTATTTAAAGCTAAATCTAAACAAGTAAAGATATAATTCGACTTTTACTATAATTAATTCTCATTTTTCCACCCAAACTCATCTTCTAATTGATCTTTCTAAAATTTTATTCCTCGTCTAAACTATAATATGTTTTGTCATGTGTCCACCGAGTGTCGGACACGGTATCGGACACAAGACGGCTAATTAAGAGAAGTGTATGTGCTACCTGACTACTAAGGCCCTGTTCTTTTGGACTGAAACTTAACTGAACTGAACTGAACTGAACTTATAGGATCTGAACTGAACTGAACTGAACTTATAGGAACTGAACTGAACTTATAAGAACTGAACTTAACTGAACTTATAGGAACTGAACTGAACTGAACTTATAGGAACTGAACTGAACTTATAGGAACTGAACTGAACTGAACTGAACTTATAGGAACTGAACTGAACTTATAGGAACTGAACTGAAGTAAACTGAACTTATAGGAACTGAACTGAACTTAACTTATAGAAACTGAACTGAACTTATAAAATCCGAACTTAATTAACTTTATTTTAATTTAAGTTAACTATTATTATTATTATTATTATTATTATTATTATTATTGTTGTTGTTGTTGTTGTTGTTGTTATTGTTGTTATTGTTATTATTGTTGTTGTTGTTATTATTATTATTATTATTATTATTATTATTATTATTATTATTATTATTATTACTATCCAATAGATGACATTGATAAAAAATTAGTCTAAAACACAAGGTAGTTTAAAATATTTTCAACTTTATATATAATGGTTTGTTCATAGTTCATACATTATACTACAATTACATTACGATAAAAAATAATTCACTATTACAATTTTCTCTAACCATTTATTTTCTCTAACAATGGTGATGAAGAAATTGATTAATGGGAGAGTGACAATTGGTGAGGGTGAGAGCGTCATATGATGAGTTGTTGTTTTTTGGCATTAATGAGGATGATAGTTTGGCATTAATTAGAGAGTAAAAGACGGGTAAATTATTAATGAGTTGTTTTTTTTATAGAGAACGTGTATCGAATAATTAAAAGAAATGTTTGTATCGGTTGTTAAAAATAATACTCCGTATATAACATCTCTTAATTGAGTTTACATGAACTAAACTTATAGGAACTGAACTGAACTGAACTGAACTTATAGGAACTGAACTGAACTGAACTGAACTTATAGGAACTGAACTGAACTGAACTGAACTTATAGGAACTGAACTGAACTGAACTTATAGGAACTGAACTGAACTGAACTGAACTTATAGGAACTGAACTGAACTTATAGGAACTGAACTGAACTGAACTTATAGGATCTGAACTGAACTGAACTTATAGGAACTGAACTGAACTTATAGGAACTGAACTGAACTTATAGAATCTGAAGTGAACTTAAATTAAGTGACTTGAAGTCCAAAAGAACAGGGCCTAACTAGTGGGAGTAGTGGGATGTTCAATAGTTCAATTGGAAAAAAGAACCTAAAAACCGGTCATTTCAAGATCGGGTTCGGTTATCATAACCGCGGTGAACTGAAACGAAACCCGAAAATTAGACACTTATTTTTTTTACATGGGCCAAGCAAGCCCAATCATTTCTCACTCTCCTCCCACTCTCGACCCCTGACTCTCTCATCCTCTCAATTTCATTATCGCCGCCTCGCCGGAGTTAGCAGCAACTGTTAACCATCGTCACTCCGCCGGTTTTCTTCGACTGTTTTTTCTGGTATCTTTTGTATTTATTCTTTAATTTCGTTTAATTTTAAACTGCTTGTGTATAACTAGATTTATAGTGGATTTAAGTTTAATTGAAGATTACGTTATGCTATGTTGATTGGTGTATGAGAATTTGGTTGCCGTCATCTCAGTTTTTCGGAAGTATGTGAATTTGTTTGAATGTTTGGTGAATAAACAGAAAAGATACGATGCCGCTGGGATTGATTCTGGGGTTGGGAAGGGCTTGGCGCCGGAAGCGTGTATCTTCACTTGATATCCTTTCGTCGAAGCGGGCTCCCAGGAATTACTATAAAGGGAAGAATTGTAAATCCACTGGTTTCCATACCCGCAAAGGTCATTCTTTCACTTCTCATTCATTCTTTGCATCTTTTAGGGTTTCCGTTCTATCACCATTACTCACTTGTTTTTGGGCTTCAGTTCGAGGAATTTGTTGTCACTCGATGCAATTTTCATTTTGGGTTATCATTACGTTGGTTAAGACTGAGTACATAGGGCTTGCTTATCCTGCAGTTTGCGAAAACCATTGAGTCACTGTGGTTATGTTATTGTTTATACAAATGTGGTTGATCGACTAATTTGTAAAAAATCCAGTTTATAATATGATCCATCAAGGCATCAACCATCATTATTGGGTGAAATCTACTTGGAAGAATGATGAGTTTTATTACGAAGGAAGTTAAAACTAGCATTGCCTGGTTTTCAAATTGATATTCAAAGCTTGTTATCAGGACCCTAACTGTTGTTAATGATACAAAGAGTGTTATGGGTTATGTTGAATTTAGTGTTGAAATATGTCATTAATCCGAGCATTCATTGTTTTTTCTCTTTAGCAAGTAAGCATGGATGTTTTTGATGCAGGTGGCTATGTGGTTATGCAATCAAAGCTCCCTGTCTATGTTGTACCTGATCTTACGGACTTTAAGGTACTGGATCACATCCCCACCGGTCTTGCGTTTTTTTGTCATTATTACAAATGAACTCCCAATATATTGGCCTGGGATAACAGGACTAATTCAGTTGTTTTACTTTTTCGATTTCGCGTTTTTTATGACTGAGGTTTATTTGATAGAAGGATAGGTCTATAATCAATGTAACCAACAGAGTTGCAGTTTTGTTAGACAGTGTTCTGATAAGTGATGACATGGTGGAGCCTAAGGGTGTGTTTGGATAGCAAAAAAGGAGGGAGAGGAAGAGGAGCAGAAGGAGGGAAACGAAAGGGAGAGAAGGGGAGGGGAGGGGAGGGAGAATAGAGGAGGTGATTTTCCTTTCAAATCTTTCCTTTGTTGAAGAGAGAATAAATTGGCTTGGAGGAGGGAAATGGAGGCATCCTTCCCTTCCCTCCAAATCCTTCCACCTCCATTTTCCTAACCAAACAATGGATTTCACATCCTTCCAATTCCCTCCCTCCCTTTCCCCCCAAAGCTCTCAATCCAAACGCACCCCAAGAGTTAAGATGTGATTAAGTCAATTCATACATAGAATACTCGTTGAGGTTCAAATTATATCTACGAGACTACGAATAAACTAAAAGAGGACCCTGTTTTTACTGTTGAGGGAATACTACTTTTTTGGTCTGTTTTAAAATATTTAATTGGATGGTTACTGATATGTAGTTGGATCAGTAAAGATATAATTGATTTTCTATAGATTGTTGCTATGTTGAAGACTGCCATCTGTAAGTAATATCTTTAGGTGAAATGGTGCATCGTCGCACAAAATAAACTAGGACGTTAGCTCAAAACTCAAACCAAACTGATCGACACCTGTGTTGGGCGGACTCTCCTGTCGTGTCGGACACGTGGCGGGGTGTGGGACACTTCGTATCAAAAATTTTCAAATACTCGGATACGGTTAACGAGGTGTCTTGACCTCTTTGAGAAACACGATACGAAACTTCGAAATAAAAGATGAAAATATTCCAAGTTCAATAATAATAAGAAACTGAAAAACATGAAAAATGAAAAATAAAGGATTTAAATTTCAAAATAACATCAAAGTTCAAACTAAAGTTCAAAACAATGAAAAATAAAGAGTTCCAACATCCAAAATGTCTCCAACACATGACAAAAATCAACAATCAATGTGTTGGAGACATTTTGTATGTTGGAACTCTTTATTTTTCATTGTTTTGAACTTTGATGTTATTTTGAAATTTGAATCCTTTATTTTTCATTTTTCACTTTTCATTTTTCATTCTTTTCAGTCTTATTATTATTATTATTATTATTATTGAATTTGGAATATTTTCATCTTTTATTTCGAAGTGTCGTATCGTGCCTCTCAAACAGGTCAAGACAACTCGTTGAGCGTATCCGAGTATCTGAAAATTTTTGGTACGAAGTGTCCAACACCCCGACACGTGTGCCAGGAGAGTCCGCGCAACACAGAACAAAACAATGATAATTAGAAATATAAGGGAGGAGGAACAATGGGTGGTTGATTTTTGCAAGTCAACGGCAGTGAGGCTTGTCGGATTTGGGTGAATCAGAGGAGAGAAATTGAACGTAGTGTATGATGGGTGGTGGTGGTTTGTGGTGTGTAATTGGCGGTGGTTTGTGTTTGGTGGTTGTAGTGGTTCATGAATGATTGTGTTTTGTGCGTGGCTGGTGTGGTATGTGAGTGGTCGTGGTGGTAGTTCATCCAAGTTATGCCGTCAACGGAGCCACGGAGGTATGTGGGTGGTGGTGTATCCGCAGTGGTATGTATGGTGATGGTGGTGTGGTAGGGGCAGGTGCTCTGATTGAGGGGATGTAAGAGTTATTGGGTGATGGCATCTATTGAAAATAAGGAAAGTGTATGAGGAGATTAGGTAATATATTTTGCTAGAAGGGGAATGGATAGTTTGATTTGGATGGTCCAAATAAGGTAAGTGCTACCTTTGAATTGGATAGATGGGAGTATGTAATAGGTGATTAATAGTCTTTGTTGGGTTTTGTGGAAAATGTCTTCATTATGTAGCTTATAAACAGCGAAAGGTCCAGTCAACATTGTTTTGTTTACATTGCTTAATTGATATTCAATATGAAGTTGTCCCTCGTGTGTATACATCTTTATGTTCTATCATACTCTGTGTGTCATTCACTTGTTTACCATTTTTATTCTTTGTGAGAGGTATTTTAATCAAACGTAAACAAATGATTGGGACGGAGAGAATATTTCTTGTTCTATTCTCTTGTAAACTCATAGCTTTTTGTATGTAAAGTGGAGATCGATAATCTTGGTTTCCTTTGTTGCAGCTGAAACCCTATGTTTCTCAGTGTCCCCTTAACACCCCGACATCCGAGAACGCCGATCAATCGAAGTAAAGTCAACATATGGAATGTTTTTGAATTATTTAGTTGCCTTGATACTCCTTAATGGGGTTTCCAATAGTTTTGGAGCATGGAATGCTGGTTGGTCTCTTTTCTGTCATTTCTCCTGATTTTGCAGAAATAAACTAGACTAAACTGTTTTTCATCATGTCTATTATACTTGAAATTTGGTCTCCCATGGCAGTACTCTTAATTATTTATGTTAGGTAGTCCTTATCTGGAGTTGAAGATTGAACCTTTCTTTTTGAGTCACTATTCAATGGGAGCCGTAGTTATTAGCTTAGGTTACTAATCCCTTGTTTATATACGGAGAAGTGGAGGTAAGAGAGGGAGGCAACAATTGTTGTCTGTTTAGCTAGATTGGATGGAAGGAAATGAAGAGGCTGAACAATTTAGAGATACATTTTCCCTTCTAGGAGTCAAATAAAATCCTCTCATGGTAAAGATTTGGCAGAAATATCCTCTCCCCCCCCCCCCCCCCCTCTCCCCTCCCCCCTTAATCTTCTATCAGTGCACCCGACTATTCAAACAAACCACAAAGGTATGATAATCGATTTCTCCCTAGCTACTATGCAAATTTGTTTTATAAGATGCTTTTTCATTGTATGACTTAGGACTGAAATATTGGGTAGCGAGCTGTCGGGAAATTTCTACTAGTAATTTTTTTCCCTGCATGGTGTCTTGAATACAATTACAGAGTGAGGTTTAAAGGGGATTGAGAGTCATTGGGCGGCCTACTAGCATCCTGGCCTACTGTGTGCATACTTTTCTGAGCTCCCAGTGGCCTTTCTTTTAACGTAGTTTAGGATAGGCGTAATTCTTTTAAGCGTATAAAGTTTTAGCTCACATTTGAAAGGCTTGTACATGATATTTTTCAATGGGCTACTACATGCAAAATCAAGATATAATTAGGAAGTGGTCTTTAAGCAAGGTATATAACATACAATTATCACTTGATAATTCATCAACTCCGGTATACTATCGTATATCAACAAGAGCAAGATTGGGCAAGTTCATCTTAATCGAGTAAGTTGTATTCTTCATCATCGAAGGTGGGTGGAGAAGGGGAACAGAACATACCACCCCATTCCGGGGAGTAAAGAAGTGTGACTGAGCATGTAGAAATAAGCATGGTAAGACCCATTAGATACAGGGCAGTATGAGTTGAGAGCCTTGTGGTGTCGGAAAAGAAGACGAGTTGGGTTATCACAGCTCCGACTGTGCCTCCACTCCCTGTCATCCCTGATATTACTCCGAGAGACCTGCATGTTTTGTGTTTTTCTGGTTATATTTTTGGGCAATAAGATGCATAGGGGCGCAATACAATGTAAATGGAATGGAAGATTAGAACTTGCGAGTTATGTACACAATATCATTATCTTGAATTTTGGTCTTAACTAAAGCAAAAATATGATAATTATATTAATTAATGTAAAGGTAAGCGGCAGATTGCTAGACATAGCCTCATCAGCGTTGCCGCATCGGTATAGCGCAGGGGTGATTATGGATTATGGATTATGGCGGGGCGTTGATGCACCTGCACCCCTTTGTTACATTATAATTTTGTCTAATTAGTAGACATAGTAATTATGCTGGTCTAGTCGTTGTGTATAATTTTGTTACATTCTCTATTCAATGTTTTTTAACATTTGTGTTATGTACATTTCTCCCAATCATATTATGTTAGAACCAAATTTTTGATTTATAAACATAAATTCGCAACTTTTATAATTTCGTTAGTTTTTTTGCACACGTTCAAATTAGATATTCGATACGGTTTTAGGAACTATATTGGAGAATTAGTTTTTAGTATCCTTGTTTGATATAGATTTTCCGTTTAAAATCTCATTTTGTAGTAACTTTATCGAATACTTCAGTATATACATTACTTATATATGGTGTTTCCATATATAGAGATATTGGTATCCTTTTTTCATTTCAACTAATGTAATATTAGAATAATTAACTTAAAAGAGTAAGAGAGTAAAAAGTATGAGAGTTATAAGATTGAGTAATGTGACACTCAATATTTGTTGGTTTTATGTGTTTTTTTTTTTTAATATTGTTCTAAAAGAAAAAAGATAATTATAGTCCATATGAGAAAGCCTATATCTGATTTCAAATGTTGCTGTGTTGCTGATCCATATCTAATGTTCTTCCC
The DNA here is from genome assembly GCA_029255685.2 of Silene conica. NCBI lineage: Eukaryota > Viridiplantae > Streptophyta > Magnoliopsida > Caryophyllales > Caryophyllaceae > Silene > Silene conica. The sequence goes on along the minus strand of CM055315.2, from coordinate 5,492,860 downwards.
ATTTTTCTATTTTTCTAATATATGTGAATAGTATTTTAATGAAATGAGAAGAACATAGGTATGTGGAGGCAGTAATAGATACGGTTATATATAAAGATGAGAATATTGTTAGGGAAAGATTAATCTTTGAAGGTATGGCAATTGGCAAGGTAGGCAAAGAACTATAACTAGTATTAAGTGCACATGGTACTATTTAACGCAATGAGTTTACAATCTCAAAATGGACCAACTTATTCCTAGTAGCCTCTACCGACAAAATCCATGCAATTTCTTCGAAATTTCTAATGGCTACTATTTTACTTTTTGTGTGCTACCAAATAAATCCCCCTTATGTCAATTGCAACCAATAACATCAAACCTTAGCTCGTGATTCATTTTATTTGAGAAAAAAGTCTTGCTTGTAACGGATAATAATATCCGTCATAAACTGAAGATGGATACGCTTCTCTTATAATAAAGCAAGTAGTTAGAAAAGTGGGAGAAATAAAGCATCTCATGGATACTGCGGCACTTGTATGATGTGAGAACGGAACTATCCGTCTTTAATTTATCTTATGACGGATAGTGGTCCGTCTTTAATGAGAATTTGTGTTATTTGAGAGGTGACGGACGACAATAGATCAACACATGTTCCTACATTCACTCTAGTTGTGTACACAACACAACTACCGTCTACCAGTCTACCACAACATTACCAAATTTTTGGGATTAACAAAAAAAATCTTTTAATTAAGAACATTCTAAACTGTAGAATTTTTCATGGCGATTAGTTATTTTAGTTAGTAATTCATGAACATAAGTATTTTAATTGTTCTTTCACATTAACTGGCATCTCATTGTTACTTAGGGCTCACAAAATATCCGATTATCCGAATCTAATCTTAAAAGTTGAGTATTTAGTATTGTGATTATCCGAATCCGAATCAAAGACCCGACATATGTTATCCAAATTGTGAGAAACTTTCTCGTGCAACTTAAGTACTGTTAAACAAGATATTTAGGTTTAATTGTTGTACAACAATTAAACCTAAATATGGTTTAACATGGTATTAGTTAAATCAATTAAACATACACACACCCTTCAACCTTCGACTCTACCCCCATGTCCGGAGATGTTGTTCATGGTCCTCCGCCGAATACACCAAATTCCACCGTGTCTCCCTTCCACCTTGGCGGTCAAGACAGCCCTTGAAATCTAATTACTAACGTCCAAGGTGAAAATTACGATGAGTGGCTCGTTCTATTCGTCTTACCCTAAAGGCGATGTTTAATTACCACAACACTAGGTCATGCGCTAGATTCGATTGGCCATATTCCTCTTCCAGCAGGTACACTAGTACCTTGAGAAACACGATGAAATGTAGCTTACCGGTTACACTAGGTACCTTGTCAATGAAGCTAACATTGCCTACATCATACTAGTATAGTACAAGAATGCCTAAGATTCATCATTCACCATAACAACAATGTAGTATAATATATCCTTTCACAAATTTTATAAACTAGTTAAACCCGAATTTCTAAAATATAACGCTCTGGTCGCAAGTTCAAATTCCCCGTCATAAGTTTACGCAATAATCGAAACAAAGAACTAAAGCATACGATGAGGAAACACTAACCTTGTGGATACAAAGGGAACAACACCAAAGACCATCCCTGAAGAAGCCTGAACAAAAACAGAGAACATACACATTACTCCAATTGACCCCCATAGGGAGTTCACCCGTCCAAGTCCAGCACACAGCATTCCCGCTATCGTTAACCCGACCCATAAACTCCACAGCCTCCCTCTCATCCCGTACTTCCTGCCCATATAGTCCGACACGGCTCCACCCATGGGCCTTGAGAGGCAATTCGCTAGCCCAAAACTAGCTGCCACTGCCCCTGCTGTCTCCAGCTTCAGCCCAAATGAGTCGTAGAAATATTCGGCTATTATGTTATCTATTGTAAGTTCTACACCAAATGAAGTTGCATATAGCAAGCCGAGTATCCAACCCCGGTAGTTTTTCAACCCGGTCCATAACACTTTTGTTACATTTTCTTTCGGAAATGTTTGTCTATGGAAGTCTTTATAGTATCCGTGTGGAGTGTCTACCGTGTATTTTAGGACTAGTATGGCGGTTGTAGCCTGGAACACTGCGGGGACAACGAGCGCTAGTCGCCATGATTTGGTAAAGGCGTATGCTACTGGCATTATGAGTTGGGCTATGCCAGAGCCGGTGTTAGCCCAACCAGCCGCGGTAGCATTGGCCTGGCCTACGACACGTCCTGAGAACATGGAGCTCATCCAGAACTGGTTGGCCACAAAGTTGCCTAGGGAGAGGCCGACCAGAAGGCGTAGAATTGCAAAGGAAAGGGGCGTGGAGGCGAGGGAGACGGCTAAGATTGTGGGGGCTGTAACAAGGGAGAGGGTGGCAGAGGCGAGACGTGGACCCAACATATCGCATGCTGGGCCCATCAGGAGGCGTGAGAAGATGGACCCTGCAAAGGAGGCTGCTCCGGCTATTGAGATGTCGGACGGGGTGAGTTTCAGGTCGGCTCTGATGATGGGAAGCAGGGGTGGGATGGAGAAGGTAGAGAAGAAGCAAGAGAAGAGTGAAAGCCATGATAAGTGGAATGCGAGCATGTGGGGTGAGTGGTTGGAGATCGGGTTGAAGACGGTCGCCTTGCCGTCTTCATCTACCGGAAGTGGTGGTTGTTTTAGGGGTGGTTTTGTTGGTTGGTTGTCCATGTATGGTATATGCATGATTGGAAGCAATCGATGAAACTATGGCTAGTGTTGAGTACGTACTTGCTTGTTATATATATACTCGTTTAAATTCAGCAACAGGTGGAGACTCACCCGAACGGAGGAGTGAGAGTTCACAATATATACAAGTTAAAGAGGGCTTCCCTCTAAAATCAATACAAGTTTCTTACCTTATAAAGTGGTAATTCCTCTTCTCTTTTATCAACGTGAGACAACCTCACATGTGGGACTTTGAGTTTCTTCACGTAGCCAAAAACACGAAATTTGGGTAGGAAGACTTTTTCTTGTAGTTTATTATTTTTTTATACGACCGTATTTTCATTGATTTTGAGCTGTATGAATCAATAATTTTAACTATTTTTTTTTGAATTTGGGATAGCAATTGTTACCCCATAGACCCATACTACTATATAGCTCCCTGGACTTAATCCCAGTTTTTTGCTTAACTTTAATTAAAATATTTCAAAAATAAAAGTAAAAAGGGTAAACAAATGAATTTTTGAGAATAAGTGTTTATGTCTCCCTTGTCCAATGTCTACATTATTCAATTTGGCCTTGAATGAACCATATGAAATCAAAGCGTCCTAAAACGTTGAGCTTGTTCATGACATCCTTGAACTATTAATTTTCCAAGTTGCATTCATTGGTTGGTAAATTAATCTTTGATTGTTCTTTACACTTACAAGTTCTTTTAATGGTAATCGTTTTAAAAATCAAAGATAAGTAGACATTGACGAATCCGAGGAAAAGAATTACTGCATTTTGAACTCGTGTTAGCCTATTAGGGGGTTATGGTCCGTCAAAGTATATTGGGTAAAGAAATTAACTAAAGAGAACTCCCGACTACTACTAATTTAGATCATAATAAGTTTTATTTTGAAAACGAAAATCTCAAAAACCTGGTCAATTGGAAAAATACATGCCGTTTTCAAAACACGTAGCCAATAATTATGGAAATTGGAAAATATTTCCTCTCTTTTTTTTACACAAAAAGATAACAATTTACAAAAACTAAATAGTTTTAGAGTAAAAGTGAGAAAATGCTTTTTTTATACTAGTTATTTAGTATTATAAAATGCTTTTACATAAATAAATTATCTCTAAGAAATTCAAATATTTGGGAGTTGGGACGATTTTATATTTTAGGTGATCTGTAACATGTATAATGAAACGTAGAGTAATTAGTAGTGAAAAGTAATCAAGTGATTAGTAAGTTGAAGGCAGTTGTAGTTTGATGTGAATGTTGCTTGTGTCGAATTGTAACATTGTATGAAGTATGAACTATCACGTTACAGAAGAGTGAAACAACTCAAATTGTTCCTTTTAAGGTTTTACTTGGAATCTTCCATACGCGGGTTTCACAGATCACGTTCTTTATGATACTCGATCGTATGGGACGAGCTGGCCAACATGGCGAGCCACTTTGATCTAGCCCGACTTATCAGGCTAGAATTGTATGGCCCGGCCAAGTGGGGCTACGACACGACACATTCTACATGAAAACATGGGTCGTATGAGTGACGCCCTCTCTTTTCAATTAGAGGATTATACAATCTGTTGTATAAATCTAGTACTATAAATTTGTACAAATTTTCATTTGCGACGAACATATCCGTCGCAAGCTTACGACGGGTCAAGGAATACCATTTAAAGAGATGACACAAAAGTAAAATATCTTGGTAGTAGCAAATAATTTTGTTTTTTTAAGCAATTTGGGTAGTATTTGACCCGTCGCAAGCTTACGACGGGTCAAGTAATACCCACTTAAAGAGATGAGACAAAAGTAAAATATCTTGGTAGTAGCAAATAATTTTGCTTTTTAAGCAATTTGGGTAGCATTTGACGTGCTGATATACCCGTCACAAGTGAGACGTGCTGATAAATTTGTTGTATATTTTATGAGCTTATTAAAAATAGATAAAATTGTTGATTACAGCCTTATAAAAACCACATTTTGAAACTTACAGCGTTATTAATTTTTTTTGAAACTTACAGTCATGATTTTAGTTCTGGTCAAAATTTACAGTCAAAACATTACCTCCGACCTAAAACTAATGCCAAATTGGATTTTCGTGACTTAAGTTGATTTTTTAAGACAAAATTACCCTTATCCACCTTCATCTCTTATATTCCCTTCAACCTTCATCTCTAAATCAGAATCATTTCCTCCATATTTCCATTTCTTCAACAATTTTTCTCTTTTCTTATTCTTCTTTTCTAACTCTTCATTTATTCAACAAATTCTCTAATTGACCCTTATTCTTCAAATTCTATCATAATTTTACATTGGAGTATGTCTATTTTCTCTTAAAAGTAACCTCAAATTTTCCCCAAATTCAAAATAACTATGGTTCTTCAATTTTAGCAATATGTGTTCAAATTGGTCTGATAATACTTCTTCAATTTAAGAACAAAACCTAATTCTGGGTATAAACTCTAAGTCCAATTCATTCAATTCAACCAATTGGGGACAATTTCGAAATAGAAGTAACATCATCAACAATAACAAATTGAAGATAAATTTAAGAGAAAATAATGTAAAAATTACTTACCCCTTGACTTAGAACCATCAGATGAGGGCACGACTCTTCTACTCATGATCAGATTCCGTTACAACACAATATAAGGATGAAATACAAAAGAATATTAAGGTAAATTCAGAGAAAAATTGGAGGAAATCAGGGAGAAAGATGAGTTTTGGGTTAAAAGAGAAGGTAAATGAAAGGTTATTAAAAGGTCAATAGTAATAGGCAAAAATATAAACAAGGGCATATCGGTCTTTTTATGACAAAATTGACCGAAAACATGGTTTTGACGCAATTTTAAAAGAAAACTAATATTATAGCTGTAAGTTTCAAAAAAAAATTAATAAGGCTGTAAGTTTCAAAATGTGGTTTTTATAAGGCTGTAATCAACAATTTTCTCTTAAAAATAATCCGAACGCCTTTATAAAAAATTATCTGAATATATTCTATTGTAGTTCAAAAATAATACTTAAACTCAATAAAATATTTATTTAACACCTAAAAATTTTAAAGTAAGTCAAGAATTTAAAAACTCAAAAATATTGCATATAAATTCAACTGGATTTGTAGATGTATGATGTTCATATACATCTGTATGGTATAATGTCATTTGTGCTCTCTTTGGCCCGACTTGGAAGAAACTCGTGATTGTCGTAACTGTTGGCCTAGTTTGGCCTAGCCAAACATACATGCCATAGGGTAGGCCGATAGGGAGTCTGATTGTCGCAACTCGCAACCCAACCACTATTTTAGCCTATTTAATTTGTATTTTCATTTATTTAACTCCTAATTGTATTTTAGTATTTAGTGTTATTAATTTTATTATTTCTTAGTATTATTTATATGAATTCTCCTACTTAATTTTATTAGTATCACACCAACGTGCATGGTAGCCAATAGGCCGAGTTCTAGAAATATCACGGGTGTATATATGAAATTGTTTCGATAAAATTATTCATTAAAAGACCCGATCAAACCGGTCAATTTTTTTGGAATTGTTAATAATGCAAGCAACAAGGTAAAAACATGAAGATTTGTACATACCATTGGAAATAATCGTCGGGAACCGGTACCTGTACCCGATGATAATGACATTATCGTCTTCATTTTTGTGCCTAAAACCCTCTACTTCGTCCTAATTCCATCTTGATATCCCTTGAAATAACCTTTCATTAGCCTAATTTGCCTTTTCATGCGATTCTCACGCGTTTTCGAGATTTTTGTAGTGTTTTCCACGCAATTCTAGGTGATTATCTTGTGTGTATCTAAAGCAGGCAAGGTGTATCTCTATCCATCCGGTGTATCTACATTGTGCATCTTGGGTGTATCTAAAGCAGCCAAGGTGCTTCTTCATTTCGCTACAATTCAATCCACCCAGCAGAAGAGGAAAATGAGAGAGAAAAGCCTGAGAATTCTCCATCCGGCGTATTGACCCCTATCCGGTGTAAAACCGGTGCGGCCGGTACATCGTTACACCGGATGGGGCCTATTTGGGCCTGTTTTGTTTGTTTTTAGTTTTAAAACCCTCTTTTTGGGCCTAGTACATATACTACAAACCCTTAATTTTAATTTGAAGGGAATAGATTCATTGTTAGTCATAATTTTAGAAGTAAGAAAACAACACATTAGTTTGATGAGTCCTATTAACAATGAACTACGCGGAAGCTAACGAAGATTGAACAGTCGTGGGAACTGTTCGGTTGCTGTAACAAGTCTGATTCAACCCGAAGTTTCTTGTAGAATGTATGATTGTATTGTGATGATTGTATGGTTGGATGATTGTGACGACATGGTTGTATGATTGTGGCTACGAACAAGAACTTGAGATATTTGCTTAAACTAGACCTATATCTTAAACAATGCTTAATTATAATCTAGACCTATAGACTACAACTCGTGTTAAGGTTTGAAGACGCGTCAAATAATAACGGTTTTAGATCAATACTCGATGAACCTGATTATAAGAAAACTTATAAACTGAATAATAGCTTTTATTTATGACTTGAATTAATAAAAAGTGAAACGAGCAACCCTTTATATAGGGTGTTGCCCGCCCCCTTGCGACACACGGCTTTCCTAAACTTCTATCAATTAGATGATTAACTATGATACTTTTACTGCAACTAAGACTTGTAGTTTGACTAGAATCGCAAACTAAGTCCTACGTCAACCACAAAAAGGTCAACAATTTCCACCACTTAAGGTGTCTCAACGGATTCCAAGGACTCGAAAATAACTTCATCCTTGTCACTACAATTGGACTCAATATCATTCATGGCTAGTGTGTCATTTACCTCCTCCACGAAAGGTTCTATTTGGGCAACAATGGGGCGATGTTCAATAATAAAAGTCAGACCATCGTCATCATCATCTAATAATTCATAATCATTATGAGGTAGACACTCACATTTGGAAAGCGGAGGCCAAATAGTAGGTTCACACCTACGTAGGAAGTAAGGAAGGGCGGATTGTAGCACATTGGGCTTCCTTACCTTTGCTTTCTCTTAAAGTGATTGTGCCAATTGAGTTATAAGCTCTTGCAATTTAGCGCTTATCTCTTTGCGCTCCTCTTCTTCACTCCATATACGATATTGGCGTGTTATCTCGAACTCCCTAGATTGGGAAGCCATAAAGTCCGAGAAATTCGTTCCAAAGTTCCGGTCCATTCTTGTAGCAAAGACTCCCATTACTCATATTGAGAGTCAATTCGCGAGTTGCAAAATCCATGCCATTAAGCACAAGGTGACCCATGTAGAAGTCATCATGTCCAATAAAGACATCCCATATGCGTAGCACCGGTCGTAATAGACATAAAAAGGCTCATCTTGGAGTTGCGGGATAAATCCGTCATTCATTATGTAAGGCCGAGCTTTATTACCTACAAAAATAGGCACTAAAACTACAAAGAAACCGTGAGAAAATCTCAAGGAACTAGTGTTCCTCACGACAAAAGAAAACAATACAAAACTCAGCAACTAAATATCAAACAAAACCGTGCTCCCCGGCAACGATGCCAAAATGTAATAGGTTCGGTCGCACACCTATATAAAAATACCATAGGTACACCAAGTAAATGTAGTATATTGGGGTCGAATCCACAAAGAGCTCGGTAGTTGCATGTAATTGCTATGGGAAGAATTTTATCTCGGTAGGTTTTTATCGATTGAGTTGGTTGGTTTGAAAGTAATAATAAAAACAATAATATAAAAAGTTAGTCTAGGGAATTCGGGTCCCACATGCAAATATAAAGACGTATAAATAGATAAACTCGGAAATTAGTAGTAGATATTGTTTAATTGTTATAGGTTTATTAAAGATATCAACCTTACGATATCGGTATCACGTTATAACTATGTCGTCCTACTACTTATGTTTAGTCTCTATCCGATTTCGCGCCTCTCAAGTCTCAACATATGGAACGAATTAATAAACTTAATATAGGATTTGTATACTTAAACCAAAGATTAATAATTAAGTACAAACATGTGAGATAACAATATAAACAAAATTACTCTAACATTATGGAATAAAATGAAATGTAAACAAATAAAACAAAAGGCGTAGACATAATAAAATGACCTTGACAAAATGGAAATGGAGGATGGAAATAATACTTGAATATAAATTGGAACTTGTAATATAAAATTGCTAAAGGAAATGTTTATACTGTAATGATAAACTAAACTAATCTAAACTAAGACTAAACTAAGAGAATTACATAAGAATTATGTAAAAGGAGTTGTGTAAAGTATGATAGAATTGTTGGGAAATGTGTCCTCAACAATAGTGCGATCACGTAATTAAATCTCATAACGAGAATGCGCAAGGGATGATACGAATTATTAGTCAACTGACCAACATTAATCGGTAATGATTGGCTAGCTAGAGTTTGACATTACTGTCGTATGACGGTGATGGTCAGTTGATCCCTTTAGGTCACACCTTTAGGACAATTCCCTTAATTGTTAAAGTGATCAAGTGTATATTGATACGATTTGATCATATTCCTTAAACTCGTATATCGAGAAATTAGAGGTTAAATCTTAATGTAAGATTTATGTCTAAAATTGAAACGTGTCAATTGTTAAACATTAAACGATATTTTAAAATATCGTAATTAGAATGAATTGGGTTATAATTATTACAAAGGTTGTAAATCGTATTGACGATTAATTATGAATGACCATTTATAGTAATTTCGAATTACTAATCAACTTTATAAATGTGATTTATTAATTTATGAATAATATTTACTTGCTAAATATGTATGATTAAATTAAGTCAATTGTTATTTTATTAAATTGTGACATATTATATGTCACATAACATAAAATTGGAACATTGACAAAGTTGTAAAATTAGGTCCATATTGGTTTGTGTATGCCGGTTTTGGGGTGTTTAAACAAGAAATGATTTAAGTGTTTTAAGTTGTTAAAAACATAATCATTAAAGTACCTTGAGAAGGTTACCTATTGCCACCCAATATTGCATGGGAAATAGGTGTGTTCCCCCTTGGAGCCCTCCATACCCGGCCACCCACACCCAAGCATCCAACATTTAAGTATAAGATGCTCACCTAATGAAAACCCTAATTCTACTAATGCTTGTATAATTTTCTAAGTGTAGAAAAATCAAATAAACTCTCTTCTCCTCTTAGCCGAAATATACTCTAAGTAAAGAGAGATTATTAACCTCTAAAACTCATATTATAAGATAATATATACATACTATTTTGTAGTATTCAAACAACATTCTAATAAGAGAGATTAGAATAAGTTTAAGGAGATCCGGTTGTTGATCTAGCATTCTCGAGATCGGATTATTGAGGGGTTGTCTTGGTGCATCCAAAGGAGGTATTCTAATTTGGGTACTTGGAGGATCATCTTTGCCATTCTCTTGGACCATTTGTAAGGGTTCAATATCTCCTTATTTCCGCAATATTTAGCATGCATAAGATCGTTTTAACATGTAAATTAAAATGTTAATTACAAAGTTATGTTAGTATGACTAAAATTAGTTTATGAGCAACTAATAAAACCCAACAATTGGTATCAGAGCAATAGGTTGTTTGCATGCTTTCCGTTTACGTTTTTACGGAGTTATAGAGATAACATAAATAAAACTTGAAATTTTCGTTTGATATAAGATATGTACGAAATACATTTAGCATGAATACCTACTGTTTTCTAAAATGTTTTAGAATATTTGGAATATATTTTGCATGAATATTGACTTATGTTATATTAAATCTCGGTTTATATAAAGTTTTAATGGTTAAAATAGTTTATTTTGGGAAAAATAGCAAAAATCATCTTTTGGCCGAGATTTTTCAGTATGTTATCACATATATTTTCTATAATATGAATATGATTTTTCGTAAATTATGGACTTATAAATCGTGTGATATGAATTTTAAGTGTTAAAATGCAATAAGATGAATAAAAATGGGTTAAAATAGTTATATTATGAATTTGAATATAAAAATTTATGAGGATGTCACATGCAATATTTAAAATTTATGTTGAATTTTCCAGAAATTTATCTCAAATATTGCAATATTATAGATTTTTAATGTAAAAATCGTGTAATTAGTGACATAATTTCGACTTTAATAGTTTAAGTTGGAATTTGGCCATAAAAATTTAACACGATGTCATATATATTATTTCCAGCATGTATAAAATTTTCGAGAATTTTATCTTATTTTATGCTTGAGAAATAATTTTAAGGGTTAAAATCGTACGATATATGACGTAAATCGTTAAAATTTGCAAATGTTGTTAAAATGGCCGAAAAATGTAACCCATATTAGTCATATATGATATGTTCATCATGAAAATTATCTTGGGAGCCAAAAGTTTCAGATTTGATTTGATTTGATTTTATTTTAATTTGTTAAAAGTAGCATTAAAAATTAAATAAAAAGAGTCATGCATTTAAAATTTCGGCTATGGGGCAATGTGCCATTTAATTTTCTGTCCATCTTGTGTTCTTAAAATGTTTTAGAAGGTATAAAAATATTGTTAGTATTTAATTTGCATTTATGAAGTTAATTATTGAATTTTCCGACTTAAATTACTAGTTTTACGTCTTATTTACGAAATAATGTTAAAACCGTATAAAATACTAATATTTTAACTTTCTGAAAATTTTAAGAACATTCTGGATTTTTCAAAATTTGAATTTTGAATTTTCGAAATTTTTATGACTCTTTTGGATTTTTATATTATTTTTCCCGAAAAACCGAGTAATACCGATCAATATTGAAATATATTAAGTTAGATCATGTTCAAAGTTTGAGTAAGACTAAATTTTGAATCCTATAAGAGTTGGGATGATTAACTTAAGGATGAAAACCGTTTCATATAATGCATAGTGTTGTTAACCGTTAAAACACGCGATTCCATAAACCGAGGTTTGCGATAACTATTTAAATAAGTGTTTTAAATAGGACGATTTGGCTTAGGGTTTGCATGTTAATTCATATTTATATAAACATTGCATATTTTATATTATGAATGTCATGATTTATTTTTACGTAATTTTGGGAATTATGTAATTTACTTAGTATGGCCTTAGTTTTAATCGGTATTTCCCGTAATGTAAGGGGTTACCGATTCGGTTGTAATTTTGTGATCTCGTATCACCCAATTGTAATTTATTTCTATTTTATAATGTATAAAGTAGACTAGAAAAGTTGTAATATTTGTAAAATCCGGAGTTCCTTGAAGACGGTGCCATTCGGAAAGGAGTTCCGATCAAGACGGTGTTTACCTTGAAGTGCGTGCCGCGTGAAGTTCAAGGGAACAAAGGAGTTGGTTTCCGAATTTGTACTTTGTTATTTCTTTTCTAGGAAAGGCCATACTAGGGTTTATTTATGCTTTTATTTTGCTTTTTATATGTTTGCATGCATAGCCAAATCGCCATACATCGTATCATGCATGTTTCGACCTAGTCGACCTAGTCATTTATTTTATCGATAATTCACCGACTTAGTTCACTTAAACGGAGATAGATAATAATTTGACTAGATCTCTTACAAATAAATTTTGAGACTTAGCCTTACCAAAAAGTACGGACCCATGAATCCCTTCTTCACAAGAACGTAGGCTCGGCTACACCGGGGTACTAAAATTGTCACGTTGGGTAAGTGGGGTAATAAGATTGATAACACCTTATTTTACCGATTTTTAACCCGCATTTTATCTCTTATTTAGTCGAAATAATAACCCGAGTTGTCTTTATTGGCCCATTTTTGTTCTATTTTATATATTAACGGATTAGTTTTGAATAAAGTTTTTCATGATATTACTCGAGATAATGGTATTGCTTCCGTTAATTTGGTCATGTAGGTATCGAGACGAATGAAAACAAATAAAACGGAGCAATGGATTATAGTTTTAGAGTTGGGCCACAAATTTGGGCTAGGTGCCAACTGGGCCCTTCACCAAAGAAAAGACGAAAGAAAGAAAATCAAAAGAAAGGCACGCAGCTTCTTATTTTTCTGTTTTGGCCGGGCAGAGAAAGAAAAGGGGGGGCAGCAACAATTCGGAGGAGGCTGGTCATTTTTGAGGGTTCTGGGCAGAGAGCACAGCAGCAACATTTTCACGAAAGCAGTAGAAATAGAGAGTAGGAATAGTTAGCTAGTTCTCAAAAACAATCAAACCTCCTCTTTTCCTTACATTTCTGAGTTTAATTTTGTTAGTTATTTTGGTTTACAAGATTTATATGAAGATTCATTATCTTATTTCTCCTTAATTCAAATGAGTTGGGTAACTAATCCTCTTTCTCTTTTCATTTATTTTAAGTTTTATTCTACTTCATTTATGCACTTATTTAATTAAAGTTTCAATCTTTTTTACTCTTGTCATTTATATTATTGTTATTGTTATTTGTCTAGTGTGATTTAGTTTACTTTAAAGTTTCAATTTTTATTGTTTTTACCATGTTTAATATTGTTATTAGAGTAGTATTTAGTATGTTTAATGTTAATGCTTGCATGATTAGTGAGTAGTTTTCTCACTAGGGTGCGATTAGACTCCGACATGTGTAAGTTACCGTCTTAATTCCACCAACTTGGTGTCGAGGGGGAGTTTATTGGGTTAATTAAGGGATTTGACTTGTTTATGTTTTATTTGGGATTGTTGTTGACTTTTGACCCTTGACCGTCGACGAGAGTTGGCTAGGTTGGGAGTTGGCTCACCCACTTGGACTTCTTTGTCATCTTGAGTTGAACCCGGGAGGGAGAACTTGAGAGGGGTGCCCTTAGTTTTCGGTTTGAAATCGACCCTTGAGAGAGGGAGTGGGATGATCGGGGTATACGGACTTAGAACCTTAATCATGGGAAAGGGGAGTCAAAATAGGCATATTTTGGTAAGCTTTGACCCTAGACTTAAGGAGTTTGATGCATGAGCCCGAGAGGGAGTTGTGTCGGCATAGCTAGTGTCTCATAGTGAGCCCGGGAGGGAGTCTATGAGCGAATTAGAGGCGTCTCACCATTAACCTTTCCCCTTGGCAACTTGTTACAGGATTTAAGCGGCAATTTACAAGTGTTGGAAGTCGAAATCGCGCCCTAGACCTTTCTTTATTGCTTTTATCTTTATCCTATTATTTGTGTGTTTTCTTAGGTTAGTAGTCATAGTCAATTTATGTTCACATGTTTAGTTGACTTTCTATCCCACTCTTGATTTGCGTAGCTAACCTATAATCTAAGACAAGACTAGTACTCAAACTTAACCTCCCTGTGGATCGACCTCGACTACCCTACTACATTAGTTTAGTAGTTGAGTTTTATATAAATATTGTTTGATCGGGGGATGGCGACAAACCCAGCTATCAAAGATTACACCTTGAAATTTGGTTGATCTCAACGAAAGTATTCGTAACCGTAGTTGCAATAAGTTCGGGCTAAAGATAATTTTAAGAAAATTGTCGACCGAGAGTTCTAAGAGTAGAACCGATTAAAAAGTTAATCCACCAAATTATACCGATACGGGTTGAATCGGCTACACCGTGCCCGGATTAGTATGGGTTTGGGTCTCGGGATTGTTTACTTAATTGGGTAAGAGATCATTAAGTAAATATATAACTAAACTTGTTAAAAGTTATAGTTTAAAATGAATTTAAAATGATGTTGTTTATCCTTTTATTATTGTAGTTTAATTTTCAACATCGACTATGGCAACCAACGCTCCACCTCTCACTAACGTATCATGGCTTCGATCCTTTATGGATCGTTGCAAACTCGATAAGCATGGTTCAAACTTTAAAGATTGAGATGCGCAATTACTTTTGGCCGCTCAAGGTGACGATAAGAGTCGTTACCTATCCGAAGTCGCTCCTCCCGCTCCAACCGCTCGTTCCGCGGTCGGAACTCGTGAGGCCTATGAAGCCTACATGAAAGAGTCCTCTGCTCTTAAAAATGTGCTCATCTTCTCCATGGAGCCGGATCTCCAAAGGAGTATGATTAAGTTGACCACATCGTATGAAATTTACACCAAGCTTGCGACCATGTTTTCGCAAACTCCTAGGGTGATTCAATATGAGGCGGCTTCCGCCTTCTTTGACATTACTTTCAAGGAAGGGCAAAAGATAAGCCCTCATGTGCTCAAACTCGTTGAGCTCGCGGAGACTCTAAAAGCTCAAAATGTTGATGTTCCCGACTCTCTAATTATTGACCGAGTTCTTCACTCGCTCAATAAGGTTAAGGCGTATGCTCAATTCCGGGTGAATTTCAATATGCGAAACCAAGAGACCACGTTGGAAGAGTTGCATAAGATGCTAGTCCAAGCCGAAAGGGACATGGGACTTCATGAAAGTTCCACCAAAGATGTTTTGAACATCGAAAAGAAAGGGAAAACGAGCTTCAAGAGGAATGCCTCTAAAGGCAAGGGCAAGAAAACGTTCAAGCCCAAGGCGACCAAAGAAAAGACCTTTTCGAAAGGCGCTTCCACCTCGTCTTCAAAAGAGCAAGACAAGTGCCATTATTGCACGAGGATCGGTCATTGGAAGCGAAATTGCCCCAAATACTTAAGTGATCTCAAAAATGGGAAGGCAACCGCCGTAGGTAATAATAATTCTCGTTTAAATTCATGTCATTTATCAACTTATGTATAATGATACAAATGTGTTGATATTTACCCTTTTTAATTGTTTTAAAGGGGCGCCTCCTAATAATGATAAGGGCAAAGAGAAGGAAGCTTGAAGTTCCTTACTTGGATGGCTATGGTAGCATCCAAATTGATCGAAGACTTGAAGAGCTAGCCTCTAATTTTCATATCGTCTTCTTTCATATTTTGCATTTATTTATGGAACAATTTATTTTCTTGTAAGACAAGGATTAAAATCCTAAAACAATGGTTGTAGTTTTGGATATTGGTGACTTGGTTTTCAACCCGAGTCACTACTTTTGTTCTTAATCAATGTTTTGATTTCTCAAATAAATTGCATACCTTGTTTAAACATGAATAATAGTGATTTTATCACGCAACAAACTATTGATACGATCAATATAATACAATCAAAGAGTTGATTAAAACGGAGAACTACACCCCATGAGATAAATTCAATCAAAATGAGGCTATATCAGTTCATTATAATATTTTCATTTTAAGTGAAAATGAGAATGTATTCATTACACCTATCAAACTTCAAACATTCAGATACATTGGTTAATCGAAATAGCTATCCTTAAACGAATAAAGGTTATTGTTAGAAGGATAGAGTGAGAGAAAATATTTCGCTCGCAAACCAATAATGAAAATAAAGGAAGGATCTTAGAGAAGATTCTTACTTGGGAGTCTTAAGAAGAGCCCTAAATGATTTGAAGAAACTACGAGAGGACACTGAAGAAACTACGGGAGGACACTCGAAGAAAGGTTCTTTGTGTTCATTGTTTCATAGAGAGGAAACTTGAAACCCCGTATGAAATCGGTAGGAAAACGGTTCCTTAATAAATGATTTTTCTAAGTTTATAAGATAAAAGAGAAGAAATCATCTCAATCCTCCCAATGTAGTTATAAAGAAATTATCATGTCATTTTCGTCTCGAGGAAACGAAGACATTATAAGAAGGTAATGATTGATTGAATGGAAACAGATCACTATAGGGATAGTGATTGTGATAATGATTCGAGTAATAGTTTAACATGCGTGAAATGAAAGGTTCATTTAAAACATCGAGAGATATTGATTTTAGTGGGAGCGATTTTCATTAAAAGAATTAAGCCTACCATTTAGAGAGAATGGGTGATTCTTTAAGGTGTAAAGAATAAGAGGTTTTCAATTCTAGATGATCAAATACCTTATATCATAAGATGATGGAGCTTTACGGGAAGGTTTATTATATGGATAATAAAAGGTCGCCCACTAGAAGTTAGAATGGTTGGATACATTATTCATAATGATGAATGAAACCATTATCAAATAGCCAAGATGAGTGAAAATTATTAGAATGATGAAATCATAAATAGACTACAATAAAGTTTTCAGTACATAAGTGACTGTATATCGATACGTCACAAGTTATAAGATAACAGTGGGAGCTTTCCTTCGGAAAGGAAACTCAAAATCTAGAAAGAGTTCTAGATATGTACTCAAATAGGATCATATTATACGAGATAATATGAGAATGAAGGAGACAAAAATTTGTAAGTTTTGCAAAATTTGAATAAAGGGTTATTCGCAAAACACTAATACAAATAGATGATTGTGCATCAAAATGCAATGTAATAGTATTGACTATTGTTGCATGACAACATCATTTGAGTTATTAATAACTCAAAGTAAAAGATACTTTGTCAGAATCCAAATGGGTTGTAAGAGACAATATTGAACCCCATAAGTGAACTGGATTGACTTAGTATGGCCCCTAGCCGCTTACATGAGGTGACGTCTCAAAGCGACTAGAGTGTGAGGCGATTGATGGCAAGTTCAAGTGCCATAGAGTCATATGTGATGACTAGTCGATCACATAGGCAGACTGTAAGAGACACTCTGTCGGGCAATGTGACCGCTTATAGAGTTCTGGAAATTTTATAGCTGGGTCGTGGCGAGAGCTGCTATAGTATTCTTGTGAGTCAATTCTTAGACTAAAGACTACTCTCCCAAGATGGTACAGTTTAGCCATAACCTTGATCCATTCTCTACGACTTTTCGTAACTGAAGTCAAATGGGATTGTTTTGGGTTGTGACTGACTGTGACTAGTTGAAGGAAGTAGTGCGATAGAAATTGTCCACCCCTTGTCAAGGTTGTTCAAATCTCAGGGCCACTCGAGGAGAAGTTAATTGGAAATGCGTGGCCACGCTC
Source organism: Silene conica (assembly GCA_029255685.2). Classification (NCBI taxonomy): domain Eukaryota; kingdom Viridiplantae; phylum Streptophyta; class Magnoliopsida; order Caryophyllales; family Caryophyllaceae; genus Silene; species Silene conica. The sequence continues at coordinate 5,475,280 of CM055315.2, read as the reverse complement.
GGAAGGTATCTATGGTAGATAATTCCGGTCAAACAGTTATTCTCCAAATCGAGGAAACCACTCATGATATGATCGAATGCAAGTACGACCTCAGAGAGACATCTTGCATTGAGTGGGAGATTGTAATAGGACAAGAGAATTGGTGACGCACACTTGTCGAGGACAAGTGGGAGATTGTTGGGAAATGTGTCCTCAACAATAGTGCGATCACGTAATTAAATCTCATAACGAGAATGCGCAAGGGATGATACGAATTATTAGTCAACTGACCAACATTAATCGGTAATGATTGGCTAGCTAGAGTTTGACATTATTGTCGTATGACGGTGATGGTCAGTTGATCCCTTTAGGTCACACCTTTAGGACAATTCCCTTAATTGTTAAAGTGATCAAGTGTATATTGATACGATTTGATCATATTCCTTAAACTCGTATATCGAGAAATTAGAGGTTAAATCTTAATGTAAGATTTATGTTAAAATTGAAACGTGTCAATTGTTAAACATTAAACGATATTTTAAAATATCGTAATTAGAATGAATTGGGTTATAATTATTACAAAGGTTGTAAATCGTATTGACGATTAATTATGAATGACCATTTATAGTAATTTCGAATTACTAATCAACTTTATAAATGTGATTTATTAATTTATGAATAATATTTACTTGCTAAATATGTATGATTAAATTAAGTCAATTGTTATTTTATTAAATTGTGACATATTATATGTCACATAACATAAAATTGGAACATTGACAAAGTTGTAAAATTAGGTCCATATTGGTTTGTGTATGCCGGTTTTGGGGTGTTTAAACAAGAAATGATTTAAGTGTTTTAAGTTGTTAAAAACATAATCATTAAAGTACCTTGAGAAGGTTACCTATTGCCACCCTATATTGCATGGGAAATAGGTGTGTTCCCCCTTGGAGCCCTCCATACCTGGCCACCCACACCCAAGCATCCAACATTTAAGTATAAGATGCTCACCTAATGAAAACCCTAATTCTACTAATGCTTGTATAATTTTCTAAGTGTAGAAAAATCAAATAAACTCTCTTCTCCTCTTAGCCGAAATATACTCTAAGTAAAGAGAGATTATTAACCTCTAAAACTCATATTATAAGATAATATATACATACTATTTTGTAGTATTCAAACAACATTCTAATAAGAGAGATTAGAATAAGTTTAAGGAGATCCGGTTGTTGATCTAGCATTCTCGAGATCGGATTATTGAGGGGTTGTCTTGGTGCATCCAAAGGAGGTATTCTATTTTGGGTACTTGGAGGATCATCTTTGCCATTCTCTTGGACCATTTGTAAGGGTTCAATATCTCCTTATTTCCGCAATATTTAGCATGCATAAGATCGTTTTAACATGTAAATTAAAATGTTAATTACAAAGTTATGTTAGTATGACTAAAATTAGTTTATGAGCAACTAATAAAACCCAACAAGAATGGGGTCCAATAGGTTTCACAACACTTCCTATTTATAGCAAAATAGGAGGATAAACGAAAATAGGTATATGGGTCCAATCCCGATCAGGGTTGCCAGGCCACCCCCTATCAGGGTTGCCAGGCCACCCCCGATCGGGGTTGTCATCGCATCCCTGATCGGAGACGCACCTTTCTCGATATTCTCACTTAATTAATTCTCTTATTCAATGCATATGAGATCTTTTGTTGGGTATTAATGGCTTGATTAATTAAACACCCGGTTAATGGCCTTCAACATTAGCATATATGAAGGTTTTGGAATCCTATGCTTAATATTTTTATGATGTTTTGGACTTTAATTTGCATTTTTTGGCTAGAATTTGATATAATTCTTTAATCCATAAAATCTTATGCAAACTTCCATGCAACCTTCCACACTTAGTCCATCACTTGTGCCCTTGATCAACCTTGTACTCTATGTTTTTTGCAATATTAGTAGAATTGGGATCATAAAAGCTCAAATACCTACAAAACATGATAAAACATACTAGAATACACATATTAGCTCATAAATCACTAAAATAAGTGTATTAATCAAGTAAATGTGAGCTACAAATAGGGGTGAATTCTAATTACTTAAAAGGGGTAGACTGGCATGACTATATCCCTCCCCTAGATGTGGCCTGGACTTGGATAATGATCTGCAAAACAAGGGAGATATTTAAATTAGGCTACAGCAATCATTCCTGGAGTGTGTAGGATCAAGATACTCTATTGCAGAAGGGTATAAGTGGTTGAGAGGCAGCAATAATCACCCAACATGGCACTCGGTTGTTTGGAGTAAATGGAACATCCCTAAAAATTCTTTGATAACTTGGCTCTTCTGTCAAGAAGGTGTTAAAACGAAGGACAAACTATATCAGTATGGATGCAATGTAGATGATACCTGTTGCATTTGCAGGAATGCTACTGAATCAGTGACACACTTACTGCAGGAGTGTGAGTACAGTAAGTAAATTACGAATCAGCTGCAAATTTGGTGTGGTCTGTCCATGCCACAGCTCCCTGATATTCATTGGAACTGCTAGGACAAGAGGGACAGAGGGCTGCAAGCCCTTATCTTTACTGCTTATTGCCATACTATTTGGATGAAGAGGAACCAGGTCAGATTGGACAATGTGCTTATAAGGCCGGACACACTACAAGAATAACTGGATTGGGCGACAGTTTTTGGCGACTGCAACAGGTAGTCGCCACTTTGGCGACAGAAGAAAATAGTCGGGCGACTGAAATCAGTCGCCTATTTGGCGACAGAACCAATTTCCCAGCAGATTTCCCACCACCGACACACACGGGAGACAGAAATACCAATTTGGCGACAGAAAGTAGTCGCCAAATTTGGCGACAGACCCTCTTCCGTCGCCAAATTGCTGAATCCGTCGCCAATCCTGTTTATAGAAACAGCGAATATCAGAACACCTCCATTATTCGCAAATCAACAAACACACAAACACACATATTACCTCCTACGGCGAAAACCACCACCACCACCACCCTACCCTACGTGTTCCGGCCACCCTCAACACCACTGTCACCGGATTCCGGCCACCACCACCACCACCCTACTTGTTCTTACCTTCATTCAACCCATTTAAGGTTTGTATACTCTTTTGTATTTCAATTTCAATTTCAATTTTTTGTTTGATTGTTGGTTTGTTTTGTGCATTTAGTGATTGTAGTAGGTTATTAAGACCGTCTTAGCTTATTAGGTTGTGATTAATTAGGTATTAGAAGCCAATTAGCATATTAATTAGATAATTGTGGGTTAGGGTTTATAAGAAGTTTGAAGATGATGATGTTGTTAGCCTTATTGATGTTGGTTAATTAGATTAAAGTAGTCGATTAAGATGTTTAATAGCTTATTAGGATGTTAGTTAGATTATACTAGCTTATTAAGACCGTCTTAAATTAGCTTATAAGTTTGTGGTTAATTGTATAATTGGAACTTGTTGTTAATAAATTGTTATTATTATGTGATTGAGGTTGTTCTTCAATTAAGTGAGTGTAATTTTAATTTAGATATATGTATTTTTAGTGTTGAAAATTGTTTTTTGGGTTTTTTTGTTTAGATTAAAATGAAGAGATTGGAACGTTCATGGATGTATGATGGAGGGTTATTAGATATTAAGAAGAGACGTTCTAATGCTAGGTTTATAGAGGGGGTTGCCGAGTTTATTGAGTTTGCTAAGCAACAAGAGGAATATGACTCGTTAGAAAATAAACTTAGGTGTCCTTGTAGCAAATGTCGAAATATGAAATACATATATGTCATTGAGGTACAAGAACATCTCTATACAAATGGGTTTCGTCCAAATTATTATAATTGGATTTCTCATGGAGAAGCCTATTCCCCAATTCACGAACAACCTCACATCGAACATGTTGACGATAACCCATATAGAGATATGGTTGTTGATGCCTTGGAGTTTAATGTAGCCAATAATGACGATGACCGTGTAGCCTTGAATGAAGAGCAACCTCCAAATCCCCAAGCAAAGGCTTTTTTTGACATGTTAAAAGCTGCGGAACAACCTTTATACGAAGGGAGCAGAATGTCATTATTACAAGCCGCCTCTAGGATAGTAACCTTGAAGTGTGAGTATAATATGCCATTTCCTGCCGTTGATGGTATTGCTTCTTTCCTTGAGGATGCTATCCCCGAAGATAACGTCATGACTCGAAGTTTCTACAACACCAAAAAAATAGTTAAAGGTCTTCAGTTACCACATCAAAAGATCGATGCTTGTCCCGAAGGATGTATGTTGTTTTGGAAAGATGATGCGTTACTTGACAAGTGCAGAAAATGTGGAAGAGATAGATTTCAGACAAGCGATGGAGATGTTGTTTTCAAAACAAAAAAAAGGCAACAAGAGTGGTAATAGGGGTCAAAAGTGTAAGAAACCAATAGCAGAAAACCAATTAATTTACCTTCCTCTTTCCCCTAGACTTCAAAGAATTTATTCTACCAAAAAACTTGCCGAACAAATGACATGGCACAAAGAAAATCCACGTACTCCTGGGAAGATGTGTCATCCAAGTGACGGGGAAGAATGGAAACGATTTGATCAAATTTATCCTGAATTTGCCGAGGAACCCCAGAATGTGCGACTTGGCTTGTGTACGGATGGATTTAGTCCTTTTACCCAATTTGGTAAGAATTACTCTTGTTGGCCCGTAATGGTCACACCATACAACTTACCGCCTTGGTTATGTATGAAAAGAGAATTCATTTTCTTGTCTCTCATTATTCCCGGTCCTAAAAATCCGAAAGGCCATTTGGATGTTTATTTACAACCATTAGTGGAAGAATTGAGACAATTGTGGGAAGTTGGGGTGGAAACATATGATGTTTTCAGAAAGCAGAATTTTCAACTAAGAGCTTCACTTTTATGGACAATAAACGATTTTCCCGCATATGGTATGCTATCTGGCTGGGCTACTGCGGGACAAAAAGCATGTCCTCGTTGCATGGGTGAAAGTAAAGCTTTTTGGCTTCCGAATTCTAAGAAAATTAGTTGGTTTGATTGTCATAGATGCTTTTTACCACTAAATCATTCTCTTAGGAGAAACAAGAAAGCTTTCAAAAAAGGGAAAGAGGTACTTGATGATGCCCCGGATCATCTTCCGGGTGATGAGGTATGGGAGTTGATATGTGATTTCCCATCTTCTATTGATGGTACTGAAGAAGAGTTTAAAGAACTCAAAAAGAAGAAAAATGGTTGGTTTAAAAGAAGCATATTTTGGGACCTTCCATATTGGAAAACAATGTTAATCAGACACAACTTGGATGTGATGCATAAAGAAAAGAATTTTTTTGAGCAATTAATTGACATGATCATGGATGTCGAAGGCGAAACATGTGACACTATTGGATCAAGAAAAGACTTGAAGTTGTTTTGTGATCGTCCCAAATTACATATTCGCAATGATGGGTCCAAGCCAAAAGCCATTTACACTCTTGACAAACCACAAAGGAAGGTATTATGTGAGTGGTTACGAAATCTGAAATTCCCCGATGGATATGCATCAGATTTTCGTCGATGTGTTGATCGTAAGAGGCTCAGGTTACAAGGCATGAAAAGTCATGATTGTCATGTGTTCATGGAGCGACTATTACCCGTTGCTTTGAAACATCTCCTCCCAACCACGGTATGGAATGCAATTGTTGAGATTAGTCAATTTTTTAGAGATTTATGTTCGTCCTCAATATGTGTTGATGACATGATTCGTCTTGAAGATCATATACCACTAATATTATGTAAGCTTGAGATGATCTTTCCCCCTTCATTTTTCAACTCAATGGAGCATCTACCGGTCCATTTGCCCTACGAAGCCAAAGTTGGAGGACCCGTTCAATATAGATGGATGTATCCATTTGAAAGGTAATATACTAAGGGGTCGTTTGGTTCAACAAGTCGGAATGGTATGGAATGGAGTTTGATACTATGAGGGTATGGGATTCTAAATCCATACTTTCAAAATTTTGTTTGGTTCACCAGAAATTATAGAAGAGGGGAATGGAGTTTGAATCCAATGGAGAAGGGTGGATATGGGATTCCAAGGGGTTAGGGTGGAGTTAGAATCCATTGGGTATCTAACTCCATTCCAAAATCACCCAACCAAACACTTGAATACCCTCAATCCATTCCATTCCATTCCAAAGTAACCAACCAAACACCCCCTAAGAGTATTACATATTTTTGAAATTTTAGATTAACTAATATATTACAAACTTTAATTAACAACAACGTAATGAATTATATATAGGTTTCTTAATCATTTGAAGAAAAAGATTGGAAACAAAGCAAAGGTTGAAGGTTCTATATGAAATGTCTATTTAACGGAAGAGATTGCAAATTTTTGTTCTCTCTACTTTGAAAAACATATAGAAACCAAAGCAAAAAACTTGAATCTTGATGAAGCAGATGAAGTTGATACAAGTATACCCGAGTTTTTTCAAACTCAAGATGGTGAAGGTTGTTCCTCTAAAGGTGGAACGAGATATTTGGATGACAAGGAATACAATCGTGCTCACTTATACGTTCTATCAAATAGCGAGATCTTAGAGCCATATGAAACGAAGTTTTTGGATGATTTCATTAAGGAACATCCTAATGTAAGTAGGGATGATGTTTGGGATAAACATGAAGACAAATTCCCAAAATGGTTTCTGAACCATGTGCTTGAGTTCAATATCCAAGATGATTTGATAAGGAGTTTAGCCTTCGGTCCTTCACGCTTGGTTAAGACGCGGAACCGATATTCAGTTAATGGATTTAATTTCCACACATTCGACCATGGTAAGGGTAAGGCTAGATGCAATTATGGTGTTACTATTTCTTCCGTTGATGACCACGAATACTATGGTATTATAGAGGACATTTTTGAGATGTCTTACAATGGTCGTGATCGAGCTTACAAGACTACCTTATTCAAGATTGAGTGGAAGGATAATTCCCCGGCTGGAATGAGAACACATGAATGTTACAAGCTTGTAGAAGTGAATCGTACCCGAACATACCCTAAGTATGATCCATTTATACTTGCACATCAGGCTCAACAAGTGTATTTCGCTTCCTATCCAAGCACGACAAATGATAGAAATAGTAAGGCATGGTGGGCAGTCATTAAGACAAAGGCACGATCACAAATTGATACCTCCTTTTTTCAAGAAGAAATAGTAACAAATGGGACAATTTTGTCTCCAACAGACGAAATCATTCATGATAATGAAGATGAAGATGATGATGAGTTGGAAGAGGAGGAGGATAATGAGACTATGAATATTGAGTTGGAAGAAGGATGGGAGGAAGTTGAAGAAGTAGTGAGAGTGCATGATGATGACGATGTTGGTGATGATGATGACAATGAGGATGAGGATGTTGGTGATGATGATGATGAAGATCTAGAAGAGGATGAGGATGATGATTAATTTGGTATATAATAGTTGTACAATTTAAATTCATGCTTGATATGTTTATTTGATGTTTTTTCTTCTCCTACTAATATTTTCATTTATGTGATTGTAGATGGCAGGAGGTCGAGGTAGAGTGCGAGGCGGTGGCAGTAATCGTGCTAATATTTCATCCGTGCAAGAAGAAGAGGAACCAGTAGAAGAAGAGGTACAGATTGAGCCTCAAGTGGATGACGACTCGGACGATGGTATACCGATTCAGTACACCCAGGATAACCGGATTATACTTGATCCGGCGGGACTATGGTAAGTGTTGTTGTTTATTATATGTGTATTATTCAATTTTTAAAGTAATAAAATGATTTGTTTTAATTAACAATTTCTGTTACAGGTTTAGACATCAGACTCCTCGTCGAGGGGTCGTTGCTAGCACAAAGGAGAACTTGTTAGGTCCTGTGCCTACTTCTTGGGGGAAAGCTAGCAAGGCTAAAAAAGAAGCTTGGTTCAATGCGTATCGGGTAATTGCATTAATTATAGTTAGTTGTTTTTTAACTCATTAAGCTAACTACTAATTACATTAACTGTTTTTTCTTTTGTGTAGCAATCTTTCTATTGGGCTCCTGAACATGAACAATCCGTCCTTGAGAGATACCATGAAGTTGGTAAAACAAGATATAGAGACTATATCTACAAGATTGTTACAAGAAAGAAGGAACCGAATCATCTAAAAGGTACATGTAATATATAAGTTTTGTCACTTGTAAATACAAGAATTAATGAAATATCTTAATACTACTAACATACTTTTTAATTGTAGGTGAGAAATATCAAGATCTCATGAAGCGACGCGAGACTCCCGAGTTCCAAGCCGTGTCCGCTCAAAAGAAGATGAACAAAAGAAGAGGGAAGAAAGATGCGGAGGTCGAGCCTACCCATCACGGGGGATCACGATCATTTTTGACGCGTATTTTTAGTGTAAGTCTTGAATGAATACTTCTTTTTTGAGTGAATATACTATACTTCTTATATTAACAATTTTCCCTATTTAGGGAGGGAAGAAGAAGAAGGATAGCAGCAACAACGACGGCGGCAACAAAGACGGCGGCAAGAAGCCGATGATGACGATGCCCGAACTTTTCCTTGACACGCATTCCAAGGTCAACGAAAAGACGCAGAGAAGAATCTGGATTAAGGCGAAGGACAAAGAGTTATATGTAAGATAGTTTCTCTCAACTAATGATGGTTTTTTGTTACCTTTGTCAATGATTGTTTTTGCTTAACTAATAATAGTTTTCTTAATGTTATAGGAGAAATATGAGGCAGAGAAAGAGGCCCACCCTGAGCGGGATGATAATGAAATTTGGTTCAAATTGGTGGATGGTTACAAGAAGGGTATGGTATATGGGGCTGGACAAGCTCATGGAGTGTTTTACAAAGAACCGGCTAGAAGGTCCTCATATGAGCCGCGACAAACCTATGAGCCGTCTATTGTAAGTCAATTGCAATCGCAACTTGAGAAAGAAAGAGCCGCAAATGCGGAAAGAGATGAGGATATGCGGTTGATGAGAGAACGTCTTAAAGCCATGGAGACATATTTCTACTCTTGCAACCCCGGTTCACGGCCATTTAATGAAGATCCTAATGATCCAAGAGGAAAGGGAGGCGACGGTAGTGGAGCTAGCATGGGATTTCAAGCAGTTAATTAGTTTAGTAACTTAGGAAAAATTGTCGAACGTGGAGATTTATTAGTTTAGTTAACGTGTTCTTGTAATTTGATAACGGTTCTCTTTTTCTATAAAAGGAGATTTGGTTGTTGTTTCAAAAGGTGTTCGTCACCAATTGCTGGTTACTTTCTGGTTGCAGGTGTATTGAAATTATTTCGTTTTGGATTTGGCAGAAACGAAATGATTTTTATGAAAAATGCCCAGGAATTTTGGCGACTGAAATGATGTAATGGCGACTGAAGTCAGTCGCCAAAACAGAGCACAGAAAACCAAAGCCCCTGGAAAGTCAGGAGCATTGGCGACGGAACAAAGGAATTGGCGACGGATTTTCTGTCGCCAATTTGGCGACTACTCAGTTTCTGTCGCCAATTTGGCGACTGCTATTTCTGTCGCCAAATTGTACCTATGGCGACTACTTCTGCTGTCGCCAAATTTGGCGACGGATTTCAGTCGCCCGAGTTTTTTTGGCGACAAAAGTCAGCGACAAGTTGTTGGCGACTGTTGTCCGTCGCCAATAGGTGTTTGGCGACGGCTTTCAGTCGCCAATATTTATCGCCCGATTATGTTTTCGTTGTAGTGACAGAGTAGTGTAGCTGTGCTGGAAATCCAGCAAATGGTGAAGATGAAAGTAAAAACTACCATGCAACATTTGTATTGCCTCACTGATAATAGTTTGTTTGCCCACATTATGATGTAAGACTACTAGTAGCTGGCTAGTAGTCAAATATTGGTTTTCGTTTGCTCCTCTTGTATATTTTTCTATGATATATATAATACTCACATTTACACCAAAAAATAATAATAAATAATAATAATAAAAAAAAATAACATAATAAATATATACTAATAATTAATAATTAATAATAACAAAATAGAAAAATAAATAATAATAATAAATAATAATAATAATAATAATAATAATAATAATAAATAGCAATAACAATAACAATAACAATAACAATACGGGCTGAACCGATTTTAAAAAAAAACAAATATTGGTCCCAGCGGGGCTCGAACCCGCGACCTTCGGCTCATAAGACCAACGCTCTAACCAACTGAGCTACGGGACCTTTGACATTATATTATTAACACTAATTAATTACAATTTTATATATTATTTATTTTCTTTCCACTTTTCTCTCTGAGATTTTTTCCATCTTACAGTTTTTTACTTTTCTCTTATATCAAGGTCTTTTTTTGGTTTTATGGTTGTTAATGTTGTTTTCTGTTTAAATATGATGTTCTTATTTTTTTTTATTTTGCTACATTCCAATTTTGGTGTAGATATTAAACAAGATGTACTCTAAACAACCAAGAATTATCCCTACTAAAGACAATTTTAAGTTTACATGAAATAAATATGTTCCGGATGTTAGATTGAACGACGAATTTCACAAGCAACCTAGATCTTAAGATTTTGTTTTGGATCCAGGATTCATTCATCTGCATCCAAATATGATACTAGGATGTAAGTAATGAATCAGATCAGTATTGAGTTTTTTCCTCAAATTACTCCATCTTTTGTTCACAGTGTTTCATAGACAATCTAATATATTGAAATCAGCATGTAACAAATTCGCTATGTACTAGAGGACTTGATGGATATACTTGCATTCGTGAAATAAATGCAGATGACTTACTTTTTGGTTTTAGCTTACAGATGCGACACGTATTATTTGCAACAACACTATATTGAAATAGCGTTTCTTGCAGCATTAAGGCCTTATTAGACATCGGCTAAGCAATAAAAGTATGATTGAGTTGTGCCATGCGATACCACACTGCCTTATACTTGTTCACCTAATTTGTCTTTTGTCGCTCAGCTGTTATAGTACCTACTAACTGAGTACTCATCCACATTAATACTCTAACTGTTATCCTCAAAACCATCCTCAATACAATCACATACCTGAAAAATCTTTCTCCAATGCCAACTAGAATTAGAGGAAGGACTATATAAATACCACGGAGTGCCTTTTAAATAGACATGATGAAATCTTATGTTGTTTATACTGTGTTTTGCCTAATTTAAAATTATAACGCTATTTTTATTTTTATTTTTTGCTATGTTAATGTTGAACCATACATAAATTTGTGTTTTTGTTAAACAGTTTATGGTGGTTTTTGAGGGTGCGTATTTGTAACATATAATGATGGCTACGAGTCTATGACTCCCTTCAAATGGAACCACGTTGCACAAATTTATTAGAAGGCACATCAAAGTTACACTAAGTTTAGTGTAATATGGATGCTTCTGAAAGACAAAATTATGGCAAACTCGCTCAATGATGAAAAACTTGAAAGTACACGCATTATAAGTCATAACAATCAATGAAAACTTTTTTTTAGCAGCAGTAAATAAATGGTTCTTACATAATATCCATCCGACCCTCCGGATCAGACTTATTTATTACATTTTTAGAAAAAAATATTAAACTACCGACATGGCTGACAGTCTGACACAAATGATGGGCCTCTTTGGAGGACGATCTGATCTCTCCAACTGAGCGAGAACTTATTTACTCTTCTTTATCAACTGAGCTTTCGAGGAGTACCTGCAACAAGACACACTTACGCCACGAGGACGTAGAAATTTACGGGAGGGATATCTACTTGTAGAGAAAGTAGATAAATTGTGTCTCGGAGATTTATCCCCTTGGCTATGATTTTCCTTGAAGGTAGAAATTCTCATCCTCTTCAACCTGCAAGGGATATATAACGTAGGGACGCGCAAGAGTTTTCCAAACAAAGAAATCTTGCTCTTCTTAGAACTGGCCGAAAAACAAAAAATCTGGTTAACTTTTAGTTCAGGATGGGCCAAAGGGTAAGTAGAGATGGTAGGTGTATCCTTCTTCAAAACTAGAGGCCATGCTCAGCAGCCAAAGGACTCTCTTAGGGCACTTGAGTACTAAGAGAGGAGAAGTTGTCTCCAAAGGAGGAGGTGCTCAAGTTAGCATCACAACTGTGAGATTTCCTTGGACCACAATCATTAGCTATATTGATGACTTCTGCAGAGGAAGACATAACATCCTTTTGAACCCCAATTTTACGTTTTCGGGGTTTAGAGAGTCTCCTTCTCTTCTTCTTATCCTTCTTCTTACAAAACCCACTTTTACTTTTTTTCTCCATCATAGGCTCAATACGACTAATCCGAATTGTTATAGTTGACATATCGTTTTTGTGGCAATACATCACCTTATTACCTTGGAGAAGCTTTTGATAATCCTGTTCAGAAATCCTCAGACGGTAATGTGCTCCCCCTTTTTTTTTGAAAATTCAAGAGAAGATTTATTAGGACCATTCATCTCCAAACCCAAGTTCTGATTAGTCCTACCACTATGTTTAGCTTCAGCCATCTCCACATACCCACTCACATTTTCCTTTACTCTCACCTCTTCATGGGCTTCCGTCGCCTCCATGACCACACTCTCACAATCTTCTATATTACTTTCAGGAGCATACACAATATCCGAAGTATGCACCTGCTTCTTATTGTTCACACCTCTTTCATCAGACGAAACGCCCTCCAATACTCTTTTACCATTAGCCTTAATAAGGAGCTGACATTTAACCACCTCTAATTCCTCCATAACATCCTTATTCTTAGGTTCAACCCCCAATGTGTCCACCAGATCCACTTTTGCTTCTAAAAACCTATTCAACTTCATATATGCCATTGCCCTACGAACACGAGCCTTAACATTTTTTTGGAAATGATACAAAAATCATGGTACACAGATCCAAAGCAGCTCTGAATTCCTCAAGTTTAAAGGCACAAGCCGCCAGATTAGAATTAAGGGAGATTGCAAGGTAAGATAACAGTTGAATATCCTCACTTCCAATACCACCCATGCTCATACCAAAAAGCTTACAAGCCTAATCATAACACGAAGGAGCCTCATCAAAGTGATTTTGCCTAAAAAGGATGTTTCCTCTGTCTTTAAGCGCTCTCACCTCAGACAAGGACAAAGTAAACGACCCCTTCATTTTCGTAAAATGACCTATCATTCTTCTCATCATCATCAATAAACCCATCACTAACATGGGCACAAGCAAAGTTATCAATAAATTCATGATATACAGAAGGTGATACCATACCCACAGACCGAGAACGAAAAACCAAAACACCACCCAACAAACAAGAAGACTAAGAAACGAAACAACACCACACCGTCCCAACGTCACACACAACAATCTGACCAAACTGAACAGTAAAAAGAACGAAGAAACGAACAACAATCACGCCATGGATAACCCTTCCATGATGAGAAACAAACAAGCAAAAGACTACACAGAAAACGAACTTTAAGACAGTGACGAAACTGAAAGACGGTGATGATGAGAAACGGTAGCAAAGTTGAGAAGCAAGAAAACGAGATGAGTAGGAGATGTAGTCTCGCCGGCGACCCAAAAGAGGCGACTTGAGAAGTCGCCGGCGAGGGAGACTCGATTTAGGGATTTGGAATTGGGGGAATTTTTGGGGATTTTTCACTTTCTCTCTCCTGTTTCTCGCTCATGTGCTAATACAAAAACTTTTAAGTCATTAATATCAATGACAACTTAAATTCACAAAATACTACATATAGTACTTCTACACTACTACAAAAATAGCCTACAACAACAACTATTAACCGTTGTTAAAAGAAAACACGGGAGTTATTGAAACCTCCATTGTTAAAAGTTTTAACAACGGTTAATTATTTTTATACAACCGTTGTTGAAGCTTTAAAAACGGTAAATAACCGTTGTTACTATAGGTAATCCGTTGTGAAAATATGTATCTGACGCCAATTTGTTATTATGTCGAACGGGAGTTGTACGCGTTGTGAAATACTGTATATTTTAACTTATAGTATATTGAGCGGAAATCGAAATTGAATGCTTACTTGTGAATATTGTGTAAAATTGAAAGTGGTAGAGTGAATTTGAATGGAGATAGTATAAATAATCTCAGAATTATGAGTGTTATGGGAGTGTTATCAATGAAGTGTCTAAATTACAAGTGAGTGTTATCGAGATAAAAGAATAATAAATAGATGAATATATTAATATTATATTCGTAACATTCATAACATCAAAAGTATCGATGTACATAGTCTCATGGAGAGAGGGAAGGTATTGTTGTGAGATGAAGTTATTAAAATAAGGATAAAATATGAGTATTATGGGTTATTGTTTTGGGGTCAGATGATTAAAATAAGAAAAAAATTACTAGCAAAGGTGAGAGGCGAAAAAATCAGGAAAAATTATTTTAAATAGGAGTGAGTACTATAATACTTTTATTTCAGTTCAGCAGTAAAGCACAAGCGAATTACATGAACACTCAAGTGAAAATAATTAACTCGCGACAGGTTACCAAAGTTTAAGATGGAAGAACAAGCCTGAAATTACAATTAATGCTGTTCTTTACCCCCAAATTACAGTCCTATGTCAACTTTACTGAAACTTACATTGTCTCTGGAACCACTTCAGCTTTTGAGTGCCCATTAGTAATATGGCTACAATTAGCAGCATCCCGTGGCGTGTCATCGAATCCCCAGAGTTTAGAGGTCTTGGCATCATCCTCACCCATCATCCTTGAGAATTCCTCGTGATCATATTCCAATGTCGCGTTTCCACCAAATTCTTTGGGGAGGTTTTCCAGGTCAAAATACACCTTCATCAGCTCAACACTTTCTTTGTTCTTCGGGTAAACAAACTTAACTTTCTGAAATGTCTTTGGATCCAGAAAATACTTTACCACCTGTAAAAAAATTCACAGCATTGGTTACTTCAGATGTATTACTCCATAATTATTGCATTTCAAGATTTACATACAAATAATAGTGGTTACAAAATTCATATAAAAATTTGTTCAGTTGCATCTAACATCGTCAAAACTTGTAGCATGCGGTCATACACTGTTACATGTGAAACCAGCCTATTAAGCATTTGAGCTGGTTTAACATCTAAGAACGTCTCATACAAGCTCGTTGTTGCATGATCAAAAGGTAAATTACATACCTTCCAAAAGGCCTGGAAAATCCTTGGGGGATTGTAGAGAAAAGCTACAGCAAGTCTCTCAGGGTAATGGTTTTGTAAAATATTAATAATATCTCGAGTTGTTCTGACAGATATATTAGTACTCATTGAAAAGCCAGTGTAGTCTATCATCCAGCACATTTGTTCTTGTCCCTCAGGCAGATTGAGAATGGCGTTTTCTAACATATATACCAGATGTCTAATATTACCTTCTGTTGACGTTGTGTTCTGCAACACAAAATGAAGTGAGTTCAATTCACCAACTTGGCTAAACTTATAAGCAGAATCATTATAGTGCGGGGAAAAAATGGTGATTACCTGCTTCCCTGGCCTCATTAGAAGGACAGTTCTTCCTTCACGATCACGAAAGTTTGCTCGAGAAATTTTTCCGGTTTCACCTTCATGTGCAACTTCATGCTGGAATTTACAGTGTAAGGCTATTTTAACATTCTGGTCAAGTCATCATGAACAATATGATAAACAGTATGATGGTGAGTTCCCCCCTATTGCCTATTGGTATGTTCCAACTTCCAAGTGGTGGTAAACGAAGTGATAGGGATATATTAACGTATAGAGATGTCCATGAGAACTCGGAACATTCACAAGTCATGATCGAAGATGTTCATGTCTGGTTAAGTCATTTATCTAGAGCAAGCGAGTCCATATTCAGCGAGGGGAATACAGTTGGTCAATGTTCAATACATTGCTAAAATGTGTACATTAATAACCAGAGAACTCATGCATGTTTCTTATTTTCCCGCAAGCAGTTCTTGACCTTGCAAACATTGATATGAAATAAAATTTACCCATTGCGGTTCTTAACTCAAAATACAAATAACAGGGATGTGCAGCAACATTCAGTAGTAATTACTAATCACGGCTGAGAGCTTCAAGGGTAGCTAAGCCTATTTGATCTGTTGTATAGGACAGTTTCAGTACTTTCAGATAAGGAAGATATAGAACTGCAAGTTTCTAGAATGGTTTACCCCTCAGTTGTTCACATTTCAAGTCAGAATTACATCCAAATAAGACTAAAGTCATTAAGACCGCTACCCAGTCTAAAATAGTTATCGCCCACATGGAATAAAAACTTCAACATTACTATATTTGTCACCTTCATTGCAGGTACATTTAAATTTCTAAACGATGACTTTACTACTTGAAATTGTGATCATAACAAACAGACACTACAGGCCTACAGCCCACAGGCTTGTAAAAACATAAATTACCAGAGGTGTCACTTAGAGCCAACGGTATTATATTCACCTAAACCATTAGCGTATCATGAATCGTTTGCAGCATTTCTATTATGATATTGGCCAAAAAGTTTTTATATCAGACACTCTATGACGAGGATGTCCTGAATCCGGAGTCACTAATCCATAATGAATTAGGTGACCATCCTTAGAATTACACAAAATATCCAAGCATTGTGTAGCTTACCCAACGAATCTCCTCAGGCTTGTAAGACCCTCTCCATTTGAGCGTCTCCTCCAACATTTTTTTTGCCTTGTCAACGTTCCAGCTTCTTGCTTCCAGATACCGTCTCAGGCAACTGTCGGTACAATACTTTGTGTCACGCCCAGACAGTGGTCCAAGAGCCACTTTGAGTTCCTTGAGCTATAGAACAATGTCAGTTCTGGACTTTAACAAAGTAACCAACACCCAAATATACGACATTCTCCACATGATTATCAATAATGCACTCGAAACCATCTATCTCAGTTTCAAGTTCTTGTCCACAAAAACCCATACCCATCCCAGTGTTTGGATTAGTTTCACATACAATACCAACTCACACAAAACTCACTGTTTTTAGCCTGGAAAGTTAACATGGCAGAGGTTCAACCATGCATATTATCTTTTCCGAAAACGTTAATAGGAAGATCCTCTGGAAAGACGGGGAGTGGAAGCCCGGTGATGTTGAGTTTCACAATTTTAAGTTAAAAACACGCCTTAATGTTTTAAAATTTAACCGCCCTGTGCCCCTAAGAAAGACCGCTTTACAAAAGAGTTGCTTAACTACTTTATTTAATCACAAATTTGTCCTACTCCCAACATCCCAATTTCCATCATACAAACACTTGCAGCTCAAGTGCTTCATATATCGACTCAATTATGGAATTTAGCAGGGAAATACTCCCTATGTTACTTCGACACTTCATATGGACCCCTGTACCCGTGTCCGACATTTGATCTTTGGACATTGGTATGACACTCGGACACTTCCTTTTAGACCAAAAACTTGAACTTTTTTCATAAAATAGTCGTGTCCGACACTTGGATACGTACCCGCGTCTGACCCTTCAAGCCGAGTTAGAGTAACATAGAATACTCCTACTAATTTATTGCTATAGCACCAAAATTTAACTAAGTATACCAGTAGATCTGTACTGGAATATTCAAGATGGCAGCAGTGATGGGCATAACAGATTGCTACTGAACACAACAATAGACCATTTACCTTTTCGTCACGCTGTAAAGAGACATTTCCATCATGATTCTGAGAGCTCCTCCACTTGAACATTGTTTATCGAAATTTTATGCCGCCTATCACCCGAATATTGATCAACTCTCTAAAAAAAGAAAGGCATAAAAGTAACATCAACAATATGCAATTGATTATGAACCTATTTGAGAAAGAGTACATGAACAGTCTCTAATTGACAAACAGCATTATATGTAATAATAGACTTGGTCAGCAATTCATTTTCTAAATCTGAAGTATGCTATTTACCAAACACTTCGTGATCAACAACAACAACAACAACAACATCATCAGAGCCTTAGTCCCAAAATGATTTGGGGTTCTGGTGACATGAATCATCCTTTGAAACCAAATTCCAATTCATGTCCATAAAATGTGACTGATTTCTACGCTGGCTCCCACAGACCTACGGCAACCATCCTCCTTAAATCTGACATGCTACTTAAATCTGCTAACCTTATTCCGGACTTTCTAAAACTTACTTTTGCTAATTGCCAAACCAGGCCGATACGGTAACTATCCTAAGATTCCTAACATGTCACAACCATGGACACCTCTGAAGTCTGATCTAGTGATCTCCAAACCCATCTAACCCCACCACGATTCCACAAATAATCGATGTAACTTGCAGAAAATGGTGACATCAAGAAAGATATACTCTGTAATTGAATCATTTGAGAAACAGTTTGACCTTTGACCGTTGACCGTTTAAATTTCACCATCTAGAAGGACTATCACCATCAATACGATATTATAAATAATTATGGTGTAAAACCGTCTTATAGTGTAATACACGGCCCTTTAGTTGGTTTATTACCTCTGGACAGTAATAAGTGAGTGTTTAACCAATTTAGATTCGCCTCACACGACACATCATCGTCAATTCCAAAGAGTTGAACCATCTATGGAAAGTCAATGTTCTCCAGTAAGACAGGAGATAATAACCCAGATTATCATCTTAGAGGAATCAATTGAAACGATTATGAACAAAAATACCCAGAAAGAAAAATGAGTTATGCATGGAGAGTAAATCATGAAAGAGTAGATCTGAAAGTCGGAGAGGTGCAGGTGCATACATATATAAATGAAATACAAATGGTCATTTAAGACTGGTATTTAGACATAACACAAAAACAGCATGTATTGAGATAAGGAGTAATTAAGAGGAATGAATCGAGAGGAAGGTGAGTGACTTACCGAGAAGAAGAATTGAGAAGAGAGGAGAGAGAGGAATATGGGCGTTTGTTTAGTGGAACACTTACTCAATACTCACAGTCTCATGAGTATCATATTTAGAAGAGTAGTTGAATTGCTACTGTAGTAGATTGTCTACTTGTTGAAAGTTTGTTGTTGCGCATTACTGTGCATTGTGTAATATGTATACTGAATAAAGTTGGAAAGGGAAATTTAACCCAAAATATCTGGAATTTGTTAGTCTTTAAGGGAGTCAAATCAGTCATCTATTTCCCATCCAATTTGCTTCGGGTTATTTGTTTCTCTTTACCGAATATCTCTTGCTACGGGTATATTGTCACAAGTTTTAATAGATCAAGTAACTAAGACAAGGTAATGAAATCTCAATTTGTTTGTTTTATCCTATCCAATTAATGGATAATACTTGATCCGTCGCAAGTTTGCGGCGGATACGCCCGTCACAAATGAGAAAATAAATGAGGTGTAACTGTGTAAGGTTTCTACCATATTAGTTTTAAACTCGTGCAAATTATACGGGTAAGCATTTTAAATATGATTTTTATAAAATGTTAGATAAAAAAGGATGATTAATTTTTGTATATGTCATATTTAAAAATTTACATTTGAACATTTGAATGATTGAATCTTAAATTACCTTTGTAATTAGGAGATTTTAAATAGCGAACTTAAGATATAAAACATATTTAATTAAATTTTAGCTTCGACCTGAAATATTATTCGAGAGACTGGATAAAAATCGATAAATATAATAAAATGAATTTTTTGATGAATATTAATATAAAATTTTAATCATTATTTGCAAGGTATAAGTGCGAAAAGTTAGCAATTGTTAAGTTAATTTTAAAAAATTATAATTGATAATACAAAAATTGAGCATATTCTAAAATTTGACACAACCCGACCTTCTTTTCCAAGGCCAGGTTTAGTGAATTTTGAGCTCGGCCGAAGTAGGTAGGTCAAAATTCCACTTAACCCGTTGAATTTATTTTAAAGCATACTTTTATTACATGATTAATTACTTAAATGATTAAAGTAATATAAGTGTTATAGCGGAAGCACAGAGAAAGATAAAACAAACAATAAAGATCGATACACACAGATTTACGTGGTTCACTAACGGTGTGTTAGCTACGTCCACAGGGCAGAAGGGAGAGAGTTTTATTACTGTGAGGAATTTTACAGATTACAGAAGTTATTCAGATCACAAATTGATTTCAAGTTGTGATGACAGATTGATCACACTAGTTGTGATTTTGTTGTGATTTTGTGATGATGTTGTGATACTACAACATCTACTATTTATAGTAGATGGGAGGTTTCAAATGTGGACATTTGTCCACCATGCAAAAGGGTGCTCATGCATGAGTGACACTTGTTGATCATGCAAAAGGATTCATGCATGAGTGACACTTGGTGCTCATGCATGAGTGACACAAGTCACACATGCAAAAGTGTTCAGACACTTGTCACGCATGCACGACTCTTACAACTAGACACTTGTCACGCATGCACGACCCCCGCATAGTCGTTCGAAGCGGCGACTAACAGATTCAAGGCATAGACCCAACAAATCTCCACCTTGACTTGAATTCTCTCACAAACAGACAGATGTACCGGATGCACCCCCATGGATGCCAGAAGTACCAGAAACTCTACTCCCTTCCCCCTCAGATATTGCCCTTAGCTGGGCAATCAGTTGCTTCGAATATTTAGCAAGTCCAAACAGTGTTGGAACTTGCTATCAGGCACTGGCTTAGTGAACATATCAGCTGGGTTATCAGCAGTACCCACTTTGTTCACCTTAATCCTCTTCTCATTTCTCAGAAAGTGATATCTCACATCTATATGCTTAGTCCTCTCATGATGGACTTGATCTTTAGCCAAGCAGATTGCACTAAGACTGTCACAAAATACAATCGCTTGCTCCTGATGTAGACCCAGATCACTGATCAACCCTTTCAACCAGATTCCCTCTTTAGCTGCTGCAGTCAAGGCCATGTACTCTGCTTCAGTAGTAGACAAAGTAACTGTAGGCTGCAATGTAGCCTTCCAACTGACGACTGAACCACCAAGAGTGAAAACATAACCAGTCATTGATCTTCTGCTATCAACATCTCCTGCATAATCAGAATCTGAGTACCCTGACACAAGGCACTCCCTATCACCTCCATAAACGAGACCAATATCAGATGTACCCTTAAGGTACCGGAATATTCTCTTCACAGCTTGCCAATGTTCCTTACCAGGATCAACCATGAACCTACTAACAACACTGACCGACTGTGCTAAATCAGGTCTAGTGCAAACCATAGCATACATCAAGCTACCCACTGCACTAGAGTACGGAACTCGGGACATGTAATCCCTTTCTTCAGCCGACTTGGGTGAGAAAGCAACAGACAGATGTGCATTCGCAGCACTAGGAGTATCTATAGGCTTTGCAGTATCCATACTAAATCTGGATAGCACCTTCTGAATGTAGCTCTTCTGAGATAAGAAAAGCTTCTTCTTACTTCTATCTCTATAAATCTCCATTCCTAGAATTTTTCTTGCTGCACCCAAATCTTTCATGTCAAACTCAGCACTGAGGAGACCTTTCAACTTTTGAACATCAGACTTACTCTCTGCAGCTATCAACATATCGTCTACATATAGGACCAGATAGATAAGAGAACCATTCTCCACCTTTGTGTGATAAACACAACAATCATACGGACTCCTAATGTAGCCAATCTGCAACATGTAGCTGTCAAATCTTTTATACCACTGCCTCGGCGACTGTTTAAGCCCATATAAGGACTTCTTCAATTTGCAAACATAGTCTTCCTTACCCGGAACTTGAAAACCATCTGGCTGAGTCATGTATATCTCTTCTTCCAACTCTCCATGTAGAAAAGCTGTCTTCACATCTAGCTGTTCGAGTTCTAAATTCTGATGTGCAACTATCGCTAGCAACACTCTGATGGAAGTATGTCTGACTACTGGTGAAAAAATTTCATTGTAGTCTACCCCCTCTTTCTGACTGAACCCACGAGCTACCAAACGAGCTTTATACCTTATACCCTCAGCAACAGTTTCTCCTCCTTTCTTCTTGAAGACCCACTTACAAGTAACAATCTTTCTGTCTTGAGGCTTCTTGGATAATTCCCAGGTCTGATTCTTTTGAAGTGACTCCATCTCATCTCCCATGGCACCAAGCCATTGGGCAGATTCAGAACATGTAACTGCTTCTTTATAGGTGGAAGGCTCAGATAAGCCAGGATCCACCTCCTCAGCAACTTCAAGTGCATAACCCACCATATCTTCAAAACCCAGCCTATTCGGAGGCTTACCAAAATTGGACCTGATTGGCCGATCACGGGCCAAACTCTGCTGATTTGGTTTTGAAGAAACTGATGGAACGGATTCAGATTCAGACTGTAGTGGTTGACTTTCCTCTTGTGGTTCACTCTCTTCAAGAGTGTCTTTCTGCTCCACCTGCTTATCAACACTACCACTACTATCTGACATAACAACGGACTTCACAGTAGGATTAACCATAGAATTTTCATCAAAAACGACATTCCTGCTTAAAATAACCCTACCTTCAGATGGAGACCAGATGCGGTATCCCTTGACACCATCTCCATAACCCATGAATATTCCCTTTTTAGCTCGAGGCTCAAGCTTACCCTCACTCACATGATAATAAGCAGTACTACCAAAAGCCCTTAAAATAGAATAGTCAAAAGCCTTACCAGACCACATCTCAAAAGGAGTTTTGAGATTCAGACTTGTGTGAGGTCCCCGATTTATCAGATAGCATGCTGTACTAACTGCTTCTGCCCAGAATCTTCTAGTTAGTCCAGCATTAGAGAGCATGCACCTTGCCCTCTCCAGAAGTGTCTGATTCATTCGCTCTGCTACACCATTCTGCTGAGGTGTATCTCGGACTGTACGATGTCTAGCAATCCCTTCATTTCTGCAGAGCTCATCGAACTCAGACCAGCAAAACTCTAGACCGTTATCAGTTCGCAGCCTCTTGATCTTCTTCCCAGTTTGATTCTCCACTAGTGCCTTCCACTGCTTGAAATGAGTAAAGGCTTCAGATTTGTGCTTCATCATAAAAATCCAAGTTTTCCTTGAATAATCATCAATAAATGACACAAAATATTTGTGTCCTCCCAAAGATTCCACCTTAGAAGGACCCCAACAATCAGAGTGGATGTAATCAAGTGTGCCCTTGGTCCTATGCACTGCTTTAGGAAACTTGCTGCGATGTAGCTTCCCAAATACACAATGCTCACAGAAATCCAGATTCTTGACCTTGTGACCACACAGAAGATCTTCTTTTGACAGAGTCTGCATCCCCCTTTCACTCATATGACCAAGCCTCATATGCCATAGCCTAGTCATATCTTCTTTATCAACATCTGAGGATGCAACTGAAACAGAATCTGACAGTGTCGATCCCTGAAGATAATATAAAGTACCATGCTTGATACCTCTCAGAATCACATTTGAACCTTTGCAGACGTTCAGAACTCCACCTTCACCTTGAAAACTGAAACCCTTCTGATCAAGAGTACTTAAGGAAATCAGATTCTTCGTCATCAGTGGAACATGCCTAACTTCATTCAATGTGCAGAATCTACCATCATGTGTCCTTATCTTGACTGAGCCAATTCCAACTATTCTGCAAACAGCACTGTTGGCCATAGAAATATTGCCTCCATCTAGCTGTTTATAAGTTGTAAACCACTCTCTGCGTGGACATATATGGTAAGATGCTCCAGAATCTAAGATCCACACATTAGTGTGATTCGTGACCATATTACTAACCAGAGCATAATCATCTTCCTCGGAATCTACATTAGCTACACCAGCAGTAGCAGATACATTCTGTTTATCTTTATTGGGACACGTGAATTTCCAATGCCCCTTTCCTTTACAGTAATTACAGACATCAGTAGGTTTAGGACCCTTAGAACCAAATGTACCAGAGGTACCAGCAGAATTAGAAGAACCAACATAAGACGGCTTCTTATGCTTTTTCTTCCCAGATTTTCCCTGTCCATAACCCCCGCTAGCTACTAACCCTGCGGCCTGATTATCTGTGACTGTACCAGCCGCCTTATGGCGCAGTTCTCTAGTATGAAGAGACGATCTAACCTCTTCTAGAGTCACGGTATCTTTACCCACAATAAAAGACTGTACGAAATTCTCATACGATAGTGGTAAAGAAACTAGCAGAATTAATGCGGCATCCTCATCTTCTACCTTAACATCAATATTACGCAGTTCTAGTAAAATTGTGTTTAACTGATCTAGATGATCCCGGAGAGGCATACCTTCCTGCATTCTCAGACTGAACAGACGTTGCTTTAGAAGCAACTTATTGGTCAAAGACTTTGTCATATAAAGACTCTCAAGCTTTGCCCACAGACCTGCGGCGGTATCTTCCTCCGCAACTTCAGTAATAATATCATCAGCAAGACACAACATAATTGTTGAATGTGCCTTTTCCTCCAGACTGGCCATCTCAGCGGTGACTGCAATGGCGGTTGCGCCTTCCTGCTTCTTTTGAAGCGGCGTCCATAACCCTTGTTGCTTTAACAGAGCCCGCATCTTGATCTGCCACAAACTGAAACTATTTCTCCCAGTAAAACGATCGATCTTTATGTTCATCGCCGACATCTTTCTGATTCAAGAACCCGAAGGCTCTGATACCAGTTTGTTATAGCGGAAGCACAGAGAAAGATAAAACAAACAATAAAGATCGATACACACAGATTTACGTGGTTCACTAACGGTGTGTTAGCTACGTCCACAGGGCAGAAGGGAGAGAGTTTTATTACTGTGAGGAATTTTACTGATTACAGAAGTTATTCAGATCACAAATTGATTTCAAGTTGTGATGACAGATTGATCACACTAGTTGTGATTTTGTTGTGATTTTGTGATGATGTTGTGATACTACAACATCTACTATTTATAGTAGATGGGAGGTTTCAAATGTGGACATTTGTCCACCATGCAAAAGGGTGCTCATGCATGAGTGACACTTGTTGATCATGCAAAAGGATTCATGCATGAGTGACACTTGGTGCTCATGCATGAGTGACACAAGTCACACATGCAAAAGTGTTCAGACACTTGTCACGCATGCACGACTCTTACAACTAGACACTTGTCACGCATGCACGACCCCCGCATAGTCGTTCGAAGCGGCGACTAACAGATTCAAGGCATAGACCCAACAATAAGTATACTTACTGCTGGTCATGTTTGTGTAACAGTTGATCGATCTAATATTTCGTATAATTTTGTAATATTGAATATATTAAACCAGAAATGCTTAATTTTTACTAATATTGTAATATATTAAATTGGATGATTATAAAAATTAATTAAGAATAATAACATGTTTCCGATTATAAAATTAAAGGAAATAAACACTTGTAAAAAGCGATAATCAGACACGTTTCTAACCTAAAACGACCCATATTTTACCCGAACCTAAAATGTCTGAACCTGTAACCCACCCGTTCAACTCATTGGACATATCTAGTTATAGTAACACATCCGTTCTATTAGACTAAATAATCATATTGACAAATTAAGTTAAATACGTAACTATAAACATTAAAGTTTGGACGAAATTTACCAAGTCTTATACCTATTATAATTCTAATTAATCCACCGTATATAACCAAAAAATTGCAAAGTCTATGTTTATCGATAGGTGTATATCTATTGACAAACAACCCTTTAAACTCATTAATAATCTAATAGTGTACTAATTAATAAAAAAATCACATATGTAAAATCAAATACTATTGATTTCGTGATAAAATAATTACATCAGCTCATATATCAAAACGGACATTAAAATCGTGTATAATATTTTTTATGTGCATTTTCTTTTAAGAGGATTAATGACTTATATTAATCTAACCCCATGAAAAAAAAATCTAACCCCGGAACAAATCATGGTGCACCCTAGTGCGGGTGGGTATTGGCAACCTGGACCCGACCAACCACTGAACCCGTGTCTGACCTGGGTCCAAACCCGGCCCGGCCCGGATGGTTGAAGGGTCCGGGTCCGGGTCCATTTTTTGAAACCCGGCCCGAAGGGTAACCCGTGTGTGCAGCCCGTGAACCCGCCTGCCGACCCGCCCCGTCGACCCGACCTGTTGACCCTTCCCTTACACTGAACTGTGAAAGTGTGAAGTAGCCTTTTTTTTTCCTTCTATATATAATAATATTTATATATATATATCAAACCGTAATAATTAAATCGAATGTATGTCGTTTTGTACACAACTTCTCGAATTTTTGTCGTTTTGAACCCAGACCTGCCCCAGACCCGCCTCCAAACCCGTCCAAACCCGCCCCGGGCCGGGTTTGGGTTACCCTTCCCAAGACCCGGTCCCAACCCGTCCCGGACCCGCCCTGACTCCGGGCCGTGTTCGTGTCCCCATCCCAGAACCCGCCCCGCCCCTTGACCCGTCCCAGAGGCGGCCAATTCGCACCATTGACCACCCCTAGCTGCACCCGGTCAAACTGGCAAGAGACCGCACAATAATTGGATTAGTTACGTTTTCCATCCCTTGTACAAGTTGCACTCCATAGTTTTCTTATTTGATCAAATAATCGCTGGATTAGCACGATAACCACACTAATAAATTAAAACTGGAGTTATATAGACATGCGTTTCACACAAGAAACAAAAAACACTTATATTTGTATAATACTCGTACAATATTGAATATTGTATATCTTTGATTTACCAATAAATCTCTCTCTTAGGATGGTATACCGTCACAAGTTTGTAACAGTCAAGTACACTCATTTGATTAGATAAGACGAGAGAATCACAAATAGTTTGTCTTTCACTCTCGAAATGAATTTTATTTGACCCGTTATAAGCTTGCGACGGATATTACGGTCAAATATGAGTATTTGGGTTCCATAATTCCATTTACATGTATATATAGCCAATATAGGCACGTAAATGTTTGATAAGAATTGGTCAGACACAAAAATTAGTAGCTAGGACAAATGGATGACGTAGACTATTATTCTTCCGTTGACAATTTGAAGCCAAAGAGATGTTCATCCATGAGAATTTTAAGGTCCAGAAGTTCTTCAATTCTATTCTCCGATTCGATCCCTACCGAGTCAGCCCGGTTCACCGGGTATCAACGCCTTTCCCAGTCCGTGAGACTTAGTGGGGAGTCATCTGTCAATTTCAGATTATTCAGTAACAAGAATAAGAAGAAGAACAAGGCTTGGGTACTCATTTCCAAGGTCTTCTCTTTCAGAAAATCATCCAATGGTTCAGACGAGATTGTCGGGAACGATAACGCTGTCAAGGTGGATGATCGTAGGGTTGTCGAGAAGCCGGCCAAGTCTCGTCGTTCTAGTTGGCTTCCTGACCCCAACCGCCGCTGGCCCGTTCAGGGTTGGTAGTTGTATATTGTAAATTTGTAGTGTAAGTTGTACCCATTCAATTCAAATTTGTAACAATTACTAAATTGATACTTAGTTTTTTTAATAATAACGCCCCCTGTTTCACTTGTTACGCCCCCTACTTTTTAAATAATTCCCATTTTGTCCCTGAATCTTTTTTGGTTTTTGTTTTTTTTGTTTTTTTGACGTATTGTTGACGGCCGGGTTTTAAGTTGGTTGTTTCTGAGACGGTAATTGAGATAGTTTGTGTGACGATTTTGAGACGGTTTTTGAGATGGTTCTTGAGACGGTTGGCCTAGGCTGTGTCGTGTAGTCCACACGACATGGCCATGGCTGTGTCGTGTGGTCTACACGACATGGCCTAGGTCCTGTCGTGTTTTTTACACGACATTGTATTTTTTTTTTTTTTAAATTTTTTTTTCTTTTCCGGATCTAGCAATGTTAACTCTCGTATTTTTATTTTATTTCTTACACGACAATTTATTATTAATTTTTTTTAAACGACATTGTATTTTTTTATTTTCCGTCTATAGTATGGAATAATATAATTTGGATGGGAAATTATAAACCGTCTCAAAAAAACGTTTCGTAAACCGTCTAAAAAAAAACCCAAAACCCGTCTCAAAAATCGTCTCAAAAACCGTCTCAAAAAAACGTTTCGTAAACCGTCTAAAAAAAAAACAAAACCCGTCTCAAAAACCGTCTTAAAAACTGTCTTAAAAACCGTCTCAAAAACCGTCTCAAAAACCAACTCCAAAACCGTCTTAAAAACCGTCTCAAAAAAAATACAGAAATCATAATCATCAACGAACGTCAAAACTCAACGTAAGACGCAGGGGCAAAATGGGAATAAATTGAAAAATAGGGGGCGTAACAAGTAAAACAGGGGGCGTGATATAGCAATCCCCATATCAACTAGTTTTATCCCCGTGCAAAATTGCACGGGTTTGTTTTAATATATTTGTTTTTATTAAATATTTACAAAATGAATTGTATTGTTAAATTTTGAAATTCACATGCTTATATATAGAACGATTCGCATAGAATACAAACCCAACAAATTAACACTCACGTACTCCGTATTATATATGAAATATGTATAGAGAAATTCAAACATTTTAAATCACATTATGAATTTAAAAATTATATAAATAACTTGATGCTTACAACTACTACAATATAACTTATGTAAGTAATGGATATAATTCAAGCGATAATAGCAAACTTGATTTATTTTTTAGACTAAATATTTTTTAATTGTAAAATAGTGAAAAGAGACGACATACATCAATTTGGCCTATTTTCTGACCATGTTCCAATCCGAGTCACCCGAACTATTTATGACCCAATAGTATATACTAACCATTGACAATTTTATATATGCTCGTATAACATTATTAAGTCATGTAATTCGGAAGAATGTGTTAAATTAAATTACATTTTTAAAAAGTGAATAAAAATAATTTAATAGTTTTTCACTAATGAATATTCACTTTATTAAATTGTAAATTATTTTGTTGAATATTTTTTTAATAAATTTTTGAACTGTTATTACTATAAATATATTATATATTTAATTTATTTTGTTGGTTAGTTCTATAAGTATATTTATATTATTACGAGGATTGTTTTTGTTTTTTAATATATCACATGACTAATTAACACCAATTTACTATTAAATCGTGATTCAATAATAGGTGAATATTAGTTATACTGTTATAAGAGTATTTAATTTTCTTACTAATTTGGGTAAAAATGAGGAAAAAATTTAATAAGCGGGTTTTAATGTATAGATTTGGTATAAAATCAATAAATCTTAAAAAGAGTGTATATTAAATTTTCACATAAATTATTTGTAAAATCGGAAAAAATAATAACTTATAAAACATTTTATAAATATTACTCATATTTTAAAAAGTGTAATTTAATTAAATCAAGTTAAAAAAAGTTGGTGGGCCTTAGTATATTAATGAGGTGGCTTCACCAAATTCTTTTAAATGATTCTGTGTTAATAAAGAAAAGATTTGATGAAAATACATGTTCAAAAAGCTAACCAATTGTAAACGTGGGACCCGGCTCTTTTTTTCCATATAATCTCTTTAAAAAAAGTGTGGTATGAACCATTCTATCTCAATGTGGTGGACGTGGTCGACTTTTCCTGGTTGTCAAGGTAGTCGAGATTGGGATGCGAGTAATTATTAAATGAGTAATAGAGTTAAAATGAATTGGAGGGAAGAGATGGGATTGAAAAGAGAAATAGATAGAAATGGAGAAAGATTGATAGTGTAAAAGTCTTCCTTTAAGGAAGTATTCCCTCTATTTTTTTATATCACCTCATTCTCCTTTTGGACACTATTCACAATCGAGTATTCAACGTCAGTTTTCTCTCAATCCGTTCACGGAAATATATTCATGTGAGATCTTTTTTAATTTGTCTTAATAAGATGATTAAGAATATCAAAATTTTATAATTTTTAGTAGTATATAGCTAAAGATATAATCGAAACAAAATAAGTAATGGCAAACGTGTATAAAGAAATGGGGTGATATAAAAAGAATGAAGAGAGTAATTGTTACCTAGCTCAATATCAAGTATTGTATTACCTCCATAACGAGGTAATAATTCCTCCCTCACCTCTTCTTTCCACCGTCCACAACCGCCACAAACCACTAATAATGACTCTCATCTTAAGTAAGCCTTTAAATTCTAATGCTTCTTTCAACTCATTGAATGCGAAAGTCTAATAAGATGTGTGTTACATAGAAAATTGTCAAAATGTTTTTATACATATTTACCAGAAAAAATCTCCTTATTTTTCACAAGATGTTTATAATCCTAATTCCTAGGCTTCCATATGTTTATATAGTAAGTCTTGCTTGTGACACGGGTTATCATTTGTGACGGATATTTTTTGAGATAAAATGGATATAAAATGAGTTAGTAGAGAAAGGGTACCCCATAAATAGTGTCGGAAAGAGAGAAAAAATAGGTATTTTGTGAGATGAATTGGTATCCGTAACAAATGAGAATCTGTGATGTTTATATAGTCCCCTATAATATACTTTAAGCCATTGATGGAGATAATTTTTACATTTTATGGTTAGGGGTGCGAAAAATTTCAGTGAGACCAAACGATTATGGACATAGAATAAATTTGAAAAATATTTGGAAATTTTAACCAATATTTTTAAATTTTTTAATGGTCATCACAACATTCACAAGTAAGACAACTGTTTAAAGCTATATGTATATACTCCGTAGTCCGTATATCGCAACGAGTACATAATACATTGGACCATGTTTATCAGTTGTTCTTGCAGCCTTACCCATACCGAGTTCCTGCATTAAATATTAATATATACTTCTTAACCTATTTACTAGACCTAGTTCCTAATTTTGTAATTTTATCAAGTCCTGGTTAGACCTAGTAATTCCGACATTATTTTTGGTTAAATTGGAATCACGTATGGGGACCACATGCAAATACCAAGTTCCTAAACGTGTTCCAACAGATCCATTTCAGACCATTTGGAACGAAACTAATTCTTAAAATTTATTTTACTTTACCTTTTTATTTAAATTAATTTTTGTTTTTATTCAAAACCTATCTCTTATTAGACCTACCTATAAATAAAATAATCTTAATATATACTTGTCGCTTAGTCCATTGAAGGCTTGGGTTTATATGGGTGGATAATGGTTAGCGTATGTGGCTGAGGTTAATTTCAGCTGGAGTTACACAGTTGAGCACGTGGAACGAGAAATTAGATGGATAAGTTGATAACCAGATGTTTTCCGAATACCTTTATCCTTACAATCAATTGACTACTACAACATCAGTATTCAGTCATGGCAAGTAAAACCTGGGTTGTAATCTCCTTGCTTATAATGTTTGTTACAACG
The DNA here is from genome assembly GCA_029255685.2 of Silene conica. Lineage (NCBI taxonomy): Eukaryota > Viridiplantae > Streptophyta > Magnoliopsida > Caryophyllales > Caryophyllaceae > Silene > Silene conica. Next base: position 5,444,059 of record CM055315.2, on the reverse strand, counting down.
ATTACAAGCGGTAGCGCAACTGAGTTAACATTCTCTAACGACGAGCCGACTCCAAGGAACTGGCCGGAGAAATTCCACGCATTACTAGTAATGAACTACACTGATACCAACAAGCTGGTTGTAAACAACTTGTGGTACGATTGGAAAAAAGGCCTTAATGCCCAACTTATGCAGTATCAACAAGGCAAGCTTGTTCACGCTGTGTCATGGAATAATGGCACTTCGTTTTATTTCACGCTTAGAGGTGATCGTGTAATCGAATGTATTCCCCATGATTTTGGGATCGGGATCGTAAGGCCCGACTTCTTAGTAGGCGCTAACTACTTGGGTCAGGTTCAGATTGACGGATACTTGTGTAATCTGTGGGAAAAAGATGAGTTTATTTGGTATTATGAGGATGTCGTTACCAAGAGACCGATTCACTGGCTGTTTTACACGGGTATTAATTATTAATTGTACTGACATTACGCCTCCTTGTTAAAATGTTTTTGACGTTATTTCTAGTGGATTAATTTGGTGTGTTAAATTGTAGGTTTAGATGTTCATGTAATGACATTTGAGGAGGTGGATGAAATGGTGGAGTCGTCTCAATGGCAAGCTCCCGATTACTGCTTTGACCAGACTGTCCAAGTTTCGACTGATTCTGGTTTTGTGGCGACTGAACTCTCGCGCAGCTCTTTAATAACACTGGATCGATTGTAAGGTATGATACTTACAATTTCGTCCTTGTTCATTGCTTGTAAAAAACGACCAGAAAAACAGGATGATCATATATAATCACGATATAGTAGAATTGTCCGAATTGACACAAATAACGGAATTGAAATGACGTGAAAATATCATACACAACCGGGATAATTCATTTGCGAAAAGTAAAGCGAAATTTACTCTGTATCGTCAAAAATACAGAAACCAGCATTATTGATAGAGAAGCCACCATCCACCACAAGACTATGTCCGCTAACAAATTTAGACTCATCACTCCCCAAGAACACCATGGCGTCCGCCACATCCTCTGGCTTACAGTACCTCCCCTTCAAGGTTGAATAAACCTTAGAGATATTATCATCATCCAACCCAAAGAATTTGTTAACCAAAGGTGTAGGAACCAGGTACGGTGAAACACAGTTAACCCGAATCCCATATTTGCCTAGCTCAACTGCAGTGTTCTTAGTGAGCCCCAGCACCCCGTATTTTGAACTTGTATACGCGTGAGAAGCAACCCCACCCATAACTGAGGTTACGCTTGCTGTATTAATAATGCAACCACTGCGGCCGGGGATCATAACCCGGGCAGCATGCTTGGTTCCTAAGAAGGGACCAATGAGGTTGACCCGAAGAGTTTCCTCAAACTCTTTAGGGTCAACCTCGGTTATGTTTGTGGAGGACTGCCTAAGGATGCCTGCATTGTTTACCATAATGTCGAGTTTGCCGTGTTGAGCCAGGGTGGAGTCTACTGCGTGTTTAACGTGGGCTTCGTTGGTGACATCGCAGTGGGTGAAGGAGGCTGACTGCGCACCCAGTTCGTTACATAGGGATTGGGCCATGTCGTCTTGGATGTCAGCAATCATGAGTTTGGCACCTTGGTTTACGAATGCTTTTGCGATCTGTGCGCCTATTCCGCTTGCTCCTCCCGTTATTAGCGCCACCTTGTTCGTCAGCCTACATATCAAATCCAGCCATGAATCCATGATAGTATGATATCGTGAAAGAATTTGTCAAGGAAAAATTCAAGTTGATGATTAAAAATCAAATAATTGTCTTGTATGTCCTAACTAGTAGCTTACTAGAACAAGTGAACAACTATCTTTCATACAAATTGTTTTCTTCTGCTCTTTCATACGGCCACTTTTGTCCCAAAGCTTCAAACGACTCATATGGACTCATTTATAACTAAATGTGACCCGGTTTAAACGTTAACATTTTACTATAAAAATGTGACTCACTTTAAATGGTCACATAAGGTCGTGATTTTCCAATCTCTTTGAGGATATATTCGTATAAAGGGAAACAAATAGTCGGTCATCTGTGTTTAACTACTCAACACTTTATACGAAGTTATGTACATGTGTCTGATACTCGGCCCATGAACATTGCTAATTTGCTATGACTATTGTTGTTAAACTCCCGATTCGAATCGTAGGATCGTACGATTTTACGATCCAAAAAGTGGTGATTGATCCCGATCCTAGTTAGTATCTTAATTTTGTAGGGTCTTACGATTTAACTTGCGTCAATTTTTTTTAGAGTAGAATCATAACCCGATCCTACGATCCTACGATTATATATCCCGATACTACATTATTAACATTTAATTTTATTTCAGTTACTAAAGTTTTTTCAGTTACTAAAGTTTTACCTATGACTTTTATGATAGAAATCGACTTTAAACGAGAATAATTAGTAGGCACATGATAAGATAAAAGTGTTTTAAGATCTAAGCCCAAGATTTTAACATATTTTGATAAAACAATTATATATTTTAGTTAATTTGCCGTATCTTACGATTCTACGATTCTACGATTCGATCCTAAAAAACTCATCGATCCAAAGTAGAATTCTCGATCCTAACAACATTGACTATAACACTCTAACACTTTATTTTAGACCAATAATTTGTCAACTTATCAAGTCTAACACTTAAATATACACCCATATCTAACGCTTCGGCCGAGTAAGAGTAATATAATCGGGATTTGATCTCATATAAGTTTTCATGTTTCTCAAAGCTCAACGTCATCAATCATGTTTGTTGGAATTTTTGGTACAAATAATATAAAGATGCAAAGACCACAATATTTTGTTATGAAATTAATGCAAATCCAACTTGTATTATTTTTCAATAGTAAGTCTTGCTTACGACGGGTCGCCATTTGTGACGGATAGTTTGTGAGATAAAATGGATATGAAATGAGTTAGTGGAGAAAGGGGACCACATGAATAGTGTTGGAGAGAGAGAAAAAATGGGTATTTTGTGAGAGAAAACGGTATCCGTCACAAGCTTGCGACGGATAGTGCCGTTGCAAATAAGAATTTGCGATTTTTCAAACACTAACAATAATATTGTCAATCCTCAACCACTTAGCTACTGGCTAAGATTAACAACTATTTAACATTAAAATCCTAATATGTACTCATAATGGGAAATGTAAAATAGATGGATATACCTCATCATAGTTGAGCTTGCCATAACTGTAAGTAAGACTGAAACAGAGCAACACCCTTGTACTGCAAAGATAAGCTTGTAAACTGTAAATGTATGCAATTTCACGTTCCATCATTGCCTGTCTTATAGGGAGGACTCTTACTCTTACTACTTCATTTCAATTCTCAATGATGTGTCATGTTTCCTTAAATATAGATAAACCCAAACGTACACGTCCTGTTTCATACTAATTCTGTTTCTGTGTGAATTATTGTGATACATAGGGTTGGGGACTGGGGTAGTTGGACGTTCATCATGTTTTCTACTTTTATTTTGTATTTTTTGGTGGGTTTTAATGTGCGGTCTAAGAGCACGTATTAGAAATTAAAATGGGGAAATATTATCTTGATTAACTCATGAGATATAGAATCGGTATCAAACAGTTGTGATGATATAATCAAGACAATATTAGAGCATCTCCAATAGACAGCTACAACACGTTGTAGCTTGATTTATTAATACGGTTTTTTAAGCTATTTTGCGCTTCGACTATTTATCGCTCCAGTGGTTGGATACAACATTTTCTAACATTATGGGTCCCACAATAAGATATTCCTCCAATCATAAACTTACCTTTTATTTTATTTTTATTTTTTTAAAACCTAGCTACATGCGTGATAGAGCTACCATGCTCATAAGCTACATGAATATTTCTTTACTCCAATGGTAAGCTACTTGCTTGCTATTTTATAAATATTGCAAGCAAGTCCCTAAAACAAGCCATTGTAGATGCTCTTACATCATTTGTATTTTCAATATATTCCGTATATTATTAGGATACACGTTAGAAAACTTTATATTTTCCATTAATTTGTTAGGTATGATACTTGCACTTCCCTAATTGTTGTATAAGAAAACAGGACGACCATTATTATGGAAGAGCAGAAGTACGAGTACTATTTTTTTGTTTAGGGGGACTTTGTTTTTTACACCACCGACAACCATTTTAACAGGCAGGGTCAAAGGACTTCTTATCAAAAAGGCAGAATTGATCTGAGTCGGATAATTTGATACGAGAATCGAATTAGTCACCAACAGAACAACCCAAAAACACAACCCTAATACTAATACCCGTTTTAGTTTAATGAATTTGTTTTACTGCCCTTGCTCCATCTCTCTCCCTTTCTGTCTTTCTCTCTCCCGAACTCTAGCTACTGTCATCCAACCACCGCCCCTTAGCCACCAGCTAGGTAGCACGGACACTTCTCGTAATGACCCGTACCGTGTCCGACACCGACACTCCACGGACACACGCCGAAATGTGTCCGACATTTAAATAGCCGTGTCTAACTTTCTACATTTATTTGAGCACGTGTCCGACGTGTGTCCGTGGTATTTGAGCCGTGTCCGTCGCTTATCGTCCACGGTATTTGGTTATCATTTGCGGTGAATGATGTTCTTCAGACGAGAAATGCGCTATAGAAAGAGATTAATTAGAATATTGATTCGAATGAGGAATGAAAGTAAATTTATTATCAAGAACAAGTTTTACTTTCATTTATTTAAAATTTATATCAAATACTTTTACAAAAATAAAATGAAACATTTATAACTATAAAATGTAGTATATTTTATTAAATTTAAATGTCGTGTCCCGTATCCGTGTCGTGTCCGTGTTCGTGTCCGTTTAGGTGCTACCTAGGCCACCAGCCACCACTCTCACTACCACCTCCCTAGCGCCCTTTAAATAGACCTTCAATCTATATCAAAGGCATGATATTTCAGAGCAATTGAACGACCATTACCGGAGGAGGAGATAGTATCATGCAAAAATACCGTTACAGAAGGAGGAGATAGTATCATACAAAAATCCAATTTTTCTAACATTTGCTATAAATTCATCGTGATTTCTGAAAAAAAAATCGAGATTTAAAATGTGTCTTGTATATGATTTTCGCAGGAAATTTCTCATACTCATCCGACTTTAAGTCCGAGTCCTAAAATAAAAATAACGAAAATAATAAAATAGAAAAAAATATTACAAACATTTAACAGAAAAAATAAAAAATAAAACGAAAATGTGAAAGAAGCGGCGACCACAATTTTGGTGTTTATGTATCCATCCATGAGGAATGGAGTGCTTGAATTGTTGAGGAAGAGGAAAGGAGGAGAAGAAGTGGCCTCTAACCATGAATATGTATCGGTGATGTAGTGAGGATGAAAGAGCGCAGTGGAATTGCGAGGATGAAAGCGCGCAGCAAGTGAACACAAAGATGGTGAATTTGTAGGTTTTTTTATTTATGATGATGTCATGTATTTTATTTTTAATGTTTTGTTCTATAATTTTTATTTTCTTTTAATAATTGAAATATAATTATTTTTTGAAAAAAATAATTACACCATAATTCTTATTTTATTTTTCTCTACAAATAGGTAGTAATATTTGATATATTTTGACATATTTTTCCTTCTTTTCTTTTTTAGATTTTATTTACTCTATTAGATATCGTTTTCTAACGGACGTTTAAGATTCGTACTTGAATAAAATTGAAAAAGAAAGAGTACATAGATAACTGATAATTGATAACATTAAAATTAAAATGATGAAATTATAAAGTGAACACGTAAATTAAGCTTACGAAAATAAATATAACACATAAATGAAGCTAACAATTCATTACGTCATTGGATAAGCTCAATAATTTTCACAGTTATTATTACATAACATTGGATAAGATTGGATAAGTGATATTTCAACTGCTTAATTGTGGTTGGTCTATTCAGATTACGGATAAGATTGGATAAGATTTTTTTTCTCTATAAATAAGTAATAATACTAACATATTATGTATTTTTGTATTTAATTAAATTAATGTAATATTCAAATGTAGCCGTTTGATTAAATTGACCGAGTCATTATTTTGTTGTATTTTGAATTTACATTTTCTCTATTTAAATTACCAACGGCTATATTGTCACTATTACCAACGACTTTATTGGGTCGCTATTACCAACGGTTATATAGTGCTCAGCTCTCTATTTAAGTTGATATTTTCAGTTCACAATTTCTCACATCCAACAATTTCCGACATTCTCCCTCTTGTATTCATCTCTGTTGTATCAAATTCAAATTACCTGAAAATGACTTACTGGATGATAAAGTTAGGGAGTTTCAAAGAGACGTGGACATGATAAAAAATCATGCTCCTAACTTTGTTACTCGTTTGAATCTAGTCATGCCAGAAACGGTATACATGAATATGTTACATTGTTCACCACCATTAGCAATGTTGATCTCAATCATATCCGGAAACGCCGATACTGTGCTGAGTCCACCTATTTTGAACAATGCAACAATAGGTAATGTTATTGTTATTTTAATTAATTATACCGAGAAAGCTATTTTGTATTGCGTTTTTTCAGATACTTATCTTTCGAAAGGCGAAGAACATCGCAAACTAAGGAAAGAAGTCGTCGAAATTATTCGACGTTTGTTCAACGTCATGAATCCGGAAACTCTATTGGATCTACTATCTGGAGATGGAAGATTTTTCATTCCACGCGAGCGTCTCCATTATTATCACGTATACAATGAGGTTACCATAGAGGAAGAGCTCGAATATTTACGGGATGAAAACTTACCGGCAGACCGCCTTAATTACTCTTCTAACGATAATTATTCATCTGGTGATGATTCTGATTATGACATCTGATGACGATGATTCTCACCGACAACAATATGTTTATGTACCATGTCGTTGTTGTGTACTAATGTTTCTTATTATTGTAACGGTAGTACTTCGTGTTTGTTTAGGTCATTATTTAATAATTTGCTTATTAAAAGTACCGCTATAACGTTTTAATTTTCGTAATCGTGGTTTGTCCCGTAAAATTAATTACATGTTTTAAATGTTATCTTTTTTATTTTTGAAATTGTCTTGGAAAAAAATCGAAATCGAATAACTATCGAGTTGAAAACCCGAACAAATTACAAAATTAATTGTATGATGTAAATAATGTGTGGGGTAGGTTAAAGTAAGAGAGATAAATGATGAAAGAGAGTATTGAGGAATAAGTGTAAATTATTGTTGGAGGAATATTTTTGTTGTAAATTGAAAAATTGAGGAATAATGAGGTGGAGGAGTAAGAAGTGATTAGAGAGAGTGAGATGAGGAGGAGTATTGAGGCCCTGTTCTTTTGGACTGAAACTTGACTGAACTGAACTGAACTAAACTTATAGGATCTGAACTGAACTGAACAGAACTTATAGGAACTGAACTGAACTGAACTTATAGGGACTGAACTGAACTGAACTTATAGGAACTGAACTGAACTTATAGGAACTGAACTGAACTGAACTGAACTTATAGAAACTGAACTGAACTTATAAGATCTGAACTTAACTTAACTTATAGGATCTGAACTGAACTTATAAAATCCGAACTTAATTAGCTTTATTTTAATTTAAGTTAACTATTATTATTATTATTATTATTGTTATTATTATTGTTGTTATTATTATTATTATTATTGTTGTTGTTGCTGTTGTTATTATTATTATTATTGATAAAAAATTAGTCTAAAACACAAGGTAGTTTAAAATATTTTTAACTTTATATATAATGGTTTGTTTATTGTTCATACATCTGCAATTACATTATGATAAAAATAATTCACTATTACAATTTTCTCTAGCCAATTATTTTTTCTAACAATGGTGATTAAGAAACTAATTAATGGGAGAGTGACAATTGGTGAGGGTGAGGGCGTCGTATGATGAGTTGTTTTTTTGGCATTAATGAGGATGATAGTTTGACATTAATTAGAGAGTAAATGACGAGTAAATTATTAATGAGTTTTTTTTTTTATAGATGACGTGTATTGAATAATTAAAGCGAAATGTTTGTATCGGTTGTTAAAAATAATACTCCGTATATAACTTTTCTTAATTGAGTTTATATGAACTGAACTTATAGTAACTGAACTGAACTGAACTTATAGAAACTGAACTGAACTTATAGGAACTGAACTGAACTTATAGGAACTGAACTGAACTGAACTGAACTTATAGGAACTGAACTGAACTGAACTGAACTTATAGGATCTGAACTGAACTGAACTGAACTTATAGGAACTGAACTGAACTGAACTGAACTTATAGAATCTGAAGTGAACTTAAGTTAAGTGACTTGAAGTTCAAAAGAACAGGGCATGAGTATGGTTGGAGATGGTCTCATGTGTATGTGACTGTCATCTATCATGTATTATGATGTTCATGGTACGGTGAGGAGAAGTAGGCCCTGTTTGGTAAACAGCGGATTGATATTAGCAGGAGCAGATTGTAAAAGCAGATTTGACCAGCAGAATTTGTTGGCAGTTTTGACTAGCATATTCAATTAGCAGAATTTGCCAGAGGTGTTTGGTAATTAGCAGGATTAAATTAGCAGGTTATGTCAATCATGTGTCAAATGACAAAAAAGTACATAAATAAATTATTGAGTAATAAGTATTTGTCAAAAATAGGGCTAATATTTTTTGAAGGCTAAAAAAATAATTTTTTAATTTTGTCAATATACTCTTTGAATATGCTGGGAGAGCAGCATATTCCACAAGAGCATATTGAAGCCCATTCTACTCTTCCAATATGTTGTTTACCAAACAGTCCAAATAGCATATTGTTTGGTCAAAACTACTAATTGCCTCAATATGCTAATTTTTTTGCAATATGCTGTTTACCAAACAACGCCGTAATTAAACTACACACATAGGATAATCGAGAAGTTTCCGAACAACAACTCCGCGACGGCACAAATCCTTAATTAGTTTAAATCTATTCTTTAATTTGATAATAATATAACTAGTAAAATTACGAATTAATTGTGTAATTTCGACGAATTTGATAAATTTAATTAACATACAATGGAAAAATTATAAAAAAGAAAAAACGGTCTATGTATTGAGTAAAATTCTTTATAAATGAGCAACTAATAACTAAAATAACAATTTTTTTTTTAGAATGAGGGGATGAATCCCCAGGCCCATGCATTTCGCACCACTATATGAACCACCACATGAACCATGTAACCCCAGCTAGACCTCTCAACTCCTGAGTTTCTACAAGTTTCAAGGTTTAATTCAGCTACCACTGGACTAACACCACTTGGTTTAAAATAACATAATTACTCAAATTGAAATCACTGATATGAACTTGCACACTCAAGTGACTCAACTAAGGCCCTGTTCTTTCTGGCTTATTTTCAGCTCGTTTCAGTTTAACTCAGCTCTATTCAGTTCAGTTCAGTTCAGTTTAGTTCAGCTCAGTTCAGTTCAGCTCAGCTCTATTCAGTTCAGTTCAGTTCAGTTCAGCTCGTTTCAGTTCAGCTCAGCTCTATTCAGTTCAGTTCAGTTCAGCTCAGCTCAGCTTCATTTAATTAATTTCAGTTCAGTTCAGCTCGACTTTATTAAGTACATCCCACATTATTATTATTATTATTATTATTATTATTATTATTATTATTATTATTATTATTATTGTTTTTGTTATTATTTTATTATTATTATTATTATTATTATTATTATTATTATTATTATTATTATTATTATTATTCTATTTATTATTATTAATTAATAATTCTTATTATGATTATTATTGTTATCATCTTGATGTGTTTCATCTTTGAGGTCAATGGACACCAATATCGCACCCTTTTTTTTCAATTTCTTTTCAAACTTTGTCCATGAATTTCTTCCGTTCATCATCATCCATATTTGAATCTGTTCTTCCTTGAATACTTTGATGTTTTATAACTGGAATACTAGGTTTATACATCCGAATGAAATTATGAAGTGTAAAAGTGGATACGATAATTGACATTTGATATTTCGCTGTCATTTGTGGCATGTTTTTCAACACCTTCCACCTCCTCTTCAGCTGACCAAACGTCATTTCAACTGTCATCCTCAAAGATGAATGTCGATAATTAAAATGTTCAAATATTTCGCTAGGAGGTGCATGCTTATATTCAGACACATAATTTCTTACGTTTGGATGGCTAATAGGAGACAAATACCCAAGTGTATTTGGGTATCCCGAACCCACCAAATAATAATTACCTATAAATGTTTATATATAAATATAATTAATGTTTAGATAATAAAAAAATGAAATACATGCCACATTTATCACATTTAGACGTAAAATGTTTAGATAATAAAAAAAATAATATATGTTAATTAGACGTAAAATATTTAAATATTGCTTTTGTTAATTTTAAAACACGTACAAGAAAAGAAAAAAGCAAAGTCCATTAGAGTTTACTACAAAAAAAAATACTTAAAAATTAATATTTTTTTAATATAATTGTTTTTTAAAAAATCGCAAATTTTTATTAATCAAACATTTTTTTTTATATTATTATTATTTAGTATACTTTAACTAAACTTAAATTATTTCTATTAATTTCAGCTTCATTTAGCTCAGTTCAGTTCAGTTCAGTTCAGTTCAGTTCAGTTCAGTTCAGCTCGATTAAATTCAGTTCAGCTCGATTCAGCTCAGCTCAGCTCGATTCAGCTCAGCTCAATTCAGTTCAGTTCAGCTCGATTCAGTTCAGTTCAGTTCAGCTCAGCTCGATTCAGTTCAGTTCAGCCCCATTCAGTTCAGCTCAGTTCAGTTCAGTTCAGCTCTAAAAAACCAGAAAGAACATGGCCTAAGGAGTCATTTGGTTCGGCATGAGAAATAAAATTCGCTGGAAGATTAAATTCATATGAACTTGAAAATCATGTGAATTATGTAATTGTTGTTTGGTTGAGTGTAGGAACTTTAATTCATGCGGGAACTTACACCTACCTAGAGGGGGTAGGTAAGTACATTAGGTAGGAATTAGAGTTTCCTACGAAGTTCTAATTTCCATGAATTAGGCAACCAAACAAGACTTAATTTTCCCACTTCCCATAATTTTACAATTCCCGTGATTTTGGAAGGCAATCAAACAACCCCTAAGCTAAGCTACGTCACACATGAGAACATTATTAATCCAGTCCTAAATCTATACATAGGCAACATAGCGAGGTAGTGTCTAGGTAAAATAAGGCTATTTTTCACTAACTAGAACGTACCATGAATTATTACTCCAGGTCTAATTTTACTGGAAAACTTCATTTAGAAGCGAAAAATCCACATTTATTTTAGAATAATTAGGTTGGCATCTCCAATCAAGCAAAAGCGAAAACATAATCCAAAGATACTAACACTCGACTAAGTAAAAAAAAAAAAAAAAAGAGGATGAAAGAAATAAAAGTAACAATCAAGCAGTAAACTAATCATATTCCCAACTCCGTATCTACAGGGTTGAACTGAACATCAGACTCCCAGCCCTTTATATCGTGATTTTACTTTGGGTCATCTGCAACCTAATACGGTAGGAACTTCTGTAACAGGTAATTAGCGAAGGAAAGATCTGTACACCACTCAGACTTGTCGTAATTTAAGGTTCTTCAAAATCAAAAAGGGAAATTATTTATGTACATCAATAAAAGAATTTGACATTGTAGATCAGAAATAATTGTCAGAAAAGTACTTGTTTACTTCTTAATATCTTCTAAAACAGCATGAGCAGCATTGCGTCCAGGTGCTCCCATAACACCCCCGCCTGGATGAGCTCCGCTTCCACACAGATATAATCCTCGTAATGGAGTCCTATGGTTGGACCTACGCGGCAAAAGTTCAGGGGAATTCAATTTGCTTATATCTACCGAATTAAATGTAGATAGAACGTCAAAAGAGACTATCGCGAGTAATATATTCAGCAGAAATTACCATCCTTTAACAGGTCTCATCAGAAAAAGGGAGTCTAGTCCCATTGCTCCATGAAAAATATTCCCTCCTGCAAAATTCATTTAGAAATATTGTCGTGTTTTTGAGGTACGTAGCTACAGGCGTTGAGAAAGATGAAGCACGATATCTGAATTTGGAGGAAACTAGAATTACCCGTCAACCCAATTAACCTCTCGAGGTCTGGAGGAGTAAGCATGTCGTATCCAATAATTGATGAGCTGAAGCCGGGCGCATACTCATCAATCAACGAGAAACACCGTTTCGCGAATGATTCCTGCAGTTCCGCAATAAAATCAATGAATAGTCAATTGACGGAGCCAGATTCTCTTAGACTCATTGAATCATTGTCACTTATCGATTTATAACGTGAGGTTTTAAAAAAAAGTTGCTTGGCTTTGCAACATTTAGCGATTTAAGATGTCTTTTATTCAATTCCATGAGGTCTCAAGTCCCCAACAGTTCACATGTGGCTATCTCAGTTAGGTTAGCTTGTGAGTTGCGAGTGATTATAGTATAGTTGACCTATCATCAATGTCTAACAATAACACGGGGGTAGAATTATCACTTACCCTATAAGGAGTGTCTTGCCAGCTGCCATCTGATGGCTGATATGGTGTGTACTGAATAAATAGGTTGATAACATGCTTCCCTGAAAATGAGAGCTTTAGGAGAATAACAAAACTGGAAGAGGTAATACCCCCAGGATATCCCGACTGCAGAGTTACGTTGGACTATTTTCGAGCATAATATATAAGCATAGCGGCTGAAAAATGAATGCACAAGAGGTAAAGTCTGCATTGATCTTAATGAGAATGTTCAAAATTCATGCTGAAAGTTGCAGCTAATATCTAATTTTAAACAAAATTACAGCGCACTTGATTCAGTAACATTGGCTAAAGCAATAAAAAAATTACTCAGCTTATAATTGCCCGAAAATCAAAACTTTTTTGATTCCAACTTCCAAGTGAAGTATTTTCCAATTGATCACTGTATCTATGGTATTCAGTGTATTCTTCCATCAATCAAATAAATTTAGTTGGTTAGATTTTAGAAGGCAAGACGCAACTAACTCCCTAAGATTATAACAACTTTTCCAGTTCAGCAGTAGTCCAATACAAGGAAGCAGCAAAATTTCTCTGTACCTGGAGGGGATATTGTCTTGTCTAAGGCAGAAGGAATTGTCATCTCAATAATAGGTCTCCGTGATGGCAAGCCATTCCAAGCATCTTGACATGCTGAGTGAATCTCGTCCATGCTGCAGGAAAGGGTTATGCATCACAAAACAATTTTAACACATCCATAACGAAGGACAAAGGACTAGCTTATATTCTATCCACTCATATTTAATTTCGAGAATTAATAGAATCCAAATAAAATCATGCTAGTCCGGAAGAAGCCCTTTGACATTTGATGCCACAACCGGCAAGCTCTATTGGTTCATCGGAACAATTCTTTTGTCCTTCACATATATTTAAGATGGGAAAATTGCAAGTTTGAATTAAAACAAACTTTTGCATGGTGCACTAATTGATGAAGAATTTTCGAATTTCAAGATGACGAGTTCTGTGGGATTCAAGGCACAACTTGTTCAAGCCTCAAGGGTGAAATCTAAATGCGTCAAATATATAGTTAGGATGGAGAGATTGTAGTTTGAATTAATACTAACTTTGCACCAAGTTATGATGAATTTTAAACTTCAAGATGATATTTTTGATGATGAGTTCTAACTTCTATGGGATTCAAGACTCAGCTTGTTTTAGCAGCAGCAAGGGTGAAATCTAATTGTCTCACCCAACCCATCCTCAAGAGTGTACTAACAGCCATAGGTAGATGAAATACAACAAAACTAGTAGAATGCTATATGTTGCATCCACAACACTAAAAATGAGTTATACCTCTCTGCACCTATGTGAATTGTCCCAACATGTTGAGGGCCCACATCTGTATGGCTATTGCAACATTGAAACTGAGGCAACTTATCAACAGCTAGATTAATTTTCGTGGTTCCCTGATCAAGCATGGCCCAGCATAACTCGTGTCAGTGACTTTGTTATGAAGAATAGAAACCATGTCTAAATAAAGGACAACTCCAAATAACTCTACAACACAACAAAAACAGGTCAAGTATATTTACTTTTAATGTAGTCTCCTCTAAACCTACTTCCTGATGCCTAGAATTTCTTAAGCCCCGACTATTCTCTGAGATACTGAGAGCAGCAAGAGACATCGTACAGAGTATACGATTCAAATATGCTGAACTAAGGAGATGAATGTTTGGGGTAGGCATCAGAGCTAGGATAACTTACATATCATCAAAAACTTGACCATAATTCCTAGGACTCCCTCTTTCCCAATAGGTTGCTTACACTTTTGGAAAAATGAATGCGAGGATTTTGAAGTGTAATAACCCAGAACATAAGTAAGAGTAGTATATGAGACAAATCTTATATTTGTGAGATAAAATGTCATGACCGGAATATATTTATCGGAAGCATAAATAGAGTCTAAAGTATGACACTCTACAAGAGCTCTGGCCTCTTTTAAAACAATCCTTGTGAATTTGTCACGTCCAAGAGTGGCAGTTTACACCTTGAGGTTGAGGGGCTTTGCACCGAATGCTATTCACTTGTATATACAAACTTTTAGATATGCCCAAAAGCTCACATTATCGAAGTAAAGTCAGTGGTAACTGGCAAGTACTCCTAGTTTAAATAACGAAGTTTATCATTCTGATCTTAGAAAGAATGTCTACTACACAAGTTTCTTGTCTATCGTTTCTGAGCGAAACATGTCTTGAAGATTTAAGGTAAACCAAGTCTTATCCTACTTTTACCTCTTCTCACCTTTATGCATCCTTCCACCTGGGGCCCTAATCTCAATCATGATACTCTTTAGGTAATGTGCTGAAACAGTGAAACATCCAAAGAATCGCCCATAGTAGACTACAGGTGATTCAAGCATAGTAGATTTTTTTTTTTTTGGTAGATTCAAGCATAGTAGATTTTAAGGAGACTAGACATGACACATCCGGGGATGCATATGTTTCCATCAAATGAACATGTATTTCTAACAAACACTTTAGATCTCTGCATACTGACCTCGAGAGTCTATACATCAACAGAACAAAAAGACATGGATACAATAGAATGTTGGAGCACTTAAATATTGTTTGCATTTAATGAATACTACAGCTGAAATATTCATACCGAGCTATAATCCAAGTTTTTAATGGCACAAAGAAATTCATCAGGAAGATTGTGATCTGGTACTAGTTCCTGCATCCAATTAAAACATTATAGAATGAAAGAATGTTAATTAATTTTGAAAGATGAAAAATAAGAACTTGAAAGTTGAAACCAAGAGTTCAAGGCAAAAAAGCCTATACGCAACTTTTTGATTAGATGATGCATGTTATTATTATGCATGTGTTTTCAAAATTAGTATAGATGTGGATAACATAGCAAAAGCTTACCACAAAAGTTTTATATGGAGTTGCATTTGATAGTACAACTGAAGACTGAACTTCTGTCCCATCGGCCAGCACTACCTAGAATAAAATTATTTTAGTCTGTTGACCTATTAGCAGTTACAAAAGTATTAGAATGTATAAATAAAATAGCCCACCCCTCTCACTGCTCCAGAGTCCTCAATCTTTAACTGTGAAACCTAAAAACATTAAAAACAATTCTTTATCAGTGAACTATCACTGAGAATACAACAGGCATGACCAATTCACATGGTAAACATACAGAGGATCAAGAGAGCATGTGAGAATATAAATACCAATTAAAAACACTACATAATTGTGTTTAGACGGATGCATAAATCTAAAATTATACTTCAAATACAAGATACAGAGTACAGATTAAGCTGAAAAGGACGGACCAAAGAGGTCAACAAAATCACAGAAATGGGAAATGCCAAAGAAGCGAAAGCAAAGACAACTTTTTCAACAAACAGGAAATGGTGTCTATCCATATGTCTCAGGAATGTGGAATAGGATAACATGCACTACTGATCAGACCCAGAGATCCGCCAAAAGGCAGTTGCCAGTGCCAAAAATCTGTCACACTGCAACAGCGAACAGCAAACCCAAATAACTGTAGCTTTAAATTTGTTCTTGCAAAATTACCTCAAACCCCAATATTGACAAGTTTCCACTTAGTTCCATTTTATATATGGAGCCACACTGAGGAGAAGAATGAAAGTCCTGAAACTTTGATCAAATTAAACTACTTACTTCAGCATTAGTCACTACATGTGCCCCAGCTTCTTCTGCAGCACGGCTAATTGCTAAGGACACGGATCCCATCCCGCCCTCTACGTACCTACAAAATACAGTGCAGGCTGCAAGTAGTCACAATTTCCATCATGCTGCAAAATGACAAAGGTCATAACATAGTGGTAGAGCAATCACAGGTTAAGTAATTGACATTATGGCTCAAATTATCAAGCTCTTATGAGAAATTAAGGAATTTTTTAAAATGTGTCCATCTTCAGACACAGCTACACTTATTAGCTGGCATCGTTTAGCTGTTGTGGTGATAAAACCAGATCAGATACCTTGACTATAAAGTTGCTAACTAGCTCGACAAACACTGTCATGGTTGATTTAGTAAAATATACATCACTGAGAACTGAGGATAAACAGAGTAATAGTCATCATAAGATACTTACGACCATATACCACGATCTCCATGTGTTTCTCCCATCACATGATGTAGCAAAACATATCCACTACCTGGTGTGTGGATACTTGCCTATAAGAGAGTGATAAAAGGAAAGAAAAAAATCTTGTCAATGTGTACATCTTATCACTAAGCCAAACAATTTAGTGTACTAAAGACTAATAACTTATTTTATGGACTAATGGCGCAGGAGCCCTCTCAAATCTGCCCAGGTGTTTGACTTTGTATAGACATATAGTGTATTACCCTCAATGTAATATTTGAGCAACAGATCATAAATTGCATGGTGCAATTTGCACATAAAACAGCTCCAAAGAAAAACATGTATAAAGATATAATTAAAACAAAATCACAGTACGGTAACACTTAAAATTGTACGTTTCAAAGAAAAACATCTCCAAATTCTACATTAGTTCTAGTCCTACTTGCTCCACATAAACGCAACTATTACTACCTAATCAGAAAATTTGGTCATAATAATCTCTTTGAACAAGAATCATACTAATCTCTTTGAACAAGAACGCCTTATGCACAATAGTTATGTGCCAAACTCTACAATTAGTGATAGTAATAATCTCCATGGATGACCTCATAAAAAAATGATCAAACGCATAAACATGATGCGGTTTGGCATAAAGGCAGAAGTCACTACGGGGTCATCCCCGGGAATGGCTACTGTTTAAAAAATTTCATAACCAAGGTATTTAATAAGGTGTCAATGATTTTTAGAACAGGTAGTACTACTACCATTAATTGTAGAACTTGGAGATCGTTTTCTTTGAAACGTACCTTATTAAGCGTTATACTACCTTATATTATGGGCTATGATCATGTTTTGATTAGGTTTTGCACAAGAATTGTCGTATCACTCTTTGTTGCAATTTATGATCTAGTGTTCAAAAATTACACTGTACAGTATGTACACTATATGGCTATAAAAAGTCAAACACATAGGGCGGATTTGGTCCCATTATCCATAAATAAGTTATTGATACATATAATCAGAGTTATAATAAGCACAAACATATTGGGCTTGGTTTTAAGATCAACACTAGATTATTTGGTTGGGTGATAAGAGCTACACTACTGTCAAGATTGTGAATCAGTGTTAGAGGAAAAGAAAGAAAATCACGCGAATGCACCATTGATTTGGCTCCAAACAAAGAAATTTATAAAGAAAAAGTTCATACCGTGCTACCAATTACAGCATCAGTAGCGATGGTTGCTTTAAGAACATCATTCTGCAAACAAGCAAAGGTGAAGCAAGATAGAAAAGTTAAGATTGCAAATATGAAGACAAAAGTGCAACACCAAACTAAAAACCATGAAGATGAGGGAAAAACCGGAGTAGAGACTAACAAATCATTCACATTGGAAAGAAAGACCGAAAAGCAAGGACATTTGGAAATCAGTGGTGTCACACAACCCGAATATACTCCATAAGTTTGGATACGTGAAATTTAATAGTCAGAAGCAGAAAATAACACTCCCTCCATACTTTTTTTTTAATTTCTCCCTATGACCCTGTTTGGTAAACAACATATTGGCCAATTTTTAGCATATTGAAGGCTTTTAGCATGTTTGACCAGTCAATATGCTAATTTTCGTGTTTGGTAAACAACATATTAAAACAGCATATTTGGGGTCAATATGCTATTTTACAATATGCTGCTTACCCCAGCATATTGGTTAGCATATTGTAAAATAGGAAAGTTTATTTCATTTTATAAAGAAAATTAAAAATCTACTAATCCTAATCTGCTAATAACCAAACACTCAAATTAATTCTACTAATTATAATATGCTAGTCAAACCTTCTATTGCAATCTACCATTTATAATCCGCCATTACAATCTGTTTATGCTAAAATTAATCCATACCAAACAGTGCCTATATGTCTTTGAAAGCTTCTCAGTTACCTTTTTGGGTAGTTCCTTTGATATCTCTTCATATCTTCCTTTGGTAATGATAGCTACATAACATAAATTCCTTTATGTATAAGCATACACTTCACCCTCTCCAACCAATCCAACCCAGTCCAATCCCATCCCACTACCAATCCTTCAACCCACCAATAGCCTCACCCGCACACCTCCAAACTAACCAATCTACTAGACCACTAACAGCCGACCCACCTAGTGATGAGACCGACTAACCACCACCCGTCTCTCTTCTTCCCACATCTGGTTCGGTAGTGTGGGTTTGAAGGTTGTTATGTGGGTAGGGTGAGATGTTGTGCAGGTGGGTGAGGCAGTGCAAGTGGGTTGCAAGGTGAACGTTTGAGGGTTGGGTGGTGCTGAACTGCTGATGGTGATGTTTTATAGTGGGCTGAGATGGTGGCTAGAGAGAGTTGTATGGTGGATTGGTGGGCGAGAGAGGGCATATATAGTGGCTGGTGGGTAGAATGCAAGGCAAGTGAGGGGTAGCGAGTGTGTTTTTCATTTGTCCTTAAATAATCCGCCATACATAAATGAGAAGTTATTAATGAATTGGAGGGAAAATATGTCGTCCTTCCATTTCGAGCCCTTCACTTCTATCTTCAATATCTCTTTAAATATACTCCCTTCATCCAATTTTTATTGGCCCTCTTTCTATTTTGGGAGGATATATGGAAAAGTGATGAATCACCTACACTAAACCCCTCCCTCCTGAATTAAAGAGTGTTGAGACAATATTGTTGTGGTAGAGAGGGTGGTAATTATTATCTAGGGGCAATATTGGATGAACAAACTTTTTCGCTACTAAATTTAGAAGGGAACAGTAATTTTGGGATAAATATCATGAGATGTATAATCTTGTGAACATTTTTCATGACGAATAAAATGATATAGTGTTTTCTCCTCTTTTATAAAATAGAAAGTTAAAGGTTTACCTTGGAATAAAAACAAAAAACAACATTTAATCAAACCTAGACGGACTAAGGAAAACAGGTAAAACGTTACCTCAAACCAGTTATTCAGAACCTTTGAAGCTGGGGACAGTAAAACGTCCATAAAATCACTGTCATCAAGAGATAATTCAATTAAATACTCCAAATTTTCAACCTTTGAAGTTTAGTACTACAAGCAAATACGAGATATTTAGGGTATTGCTCACATGTTAAAAGGGAGTAGTAGAGTAATTATGCATTCAGATTGAAGACATTGTTAAAAAAACTATTCATGGAACGGGAAATCAAATCCATCTTACACCATGTCTTTTTGCCCAAGGGAAGCTGCACGATGAAGACAGCTAGACCAAAAAACTGATTTGTACATCTTGTTCTTCATTTTGTCGCCGAAAGATGAAACACCTTCTAAATTCTCAGGAGTATGTGAGTCTAGAATAGGATCCAAGAACTTACAGAAGCTTTCTAGCTGGCTCTCATATCTGCAAAACGGCAAAATACTTTGAAATTAACTAACAGATGACATGCAACCCGCTATTGTTGATTTGTGGTGCTTTATAGTTTATAGGGAGCTCCCGTCTTCACACCGTAGTCAGTCCACAAGTCTAGGGGAGAGAGACTAAACATTATCTTGACAGTGTCATCGAAACTCCTAACTCCTTTTTTATTAGAATCAAATGAAATTATCTGTCCGTAAGGGTTAACAGCAAAGCAACAGTAATTAATCTCATTCAGATAAACTCCAAGGGCCAAAATGCCTGTAGCTTAGCAGAGGTGGAGCGAGGGGGCTAGCAGTTTATAATCAAAATTTTCATGTTCTTTCCTAACTTACTCTGCTGTATTACTAATCCGTTCCACTAAAAGTTTCCATCTATGTTTGAAACTCATCTAACTTCAAATCTCGGCTCTGCTAATGCATTATGGAGTTACAATGTCAAAATTAACGGAACTTCCGAAAGAAGTAGAATTACCAAGATGTAACACAAATGAAAGCAACAGAAACAAAATTACATCCAGAAACAAACGGTAACAGCCTATAACCTTGGAAAAGCATCGGCATCGCGTTGCGAGAACTTGGAGATCTCGGAATGAGTGAGCTCCTTATCCGGTCCCAACAATAAATACCTCCCATCCAAACACGGCGTAAATGAAGACGGATTCCTCCTCAACATTTTCAATCCATGCCTCTCCAGCTCCAATTCCCTACATTACCATCACAAATAACATAATCACTAACAATTCTCACTTCTACTATCATTAAAACGAGAACAGATTAGAAAAACCGTTGCAAAACACTAAAAGCGGAAAATACTAGTAGTGGTAATGTAGCAGTACTTGATGACGGTGGGGCGAAGAAGGCTCTGAAGATAACTACAGCGAGAGAACTTAAAACCAGGAAACAACTCCTCAGTTACGGCGGCTCCACCGATAACGTGGCGACGTTCAAGGACGGCAACGGAGAGACCGGCGCGTGCAAGGTAGGCGGCGGAAGTGAGACCATTGTGGCCCCCACCGATGACGAGAGCGTCCCACTTTTTGGACTTAAGCGCGTGGAGTGAAGTCGCGGCGGTGGAGAAGTGTCGGCGGCGAGGTAGACGGAACATGGTGCGGTGGTTAGGAGCGGCGGTTGCAGGTGGCTTCGAGAGTGATGAAGCAAATAATAAGGAAGACTATAATTATTATTCCTATGATTATACCGAATGTTAATACATCCATTTAATTGTTCAATTGTATTTTTTGGGGGGTTTGGTGGGAATTTGGGGTGGATCACATGGATTCCGTTAGTGTTCAGTAGGAAGTAAGGGAGTGTGCACTGTGCAGTGGACTCACGCCTGCTTGTTTTAAACTTTTAATGTTACACGACTACACGAGTAACACCACCACGAGTCCACGACAGATAGTCAGATAGTCGTCTCAGCCTGGTTCGCAGTTCGGTGACGAACCGTTTTCTAAATTTGATTAGGTGCCTCGGTTTCTAAAATAGAATTTTCGTAAATAGGGTTTTCTATTAGTTACTAATAATAAACTTTTTTTTTTTGGTACGAATGAGGGGCATAACTTACTGTAATTATTATTAGCTATTACACGAGGAGTACTCTTCCAAAAATATCGTCTCTAAGAATAGGTCTTAAAATAGTACTTGGAGTATCTAAAAAAACAGGATTAACACTAGAATGGACTCCTTGATTTGCTAGGAAGCCTGCTGCTCGGTTTGCTTCTCTATATGTGTGCTCAAAAGCTTGATCGACCAACGAGTTTCCTTAATAAGGTCCTTGCACTGCCAACCAGAAATTTCAACCCGTTGCTTATTAACTGGTCTTCATTTATCAATCGCACACATGGTTGAAGCGAGGTAACACCAATACGGACATAAAACGAATACATGAAATAAAGGGACTTTTTCTTACTCATCTTAGTTGTGTACCATTTTAAAAACCATCTCTGTGTTGCTAAGACCATGTTTATCCGTAGGTCTTGTAACTCTACTTAGCCCTAGTTCCTATATTAAAATACTAATTTTTTTTTCTTAACCTACTTTCAAGCCCTACCTCTTCATTTATATCATTTATCAAGACCTACCTTAACCTACCTTTAAGTTATACTTTTTTACACTAAACAAGGTCTAGAACGAGGCCTGGAAAGTGTTCCAGGAGGTCCAGATTGGACCGTATGGACCTAGTTTCTTCAAAGGTGTTCCAACCTTTTAATTTCTTTTTCCTTTTTTATTTGTTATTTTTTTGTCTTTATTCAAGACCTAGACCTACTTAGCCCAACCCATAAACGTAGTCTAATACTACAACCCAACCTGCATGCAATCATGGCTACTATCACGAAAATTTTGAGACCAACACAAGCGCCCCAAATGTAGTAATAATCCCACACACCCCTATTTTGACCACTATAGTTTCAGGACTCGTCTTCCTCAACTCCACCTCAAAGCTACTCCATACCATCATCCACAACAGCCACCATACCGATTAGAAACATCCATCATCTCATGCTACCCACCCATTTACAGTACGGAGTACTAAGAAGATAGGAAAGCGCTGAAGAGATCAGATATATATATATATATCAAGAAAGATAAATAGGAGAGCAGATAAATCTGATTATGATAAGTGCTGGAGGAGATTGAAAACCTGATTTCATACAAATTTACGTCGGAATGACAACTCAAAAATAAAAGGAGCACAATAGATTTATCAACAAACAGTTTCACACTTCAAAATCCGTTGAACGAGCTGTGATTCACAGAAGTTAATCCTTCGACAAGTGTTATTTAGGATAATATACTAATTACACCTAAAAAGACTAGCAAGATAAGGCATAAAATCAGAAACTCCTACGTGCAAGACGTGAACAATGAGACGATACAGCATGTGAAGCTGAAGTCAGTCAAGCATATAAATCCTCGAGGCAATGTCCTGAACTAGCCAGTCAAATCCCTCGAGCAATCCTTCTCCAGTGTAAGCACTGCACCCTTCGATTTTCCAGTGCCGGGTTTTATCCATGGCATCCAAGTTAAGCACCTAAGCATTGAATGATGCCGAATGAGAGATAAAAAATACATGTACACACAAGGAAGATAACCGATCAGTTCAGGGTTCGGCTGCAATGTGAATCAGTCAGACGACAGGAGAGCAAGACTTCATCTAAAGGTCATATGAATTTTATTAAATTAGTTCCATGGTTGCAAAACTGATGAAAGATATTTGTCTTAGGAGAGAAAATATCACGGATTTATATATTTACATGAAGTAAGACAACAGAAAGCTAGCCCTTCTCTTGTCCTATCTTACTTTTACCACCTTGTTTTCCCTTCTTCCACCTTTTTATTATTTCCTTGCCTTACATTGACTTTTTGTTTGGCAGATGCAAGGAGATGGTATCATTTTCCTTCCAAATAGTTCATATGGTGGAGCGTGGAGCTTGGAGCGTCAAAGGGATTCAATAGGGCTTATAGGAAGGGAATTTGCCCCCTCCATTGTCCTCCATATTACTCCATCCAACAAGGAGTTGGAGTCCTTGGAGAATAAGGCCTTGCTTTCGTAGTTGCGATAACTCATAAGAGAGAATGTTTCATGAAAGAAACTACTTAAAAGTAGAATCACGTTTCGAGTAACAAGTAGGAAATGAGACATTCAATTTCAAATGATTGTCCAGTTCGATCGGATGGAAGAACAGTTTTAACGTATTAACACCCAAGAAAAAAGAAACTTACTTTGACGATTTCAGCTGGTGAAAGTGCGCCTTGTATATCCTGCTTATTTGCAAAAACCAACAAGGATGCTCCCGATAGCCTCTACAATGAAACAAACAATTTAATCCCATTTGAGGCAAAGTACCACTGCGTCAATCACTATTACATATCAAGTTCACAAACAATGAAGAGTACATCCACAATCCCGTAATAACAATGGTATCTAGTGTCAGCACTTTCATTACGCTTTTGCAAACATATATTTTGCCCAGGTTATTTTTTACACCCTCTGATACTCTTTGGACATGTACAACTTATTTTTCTCATTCAAAAAAGCAAAACGTTCACTCTAGAGCGTGGACAACATTTAGACAGTGTCACAATATTATCAATAGACACAAACTTGTTACGCAAAAGATATGCCAGACACAAGAAGAAATATGAA
This sequence comes from Silene conica, assembly GCA_029255685.2. Taxonomy (NCBI): domain Eukaryota; kingdom Viridiplantae; phylum Streptophyta; class Magnoliopsida; order Caryophyllales; family Caryophyllaceae; genus Silene; species Silene conica. Next base: position 5,419,860 of record CM055315.2, on the reverse strand, counting down.
AAGGTAAGTACCTCCTCTTTCAGCAGATTATGCAGTTCATTCTTGCAGTCATCTAATCGACGAACATCAGAACTATCAACTACCCATATCAAACCATCAGTCTGTTCGAAGTAGTTCCTCCAGTAAGCTCTAATAGTTTTTTGACCACCCACATCCCATATATTGAGAGTATACCTGCAAATTTTTGCATCAAACGCAATTTAAGTACCCATCTTGTATTGTCAGCAATCAATGCAATTACCTTGTCCAAAGACCAGAAAGGCAGATACCTAACATCATCCTATATTGGAAACAGTTGACAATAGGTCATGATTACCATAATAGTCACTTATGGGATAGGTTTTCTTCACTAATGTCAAAAAAAAAATTATTATTTTTATAGCACAAATTTCCCCTGTTATTCAATAGAACCCGAGTATCCAGAGGTCAGACCTTGACACTTTGGGCTGAGATAAAGAGCCAGATAAGCAAGGTAAGGAGGAAATTCACAGTTACACACAGAAGTAATGTACGGAGTAACAATACTGCTGACATGCAGAACAATAGGAAATCACCCATTTCCGGCAACCACCTTAACTATAGTAGAGCAAGAGAATAACAGAAAATACTTATACGAGAAGGTCTCACATGTGAGACAAATCATCTAGCATATAATTAAAGAGGAGGAAATAAATATCATGGGAGCAATAAAGCTCAAAATAAATAAACAAAGGGAAAAAATGAGGGTAATGAACGGAAGATAAGGAGTGGTGAAAAGAAGATGAAGGGGTAATGAGGGAACTATTAGCCCATCAATTGGGTAGTTACTAGTTACTCTGTACTAGCTTATATTCATCTCTTTCCACCACCGCCACCACCATATTTCATTCGCATTAACAATTACCCCAAATCTAAGAGACTCCTAGGGAGTATAACTCCATTTGCCTGAATTACCAAGCTTGACCGGTCAATACTTTAATAAAGGCTACAAAGCACATAGCAATGCTCAATACTCAAAATTTGCAACGAGCATCACTTAAAACGAATACTCACGATTGCAGCACTTGTAGCTAATGTTGAGCAGTATAGTTAGCAAACTTGGACTATGATGACTTGTAAGCCTTGTTTGGATATCATAAATGGGGGGGAATGGCCGAACAACAGTGGCGTATATGGAGGGGTGCAGGCCTCTGTTAAAAAATAAGTATAATTTTGTGTAATTAATTGTCATATTAACTATGTTGGTCTAGCGATTGAGTGTAGGTTTTTATTGTCTAAGGTCAAGGGTTTACTTCTAGTAAACAATTTTTGTTCAATGTTTTTTTACAATTTGTTTTATTTATATTTTTTCCAATCACACAATAAAATATTTTGTTATAACCAAATTTTCATTATTATTAATATAATTCCGCAACTTTCGTAATTTCGTTAATTTTTCGCAATCTAAGGAGTCCTAGAATCGCCTCTGGTGAACAGTTCAACTTTTCTCCACTAAAGCGCTACTAAGTCACATTGGTAGATCTAGGGAGCAATTCTATCACAACATCAGCCAAATCCATATCTAGCAGATAAATAATCCCCTTCCCAGTTCCCTTCTTAAATACTATCCAAACACACTGGTAGATTCTGGGAGCAATTCTATATAACAGGTTCTACAAAACACCCTCCTCCAAAACACAAATTCTCGTGTAAGGCGGTTTTACACTAAAACCAGCTGATATTCTCTATATTGAGCTGTAAACAATCGAATTAAACAGAAAGACAGAAATGTAGAGAAAGTATTACTTTTGGTAGGAGATGGTCTTAATATTAAAACCCAAAGTAGGACTAATAACACTAGTATCCTCTCCATTGATTTTGAGAACTATGGTTGTCTTCCCTGAATTGTCCAGCCCCCTGCATTCAATTTATTCAACATTATATTAATCAACATCAAATTTGGGTAAATTGTAATTTTTAGAAAAACAAAATAAATAAATAAATAAATAAACAAAAGCAGATAGTGTACATACACCATCAGAATCCGCATCTCTTTCTCTTTTCTCTTGATCTTACGGATTATGCTAAGTAAACCCATGTTTCTAATTGCTCTTCTGTTTCTATTTTCAATTGATCTGGAATTTGATTGATTTTGATCTTGATTTTACGGATTGTCACGGTTCAAGACATGAAGGTTTGGAGGGAAATCAAAGGGCCTGCGAGTTGGACCGAGTTATGCCACGGCATTTTTGGGCCCAATATATTGTATTTCGTTTCGTTATATCGATCGTGGACTCGTGGTGGCAAACTTGCGTATTTTATCACTACGTAAATCGGGTAAAGGGATCTATCGGGTCGGGTTTGAATCATCGCAGTTTTGACTTTTCATTGATTTTGCCATTTTGGTTTAGTTTGTTCGACTCGGGTTATTTTTGGCTTTATGTTTTTTTGGCCGGGTTCGCTTTAGCCTTCAGGTCAAAAGGATCAGATCATTTATGGGTAAATGAATAAGAGAGACAAACTTATTTGAAGTCCTTTCGATTTACTCAGAGTTATGTTTTTTCGATTTGGGTGGTTTCGAATGAGGTCTTTTTTGGGTTGGATCAGTTACAGCCTACAGGTCAAAAAAGTTGGGATCATGTTCAGTTCCGGTCGCTCAATTCAGGTTTCAAAAAAGTTGGGATCATAATTCGGGTCAATTTCGGGTCTGGGGTCAACCATTTTGAGTTGGGTCAATCGAGTCGGGTTGTTTTTGCTAGGTGTATTCACTAGAGCAATCCTAACTTGAGAAACCCAACCAAAGCCCGCCTCGGTACAAAATGAACGTGACCTAATGATGACTTGTACCCAAATTCTGACTAAGGTTTATTTGGAACCGAACCTGACCATGTCTGAAATCAGTCGTAACTCGAGTTAACTTGATTCCGCTTTGAACCGACGTGCGACAGCTGATGTAACTCGAAATAAATATAATCAGAAATTGATTTGAAACTTGGTCTAATACGAAAGATAATCTGACATCGACTCAAAATATAACATTGACATAGAGAAATGTCATGTTTGGCAAACGACATAAGTAGATTTACGATAATGGATAACCTTGGCAGATTTTAGTAACATGTTTGACCATCAAATTAGATTAACATAATTAAGAAAACGTGTTTGGTAATTAGCAGATTATATGACAAATCTACCATTTTCATGTACAAAATGAATATACTACTGCAATCTGTTCTTATTTTTTTATTTTATTCTTGATAAAATGTGAAATATATATATCAAAAATAGGGGATAACAGTTACAAATCTACAACAGCTTCTCATAACTCGAAATCAAGCATTCTAGGACTCATCTATTTCCTCGCTACCTCTGCTTCTGTATACTCTCTGCTCTGTATCACCAAGTTCTGCAGCCTTATCTCTGCCATATCAATGATTAATCTCCCCCAATTTTTGGGGTTGGAGCAGCTGGGAGTTCATCCTCGCATTATTTCTTTGCTGCCAAATATAATAGTGAGATGATGTCCATATCACAGCTTTCTCCTTCTTATGGATATTCATTCTCTGATCGTTATTAGAAGGCTATCTTAGACTTGCATTCCAGTCTTGGACTTGATATGGTCCAGCACTTGGGCACTATAGGGGCATTGAAAGAATATATGATCCCTCGTTTCCTCATCATTTTCACACAGACAGCAACTATTATCCTGGCATCTGCCATACATGATTAGCCTATCCCTTAGGAGAAGGTCATTCCTCATACCAACCAAGTAGTGAATGCGTGTTTAGGGACATTCCAGCTACTCCAAACTACATTAGACCATGCGACCTCAGGCTGCTTTGCTCTTATCCAAGCATACCCTTGTTACAATGTGTTCTTATTACTATCATATACAAAAACAGTAGCTATCGATCAATATACTATCTAAATATGTCATTAACCAAACAACATCAAATAGTTATGGAAATATAAACAATCTTTCTATGATACAAACTATGTTTTAAAATCCCATTAAATTAACCTAGACCTGTCCACACTTGACTCGGCTCGAAATCTAATGTCACCCGACCCATAAATAACCCGTATATAACACGGTTTTTTCAACTCGAACCTGTTTTAACCTGTAAATAATGGCTTAAACCCGAGCCGTAACGAGTTAAACGTTGGGTTGAAATAATATATCTTTTTAAAAATACACAATGTCAAATAAGTATTGATGACTTATAATTTTTTAAGGAAAAATATGTATATATGCGGTATATCATGTCTTCTCCTCAAACCACATACCACATAATCATTTCGAGGTGTGTGTCAGGCAGGTCACTTCACCGTGTACGTTGAACGACATTCCACGTTAGAACCATCAACTGATCATCACCTCGTACCATATTGTTCATATGTCACGTCATCACCTCAAAGTGCGTGTTACGCCGTCACTTTCACCTTAGTACGTCCAAATCGCATTCCGACCTTGTCATCAGCACTGCCAATCAGAAATGTGTGAAACACCATCACTTTCACCTCACTCCACGTCACCATTGCCACCCCATCACCTTGGACCACTTGCTATGTCATTACCTCGAAGTGTGTGTCACACGCTCATTTTCATTGTATTACGTTGAAACACACTCCACGTCAGCACTACCACCTTATCACCTCATATCACATGTCACGTCATCATATTTGCATCTTATTACTGTACTTAATGAGTTAGTGTGGCTAACGATGATGATAACGATGGTGATGTTGGTGGTGATGGTGAGAATGGTGACAATTAAGTTGATTAAGACGAGTAAGAGTAGAGAAAACGTATTAATGGTAGGAATTGCAATATAAAAGAAGCTTTAGAAAATGCGAGAAGAAGATGTTTTTCTACCCGAACCTGGCCCAAAATACGTATAGACTTGGCCCGTATTTTACGTGGCCGGTATTTTTCCCGAACCCGAAACTACCCGGCTCGGAATCCATCCGTTCAACCCGTTTGATAGCCCTACATTAACCTTTTTGAATAAGTAAAGGTTTCTATCTTTTAGCGATATAAACAATCTAACTAACAATCTTTTGATGAAGTGAGAATTAAACATTGCTTCATAAAGCCAACAAGATTGTTGACTTTATGATTTTTATTGGATATTCATGTTCAACTCTTTCGAGGTGATTTGAAAGTCGATGGCTTCAACTTCTCCTACTCATTCGAAAGGAGGAGATATGTTTATTTAGAAGTATTAAAATAAAGTTTCTTACTTCTAGAACTACTAGGTTTACTATTTCCTTATTGTAGTAGAATGTTTATTTCCTAGTTTAATTAGGAGCCTAGTTTATTTCTTAATTTAATCAGATTAAAATAAGGCAATTAGTCATTTGGTAGTCGGTTAAGGAGTTATTGGTTATTCCGGTTAGGAGTCTAGTTAGTTAGCTATAAATAGAAGTCTTATATTCAGTTTTTATTCAAACTCAAGTATAATAAAAATCGTCGTTTTGTATAGTTGTGCAATTCCAGTTTTGACACGTTCCAATTCAACTTTGTTTTTAATTGGCACGTTTCCAAACATTAACTTGAGTTATAGTCAATAGGTCTTTTTATAATTCACCATTATTCGTTCTATAGGTCTAGTTAGATTGAGTAAATATCTCATTGGTTCGATGTCTCGACAAAATTCAGAGCAAATATCACATTGTTTTAAGATCTTAATTACCAGACTTTGAGTCAGATATCCTTATTTCGTTATTGTTCTTTGTTCTATTAAACAACATCCGCGTAATTTTCGTATCCGAAACTAAAATGAGAAGAAGTTAGATGAACTAAACCGAACTAAAATTTTCTGAGATGAACAAAATTTGATATCAATTTAGCTAAACTCAATTGAGCTAAATCAAACTGAAAGAATAGGAGGTTATATTAATTCGAAAAGAACATAGTCGAAAAATGTACATATAGCATCAATTGTGATGTTTCTAATAGGGCTAACCCTAAGCCTAGAGTCGTAGGCAAACATGGAAACTTCATAGCATAGACCAACAAAAAGGATTGAATGCCTTGGGAGTGAATGACAGTTGGACACACCAAATCCATGGAGGTTGAATTGTTCATTAACAATCATGACAAAAATAACAACACATAACTCCAAAAATGAAAAATTAAATGAGTGAGATATTAGAGTAAAGAAAACTTACTAACATGCACAATTGCACATGTAGAGAACAGTAGACAATGAATAACACAACTGGCCTGCCTTATTCATGTGAATTTTAAGACTTCTCTTCCAAATTCTATAATCAATGCTCTCTTTATTATACATGGATTTAATCACCTGCCTCTTCTAAAATTATTATTATTATTTGCTTCCTCTATACATCGACTGTCAGTCTCACTTCCATCTTATACTTTGATCCACTACTTTGCTATTTCTGGAAATTCTGCAATGTTTGCCCGTGAATCGTATTAGTATTTAGTCAATGCCTTCTTGGATTTATATTCAACTGTTTTTATTTGCTCATGCATGCACAATTGGCTATCCCCTATGCCCTATCTTTGTAAGTTTGAGTTTATGACTGGAGTGGTTGAGCTATCCGACCTTAGTTGGGATTCTCGTTTCTCTTAAATAATAGAAATTTTGAAGTTCTTAGTTAAAATTTCCGTTATTGTAAAACTTATATAATTATACTCCTTTGTTCAGCTGAATATTTTACACTTACTTTATTTTGTAAGGGCAAAATTATTAGGATGCATGTTAGACGATTAGGCCCATTTGGGCCGGTTATTAGGGTTTGCTAAACTAGAGTTACCAAGATTAAAGGTACTATAAATATCACCGTATATCTATGTAAATCGATCCATCAATAATACAATCTACATTACGCATTACTTTCCCTTCTATAATCTTATCAGAAATAGCAAGTGTAAACCATTGATGGATAATTTAATACTTATTTTGTGGTAAAAAAATAGAATAAGAAACAAAAAAAACATTGCTATTCTTTATCAAATAACGAGAGTTGGATTTACCGGTTACGTATCAGAAGTATTCGTTGGATTATCAAATCATGTTACTTAGCTAGAATAGAATAGACGAATAGTTGTCCAAAATGTCTTTTTTTTTTTTGGGTTTTGTGATTATAAGTGTGGATTGTGGAGTGCATGTAAATGTTTAATCACTTAGTTAATGAAGTTGGTAAAGTCTTTACAAAATTATATTTTTGACCTTGGTTCGAAAGATATCAACTAAAGTAATCTCTTTGTGAGGTGAGACTCCCTCTGGACAATAACGTGTTATACGACGTATATATTCAAAGTCACATCCATAAATTTTGTTATATTATAATTATCCGTCATACATATTAAATTAAGTTTTGTTACAATATCTATCTTATAGTAATATGAATTACAAAAGGGATATATTGTAAGATTATTGTCTAATGCGTAAGCAATAGAGCAAAAGTTTAGAATGAATTAGAAATGGGATGATGGCATCACGATCCAATTTAAAAAAGGGTGAAAGAAAAGGACAAAAGAACAAGAAGAATCCAAAACATAAGATTAAATAGTTTGAATGAAATAAGTGGACTTGCAAGTTAAGGAAGTAAGATGGCCAAAGCACCATTCCCAATGTTATTTTCATTGCCCCGACCATTTTGTTTAAATGCTTTACCTCCTTTGTGGGCATCGAATCTCCCAATACCGCAGCTTATATATACTATACACTACTCGTATTAATTTAGAGGGGTTTATTTGCGGGTTTGGGTCACGGAACCAAATATTTAATTTAGTTTGTACACGAATTTGTTGGCAAAACATCGAAGTGGAATCACACCGTTTCTAACGGTTATAAACAGTTTGATTAACTATTTAAAAGTTATTTGCGTTTTGGTTACCGATTAACTTGTAATCGCTTTACATTTTTTTTCCAGTTTTTGTTAATTTTATCTAATACTATAATTAAATATCATTATATATTATATTAAACAATAAAGTTAATTAGGTAAACTTTAGTATTATACTTTAACAAATTTTGAATTTGGAAATACTAAGAAGTTAAACGAAAGAACAGGTTTTTTGTATAATGTTTTAATTTTTTGCTTATTTTTTTATCAAACGGTTCGGTTCGATTAAATTAACCGATTTTCTAAAATTGTGAACCTTAACCGAACTGATTATATAAAAAAGTTATCGGTTCGGTTCACTGAACAGCTTTATCAAAGCGATGATGTTCATTGAACATTAAGAATGCACGGTATTCAGTTCATTTATTCTAAGCACTCCTACATACTAGTACTAATACTCCTATCTATTTATATTTTTATTTATTTTGTATGGACTACTAAACCGAAGTTAAAACACAAAGATATCTCCTATGGACATCAACATTTAAGTAAACACAAATTCTTCTTTAGGACGGTAATATTGGGTCCAATAAGCGTTTACTTAAAAGCCATTAAATATAGAAAGTGTTAATTAAATGTGCATATGTACTAATGATGAGGGGTGAATAGATAAAAGCAAGAAGTTAGTGCAAGTTAAAAGTAAGGAGTTTGTAGTGTTGTGTTCGTCTGTATTCGATTTGCAAACGTTCATCTGTTGTTTCTTGTGTTGTGATCACATAATATAATCATAAAAGGGCAGTACATACTACTGATTTACTGAATCCCCTTTTTCTCTTCAATACCCACCCCCAGCTTTTTGGCATTGGGGTTTACGTTGATACGCTACTATACTACTATATGCCCTTTGACCGCCATCATTTTTCTTCATGCCGTCTCCACACCACATCTTGCTCCACTTCTATTACCTTAACTACTCTTTTAAATACGTACTATTACTTCAATTATATTGTACTAGAGAAACCCCGGTAATGACGCAAGCCGATGCTCGGTCATTGCTGACCATGGCCTCACCATTACACGGTCATGGTGGACTAGACACTTTGTGCCCATGGTTTAGCCAATGCTCGGTCATTGCTGACCATGGCTTAGGAAATGCTCGGTTATGGTGCACATCAGGATCGTCTCCGAGATTTCAGAGACCCTGTGTGAAATTTCGAAATGAGCCCTATACCACTATTTACATAAAATCACAAGTTAAATAATCATTGGGTCATTCTACATTTCATGAATACTAGACTCACTAACCAACACTCCCTCCATTTTTTTCCAAATAGCAAATTTGATCGGTCCAAAAAATCGGGGGCCTTGTGTAACCGCGCGGTCCATACACCCAAATAGTTGGCACTGGTGCACATGGCTTAGAAAAGAATTTTTATTCGAACGGTTGATATATTACATTTTTATTTGATTGTCGATCTCTAAGAAATTGATGAGCATATCATATTGTTAGAGAATATTACGTTATATTGTATTATACTGTAATCGAAATAATAACTTAATAGAATAAATTATACATTATATTACGATATGTTTCAGATATTTGAAATATTATAAATATAGTACATTTGTATTCATTCCGAGACACAAAAGAATATCAATCAAAGTATGATTGTCTTTATGCTTTCTCCCCCTCTCCGTCTCTAATACATCACTTGAAAAAAAACAATCATACTCCTATTACTTGCACTAAATTAAACGGAAAATACGATAGATTTGAATTGATTTCACTTGTGAAATGTTATGTACATACTCCATAATATGTAATTATATATTTCACATATTCTCATTTGTGATGGATATGTCTGTCGTAAGCTTGCGAAAGGTCAAGTAAAACCATGTGAGTAGATAAAACAAAAGTAGAGCACTAGGTACTTTATAGCAAACTATTTTGTTTTATCAACCAACATGGGTAGTATTTGACTCGTCGTAAGCTTGTGACGAATATATCCGTCACAAGAAATTATATACTCCCTCCGAGTCTGTATGATTGTTCCTGTTTCCTTTTTCATGCGAGTTTCGTGATTGTTCCTATTTCCTTTTTTAGTAACTTTTTTGTGGTCTAAAATCAATTCAGTGTGGGGTAGGGTGTTTTGTGTGGTTTAGAATCATTTTCTTATTTCTTGTGCATAAAGCAAAAGGAACAATCACTCAGACTCAGAGGGAGTATATATTTCTTATTATCGATCAGTATTTGATTGAGCTCTATACTTAGCTTGTATAGAATTATTTGAAAACTAGTCCGTACATTAGGAGATGACTTCATACGCAAGATTATAAGAACATGGGGGATGAATGACGATAATGCATAGAACAATAGTACAATCGTTCAGTGTACACAACTACTATTTCAAACCTTTAATATTTCTGCAAAACAATGTGCAGAAACAAACAATTTACTAAAATTGTAACTAGTGTATGTATCTTATGATCTTAGTACAAAATTAATAATTAAGAGAAAATGCATGTCAGAGATTACGTACACTTAGAGAAAGAGACACTAGTCACTAGTCAGTGGTCACAATCGCTCGCTCACCACGAACTCATTAACCAAAACACGGTCTTACTGTAAGACGGTTTTATGCAATACTAAAGTCTAATTAAGAGAAATTGACTAAGTATAATTAGTAAAAGCCAGTAATTTACTGTTAATCCGACATTTATTTGGGATCTCAATGTAGTAATACAACAACCGTTCCCTCTTTACGGTAATCGTGCATTACTAGACATTTTGCTGCCCTTTTTTAGATTTATTATTAGTACTATATCTGTTAAGTTATATAGTATCTGGATTATGTTAAGGTAATTAAGATTATTAAACAAGATCAAACATAGAGCATATTCTGGACCACTTCCCCTTAACAACATGCATCTGACCATTACCTTCTCAGCTTGTTACTACCAATGTATTTCGCCTTAGTCACCATAATAAATATATAAAATCTACCATGTTTCGACTTGTGGTGGTCGTTTTTTTTTATAGTACCGTACTTATGTTTTTATGTTTGAATTTTAGTACTCTAAGAGCAATTGTAATGTGAGGGTTCTGTGTTGGGTTTATAAATAAGAACTTTTAAAAAAAGTTTGTCTCATTGCATAATAAAACTTAGTTTTAAAAGGACAAACTTGGTCTGAAAAAAGAACCACGTTCTTCCCAAAACCAAGAAATGTATAGACGTAGCAAATCAATTATGTTCTTATTAAATAACTTTATTTACAATTTCTCCATTGTAACAAAAGGCAATTGTAAAAATATGAATGCTCTAATTTTACAAGCTTAATTTATCACAAACTCAAGATAAACGTCAGAAAAACATTAAGTTTGACCTGAAGTTATACAATGCATTTGACCATTATGTTAATTCCCATGGTTGTTAGTAATAATGTGTGTAGCCTTAGTCACCAAAAAAAAGTTATTTGGCCGAACTGCGGTGTATTAATACGACCTGCTTAGTCTATCGTAAACTTAAAATAAACACTTTAGAGAACATTAAATTTGAACTGACTATTAAAACAATGATACATGCGAGATCAAATTGTCTCCGGAAATAATATATACGATGATGATAGCGAAAGAAAGTGAAGTCAAAGTAGTAGAAAATGAAAAGGGGAATCCATATAATATACTATCATTTTCATACAATGACACTAGCAAGTTATACTCCTAGATAAGCTAGAGTTTTGAGACCAAACTACTGACAAAAGGGAAATAATAAAGAAAAAAAACTCAAAAAAATAAAGTGAAAAAATAACATAAGATTATCTATAATGCAATCTATCTAGAGTACAAACTAAAGAAAAGTGGAAAAACTAAAGGGTAGACAGCAACTACAAATATTAGAGATTTGAACAAAAAAAAAGTTGAGTTATTGGACATCTTGGGGACATAGCCTAACCTATGGAATCACAACCATCAACATCATCCTCTCATTCCAATCAAACGTCGTCGTTTTCTAGCATCCCAATCGCATGCCCCTTCTTGTCCTTCACTTTCCTTTTGACTTGGAACTTACGGGTACAAATTAATTAAAAGTATGTAATTAATTAAATTCGTCTAATTTATAATTTTTTCGGTTTCAAAGATTATGTTATAATCATAATTGTCGAGTTCATCACCGGGTGAAGTCATGGACAAGGCCGCTAGGACGGTCATGTGTTAACCAAGATAGGAACTGAATACCCGAGTCTGACCCGCGGTCATCCTCCATGAATCGATACTCGTTTGGGGCTCCGTAACATTGTATCTTTTGTGGAGCGGCTTGAGTGTATTGGTGTGCCCATGACCCGTTGTAGTAACCGTGGTGTGGGTCCATCATCCCTGCTCCTGACCCGGCATTGTTGTTTGCTGCCGTGGTTGTCGCCGCCGCTGCCCTTCTTTCTTCTTTCTTAAACCTTATTCCACACGCATTGCATAGGGACTGCACATACATATACAATGTCACACAATTAATACTTACAAATTAATTAACTAAATTCGTGGAATAATTATTTAAACTTAAATTTGTATGAGACGGTTGTATACATAATGACTTAATTTTACGCGTTTTTTTGAGTAATTAATTAAACTCGTCTAAGAATGTTGTATGCATAAGACCATCCCCAAGCAAGGTTAATGTTAGACCATGAGGTAGGTCATGACCTTGTTTGGTCATGGTTAATGGGTAATTAAGAGAATTAATTGGTGACCAAATACACTAATTTGTGACCTTATGACCAACCAAGGTCAATTTGTGACCTTTGGGAAACAATAATGACCTTATTTGTGACCACTTATGTGGCCACTTGTAATTGGTTGAAAAATAAAAAACAATAAAAACATTAATTAATGTTTGAATTTTCAATGATTGAGAAGGATGTAAAGTGAAAAATGATTGGGTTGATGACCTAGGTCGTGACCTTTTGCTTGGGAGGGTGAAGATAGGTCGAGATAATTAAGATGTGATTAACGGTAAAACCGGGTCGTGACCTAGTTAGCGTGACCACTGCTTGGGGATGGTCTAACGACGCTTAATATAGAAAAGTAGGTTGCATGAATTGTAACAATTATTCTCTTGGGACTGAGATTATTCCAAGACATAATCATCTCAAAATTAACATTTCCAAGAAAAAATCACGTCGACCATAATTTAATACAATTAATAAAACGTACCTTGGGACCGCGAGGGCCATTTCTCCAAAGAGGAGTCGAAGTAGTATCGCAATTAGAGCAACGACGAGCAAACAAAGGATCACCACCGCTACCGCCACCACCACCGCCGCCGCCACCGCCATTACTACTACGACTAGGCTTAGGAGTAGAATTAGAAGAAGATTGTTTAGGATGAAGTAAATCCCAACAAAAGGAAGAAACACTATTACGATGTTTAGTAGTAGTAGTAGTGGTGGTGGTGGTGGTGTCACCATAACCATTATTGTTACTAGTGTCAAGATTGGTTAAACGAGTGGAAGGAGTGCCAAGAGAAAGAGTACAATCAACGGAAGAAGGCGGAGACGAGGAGGAGGAAGCGGAAGCGGAAGCGTAAGATGAAGACATGTAATCAGTCTCATATTGTATAGGCCAGTAGTAAGTGTTAGCATTAGTAGGCTGGTGACCACAATACTGATTGTATGGTCCGCAAGATGAGCATGGACCCACCATTTTTATGATATTTTTTATAGTTTTAAGGTTTTTGGTAATGTAGGTTGGTTGGAGAAGGAAGTGTCCGAAATAAATAGGGAATAGAGAGGGAAGAAGTGGGTGAAGAGGGAAGGAGGAAGTGAAGGAGTATATATAGTGATGGAAGGGGGAGGAAGAGGGAGAGGAGGGGAGTCTTGGTAGTCAAAAAGAGGGCACGTGATGAAGAGGAGGTGGGGAGGTGGAACAGTCTTCCAGGGATCTGCCTTCGCCGATCACGAGGTGTACAGTTTTAAAGCAGTGTAGTGTGAGGAGAGGCCCAGACCTTGATTCTTCATTCCCTACATTACTACATTACCATTACCTTAGCTTTGCTTTTACTCTTTTTTTAGTGGGACATTTTACTCTTTTATTTTTGATATTTCATCTTATATTTCGGCTAACTTTGAGTCTTGGGTGTTAACAACCTCACATCCATTTAATTCCGATTAGTTTAATTCTGATAGTACTGTATAAGCTAAAGATAAGTTTAGGTTTTCTAAGTTCCGATAAAAAATAATTTTGTGTGTAGTTTAATTTAGATTTTATAAGTTTAACTTAATTCATATCTGAAACGTTTAAAGAAGCCCAGATCAAATAGTTAAGTTAAGTTTAGTTTAGAAGAGAGCGTAGAATCATTATATAGTTAGAACTTAGCAGCAATTAGGCCTTATAGGTGTTTGTTTTGATAATGGATATGGGTACAACTTGGATAGTGGCCTGGGTTATCGGGTAAAAATAGTCGAGTATGGTTGAAGCATGGGTACGATCATCTGATGATAATAATTTGGACATAATGGCGAACCTGATACGTCCCGGGTGGTCATGCTTTCAACTTATGAGCTTGGCCGGCAAGCCACAACACGGCTTAATGACTTGTCCATTAATAAATGAGCTCATCGATTAACATGATCAATACGACCTAGTAACAAGGTTTGTTTCCTTTTTTTTTTTGAAAAACCACAAGGGTTAAGATTATATATAGATCTTCCGCACTCCGCCATTGCAATCTCGTCAATGTACGAAGGTAAGCCAACAGTCCACTCCCGTCTACAATTCATCCATGGACGATCGTGAGCAAGTTTATGAGCAACTCTATTACTAATACGACTAGAGAAATTAAAAACAACATCAAAAAAAATGAACATAAACCGTAAATGTCATCATAAACAAGACAAAGATCGCTTAGCCCTCGTCTTCGCTTCTTCAGATCTTCGATCACCGTGAGGCAATCACTCTCAACAACCACGCACCCTCTGAAGTCCCCTTCGCCGTGCCTCCGTTAGGCCCAGGAGTATGGCTTCTGCCTCCAAACACCCTGCCTCCCTCAATTCTCTCCCCTAAACCGTGACTCCCCACATCGTACTCCCCTGCTCGTCGCGACACACCACTCCTAGTCCCATCCCCAGCCCTTCTATTCTCCCTGCATCCACATTGACTTTATACCAGCCCGTGAGCGGTTTCATCCATCCCTATACGTGCTCCGAGTTCCGCGCTTCGTTAGCTTCCCCATTATTGTCGGCCTCCCTCATGTCCCTGATTATATCATGTACCCTTGTCACTACACTCATCACATCCCATCTCTTACCTTCAAAAACCCATTTGTTTCTTGCTTCCCAAATGGCCCAACGCCCACTCATAACCTTAACCCAGACATTCACATCCTCCTCCTTTAGCAGCTCCTCTGCCCAGTCGCTCACATTCACCATCCCAGTCTGACAACACGCCTCCAGCCCAAACCTTTCCCAAACTTCGTCTACCCAACCACAACCCCTCACTACATGTAGGCACGATTCCGTCTGACAGCAACATATGGGGCAGATTGCATCTTCCGTTCCAATACGTTTAGAAACATTCTTTTTCGTAGCTAAAGCCTCATTGCACAATTGCCAAAAGAAGATTTTTATACGAGGTAGCACCGGTACTTTCCAAACACGATTCCAAAGCCATTTTTCGCGCGCATAGTCCGACTGTTTTCCCGCCTCATTGTTACCATCCGTCATTTTACTATAGGTTGTTTTCACCGAGTAGTTCCCATCCTTCGTCAAATCCCAGCACCATTCGTCTTCGGGTCTGTTTTCACTCAATCTGATGTTGAGACTTCTTTCAGCTTCAAACGGAAGAAACCGCTCTTCAATTAATTGCCTATTCCAGCCATTCCCACCACTCACCATGAGGTCAACCACTTTTGTGATATTGTCAGTTATACCTATAGGAGTAATCACTCTTCTTGTTTCTGTTCCATGGATCCAAGGGTCAGTCCAAATCCGGGTCGCAACGCCATTGCCGATACATTTTCGAATCCCTACACTAAGAGGTTTGTTTCCTTTTCTACAAATAACATTTTACTTGATACAAACTTCCATCGTATCAAATAAACCAACATTTGTTGATAAGTTTGCACTGGATTTATGTTGTAAATGAAATGTTACTAGTTTTGGTCGAAATTTATAAACTTTTTACGATTTGTGATGGATTTCTCTAACAATGTCAATGTCGCGATTCATGTTGTTTTCCATGGGATTCTGCGACTAATGTTTAAAAGCATAACTATATAGCATAGATAAGTACATAATTTGACACGATTTTGTTTTTTGGATGGATCACATGTTCCTCTCCGCCATTATTCCAACGCTAATATATTTTTTTTACTTTATGGTGGGTTAAATTGGGGTCCCTTGGGCCTAGACATGCGCATATAAAAATTTATGGCACAAGGCAACCAATTTCCTTTCGTATTCGAGGTATAACTGACACGACTTAATCTTGGCTTTATCGGATTTATACTCTTGTGCGGAAGCGTTGAATACCCTCCAATTGGGTCTCTTCTGCAATGTCTCTGATTCGTAATAGTACACATTGTTTGTTTTGGGCTAAACCATCCAAGATTCACTTATAAATTTCTTTCCAAAATGTCGTGTGTTATTATATTCGATGGAGACTCCTATGATCTTCTATCTTTACACCACTGGTGTGAGATTTGACTTGGCACCAGAAATTCCTCCACTGCTTTCGTTTGCAAAACTTGGCTTGCTTCTCCCCTTTGCTGCTTCGTCAAGTACAATTACAAATTTTGCAATCAAGCAGTCGAGTCCCTGAAGGGCCTCACGGTCGACAGATAAATCCCCTCGCATTTTTTCCTCTCGCTTTGCTCGCCCTCGATTCTCTCTCCTCAGTCTCCTCCCTTCAGGTAATCTCCTTTGCAGTCGACGGGTAAACCCCCTCGCCTTCATACTGAAGCCGAGCCTATTTCCTTAGTAAGAGATTTATCCGCCTCTCCATAGGAGTCGATCCCACTTCGCACTATCTATCTCCTCTCCCTCATGGTCTTCACCTTTCCTGCTATCTCCTTAACAGTCTTCTCCCCGTCTCGTTATGCTCGACCTCGTTTCTCTCTCCTTTCGGGTCCTCTCGCTTCACTCGAGCCCTTATCCTCACCTTCGTATATCAGGCGAGTCTTCTCCTTCCGGTCGAGCTATCAATACCCTCTTTTAGGTCCTCCCCTTCGTACCTCAAGGGAGCCTCCTTCTCCTCTCCCGTTAGTCGATCCCCCGTTTGTGATATCTCCCTTCGGTCGCGTCTTAAACCCTCTCGTTAACACTCGACCTCATTCTCCTCCTCTCCTCTTGCACTCAATCCCACTCCGCACTTTCTCCTTTCCTCGTCTAAAACCAAGAACCATCATCGTAACTCGCACCTTGACCTCCATGGAGAAATCCCCACCTCTAGAATCTCAATTTCCACCCCCAAAGCATCACCAAGTCCAGGTTTCCTTAACTGATACACCATGTGCCCTTGCACGGAATATTTGATACACTTACATACCAAACTCCCCGAATTTCATTATAACACTCTGTATTATAATAAAAACAAAAATAAACATACAAAATAAGTGTAGTATCTTAACATTTTAATTATATAAATCCAGTGATAAAGTTAAGCCTGTCAAGATAATCACAAAGCAGCATATGTATTGTTGAAACCCCCTCACTTGGGGTTACTCCGCACTCGACACAACCCTGTGTCGGGCCGATCATGCTACTATGCTCGATGCTACTCCGCGCGCGCCATCTCAAGCACAATCACCACATCGCACCTTGTGGTACCAAGCCGAATCGTCGGCTCTGATACCACTTATTGAGTCCTCCGCATCGGGCTTCAGGCTTATAGAATTAGATGCATGAGACCTGTTTATAAGCAAGTGAGATTCCATTCTAGTACCAATTGGTGATAGGAGGAGTAACCCACTTAATTATAAACTAGTTCCTTCACTATTATTCTATCAATGTGGGACAATTCCCATCACACACCCTATGTGTAGAAACCTCAACAATCTTTATCGGCCATAGTCCAAGATTATTATTTTGGGTAAATCAGTTGACATAAGTATTTTCTTTTACTTATGTTATTTATAATGATGTCATTGCAACTACATTGTTAAAATTCACCTAAATCTTCCACAAAAAAACACTAAAAAATCATTCCACGTTAAAACTTATGCCTAAACTCGAGTGAACATTGGGTTGAATCGGAGGAAGTAGTCAAACACTCAATAATCATTGTCATCCGTTCATCTCATTCTTTATTTCAATCATCAACCCAATATAGAAAAAACTGACCAAGTATTTTGAATCTTTTACGTCCTTAAAATCTGAAGAAATATAATCCGAAGTAGCGAACGAACCCCACAGATCCTGAGTTTTAATTTCCAATGAAATGAAATGATGAACCTCTCGGAACCATTATCTTTACTACTCATGAGTATCTCTCTTTTCTTACACCATAATCATGCATACAGCATACTACCTACCAGTACATGCAAAATTCTTCGTCAAACAACCACCGTTGATCACGGAACAATGACCCATCTTATCTGGATAATCACAACTCCCCTCTCACCATTACACTACGTACTTCCTTCCCTTGTACTCGTATATGGATTTTTTTATCTACTTATGTAGCCAGTCTAATCAAAATCAAATCATTCGAATAATTTCAGAATGATGTACCATTTCGTCATGTAGAAAATATGCCCTAGTCACTGCAATTCAGCCTATAACTATACGCAAACTCTTGCTTAAAATGAAATTAAAATGGGTTAAATACACAGCAGTCAACCGGTCTTGCTTGTGACGGGCTAATCCCGTCATAAGCTTGTGACTTCTTACAAAAAGGGAGTGGCTTAAAGCTTGTAAAAAGAGTGTTAGTCTAGTGGTAACTGAGTTAAACCTTAAAATTTGCAGAAATGCAGGAGTTGAGAGGCCTCAGGTTCGATTACCAGTTGGGCGATGACCACTTGGCTACTGCAATTCCCGTAGGGGTGACTCACATGGTCCATGTGGTGGTGCGGGAATGCATGGGCCCGAGGATTAAACCCTCGTTACCAAACCCCCTTCATCAAAAAAAAAGGTAGAGGGGACAAGGTGAGACAACTTTATGTGCATTCTCACTCACCTCTTGTGGAAGATATTTTGTGAGAGACAACGATATCCATAATAAGCTTGTAACGGATACCGCCGTCACAATGAAAATTTGTGTAAATAGATGCATGAGATAAAAAAAAACATAATAATGTTTAGAAAATGACAAACTCTTATCCTATCTATCTATTTGATTCTCGTATGTTTTACTCTATGACCGTTTTAATAATAGGGGAGACTAGTTAAAAGTGATATCTTAATCCAATAACACGTTATCTTAAGTTCAGTTTAGTTTAACGCTATTCAATTTAATTTAGTTGAGTTCCGTTGAACTGTTTTGAGTCGAAAAGGTATGGATAAGCTAGCATTAGTCCATGTTACTATTGGTATTCAACAAAAGGAATGATTGGTTTGATTTCACATAAGGGGAAACAGGGTAAGTATCAGTAACCGTACACTGATGGCACGTGAAGAAGAAGAGAGAATGGAGCATGATATGGTCTTCTCGTCATCATAGATATTCACCTCAAATCCCTGAAGAAGAATCTAAGTTATCTATATGTGTGTATTTTCGTAGCTTTTTAAAAAGGTGAATTGAAGGAATACAAGGGTATGTATTAGAAGCAAGCAATAGAAGATCCTCCTTAGATCGACTTTGATCCTAGAGATACATAGATTGAGATATGTAAAAGTGTCTGACACACTAATATGGCAAGTGAATATTTGGATTCTTTGCAATCATCATTGCCCAACCCTCACTATCCAACATCTAGTCTTCTTGGGCTAAAACTATCTCGTTATCAGGTTTTTTAAATAAGTGGTTATGGTTTCGATTCCAGACTTGTCATTAAAAACACCAAATTTGAGGGGCTTACTTATTAAGCTATCTTATTGTTTAGGATGAAAAAGTGTATAAATTAGATAATAAGAAAACGCGTATCCAAGTATATATGGGGACGAATCCGGAGAAGTGGTACCGGTGTGCTAGCCACGACAAAGAAGATTACCCTAGACCCCCAACTATATATAGGTAGAGCTGGCCAAAGCAACGGGTAACCCCGGCCCGACCCGCCATACGGGAAACTTTTGACCCGGCCCATTCAATCCCGTTAAAAGCCTAATCAACACACTGCTCGGATCCGGGTTCCAAAAATTCAGATCAGGCCGCCCTAAACCCGCTAACTTAGGACAATAAAATAAAATAAGTGAGGCCTAACATGGGCATGGCCTGGGTCACACAACCATCCAAGCCGCCCTCGCTAGTCCCGCCCAACTTACGGGTCAGTTTAGGAACTAGCTAGGTGTGTTAGTCCCGCCCGAGTACTACACTAATTGCCGGTAGGAAAAGTGGAAAACTCTACATAAAAAACCTCTCAAGTCTATCTAATTTAATATTTTTTCCGTGTCATTTTATATCTCATTTTAAAATATTTTATATGGATTAAAAAGCACTGGAATATATTATACTACTAGTATTAATTATGTTTAATAGATTTTATCTAAAATAGAGAAATAAATAGTGGACATTAAATGATTTAAGTTATTTGATATACATCGATCTTTGCAATATATAGTTCCTCTTATTTGTATACATATAAGTTTGTTGGATAATACAAGTATTATAGGAAAATGTTAATAAGCTATAGAGACAATAGAGCATTCTATTATTTTTTTAGGGAAAGAGTATTCTATAATTATTAGTTATCTAATAAATAACTTTTTTTATATGAGATAAATATCAGATAGAGTAAGTCTATATATAATGATATAAGTATGTTTAATTGACGTAATTTGCATTTTAAAATCTAATCATATCATCTTTAGACGTGGATAATTAATAACTTATTGTCTGGAGAAAAAACAAAAATAGATTTTATAAATATTTGAAGTTAATGAATAAAAAGAGAGACTTAATATAAAAAAAGTGAAATGGGATGATAAGAGATTGGCGTTGGTTAAGTTGGTTCGACAAAGGGGGCGACCAACACCACTTTCCAAAAGATGCTCTCTTATTATTCTCTTTGCAAAATCCCTTCAAATATTATAATAATAGTAATAATAATACTAATATATTTTAATACGGGTTTTTAACGTATGCTTTATAGGCACACATTAATAAACCGAATATGGAAAAATCCATAAGATATTCTCACTAATTATGGTAAACTAAGTTTATATTTGAATTTATTATGAGAATATTATGAATTTTTTTATATTCGATTTATTTATGTGTGTCTTTAGAATAAAAAAATACTCGTAGATTTTAATTTAATAAACTTGAAACTTTGGTATGCGCCCAAGAAGACAAATGATGTCCATCAACTTTGCAATATATACCGCATCACGTACACGATCAGTAGTAGTAATCTGTGTATAGTAGGAAGGAATAGTATCCAAATTGTTACGTAAACATTACTTTATTCAACGTGTCTTTTTATGTCTTATGTCTTAGACACAACCAAGTCTAATTGACACGATTTTATTAAAGGCTGTGATTACTACTAAATTTGTTCTGCACAAATTTTAAAATAAGTTTTTTCACCATAAAATCGTCTATTTTCATAAAGAACTGTTCATATAATGCTAATAAATGTGTTGTATTTTTTTTTATTAATAAGATTGTCGCATACACAAATTTTAAAATAAGACGGTCTTATACGTAAAACCTTTCATTTTATAAAAAGTTTATTCATTTGATACTAATAAATGTATTGGACGGTATTTTTTTTATAATAGGACCATGACGGTGTAAGTTGATCTCACACAGAAGTTATTATTTATTCTCCTCATTGGGTTAACTCATCATCCCACCTTGCTTAATCTTTCTCTATTGCCAATAATAATCCTGAATCTTAATTTTGTTTTCTATGCATAACTATATGAAGGGAAGTACGGAGTATAAATCTACGAAATTACTCGCGAGGGAAAGTGAGACTCTATATGCTTGAAGTAGTCCGGCTAAACGATAAAATTACTTGGGTAATTCAATCAATGCACAAATGACAAAATATAACCGTGAAGAATAGTATGAAATCAGGTTAATGACGGATAATAGGTGACTGGCTTAATAGTATAATCGATAAGTCTCATTTAATAGGTTAAATTTTACCCATTATAAGCTTAAGACGGATAATACCCGTCTTTCCTTAACGTAAGATAATTAGTTGTTGATAATGTGGCATGTGGGAGTTTAGATACGGTGGGGCCTTGTTCATATCAGTCAAAGTTAAGGCATTAAACATAAAAGATGAAAACTAATAATGATGATTATTGTTAAGAGTAAACGAGAAGACACGTGGGAAACGCATAGGGATTAAACTTGCATGCATGCATGCATATGCATGCAGAAATAAGATTGGCTAAAAATGGTTAACGTTATTGAGAAACGCAAGTTAGTGTTGATGATGATGATGATGTTGCATTAAACATTCCTAAAAAGCAACAAGATATACAACTGGAAAAATCAATAATGAATCTTCCAATGCTTTATTTTTGTGTAAACACTACAAAAGTATGTTGGGATGGTTTGGTCTACTAGGCATTCTATGTTCTTATGTTCTTATTGTTCAAGGATCTTCCTTGCTTGCCCACCTTAATGCCTTTTTTCTGTCTTAAAGTACGATTATTAATGTTATTATTATTATTCTTCCATCTATGATGATCTCTGGGTAAATAAGAAAAAGTGTTTCTGATCTTTGAGTAGGGAAAGTAGTGGCATTGATCGAATAAGGTATTGTGTAGAATATACTCCCGTCCCATTTGAATTCATCCACTTTTTGTTTTAGATCGAATGTTTTCTTACTCCTTATCCAAGTTTCATCTTTTTCTAGCCTAACTATTTTCCTTAATCCATACTTCAACGTTTATATTTTCTAGTGGCCCAACTCAACTCCAAAAATAAGAATAATTCCTTATACATTTTGATTTATTAGTTTTAATTTAGCTCATATTTTCACAAATTAAGGCCATGTTCCTTTCGACTGAAACGAGATAACATGAATTATTTGGAGTGGAGTTAAATTGGACGAAATAGAGTGAAATTGAGATGAAGTTAATGTAATTGAATTAAAAGTTAATTTTGTGAAGTGATTAATTGAACATAATTTATTGAACGTAAATAGAACTTAACGGAATACAACTAAGCAAAACTGAATGAGTTGAAATTAAGCCAGAAAGAACATGGCTTAACTCTTAGTTCAACTAAATTCAGTTCGATTTAGTTCAATTCTTTTAAGTTTAGTTCAATTCAGTCCTTTTCAACCGAAAAGAACAAAGATTAAGAAACAATTGCTAGATTGAGCTCAAAATTTAGATACGTCGTCATTATCAGAGATGTAAAATAACCAAATCGAGGATATTACATATTATATTTCGGTAATTGGGAGCTCATTAACCTGAAAATTGAAATTCATATTTAATCTGGGTTGACCGTATTTGATACCAAGACTCGTTAATTAGCATCGGTAATCACAAAAAACGAGATTATTAGTTATATCGGAGTACTATTCTGTATTTGTTTATGATACAACTGAACACAAAAATAATATATACATATTTAATTTCATACTATATCTTAAATGTTCTTCGATAAATTTTGTTGAAATATAACTCTGCTAATTTATCAACGACGAGTATAACCTTGTCACTTTCAAATTTGTCGTTTATTTTACTTTCATTTAGTTCTAAATATTTACTTTATTTGTGTTATTATGAATTATATGGTTGTACTTTAACGGATTTAACTTTTTTACATCGTAAAATCAACCATGAGACTTCAACAAAAAAACTCTCTTAACACTCTCGCTAGTTAAATGTGAGATTTAGTAATTAATTTTATATATACCCTAACACTACTTTAAAAATAATAGATAAAAAAAATTTAAACCCGTAATCTACTAATCACGCTGATTCTAATACCATACAATAAATAAACTCAACCCAACAAATATAACCAAAACTAAAATAACATGTGATGATTAGGAAAAGAAAAGCGCATTCTGAAAGGAAAATTCGCAAAACCCTCGAATTGTCTGCTACCCATCTAAGAAAGGCAAATGTTGATAGGCGATAGGTCTCACTTTGGCAATGCAAATTCCTTTTGCATGGCGATTTAACCCAAATAAAAGCAACACACTTGATTCTCAAAGTAATACTTGATATATAATAGACCAATGGAGATTACTCCAACAAAATTAAAGTTATATATTGAATTGGTCCAACCAATAATAAGCCGCTTAAAAGTACCTTCTAACTTTGGTATGTTCGACTCAGTCGGCTACTATTTACCCGCTTAAGCTTATTGGGGTCCGGCTTTTCAAGGACTCTATTTGTGTAAGTAACTTCCCATCCCAAAGAGAGCTACTCAAAATGGTCCTTCTTATAATTTCAAATCAAAACTAGTACCAAAAAAACAATTTCAAATCAAAATTTCGGTCTTACGGGTTTAATTTACCCTAAATAAATGATTTATTTACATATATAGATAATATTGGATTTAAAAATAAAATACAAAATTGTAATAAATTTCAGTAATTTTCTACATATATTTAGTTAATGATAAGCATAATTTTCATGAATGGAAATAAGTAATAAATACTCACTCTATTCTTTTTCACAATTGTCATTCTCACTTTTATAGACAGTCACTTTTTTTTTTCAATATCTCTCAAAATATATAACTAAATATATTAAAATGTATGCTCACATTAAAACTCTATTCGCATAGAATTTTATGGTTAATTTTTTATAATTTTCTAATCAATATATTTTTGTAGAAATTAAATTAAAAGCCTTAGCTCGTAAAATAAAAACGTCAATTATTTAAAATAAAAGAAGCAATAAGACCGTGTTTTTTCTGGCTTAATTTCAACTCCTTTCAATTTTACTTGGTTGTATTCATCAAATTTTATTTACGTTCAATCAATTATGCTCAATTAATCTATTCACAAAATTAACTTTTAATTCAACTAAATTCATTTCACCTCAGTTTCACTCAATTTAGTTCAATTAAGTTTTATTTCAATTAATTCAATTCAGCCCGTTTCAGTCGAGAAAAACATAAGCTAAGTAAAGTTATTTAATTTTACTTCAGATTGTGTAAAGTAAAAAAAGTTTAATATTTATTTTATTTAAATTGATTATGAGTTTTAATTCGAAATAGTTTTAGACTTTAGATAAGAAATTGTAGTTGAAAGTAGGGTATGTAGTGCAACTAAAATGGAATGACATGGAAGAGTTGGACCCCAGCCGCAATGCACAATGATTGCTTGTCCTCCAACTTCATACTCCCAATTCGTCTCTTTATAAAGTTATCTTGATACTTGGTTTATGTTTTTTGTGTTTTGCTTGACTCCTTTTTTATTTTTGGTTTCTTGGTTTATGGTTCAAGACTTGTTAAAGTACCATACATGTGCCTCTATTAGTTTTACCCATTTTCGAATGTGCTCATTTCCAACATGCTCTAATCAACATTTTATCTGCTTTTTTTCGAATGCAACATGAAAAGATACGTAGTAGATTACTAGTAATACGAAATTGTAGTATCCGAAACTTAGCTTGTTTAAACGCGATTTATTTTGCTTAAGATTTTCATTTTTTCAGTCAATATTTATGATGATTGAACATAAAACAGTTATAAGATGATTTTGCATAATTACATTAAGGTCCTGTTCTTTCTAGCTTAATTTCAGCTCCTTACAATATTGCTTGGTTGTATTTCGTTAAATTTTATTTACGTTCAATCAATTACGTTCAATTAATCTCTTCACAAAATTAACTTTTAATTCAACTAAATTTACTTCACCCGAGTTCCACTCAATTTAGTTCAATTAAGCTCTACTCCAATTAATTCAATTCAGCTCGTTTCAGCCGAAAAGAACAAGGCCTAAGTAATTAGAAGTATTAGAAAAAAATTCACAAAATCATTTCAAATAAACATGAAAATACATGACTTGAATATCATGTTACTTCTAAGAAACAACCTAGCTAGAAAAACTAAAATAAAGAGATTTGTCTTTCTAATTTGATTTCTACAGTTTTCGCTTTGCTACATGGACTAGTTTTTAGTAAAATAGTCATTTATTTTAAACTATTCGGCAAAATAACCATATAGCCATTTTATTTACTAGAATGACGATGTCATTAATAAAGTTGTCAAAAATAAAATATATGAACCATTATAATAACAATGGTCGGTACAAAGCATTTTTTAAATAATAATTTGGTTCGGTTTACTTTTGTTGAATGAAACCAGTTTCATTGAAAAAATGCCTAGACGATGATCAAATGTCTTAATATGATGCCTATTTGCATTTTCAGCATAATGACTCAATTTTTTGTTCGCCACATCATACCATTTTTTACCATCAAACCACATTCTTTTACAAGACCTCCGTCTTTCATCAAAATATTTGTTCAATAGATAAAAGGTTAGTTGGACAAGCGTTGTAATAGGCATATAGTTCTCCTTTCTCTAATATATGTGCTCTTAGGTAGCACCAAAACGGACACGGACACGGACACGGACACGACACGGACACGGGACACGGCATGCCATGAAATTTAGGACACGGGACACGACATTTAATTTTAATAAAATATACATTTTATAGTTATAAATTTTTGATTTTATTTTTGTAAAAATATTTGATATTAATTTTAAATAAGTGAATGTAAAACTTGCCCTTGATAATAAATTTATTTTCAATCCTCATCCGAATCAATATTCTAATTGATCTCTTTCGATAACTCATTTCTCATTCAAGAACATCATTCAACGCAAATGATAACCAAATATCGTGGACACGCGACGGACACGGCTCAAATACCATGGACACGCGTCGGACATGTGCCCAAATAAATGTAGAAAGTTAGACACGGCTGTTTAGGTGTTGGACACGTTTCGGCGTGTGTCCGTGGAGTGTCGGTGTCGGACACGGTACAACTCATTAGGAGAAGTGTCCGTGCTACCTACGTACTGAGGAGTATTATATTATAATAAAAGGGGAATTTTAGGCTGAATAGAAGTGAGATTTATTTTTTCATCTATTCACAATAACTTTCTTTTTATTTTTGATAGGTGTTTGGGCGGTTTAAATTTAATTGTATGGTGAAATATTGTGTCGGTGTGGTCCAAATGTAATTGTATGACGGAGTAGTATGTTTTCCTTAAATTTTGTGAATACGGGAAAAGAAGAAGTTTATTGAGAATTGGAGCGAGTATTTTTTTTTTAAAGGTTGTCCTATATCAAAACAAGCCAAAATATGATAAAACCAAATGATAATGACTTAGTTTTACTCAGTTTAGTGCAATTAAACCCTACTCCAATTAATTCAATTCAGCTCGTTTCATCCGGAAAGAACATGGCTTGAGTGTGCTTTTAAATTAATCATTTCATGTTTTTTTTGTTCGGTTAAAACTATGTTTTGTTGGGTCATTTCGGGTCGGGTGATTTCAAATCGGGTCATTTCGGCTAAGGCCAGTTTCGGGTCAACATACATCGGGTCATGTTCAAGTCTGATCGGGTCAATTCAGATTTTGGTTCACATTCAGATTTTGTAGTACAGGTCAACCGAATCTCTGATCAACCTTTTCGTTTCGGGGTCGGATTAGTTTATGCCAGGTCTAGTCCTACCCGTTAGCCAAACTAACTTTTATGGATCGGTTCAATGCTCCATGTTATTGTATAGGCCTTGTTTGCGTCAATGCACCTAGATTTATTGAAGCTTTTACTATTGGGCTAACGGATCTGTTATCAGGCCCAGTTAAGGCCTACTATCACTCATACTGTTGGGCTGCGTACAAACCGATTATATCCAAGTATTAAACCCAGATGGCATTGCTATCTGTAAAAAGGACAAAAACACTCAAGTCTAAGACTATGTTTATCGCAGGTCAGAAAAAAGGTCTGGGTCTCGGGTGAAATGTTAAACAATAATAAAACGTAAGTGCTAAATCCCGCACACCCTTTTACTTATATCCCACACATTTTCCCCTATTTTTCTATTATTACCCTTTTTATTAAAAAAGTAAATTAAACACAAACCTTCAAACCCCTCACCATTCCCCGATGGCCCGACCACCCATTCCCCAACCCTGACCACCCTGGCTCGTCGACCACCCTTGTCCGTCGACTACCCATCTCCGATTTTAGAATCATCACAATCCGTCACCACCCTCATCCCTTACCGTGCTGTTTTATCAATAATTAGAGTTTCGATTGAGTTGAGTTGTTGAAGGGGTGGTTGTGGGTTCGCCAAGCCGGAGTAAGATGGTCAGAGGGGGCGGCGTCGAATAGTAGTATCAGGTATGTGTCGTCGTCGTCGAGGTTGGTGCTTGTTGCATGTTGTCGGCGCGGGCCGGGAAGGGTTGTCGGCGCGGTGATGAAATCAGGGAGGGGTGGTCGACGGGGACTGGGGATGTGGAGGGATGATCGACGCGAGGTTGGGGCTGTGGAGGGGTGGTAGGCGCCGCCAGATGGTGGTGGAGATGGGTTGTCGGGGTTGGGGTTTGGGTAATTGTACAGTTTCTCTGTACTTTTTCATTTATTCTTTTTTTCTCTCTCTTGTTTTCTTTTCCTTGAGGTGAAAAATGAGAGGGGCACATTCGGTATAAGGGTAATAAATGTGCGGGATTAAGTAAAATGTTGTGCGGGATTTAGCAAGTCCCTAATAAAAAACAAATCCAATAAGACTTTGTAGGAATTTGGGTATGCAGGAAACCTCTGCAAAGTCTTGTCCACCCTGGCACTTGTCTTCAATTCATTGGGTAAAAAAGTGGCAAAAACAAGAAGTGTAAAAAATCTCACGCATCATTTTCTTATTCTCTTCCTAGCGCGCCACTTGGCTAATTTTGATTGGACCTTCATTTTATATCCGTTAAAACTTTAGCACAGCTATAAAAAAAAATCAACAATAGTCATATTTTTTATGGTCTATATATTGAGACCAATTTTGATATATTTTTACCTACTTTAATTTTCTTCATTTTCCCCTTCTTTTATTACTCTATTTTATCTCCCAATAAAAAAAACTCTTAGCACTCAAAATTTATACATATATATTAAATAGTTCATCACATAAAATATGGATAAAAGTTTTCAAAATTTGTTAGATTCGCAAGATAATCCCACTTCACAACAACATTCACAAGGTAATTATTTCACTCAAAATAATCAAAATGTTTCAAATTTTCAACAATTACCATCCCAAAATTATTTGGCAAAAATTTGGTAATCGTAACTAGTGAGATGAATTTGAATCGATTTTATCGTTTCTTTTATATGTATTTGATGTTTTAATGTTATTTTAGTAATCGTGTTAATTAAGTTTTAAATGTAATTTTGAGTTTTAGTGCTCTTTATGTAATCGTATTAATTAAGTTGAGTAAATTCGTTTTTTTTAAGTAATGGTGTTAATTAAGTTTTAAATGTAATATCGTTTTTTTTTCAATTTTTTTTAAAAATATTAAAGGTTCTAAAAGTATAATTTTATAAAAAGTAAATTCGTAAACAGTACTTTGATTGATTGCTAAATAAAATGATTTTTATTTAGGGAGGAAAAATAATAAAAAATATGTTAAACCATGGTGAAAGGAAGGTGTCGATAAAGGTAGAAAAGTTAGGGTGGGTTGATAAAGTAGGTTGTAAATACGAGTATATGTATGGGTAAACCTTGAGAAATAGGAACATACATCGGAGGTATTACCTCACACTTTTCTTAGTTTTTGAGCATATGTATATGTTTTTGAGCATATGAATATTTTTTTGAGCTTATGAATATTTTTTTTGAGCATATGAATATTTTTTTGAGCTTGTGAATATTTTTTTGAGCTTATTACCTTAAACTTTATTTGTTTTTGAGCATATGAATTCTTTTTTGAGCTTATTACGTCAAACTTTATTTGTTTTTGAGCATATGTGTATTTTTTCTGAGCTTATAAAAATTTACAAGTTAGATTTTAATTTTTTTCGTTAAAACTGAAATATAACTAAGTTTATATGTAATGTTTTTGAGTTTTATCGTATGTTTTTGAGCTTAATGTTTTAATAACTTAACTCAAAAACTTTATACCAATACTCATAATTTTTAAAACAAAACTCAAAAACATTATTATAAATGCTCCAAAAGTATAAACTGGTGGTAATACCTCGGATGTATGATCCTCCTACTGGTAAACCTTGGTGAAGTAGACCCATCGATAAACATGGTCTAAAGACCGTCGCATAACATTGGACACATTCAAATAAAGACTATGCAAGTTATCAATATAAATTATTTTACGAAATATTCCCTCTATTTAAATTCATTTTGTATATTAGCTTTTTTATATTTGTCAATGTATGTTTTACGTGTTAAATATCTTAGCTATGATTTGTAAAAATTATAAAAGTTAGATATTTTTAATGTACTCGTGAAGACGAATCAACAAAATCCCACATGAATATATTTTTTCTTACGTATTAGGAGAATATTGAAATACATTAACTTGTGAACAGTATACAAAATAGAAACGAGGTATATATACAAATTGGATTTGAATGGGGTAGTATTATATTATTATAACAAACTTGCGACGGGTCAAATACTATCCATGTTGGTAGAAAAGACAAAACATTTGCTACTACCAAGATATTCTAGTTTTGTTATCTCTCCATATGGTATTACAGTATTACTTGACCGTCGCAAGCTTGCAACGATATGTCCGTCATAAATGAGAATTTGTGATTATTATATGGATATCTGTGTCTTAGAAAATTTTAAAAAAGATTACCTTATGAAAACTATGATCTATTGTATGTGTATAATATACACACAAATTTTCACTGCGATAGATAATACCCGTCACATGCTTAGGACGGTCTAATAAAACCAATTTGGGAAGATAAAAATAAACCTTTTATGATTACCTAGGTACTATTGCTTTTGTTTTATCTATCTAAGTGAGTGAATATTTAATCTATCAAAAAGAAGACGATAGATATCATTGGTCTTATGACGCGGACTCTCTCCTACACTTAGGTATAACGCAAACCCGTGCACATAATTTAAAACGTATTTACAAACTAGTTCGTTATGGACCACTAGAGTATACTTGACCCAAATTTGCTTCCGATTCTTCGAATTTGGCTCGCTAAAATCTCAACTCCTACTCGAGAGACGAGACATGTGAGTGTGATCTTGAATTTGAGTGTGTGCTTCCTACACATTTAACATTAAAGTATGAATAGCAAATAGCATGTACTCACCAAGATCGACAAGGACTAGTTGAATTAGTAAGAAATATAGGATTGCGATGTATTCCAAGTGGATCATTATTAAACGTAGGTTTGGTTACGACAGGCGGACTACAATTATAGGCAAACGACTTAGCCGAATTTTCAGGTAGCTCCTCCAATTTCTGCTTGTGTTTCTGCTTTCACCTACGTCGCCAACTTTAAGGGGATAAACACCCGGCTTTAGATATTGTAGTTGATCGGTTTTAAACAATCTTTTGTCTATACTCCAACTAATTTATTACATTATTAGTGTATCATTATTATGGGTTGACTTGTTATTTACCTCCTTTATTTGATTAGCTATCACATTATTTCATTATTCACACGTTACACTATAAATCAAGATTTTATGCAAGAAAATTGGAAAAATTAATTAGTATAAATGGGAGATCTATGATAAGGGTTTAATTACACTATACTCCGGGTATAGGTTTTGTTTGATAAATGACAAAAATAGATTTATGATAACAGTTAACAAATAACGTTAACAAAATATAGTCGGCAAATTTTAGTAGCATAATTAACTTTAGCAAATTATATGATAGATATATCATTTTCATCTATAAAATAAATATGCTATTACAAATACTCCCTCCTATTCTGAATAACTGTCACATTTGCCGTTTTCGTCTATTCACGTAATTGTCACATATTCCATTTTAGGACATTGTTTATACTTATTTTATTCACTCTAACCCACAATAATACCCCACCTTACCCCACAACACTACTTATTTTAATCACCTCTACTCACAATAATAATCAATAATACATTCCCTCTCTCCAATCTTCCCACCCCACACATTACTTTACATTAAACAAATGAATTCCTTAATTCTCGTGCCCAACCCGAAATGTGACACTTATTCCGAATAGGAGGGAGTATGTTGTTATCGATAGCAACATATTAAAATAGCAGATTTCGACCAATATGATATATGAATATATCATTAATTAAGCAAACAAGTGAAATTTGTAGATTGATTGGTCAATAATCAATTATTTAAGTCCAAAATTACAAATTTCATCTAATACGTTATTTACTAAACAAGATCTAGATTCTAGAAAAAAGAAAAACTTCATTCGTATGAGCTATTTGTTTATGTTTGGTTATAAAATTTGAAGAAATGATTGATGCCAAGAACTTGTATTTTGTGTCTCCACAAGCGAAATCAT